>CM060326.1:23289508-23322008 GCA_030674155.1 Stramonita haemastoma | reverse complement strand
GTATAGTGAAGTGAACATGCTGATTTGAGTGTCCTGACTGAATTGTCTTTCGTAGTTCAATTGGCAATGTTGATTAAGCAACTTATGTTGTGCATGCATATCACTGTTTATCATTATTCTGCAACATTATTATTTTCGTAAAAGAAACTGAACCCCTAAAAATTTTCCATTTCCAAAAAGAAGCAAGTGGCCTTCTAATTCTATCGCCAAGACGGTGCTGCGAACAAGGGTGATGACACCTCCTTTGTGTAAACTGGTACGGTCATGCAAGAAGAACTCGCACACTCTGGGGGTGAAGCGATGAGCATCTGTCTTGTGAGTTTCCTGTATACAGGTGATGCCACTCCCCCCCCCCCCCCTTTAGGAGTTATTGGACCTCGAGGTTTACAGTTTGTCCGACAAAGGGCAATGTCTACACAAAGAAACTTCCACTGATTCTTCACACGGCACTATTCTTTTCCATATGTGTGTTGTTTTTGCTAATGACTGCTCTGAATCTAATCTTACATCGTTGTTCAAGTAAATCCGATTTTGTTCTTGAGGATCTATTAGCCTTACTCATTCGTTTTATTCTTGTACTGAGAGTTGTTATTTTGTCATTACTTTTGGATTTTGTTTTACATTTGTGAGCACGCAATGCGCAGAGTTGCTCGAGAGATTAACATTCATATTCTACTCCCAGCCTTGCAAGGGTTTGAAGTGGACGTCAATGTTCCTTTTCTTGGACAATAACCCATAACACAGGTATCTTAACAGTGCCTTGAATGTTCTTACACGTCTATCAGTTTATCCTTTCCGAGATTTTGGCTTCCTGCTTATTGTCTAAAGGATAAATGTTGAAAGTTTGGTTTCGGTAATGTTTCTCTATCTCCGCACTAACAAACCACTGAAACATTCTGTATACACCGTTGAACATAGGTAAACATTACAAAGCAAATGTTTACAGTTCCACATCTGTGGCTTAGCAAAGGCGTTTTAAAGAGGCTGGTGGTCATTAGTTGATACTGTGAAACGCTGCAATGCACACAGTCGGATTTTGTAATTGTTCGCATATGGTGAATGTGACTCTTCTCAATTGTAATGACAGGCGCATTTCGAATTCCGTGAGTTAGTGACCTTATTAGGAAGATGGGGACTTTGTTATGAGTTGAAAATGCTGAAACAGTATTGCCCGCTTCCTGCAAATTGGTTTTGCTTATTTGTAGAACACAATAACGGGTTTATCCTTCAAGTCGTTTCAGAACACACAAATAGCGTGATGGGATGTGTTATAAGTATTAGTTGATTCAGGTTAGCAAAAATGGCTACAGCCAGCATAACAGAAAACAGAGCTGACGTTTTAGTAGCATAGCATCAAACACAAAAACATAGTAAAAATTCTAGATGGGCAAACACAAGACAAAAAGCCTTTTTGACCATGCAATCGCACATTTATTTGCCTATCAGATTTTTTTTTCCCCCTGTATGTTATATTGTTCAAATTCGTCAATGACATTAACACAAATCATAATGATACAGTACTGTGTGCTTTATAAAATGCAGTCATCATTTCTTAAGACAGCTCTTTATGATTGTTTAAGAGCAACACTGTCAAAGTTAGCTCAGTGCACTGATATCCTTGAAAAAGCATTGGCTGTGAATGATGTACAGGAATGTCCATACAAACCAGCCTCCCGGACACAGCCTAAACACACCCACATCACCAATGTTGGTCCTTTGAGTGGAGACCTCATCTTTTGGCAACTATTGAGATTACGACTCGTCCATTTTTTGTTTTATTTTAGAGGCTGGCTGTATCTAATATGGATTTCAGTAAATATTTATATGACTGACCTAAATTTGGCAAGTATTTCTTTGTAATGCTTAAAAGGATGTGATATTTATCAGACCGCACTGCAAACGAGAAACAAGAGCTCCTTAAATCTTCAGAAATAGGAGGTAAAAACTGAGTGGTTTAATGGTAGAAGGCGGCGGGGGTTGGAAGGAAATGCTGATTAATGTGTTAAGAGTCATTTCCATTGTCACAGATTTCTTCTGGCTGTTATTTATGGTGTTCAGGTCTGTGGTAATCCTGAGATGAGAGAGGAAAGTAGGAGTGAATACTGCTGATGTAGTGCTTATCATCAGACTATCTCCATCAGCAGAACACACCTATCTTCACTGCTCTGTGTGTGTGTGTGTGCGTGTGTGTGTGTGTGTGTGTGTGTGTGTGTGTGTGTGTGTGTGTGTGTGTGTGTGTGTGTTGTGTGTGTGTCTGTGTGTGTGTGTGTGTGTGTGTGTGTGTGTGTGTGTGTATGTGTGTGTGTGGGCGCTAGCGCTTGTGCAAATTGTGTGTTTTTATGCATCTTTGTGTGAGTGTGTTTGTGTGAAAGACAATGATATAGAGGGAGAAAGGAGGGAAGAAACACAAAAGCATAAAAAAAATAATCACAGAGAAACAAAAATACAGATATACAGACAACCAAATAATAAAACATAATAAGTATGACAATATGACTTCAATACTACTTATTTCTGCATCCCTGCCACAGTATTACGTCTGACTATGGTAGTTATTTTACACACAGTTGTTAATGATTCCTTATTTGTTTGTTTGTTTGATTACGAAATATATCGATGGACGGAAAAAAAATAATATCTCGCGGTAAGCTTTGATTTCTGTATTCTTCCATTGTTAGTGAAAAGTAATTGCTAAAAATGAATAGCTCACTTTTATAATTCTCTGGGCAAACAGTTTGACTATGAACAAACATCGGGAATTTTTTGCCTACATTTACCCCCTGAAGGCTTCTTCTCTTCTTCTTCTTTTCTCATGACCGGGATGGTCGTGGAGGAGACATGAGAGACGATTCTGCAGCCAGCCGTCGCCATCCAGCCCTGTCCTCCGCCTTCTATCATTATATTTTTACTTACTGGACATCAGGGGAATAAGTGTTCATGTTTGGCTTTACCACTTAGCAACTACTACCATTAACATTCGCCTTATTCTTTTAGAAACTGGCTCCATCTACTAGATATCGGTACATCATCTCATTATTGGCTTATACGTAGTGATGATTTATTCCAAGTGCTTTTGTGATGTGGTTTTAATAGCGACGCACTGCAAAAGAGAGGCTGAGTTTGCTAAGTATTCATAGATAGGAGAGGAACGAGAAGGAGGAGGAGGACAACAAGAGGGATCGATGTGGTTAGTCTTTTCACAGTGCCACACTTTACTTTCAGATGACAGATCGATATCTAATCTCTCCAGTTCTTATAATATAGTTTGAGAAATGGTTACGTATGAATAGTGTTCCTATGATTATGGATATTGTAAACCCACCGGTTAACGTTGGGAATATTCATCTCCATTATAAACCTCAGTACCCTGCCCCTTAGATTTATGCCTGTCGAGTGTTGAGCAGAATGCTAGCACTATAAAAAAATCACTTCCGTTTTTAGCGCTTATATTCTTGCTGATATGCTGATGCTCTAAGAATGTCATAGTTTTTTTTTTAACGACTTAATCATTTAGCTTTGTTTGAATCCAAGGCTTTTCAGATTAGAAAGTTAGTATGCCATTTGTTTTCTTTACAAGCATGACTGGAAATAACATGGAGACTTTGCACGCTGGACGGTACAGAGTCTGAGATGACGTGTGTGACGCTGACATGGGTTGTCTTCTCTTGAAGCTGTGCTAGTAGCAAAGGAAGGGCTTCCGCGCCAATCTCTTACAGAGAAAGGACAACAGCAATTTTAGTCTTGTATTTTATTATTTTATTTTATATTAATGACTGAGGAAGTGGCACGTTATCATCTTCTTTTCCCACTTCTTTTGCTTGAATGGGTGGGGTGCTGGTGTCAGACCCAGAGGGCAATTACTAGCTGATGAAGACCCCGCGCACTCGACAGTGCATGCAGACATTGTACCACTGCTTTGTTTTCTCCTCTCTACCAGAACCCCCCTGCCCCGAGACACAAACATACCTACCTCGCTTTATACATTGTTTTAGAAATATACAAATGATTATTGTGTGGAGGTTAGAGAGGTCCGAGTGCTTGTAGATAAGATGGATAGCGTTAGGGGTAGGCATTAGAGAATGGAATTCTAGTTAGGAAACAAGCAATATTTTTTGCTTATTTTGATCAATGCAATTTGTTGTTTTCTCTGCAAAATACTTGGCAATGATTTCATTTTTCTGACATTCAAACAAACGTAGCTTTGGATATTCTGCGTACTTAGTTGAGGATGCTTTGCATTATGATTTTTCTTAAATAATTTAAAGTATAACACAAAAGGAAGTTTTTGCCAATTTCTTTTGCTCCGTGCAATACCTTACACGTGTTTTTGCTAGATCTTCCATTTGGCTGCTGATATGTGGTGAATTATTTATCTAATAGTTATCCAAAAAAAATAGCCATGTAGTCCAAAACTAAGATATTATAAAAATCAGAAACGAAGTGGTTGTTAGTTTTGCTGTGGTTATAGCATGTGTATTGTTGGCAATATTCAGCCTTATTCTCAGAAAACGTCTGGCATAACCAAGCAGGTAATGGGCCAGTTTTGATTCCCTAGTCCCGCAATCAACTTTTCTAATAATAATTAAGATAAAGAAAGCTGTGCATTCACCAAACACGCACAGCTTTTGATAACATCGATTCCACATAGGAGGAGAGTGTGTGTGAGAATACCTGTTCTTAACAGAAAAAACAGGCTTGTTTAGGTTGGCCTGGAAAACCCACAAATGAAGGAAAGCTGTGTCCGCTTCCTGCTGATAAATTGCAACACTAATTGACTGAGGGAGGCTGATGTCAAAGTCATGTTTCCTGATCCTTCTGGCTCACAAATTTGCAGCTATCATGGGCTTCAGGAAACATGCATTGAGTGGTGATGCCTTTTCCTTTAGACAGGCTAACAGGGGGTTGTTTAAACCCCAAGTCTGTTTTATACCGTACTTTGCTCTTCACGTCTCTCCAAATTTGCCTCATACAATTACAAGCTCCTTTGCTCGGAAGTAAATAGGACACGAAGTTGAAGGTTTGAGTAGTGGCTATGATATGAAAGTTTGAAGAAAAGAGTTTGTAGCTATCAAGTCTCCTAGATAACTATCCCCTTGCATTATTTTGTTAGCTACAACCATGAATGTACTTTTTTTTCTTAACGATTGGTATGAAAATAATCAATCATATTCGTTTTATACTAAGTATATCATAACTGCAAAGGCAATGACTTAATTACAGAGTAATCATCACGCTTTGTATATAATATGGTGTTGTAGGTGATATTTTGTTAGTGTAATATCTTTTCAAGGACTTTGACATTTGTAGCACTTGGCTTTGATGTTGCGTTTTATGCTGCATTTGTCGTCATATGAGTTGTTTTTTTTTCTTACTTTAAGACAAACACCTCGCCGTTGAAATGCCAGGGACCTGTCAGCATCCCCACTTCAGGACAAGTGTTGCTAGGTTTTCCCTTTTTCAATCTCTCTCTTTCTTTCTGCTCTGTACTTTGTTTCCTGTCACATCTTTCTTGTCTAGTATCTGCTTACTTGGTCGACTGTACTACCTGTTTCCAGAAATATTTATAACATTTCAATTCTCTCCAGCACCAACGTTGAATGAGCTGGGCCTGCTTTGCTAGGCACTTAACGGCAGGACAGCGCATTTTGTGCCTATATGAAAGACAACAATAGCTGTCGTCTAAGTGTACGACGAGAACATCATACAAATGAAATAAAAAACATAACAAAAACACATATTGTACACTAGTTGAAATAAGGAAAACTTGCTCACATTGTAAAAAGATAATCTCCTGAGCCTTGAAAAACCTCGAAAGTCAGTTTACTTGAAATGCCTCCTGTGTGATTTGATCTTATCTCCCCATAGGCAAGGCAGCTATGCTTAAAGACATGTGCACCTAGCAAAATACATATAATCTGTGCATGTTGGACATAAAACCAAGTCTAAACTAATCTATCTCTGACGAAGACTTGTACCGCTTTCTGTAGAGCTATGACAGCAACGAATGTAACTCTCGTGTGCCGGTATCCCGCAGAACAGGGCTGACGGTAATGGCCAGAGTTGAGGAAGTACCATGTCAAAGACTGGCTTCTGCTGTTCCGCACTGATTGAGGGGGCGGCATCAAACACGGGCCTTAGAGGAGATGCATGAACTGAGGGTTGGCGTGTGCTGTACAGCATTTTATTTACTATTTATTCATTTATCTTATTCTTTTATATCGAGGAAAATGGAATAAGCACTCATGTGCTATTTTTACATCCAGTCCCCGTGTGTATGCAGTTTTTGTAAATCATGTCATCTGTTCCCACCAGCGCACGATGGCCTACTCTTACGAAAAGCGGAACAGGATTTAGCGTGTGCGCAAGATGTTCTGCGTGCGTTCGCACACGGGGCCTCGGTTTATAGTCTCATCCGAAGGACTTTTGGGGAGAGTGGAGTCAGCACTGATATGAATTCCAGATGAAAAACCCCTCGACCGGGAATTTAATCACACCTTATTCTTTTCCTTCCCCCTATCTTTCGCCTTCCCTGTTTTGTACAAACAATATTGAAGTACAAACCACCCAGCGGCAAGTAAGTGCTTTTAGGCAAAACGATGTGCTTTGTTTAGTTTATTGACATGTGTTTTTGCTATTTACTTTCATTGACTTTTTTATTATCATATCTATGCATGGCATTTCTTATTTTTATTTCCTCTCTGTATGTCTTTTCCCACCTTTGTGTGAGGGTGTGGGTGCATGTGGGTGAGTCAAGGTGTGGGTGTGGGTGTGTGGGGATGTTTCTCTATGTGTGTCAGTATTTGTCAAGAAAAATTTTCACGGGCGCACGCACACGGGTGCGCATGAGCGTGCATGCGTGCGTATGTGTGTATGTGTTTGTGTGCGCGCACACGCGTGCGTGTGTATGTATGTGAGAGAGAGAGTGTATGTGTTTGTGTGTGAATGTGTGTGTGTGTGTCTGTCTGTCTGTGTCCGTGTCTGTATGTGTGTATGTGTGTGTGCCAAGCGTGTGTGTATGTACGTGCGCGCTTGTACACCTGTGCCTGATTACACGTATTGATATGCATGTGCATATCGCTAAAAGATAATACGTTGCATATAATTTAAAGGGTGATTTTCTCTTCCTAGGAATGAGACATAAAATTTCTCTGTTTTAAAGCAGCTTGCACGAACATGAACGATTTGTATACAGCAAAACACAGCCTGTAATTGTGCTATCCATCACAGCTTCCAAACCCCATCTTTTGTTTCATTTGTACCTTTCTTTTGAATTGTCATTTTCCTCACAGTTTCAAGGCAAGTGATATAGAACTTTAGGAAAGAGATTTCAAGTGAGGACTGACTTGTCTATCCGATGACTTGTAGCAAGTCTAATCTTGGAAAATGGACCATCTGAACTATTGACATGTGTGGGAGAGGGGACTCGTGCCGTCTGTCTGGGATTGTCTTTTCGGTCGTTTTTTGACCATAGGATTAGTGCCTGGTTGTCATCAAGTCTCGTTGGCTGTCTTAAGGTTGTTGTTTTTCTTAAAGTAATGACAAAAGTTAGACTTTCGAAGAGGGGGAGGTTTTGTGTGTGTGTGTGTGTGTGTGTGTGTGTGTGTGTGTGTGTGTGTGTGTGTGTGTGTGTGTGTGTTGTATGTGTGCATGTGTGTGTGTGTGTGTGTACGTGTGTGTATGCATGTGTATGTGTGCGCGTGTTGTGTTTTTTTTTTAATTTTATTTATTCATTTATATCGAGGATAATGGAATAAGCACTCGTGTGATTTTCCACAGCCAGTGTCCGTGTGACTGCAGTTTTGTAAATATTGTCATTTGTTCCCATTGGCACACAATAGCCTACACTTACGAAACGTGGAACATGATTTAATGTGTGCGCAAGATGATCTGCGTGCGTTCGCACACGGGGCCTCGGTTTACAGTCTCATTCGAAAGACTTTTGGGGAGAGTGGAGTCAGCACGGATGTTTACTCCAGCGGGAAAGAATCCCCAAACGGGAATCGAACTCGGGTCGTCAAACTGCGAGCGCAATGTTCTGACCACTAGGCTATCCCGTCCCGTCAGTTAAGCATCTTGGTCATATCGTTGACAGAAACACATATAGCATAACAAAAAAAAAATTATAACAATAATTATGCATGATGAACAATCTTCATAGTCGGGTATACTTATCTGATATAATGATTTTCACATGAATTTTGCCCGAAAAATCTTATTCGGCAACGGTCTGACATATATACACACTACCATCTACTTTATACGTAGACAGCTTCTGCTACTGTTAACAGAAAAATGTGTTCCGGTCAGATCAGTACAATGGTTTCCTGGGGGTGACACTGATCCATAAGATAAGGTTTGTAAATTACTAGTGGCCAGGGTTTTTAGTATACGTTCTACTGACTACTGCATTACAAATACCAGGGTGTCCAGAATGATGTAAAAGCAGTCTTTAGCCTCGTACTTACAATTCAATAATGTATAATAGCGATGATTTCATTCTATTAAAGCTTAATAATGGTTATCTGCTATTAAGGATTTTGCTTCTCTGTCCATGTAATTTCTCTGTTTTTCTTTCTATCTTTCTTTCTTTCTTTGGTTTGTGTTTGTTTTTCTTGAAAGGTTTCACCCAAAAACGTCTGTGAAACGATAAATCACATGTCGGTGTTTGCAAAGGATTATCTACTAGCGCGTGGGGGATGGACTATTTACAGCAGCACATTGAACAAAAAGACAAAGGAGGCTTATCTCTAAAAATAGGAGACAGGAATGAGTTAAATAGGGCAACAGACTGATACGCAAAACAGGCACAAATGGCCTAGTTTACTTTCAGCTGATGTTTACTTTTGGGTATTTTCTTGTTTGTTCATCTACTCAGAGAAATTTTTTTTTTCTTTATTTATGAGAAAACATTATATTTATTCTATGTCCACCACTCTCGTATTGTAGAGAAGAGGTACGATACTTTATCGTATTTTTGCACTGAACAAGGATGGGTGAACATTTACATTTTTTCTTCATACATCTAGGGTATACATGAGTGCAAGAGAAACGTGCTTGACTAATTCCTTTAACTGTGTTTTATTCCCTTTTTTACTCAAGTGCAAAACAGGTTCTGTTTTTCAAATAGCTGTTCTTTATTTTCTATTGTTGGTTTTTATCTCTCCATTTTTTAAAAAAAAGTAGTTTATCTTCAGAAGAGAAAGGTAGGTGTCATTGCACTTGGTTTATCAAAAACGGCAAGAAACTTTAAGATTAAGAATTATATTTTTAAAAAAACTGAGACAAAATGTCTGCGATGCAGACCTGAGATAGTTTTCTGTAGGTTTGTGGCAGTAACAAATGGAAAAGTTCCGTGCCAGGGAAAAAGAGAGCAATTAGAGTAGGGAGAAAGTCGCATGTCACAGTCTAGCTTTCTGCTCTTTCTGCTTGGCTAAGAGGCGGCTAATATGGGCCCCAGGATACAGGCATTGATTAATGATGACCTTGGGCATCAAGACATTGCAGCCAGATTCTTTCGTAATCCCTGATCTCCCCTCCGTCCCCTTTACCGAACCTCGTCTCTTCCTCTCTGCAGTGACGAAGAACGTTGCTATCTGAAAGTTGGAAACTTTTGAAGTGACTGCAGACGCCACCGTAGGCTTTTTGAGGTGTGGGTGAGTAGAGAACAATGCTCCATTCCTTAAATGCTGCACGTTTGCATATACCTGAAAAGTGTCAAATATTCCATAAACAGCCTGAATGGAAACCAAGTGTATTTGGTTGTCAACAGACTGCATGCTAGATACTGAATGTGCTAAGGGTATTAAATCTGTTTATCCAGAGAGTGTTTAGCATGTAATACATATGAACTCAACCGTCATTATTCCCCATTAATGCTTACTCTATCAACGCTACGTCTTTCTAGGCGTTAATTTGCTTTTCTTTTCTAAACTCAACTAAAAGAATAAGAGAAACTACACAAATAAACAATTCCCAGTCAAAATGAAAAGCACATAACCTACACAAAACAATGAAAATATGTCTTCTTAATGTAAACTTTAACCTCTTTCTCGAAAACATTCAAGATGGATCATTAAAAAATACGAAGCGTTTCTCTCTTCAATGACTGACGCTAGTCTTTTGGCAGATTTAGAAACGGTTCGTGTTATTCAGATGTCTTGAAACTGTACAGAGTCATTGCGTGCGGGGGGATGGGATTGGATTGGGATGCAGACTGTAGCCGCTTTCTCCTGCTGCTGTTGCCATTCTCTGGCTGCAACAAAGACGTCTGTGCCAGAGGCCTGCAGAAACCGGCAGCAGTAATTGATTGAGGAAGTCGCACGTCAAAGTCTTGCTTCCTGCTCCTTCTCTCTGACTCAGTGGGCGGCTAATGTGGCCCCCCGGGAGACAGGCATTGAGTAATGGCTGCTTTGGGCAGCACACAATGCCGGCACATCTTGCCTTAAGTCGTCTTTTCCCAGCGTCACCTGAATACCCTTCTTCTGCAGTGTACAATTGTGGAAGCAGTTGTTGTTTTTTTTTAGGGAGAGGGTGGGGGAATGGTTGGGGGTTGAAGAGTACTTACGTGCTTAGAGGTGACAGCCAGTGACTTGGAGAATGTGAATCAGTAGAAGAATGAGCTAGATCTGTAGAGAAACAAATGCTCGTCTTTATATGATTATATTTGTGTTTGTATGCCTGATGTACTGGAATAAAAGTATATGATTTGCTATAGACTTCTTTCAAAGTGCTTAGATCTAGATTCAAAATTCACAATCTCAAGCCATGAAAATATTATATTTGAAGTAGAAAAAAAATCGATAGCGAAACTAAACAATCACCACTCTGTCTTGATTGTCTTCTGAAACACCAGGCATTTTGTGTCAGTTTCTAGGACTTTAAAAAAAACAACGCTTTCAGCCTTTCTGTGGTATAACTTTATAGATATTTCCATGTTTGGTACATGTGTTCCAACTTTCCTTTTGCTTTCTTTTTTCAGGAAAAGAAAGGGATAGGAAAAAGAGACACATAAATCGAAAGCTCTCTCGTATATACATCACATGAAGTCTTTACACGCTGGACGAGACAGCACTGGAGTGATGTATGCGTCACACAGATTAGAGCCGCCTTGGATTGGTCCATGAGGAAGAACGAAATAAATGGATGCCATGCCAGCTCCCCACAGAGACAGGGCAGCGGTAATTGATATACAAAGTCAGCTGTCAAGGTCTGGCTTTCTGCTTCTGCTGGATGCGTCACTGGTGGCTAATATGATCGCTCGAGAAGCAGGTATTACCAAAATGGATGCATTGTGCATCCGACAATGCAGACAGCTATTTGTTTCAGCATCTGGGGGGTTTTTTCACTCGCTCTGAAACATGCTTCTCTCCGTATACATTGTGAAAAACTCATTGTATGGAATTCAAAAGGTGGCAGTGGGGTGGATGGAGCTTGTAGAAAAACACTTACGACTTTCGGAGTTAGAAGTATGTGTGTTATCGAGAACTTTATGGCAGATCCCAACCTTCATCTAGGCCAAACAATTTTTCTTTTTTTTATTTAAATTTCAGTGCCAAAGTGTTCAAGGAACTATCATGCTGTTGAAATGCCATCTTGTGGTTCTTTCTCGACTGTGACAATCTCTGAGCATCACACTGACACTCATTTAAAAGAGCGAACAATTCACCTGAAGCTAGAGATTGCCATGATGGCAATATTCCTGTAAAGAATCTGATATTCAAACGTTTCATCCAGCCAGGTTAAGCTTTCACTCGTTGATTCAGTTACGCGTCAGAGACATGTTAAATTTAGGAACAGTTAAGAAGAAGACAACAACAATAACAACATCAACGACAGCAACAACGACGAAAGCAACAACAGAAACAGCCACAGCAACTGCAACAACAACAGCAACACACAACTACAACAACAGCAGCAGCAAGAAGAAGAAGAAGAAGAAAAAGAAGAAGAAGAAGAAGAAGAAGAAGAAGAAGAAGAAGAAGAAGAAGAAGAAAAGAACAAGAAAAGAAGAAAGAAGAAGAAGAAGAAGAAGAAAAGAAGAAGAAGAAGAAGAAGGGAAAAAGAAGAAGAAGAAGAAGAAGAGAAGAAGAAGAAGAAGAAGAAGAAGAAGAAGAAGAAGAAGAAGAAAAGAAAGACGAACAAAAACAAAGACAAAAAAGCAGCAGCAGCAACAGCCAGCCTCGCCTCATAAACCAATCTATTACAAATCACCAATATTGATCGCCTTTTCCTTTTTTTATGAACTTAATAGTGTTTTTTTTTTCAAACAAATCCCGTTTGCTTTTTAACATATAGCCTTGTGTTACAGATAGTTTTTGTACCCCCCCCCCCCCTCCCCGAAAAAAACGAAATAATAAACCTATATAGTTATGTTTATGTCGTAGATCTCAACTTCTTCCTGCAAAGAAAACAAAACATAGAGCACCAATGGACTGAGAAGGCTCTACATTACATAATTATTATGTTCCTCATTGCTTGTTGCTGTGTCAGTGGGTTGATAATGTCAACCCCTCCCCAACACACACAAACACACACACGCACGCACGCACGCACGAACGCATGCAAACACACACACACACACACACACGCACGCACGCACACACAAATCAGCTGACGGCTGTTTCGTGCATCAGACAATGCATACTAGTCTGCTGTGGTCATCAGACTCACTCTCTGTCCTCCCTTGCTGACAAACTTATCCGTCTTTTCCCAGAACAACTAAATACCTTTGTGTACGTAGTGTTGGACAAGCTGCAAAGGTCTTTCAGGTACAACAACTAATTGTGATGTTACTTATCAAGAGCAAAAGTATGTCAGTTCCTATCTAAATGTGATAACGATTTACGCGCGCGCGCACCCACACCCACACACCCACATCCATCCACACACCCACACCACACACACACACACACACACACACACACACACACACACACACACACACACACACACACACACACACACACACACACACACACACACACACCACACACACACACACACACACACACATTTACAAATGCACACACTAACAAATGCACACACTCTAACACAAACACTAACATAATTATAATTATACACTAGCACTAACAGTAATACACACTTTCGCACGTTTACTTGTAAAATTTCAGAACAACGGATTGGCTTCTTCTTGAATTAGAACAAAACAGACGCACGCACACAGAGTTACAACGAAAAAAAAAATCCTTCACAAAGCTTGAATTGATTAAGTAACATTTTCACAGAGACCACCAGCTCTGCCTTTACTACAATTGGGTCATTATCAACAACAGCATTATTTCATATTTTCATATTTTTTTTATTCTTTTATATCGAGGATAACAGAATAAGCAATCATGTGCTTTTTTTCATCCGGTCCCCGTGTGTATGCAGTTTTGTAAATATTGTCATCTGTTCCCACCGGCACACGATGGCCTACTCTTACGAAAAGCGGAACAGGATTTAACGTGTGCGCAAGATATTCTGCGTGCGTTCGCACACAGGGCCTCGGTTTAAAGTCTCATCCGGACTTTTGGGGAGAGTGGAGTCAGCACTGATGTTAACTCCAGGAGAAAAATTTCCTCGACCGGACTCGAACCCGGGTCTTCAAATTGCCAGCGCAATGTTCTGACCACTAGGCTATCCGTCCCCCCAGAGAGAGAGAGAGAGAGAGAGAGAGAGAGAGAGAGAGAGAGAGAGAGAGAGAGAGAGAGAGAGAGAGAGAGAGAGAGAGAGAGAGAGAGAGAGAGGTTTTCTCATAGTGCAAGTTCCTTCAACTGGATCGTCATATTTAATTACATAAAATTATTTTACTCAAGCCCTCTCCAGTGAACCAGCTTTTTTAAAACACTCATAATGATTTTGAATTCAGAGAACGAAGGGGATAAAAAAAAATTGCTTTTAGTCAATTATGTCGCACAATTTGATTGATGCGAACATGATTTGATTTCTTCAATTGTTATTTCAAGCAACGGAATTGTCTTTTCTATTCATTTTTTTAAGAAGAAGAATTATGAAGAAGAAGAAGAATTAAGAAGAAGAAGAAGAAGAAGAAGAAGAAGAAGAAGAAGAAGAAGAAGAAGAAGAAGAAGAAAAATTACAAAAAAGAAGAAGAAGAAGAAGAAGAAGAAGAAGAAGAAGAAGAAGAAGAAGAAGAAGAGGTGAAGAAGAAAAAGAAGAAGAAGAAGAAGAAGAAGAATTACAAAGAAGAAGAAGAACAAGAAGAACAAGAAGAACAAGAAGAACAAGAAGAACAAGAAGAACAAGAAGAATACAAAAAAGAAGAAGAGGAAGAAGAAGAAGAAGAACAAGAAGAAGAAGAAGAAGAAGAAGAAGAAGAAGAAGAAGAAGAAGAAGAAGAAGAAGAAGATCAACAACAACAGCAACAACAACACCAGTTACAACAAGAAAGGGAGGCGATAAGGCGTGAAAAAACAACAGAGTACCAGGATGTAAAAGGAAGGCAGAGGAGGTTGATGACTAGGAAATAAGGGTAAAGAGGAGAGGTGGGTAGAGTGGTTAATTCAATGAGGGCAATGGCGATAATCATTATTGCTTAAATGCCTCATCACCTCAGTCCAACATCGGTCTGTCTGTCTGTCAGTCTGTCTGCGCTGTCTGTATGTTTTTGTTGTTTTTCTGTGTTTACTAACGACTGTCAATATGGTTGATTGATTGATGTATATTTATTAGGTGATGGCTGTTTATGTATATCTATCTAGCTGATGATTGTTTCACGTATGTCTAGCTATCCTATAATTGTTTTATGTATCTCTATCTAACTGATGATTGTTTTATGTATATCTGGCTATCTGATCACTGTGTATGTATCTCTAGGTATCTGATTTTTGTTTATGCATATCTAGCTATCTGATCTTTGTGTATGCATATCTAGTTATCTGATCTTTGTTTATGCAATTCTAGCTATCTGATCTTTGTTTATGATTATCTAGCTATCTGATCTTTGTTTATGCATATGACTGCTTTGTGTCTATCTAGCTGTCTGACAGACTGTCTCTCTACCTGCCAAACTTTACGGAATACGTCTGCCAAGATGGATATCTGTTTTTTTTTTCCACCTTGCCCTCTGTTTGTCTGTCAATGTCGAGTGATCTTAAACACGCGTGTGAGTGCAAAATGACTAAGTGTAATGTGTGTTTGGGCGGGTGTGACTAAGTGAGTGCGTGTGTATGTGTGTGCGTGTGTGTGTGTGTGTGTGTGTGTGTGTGTGTGTGTGTGTGTGTGTGTGTGTGTGTGTGTTGTGAGTGTGTGGATGTTTGGGGAGGGAAGGGGGAGCAGAATAGAACATTCATGAAACTAGCCTCAGTTTTAGCCATAGCGATTGGCTGATTTTGAATTGATACATCCCATAGCTTCTGACCCATCACATTTTCTTCTTCTTCTTATCCTTCATCTTCCTCTTTTCTTCCTTTTTTCTTCTGTGTCTACTTTTTTCGTTTTCCTCCTTTTTTGCTTAGTTTTTTGTCAGCAAAATATATGGCTTTACATTAGCGGGGATTTTTTTTTCTGTAGTGCTGGGTTGGCCATTGTTTTGACATCACATACACACACTAATCTGAGAAGAATCAGCGGTGGATGTCATTGCTTTGACATCCTAAAGAACATGATGTCTGGAACAAATGAAGGTGTGCTGTTGTTTTGACATTAATCACAAGTTTCGAAACGATTTGGGAAGTCTCGGCTTTTGGGACTCAGTATCTCCTGTCATCAAAACAAGGAAGGATCCCAATATGTATAGTTTATTCATACTGCCTTTTTGCATGCTCTTTATGATTTTATATTTTTTTATTGGATGCAGTATTATACTACCATCTAATATATTTTCTTGCAAAAAAAGGCGTTGGCCAGTAATTGCACATCGATTTTATAAGGTATTTTGTGTATTTGTATTTTCATTCTGCTTCTTTCGTTATCCTTACTTGCACTTTGATTTTATTTGGGTTTTTATTTCGTTCTTTTGCCATTTGAGGAAGACAACTCCTTTTGCGTTTACAGTCTGCGTGCGTGTATATTAAAATGTTTTTAAGCAGCCAAACACGCACATTTCTTGTGCAGTGTGTACTACCACATCAATTAATGCGGGTGGTCAGGGAGAGACATAACAGTGCACACGTCGGTGTTTTTTTTTAACTGCCTCATCTTCTATGACGTCACTGTCCTACTGTTCCGACGCCACCCATCTTAACCTCCCTGCCACAGCCATACCCAGACTTGTAATGTCTCATCCCTAAGGTCGAAGTGCACGAAAAGCCCATCATATTAGGCAACCGTGGGGCCACCAACCAGAGGGGCCCTACATTGCGGCTGAGATCCTTTGGTGGTGTTCAGTGGTGCCTGTTCTGAGCTAACATGCTCAAGACACCACCTACTAAGCTCCCTACTAGCGACAGTATTAGCTCAGTTGTGGAGCCAGACAGTAAGCTGCCCAACCACCACAACGTCTCTCCACAACGACCGTCCCCCGTGAAATTGTAACCTCAATAGCTTTCACACGAACTCACCACAGGCACAGAATGGGTAAACCGAATCTGAGGTCACCACAAGACCAGAGCAATTTTGGCTAAAGAGTCAGAGGCACACTTTTTGTATGATGACCAATAATAATGATGATGACGTAAGTGCATGTGCTTTGGGACTACTTGACAGGCTTGTACTTTACACTTCCTATCATGATATAGCTCTGTATCAACCAAGCTCGAGAGGTACAGACACCTGCAGTGCTGGTCATGTTATTTGCGCAACATTGTGAAACTTGCATTCGTAAAGTAGACTCGAACCCACGACCTTCCAGTCTGATATCTAAAGGCGCTAACCGCTGCGCCATGGCGACTGCTGGTATGTATAGGTTATTTTTTGTTTTCCTAATTGATTCCCTGTTTGATGACTCCTCAGGTGTTTCAGCTTGGGACCACTCAACAACAAGAGCATAGTCTTCATTCAGCACTGCATGTGTGGATTTATGAATCAATCAGCTCCTTGACAAATATGATTGTCCAGGGGCCACGTCAGTCACGTTTGTAAGCCCTTGTCTTCGGGCTCGTCAATCTGCAGGTCTTTTGCAGCAACAGAACCATGGCAAAGCCTGCTCAGACTTTGATGTTCTTTATCCAAATCCTCATTTGCCTGCCCTCTCTCTCTTTCTTTCTCTCTCTCTCCATCTCTCAGTCTACGTCTCTGTATGTGTGTCCGTCTCTCTGTCCGTATCTCTGTTCATCTCTCTCTCCCTCCCTCCTTCTTTCTCTCTTTCTCTCTCTCCATCTCTCAGTCTATGTCTCTGTATGTTATCTGTCTCTCTGTCTGTATCTATGTCCATCTCTCCCTCCCTACCTCTCCCTCACCTCTCTCTGTCTGTCTGTCTGTCTGTCTGTCTGTCTGTCTGCCGTCCTGTCTGTCCTGTCTCTCTCTCTCTCTCTCTCTCTCTCTTCTCTCTCTCTCTCTCTCTCTCTCTCTTCTCTCTCTCCTTCTCGTCTCTCTCTCTCTGCTCTGCTCTGCTCTGTCCTCTCGTCTCTCTATCTCGGTCTCTCCTTGTCGTTTTTATCTCTGTCTCTCTCTCTCTGTCTCTCTTTACATGTGTACATATCTCTGTCTCCGTTTCTCTCTAGCTCTCTGTGCCTTTCTCTCTGTTTCAGTCTCTCCACCGATCTCTCTCTGTCTGTATCCTCTCTTTATCCTTTGAACCCACTAACCATGTTACCATGTTACTCTTCTGTTGGCACACTACAGATACTACGCAGCCTAACCACTATACAGCCACATCAGTCTGTAAACAGAATGCTTCCTGACTTAGGCCATTCTACTCCTGTACTTACTTGCCTCTGGCAGCAACAGAATGCAGATTCCATGTACACTTACCGCAAAGTCGAAGTGCAGAACTCGACCAAAAAACCCCATCAACCTTAGCCCTTCTCCCTGCTTCGTGTTGCTGTCTACGGATGCTCATGGACCGTCCAGGAGACGTTTCCAGTCATCAATGTGGTCCTGAGGTTTCTTCAATAATTGTCATATCATAGTGTTTGCTGGCATTGTGTGATTTTGATTTTGTCAAAAAATTAGAAACACCTGTCATTGGTAGTTGAAATAGTAGGTGAAATAAGAACAAAAAACAAGAGAGAGAGAGGGAGAGAGAGAGAGAGAGAGAGAGAGAGAGAGAGAGAGAGAGAGAGAGAGAGAGAGAGAGAGAGAGAGAGAGAGAGAGAGAGAGAGACAGACAGACAGACAGACAGACAGACAGACAGACAGACAGACAGATAGACAGACAGACAGACAGACAGACAGACAGACAGAGACATAAACAGAGAATGTTCATGCTTATTATTTCATTTATTTTTTCTTTTGCGTCGAGGATAATGGAATGAGCATAGTGTCCGTTTGTATGCAGATTTTGCCAATGACGCTCCACCACATAATGAGACGGAGTGCACATGAGCTCAATTTTTAGTTATTGACATGTTATTAATGTGCAATAAAGTGGCTATCAAATACAAAAAACAGATTGAAAATCGGACAATTCTGTGCAACATTATTACAAATTGAAATGATAGACTGCAGGATGTGACAAAATGAGAAATGGGCAAGTTTATTTTAGTAAGAGGTTGAGGTTGTCAGAATGAGTGCTTTGGTATTTTCAAAACACATTTAAAAGCAAAAGGGATAAAAATTATACCTTGATATTTCCTTATGAGATAAATAAACAGATCTAGTTTAATAATCAATCAAAATCACAAAATTGACAACTTGACCCCCACCTGCCTTTAAAGGCTCCTAGCGCAAAATTAGGTAATGTGCTAAGCGACTCATTTCGTGGTGGAGCGCCACAATTCTTTTTAATTTTATTTATGTCATCCTTTTCGGCTGCACACGGAACCTCGGTTTTATAGTCTCATCCGGAGGATTTGTGTGTGTGTGTGTGTGTGTGTGTGTGTGTGTGTGTGTGTGTGTGTGTGTGTGTGTGGATACCATGGTAACACAAGTCAGAAAAATCGTTGGTGTTAGGAAAATAACAAGAATATGACAACACCCATCCTTTACTGACCTCTCGCTGTTAATGTTGTTACATTTGTTGTTGTTGACGCTGCTGCTGTTATTGTTGTTTTATTATTGTTTTCTCATCATTTGTAGTGTCGTTGAAAAGCTTAAGCATTTGTGCAAAAAGGTAGACGCAATCAGGCTTCAGATTATGTGTTTGCCCTTGAAGAAGCAAACACGTATTGTATTTCTCAGGGGCTATAATGCATGAAAACAATAACATCATAACATTTCTTAGCAAAACAAACATTTCAAATTGGGAACAATAACAGCATAACATTTCTTAGCAAAACAAACATTCCAAATTGGGCTTGGTAATGCTTTTGCATAGATATATGGCAAAGCGTGTTACCCAAGCCAAAACATAGATTGGAAGAAGAAGAAAAAAAAGATACAGACATCATGATTAACGGTAAAATAAAAACAAACAACAAAAATACACTAAACCCAACAACAACAACAACAAAATTAACATAAAGACCCAATATAACAAAAATGAGCGGGAACGATTTGCTACTACACCACTGCTTCATTTTGTAAAAGTAGATTTTAACCTGAAAATACTTTTGAAAATGTTGTCCAAAATGTGTACATAAGTAGTAAATTCAAAATTTGAGTATATTTTTTTTTCTCCTATCCATCTTACTCATCATAAACACGTCTACCGAACGGATGTTGATTTTCATTTTATATTTTTGTTCTCTTAATGCACTTGAACTTTCCAGAAGATTGTTTCGATCTTAACGCAAAGAACAATTTCACCATAACAACACAAGGAGCAAGACAGATACAATCTAATTAGTATTAAGGACAAAAGCGCCTCCATTCTGTTGTAACTCAATAACTCCGCAAGCCCTGGTTTTCTATTTCATTTTCATCCTACTCACATTTTTTCATGATTTTGTCTTTTACCGCCCAAATCCTGCCGGCGCCAGGATGCATGGAATTTGATTTTGCCGCACCACTAAAATGTTATCAACAGCGATGAGAGAGATGCAATACAGGCGAGTGCACAACTGGGTTTGTGCACGCGATGTCCGAGCCGATTATGATTCACTATCAATAAAAAGCCACTATTAAAACAGACAGAGAGCACTTTGGTAATTGAAGATACAGAAGCGGATAAGAAATATAGAGGGAGAGGAGAAGGGAGGGGGGAGAGAGAGAGAGAGAGAGAGAGAGAGAGAGAGAGAGAGAGAGAGAGAGAGAGAGAGAGAGAGAGAGAGAGAGAGAGAGAGAGAGAGAGAAGACAGAGACAGAGAGACAGAGAGACAGAGAGATAGAGACAGTCGGGGGGGGGGGGGGGGGTGGAGAGACAGAGACGGCAGACAAACAGACAGAGACAGGTTATCAGCATGTTTAGTGGTGCTGAGCGACACACACACACACACACACACACACACACACACACACACACACACACACACACACGCGCGCGCGCGCGCGCGCGCGCGCACACACACACGCACGCACGCACGCACGCACACACACACACATTTATATACATATATCTCTCTATATTTTTTTTCATTTTATCTGTTACGTATAGCGACATGGATTAATACACGAGATGACACAGGAAGGCGGATGCAAATGGTAAAATATTTTTCACCGATTTTTGTTACTGCATGATTTTGTGTGTGATATTTTGTGTTTTTATTTTTTTAGAGAGACCTATGATAGTTGTTGCAATTATTGCCGCCGTTAGGCCGCGGCCATAGTAAACCCGTCGTTTTGACGCCGTCAAAACGACGGGCCGGGGGAAAAATGCTGCCCGGCTGAATTACTCTGTGGTGTCACTGAAAACGGCTGAGCGTGGCCATAGTAGACCCGGCCCGGCCCATTCTTTTTAACCCGTCGTTTTGACGTTCGAGCAACACGTCCGTTTGCCGGGTCGACGGAAAGGAAAATAATCAAGAAAAACTTATTTATGGTGCTTCAAAAATTCTGACTACACAAACTAGTAAATTAACCTTTCCCGATTACATTCCAATGGTTTTGATAAAAGTTTTGGAGGGAGATTTTACGTAAAAGCACTTTTTATGTCGAACTATGTTCTGTCGATTTGCGTCACCGCGGCAGCCTCATTTTTGCGTCACTCGCAGTCTCGGGGTGACCATATTGTCAGAAAGAGACGGGCCGGGTTGACTATGGCCGCTTTGACGGATCCGTTCTCCCGTCAAAGAGACGGCCGTCGAAACAACGGGACGGGCCGGGTTTACTATGGCCGTAGCCTTATTGTTGTTGTTGCTACTGCTTCTGCTGCTGCTGTTGTGCCTTCACCAGCTTAATATTCTTGAATTCAATCACAATATTAGGCAATCTGTGTCACTTCCAGCCTGGGCAACAATGAGAGAAAATCTGTAGGCACTAAACTAAAATATGCCTGTACGTATGACTATATTCAGCTACCATGCCAGAAATGGGAGCCATACTCCGACTTCAAAGGCCTTTTCGTCCTAGTAATATGCACCCATCAGTCTCGGAATACAATGGAGTTACGCTCTTGTCTTTAGAGCACAAAGCCTGGGTAGGTAAGTATGGAGCTGTTACTCATGCAGCAGACCCCTCCCTATCCATGCCACTGGAATGGTCCATTGGAAAGGCAGTCGCCGATATGTCGTCATATACAGGATATAATACATGTTATGTTTAAAAGCTTGTCACAGCTAAGACAGTCTCAAAGTTACATAATTATCACTCTTCAAATGTGGGCCTCGCCACTTTCCTTGCATTAACAATAGCTGACAATAGCTTCTGACGTGGGCCAGGTCAGTGATATAGCTATACTATCTCTACCTTAATCGGCTGAAAAGGCACTGACATTATAATTATACCTTTGTTTGGAAACTACTACTACTGCTGCGCTCAATTGTGTCTGCTGCTGCTATTGCTCCTGTCACTAGTGCTACTGCTGCTGCTTTGTCTACTGCTGCTGTTGCTGCTTTGTCTCTGCTACTGCTGCTTTTGCTGCTGTGCCTACTGCTGCTGTTGCTGCTTTGTCTCTGCTACTGCTGCTTTTGCTGCTGTGCCTACTGCTGCTGTTGCTGCTTTGTCTCTGCTACTGCTGCTGTTGCTGCTGTGCCTACTGCTGCTTTTGCTGCTGTGCCTACTGCTGCTGTTTGCTGCTGGTGCCTACTGCTGCTTTTGCTGCTGTGCCTACTGCTGCTGTTGCAGCTGTGTCTACTGCTGCTGTTGCTGCTGTGCCTACTGCTGCTGTTGCTGCTGTGCCTACTGTTGCTTTTGCTGCTGTGTCTACTGCTGCTGTTGCTGCTGTGTCTACTGCTGCTGCTGTGTCTACTGCTGCTGTTGCTGCTGTGTCTACTGCTGCTGTTGCAGCTGTGTCTACTGCTGCTGTTGCTGCTGTGTCTACTGCTGCTGTTGCTGCTGTGTCTACTGCTACTGCTGCTGTGTCTACTACTACTGCTGCTGTGTCTACTGCTACTGCTGCTGTGTCTACTGCTACTGCTGCTGTGTCTACTGCTACTGTTGCTGTGTCTACTGCTACTGCTGCTGTGTCTACTGCTACTGCTGCTGTGTCTACTGCTACTGCTGCTGTGTCTACTGCTACTGCTGCTGTGTCTACTACTTACTGCTGCTGTGTCTACTGCTACTGCTGCTGTGCTACTGCTACTGCTGGCTGTGTCTACTGCCGCTGCTGCTGCTCTTGTTTTTGTCGTTGCTGCCCCGCTGTTGGCGCTGTGACAACTGCGTTTATTTTTCTGTCTCTTTCGCCTCAGTGATGATATCATGAATGGCTCTTTCTCAAGTGGCCAGAGTTCATTTTGTCAGAGTGCTATTAGCCAGCCTTGTCCCGAACGCAGATTAGGACCTGAAAGCAAGCATAGAGAACCATTAGTTCTTTGTCTTTCTATATATCTCTCCCTCTGTTTCTGCCTCTCAGTTTCTCTTTTTTTTTTGTCTGTCTGTGTCCATCTCCCATCTGTTCTGTCTTTCTGTCTCTCTGTGTCTTTGTCTGTCGGTCGGTCTGTTTCTTTGCCTCTCTGTTTTTGTTTGACGCTCTGTCTGTCTGTCTGTCTGTCGGTCTGTCTGTCTGTCTGTCTGTCTGTCTGTCTGTCTGTCTGTCTGTCTGTCTGTCTGTCTGTCTGTCTGTCTGTCTGTCTGTCGTCTGTCTGTCTTCTCTCTCTCTCTCTCTCTCTCTCTCTCTCCTCTCTCTCTCTCTCTCTCTCTCTCTCTCTCTCTCTCTCTCACTCTCTCACTCTCTCACACCACTTACTCTTGTGTACTACATCACGCTGTTCCATTACCAGCTAAGTTAAAAATAATGTGTGTGTGTTTTTTTCCGACTGAAATGTTTGTTGTTTATTCACAGGGAATCCCACTGTGTGGAATGGGATGTTGCTTCCATTAACAAGGTATTAACACCTGCCTGTTTTAGCTTTCTAGGCGACGTAATTTTACTGAAGGAAAACACCCAGCTTTTTTTAAGAGGTTAGCAGCTAAAAATATAAAACCGGAAGAATAGCAGCTAATATGACCGGAAAGATTACGGGGTATAAAACTTTGGAAGGCAGGGTCATTCGTTTACTCAAAATAGCAATTTTGCACACACAAAAAACAGCACTTCTGTTGTGTTTTTGTTGCTGTGTTTGCGCCCAAAGAGACATAAATATAATATCTTAATATTCCGATACATTAAAAGAATACAGATATACAATGGTCAGACTCACGAAGGACTAACTAAACAACTAGCAATGGTAGATTATATTGTACAAATATTAAGCATAAACAAATCGTTCATTAAAAGCAACGATATCAAACAAGTTTACACTTCAACAAACAACGTTAACACTACGTTAAAACGAATACAGGGACAAACCAAAGTCTTCCCATCAAGGTATCTAGGGTGTCTCGACAGACACAGGCTTCCCTTGGTATACCAAAGCACCAATGAAAATTCCATCAGACGCCGTACACATCTCAGAATAGTAACCCACCAAGGTGACCCGAGCCCAAACGTACCAGGATACCTCCGACATCCGCCACCAGTGCTGGTCCCACCTTCACACATTAACACTGCCTTCCCTCAATCAGGAGTCTGGGTGCACTGCCAAAGCTCCAGCCAAATCGAGGAAAGGTATGGGGCAATCAGTGCTTAATGCCTACTACGAGTAGAGTCTACTAGACGCCAGTAGGTTGTTTCAAAGAAAGAGGGACGACAAGTTTGACGCAAAGATTTCTTGTATGATTGCTAAAGATCCATTCATTTTTTTTCCCCGGAAGTTTGGCTAGAAATTATTTGCGTAGTTTATACCACTTTGGCAGGAAAAGGTAGGAAAAGGATGTTATCAGATGATTAAAGGGTTCCATGACCTTTTGAGAAAGGTTTTCAGTGATGTTGAATGTGATAGTGCCTAGAATTATATATATATATATATATATATATATATATATATATATATATATATATATATATATATATATAATATATATATATATATATATATCTGTGTGTTAGTGTTAGTGTTAGTGTTAGTGTGTGTGTGTGTGTGTGTGTGTGTGTGTGTGTGTGTGTGTGTGTGTGTGGGTAGTACATCATGTTCTCTCTCTGTCTTTCTCCGATTCTCTGTCTCTCTAGCTCTGTCTCTGTCTCTGTCCCTCTCTCTCTTATTTCATAGTACATAGAATAAAAATGATTAGTATCAGTTTCAGCTCACTATCAATATTTTCTGTTTGATATTCCTATTACTCTGTCCTCAAAAATGATTTTTAAAAACATATCAAAAGCAGTTTTTTGCTATCAATAAGGTAGGTATACCAACAAACTGAGGCGAATTGTACTAGTTTGAACTCTTGCAGACCTCCGTCACTAGACAAAGCCCTTCGAGTTAAACACATTAACACCAAGTTGGTCGGGGTTTAGGTCAGTGTCAAAGGTCTAGCCCAGCTGAGTGATTTATGAGGAAGTCAGTACTTAACACCAGTCTTTCTCAGATGTTAGAGGAACCCCTGGGTTATTAAGGGGGAAGAAGAGCCAGAACCGTAACACATAGCTTCCTTGTTTGTTTACGAGTTAACTTTTTCTCTCTAAGGAATCTAGAATAGACGTTTTTTCTTTGTTCAAACCACTAAACGGTAGTATGACCTGAACTTTGTCAGAGATCAATATTCAGACTGATGCGTCTAACTACTACAGTTGGGAGGTACGCCACTTTGTGCAGTGAATACGCAGAAAACGATAAATTAATTTACCATTCAGCATTAGTAAGGGGAATAATAGTGTGTTAGTAACATATGAACACATGCTGGTAAAGTTGCTGGATAGCATGGGAAAGTGTCCTGGGTGTGTTTTCAGCTGCTACTCATGATACAAATGTACGTGGTGTTTAAATTACAAATTAGACAATAACCTCATGGCAGTTATAATTGAAACAATGTAATAAAACGTACCATTTTGCGCTACCACCACCCTCAGTCAAGAAAACAAAGCAGTTTTGTTGTGACACATTGCCACTGGTTTGACTGGGCTGTTGGGGGAACTCTCAAAGGTCTACCTTGTGTAGTGATGTATGAGGGATAGCCCCCCTTCATGGCTGACCACTTTATTCAGTCATTCTTACATCTCGTGGGCAATGTGCGTATGTGATATTTACATCCATTCACCTTGTGCATTCAGTTTTGTAAATGTCATCCATTTCGACCTGCACATCCTTATATCCTACTAGATACTCATAGATTCTAAAACAGAAGAAGACTCAAACAAGTAACGTAGCATTTCCTTGTTTGATTACCGCTTTGATTTTCTCTGTGAAAAAAACCCTGAATGGATACCTTTCATTTCTGTTTCCCCCAGTGATTGTTATACAATAGGACTTGACCTCTGTTCGGGAGTAATTCGTCTTCTTCTGTGTTCCCTAGCGATACTAACATGTTAGTCTAGTCTGGATGGCAGGGATTGCTGTTTGGCGTGGAGACTTCACCAGTCCCAACAGTTCCTTCCTGGACCTCTGCTGGTTTAAGCCACGTCTGCCTTTTCAGACTGCAGAAGGTAGGGCAGGACTTAAAAATAGCAGCAAGGGTGCAAAGGTACAATCCTACTAGCGTATGGACGTATGCTGGTTCTGCATTAAAGGAACACAAAATACAGGATGTCATGTTAAAAATGCCATGAGGAGTTGACTCAGCTAAACACTTAAGTACAGGATCATAGACATCATTATTTCAAAACTGAATTCAAAATCCAGCCTGTCTAGACTTTGGGGCAGCCACAACGTAGTCAGCTCTGAACAAAACGCACCGGTTTGCACTGTCCGCAAAGCTCCCTTCCCAAACAAAACCCTTTCATCTTAAGACATTACCTCTGAATTGGCGGAGATTTGGGGTGCAGTGCCAGAGGTCCGGCCCTGTGTGGTGATGTATGAGGCAATCAGTACTTGATGCCAGACTCCGCTGGATCCTGTCAGACGCCCCTGGGTCATTAGGAAGGAAGAGAAAGCAAGCCATTGACGCAAAGCTTTCGTGATCGAATACTGATTGGTCATTGCCTCTAGCTAAGCACATTCACAACAGGAACCATTTGTTTGTTTCTGTAACTGATGGGAGGAAAAGAAACAACAGAACTGCATCATACACTGATGATCAAAGTGACCTTTTGTTACTGTTGGAAGGGACGGGGGACGGGTACTATTAAAAGAAATGTACTCCAAGCGAAAATGGCTTCTTTGATATTTTATTCCAGACAAGGGAGGTAAAAAAAATCAGCCATTAATTAAAAACTGAGTGTCAAAAATAATGGCATCAGTATCAATTAGCTGTGGAGCAATCTATTTCTAGACATACAAAAATAAACCATTAGTTCATTCTGTGAAGCAGGTACACGATCGTATAATTGTTTCACAATTTGTTGTACTATTTTGCGATATAATGTTCTTGCAAAATAATTGACATGCACACACACAGAGATATACAAAGAGACACACAAACAAACACACTCACAGACACAGACACACACACAAACGCACACATGGGGGACAGGACGACCTGATGATCAGAGTGATGTGTTCGTGTTCTTTTGACCTGGGTTCCAATCTCGTTAAATAGGATTTGTCATCTGGAGTTAACATCAGTCCCGACTCATTCCCCCCAAAAGTCCTTCCGATGAGATTTTATGACGAGGTCCCTTGTGCAAACGGGGCAGGCCATCATTCACATATGTTAAAACTTATTCTGCTTTTGGGAGAGAGGTCATAGCGTGCCGGTGTTTAACAATCACACTGACATTTTAAGGGAGTTTGTTTTCGGCAAATTAATCTTAGCGCATACATTTATTAATTAATTAATAATTATTATTAATTAATTAATTATAATTAATTAATAATAATTAATTAATTTAATTAATTAATTAATTAATTATATATATATATATATATATATAGAGAGAGAGAGAGAGAGAGAGAGAGAGAGAGAGAGGAGAGAGAGAGAGAGAGAGATCTGATTTGATTTCATTTGATTTATCTTTTATATCAAGATTATGGAATAAACATTTTGTGCTTTTTTTTACATCCAGTCCTCGTGTGTTTGCAATTTTGTAAATGTCATCTGTTCCCACCGGCACACGATGGCCTACTCTTACGTAAACGGAACATGATTTAACGTGTGCGCAAGATGTTCTGCGTGTGTTCGCACACGGGGCTTCAGTTTAAAGTCTCATCAGAGAGAGAGAGAGAGAGAGGGGGGGGGGGGGGGGGAGTGAGTACAGGGTTCTGCCATTTTCCATCTGTCTATCTTTTACCCCATTTCAATAGATACGTTTACATCCTGCAGTGACCCCATAGGAAATAGCTGTGGAATGACATTGAGATAGATGAAAAAACGATGTGCACATAAGTTTCACTTTTTCATCAGTAAAGTGGCAAATGAAGTCCAGCCAAGAAGGGCACCAACGGGTTGTGGTCAGCACCGGAGAGCTTCTTTTGCATAAATATTTATTTTGCCATCCTTTACAGCAGAGAGTATGGTACCAAATTTGGACGTGCACCAAAGTTCCAATATCATATTGGTTGGCATTTTTGATGACTTCAGATTATTATACATCAAAGTCCATCAGCTATTATTGAAGAGTGAGTTAACCACCAAAGCAGTGCCGCACATTTGAAAAAACTATTTTTTGTGTGTATACATGTGTTTCTTTCCAGATTAGTGTCGTTTTATCAAGAGTAGTTTGCTTATAAGAAGAATGCTGGAGTTGTTGTGGGTTCTTTTTTTATTAAGTCTTTGGTTCACATTGGACCATGGTTTATTTTCTAATCTGAAGAAACAAACAAACAAACACCCTAGCACCAAGAATACCACTCAGGTTCTGGTATAAAAAAAAATCTCCTTGGGTTTTAACAGGGATCAAAACTAACAATTTCTGGCTTTCTACACAGATGCATTACCTGCCGTTTGACAATCTGCCATGTTGAAGCCATCTGCCTATATCCAGGATAAACATCATTTAAATTCCTTAGTTTATTTTTTATCTGCATTCTACACTATTCTTCCACTTGTGGTGTTTTTTTTCTGAGGATGGAGAGGGGAGGGTGGGAGAAGTTGCTATTTCTAGACACCCACTTTACAGGGGAATACATTACAAACCAAGCCCTAACGGAAGTAAGCACCAGAATGACCTAGGATAAACACCACAACCATTTGCACCTTTACCTCGCTGTAGTCACTCACAGAGGCTTCCTCAGCTCAGCAGAGTAAAGTTACATCAGTCTTCAGCTAAAATGGCCTGTCAAAGTTCTGGCCCAGACAGGTGACAGATGAGACAATCAGTACTTAAGGCCGGTCTCCTGGCGACCCTATCAGACACCCCAGGGCCAACAGGAAGGAACTAGAGGGCAGAGCCTTAAGGCACAGCTTCCATGTTCCATTACCCATCAGGCGTTTTGTCTGAAGAAAAGGCAGTACAGGCGTTTCTTTTTGTTCTAACAGCAGCTGAACACAACCAGAAATTTATCTCTCTTCATTTTTTTGATTAAGTGGTTTACAAAATAATGTTGTTTTATTAATGTTGGGGTTGTAAGCACACTCAGATGCACAGACACATGCACACACAAGCAAGCACACACAAACACACACACATACACACATAAACACACACACATATGCACTCACAGACACACACACAAACAAACACACACACATTTACACACACAAGTAAGCTTACACACACATCACAAGAGATGTGCCCATTTCCACCTGCCTATCACTCCCCTTATATCAGTGTGTTACTTTAACATCCCAAAAAAAAAAACCCAAAGAAAATAGCAGTGTCATAACAATGAATTGGACAATAAAATATGTGCATAGAAAGTTGATTTTTTCCCTCAGTATGATGGCACCTGGCATTCAGGCCAAGTAGAGCACAAAAGGGTTGTAGCCTGCACTGAAGGGCTTACTTTGAATAATTAGTTGTCCCATTCTTTTCATCAGTCAGCTTTCACTGTAACCATGATGTGCATGGATGTGTTCATGTTGCATTGTGTAGCACCTGTGGTCACTGCAGATTCATCTGCATCAACTTTCATCAGCCGTCATGAAGAAGAGTTTGTTGTCACTAAAGCAGTATCTCTCATTCAAATTGACCATTTAGTTTTCTGTGTGATCTTGCATTTCCTTATTTACTAGAGTGAATTCTTTTCAACATATAGCTTTACAAAAACAACTCTTGTGTTGTTGTCTGGGTTTTATTATGCTTTATGTTTGTGGTCTATTTGGGGCTATGGTTGTCTGTCTGAAAAAAACACCAAATAACCAAGCAAAGAAAAATATGGCACCAAACCCCCCACTCAAGATCTAATGTATAGGTGCAATGTTTGGTTCAAACAGGGATCAAAGCCATGGCTTCTGGCTTTCCACATAGGCACAGTACTTCTAGTCCAAGAATCTGCCATTCTGTAGGCATTACCTTTCTCTAGGATAAACAACAATTTAATTCCTTGGTTCGTTTTTTTATGTCTGTACTCTACCCTTTCCTTCCAGTTTCGGCTTTTTTCAAGAATGAGTGAGAGGATGTGTTGAAACTTCTATACACCTTCTTATAAAATAAACACATTACAAACCAAGCCCTTGATAGAAGTAAGCACCGAAATGACCTAGGTAAACACCCCGACCATTTGTACTTTTAGCTCACTGTACTTGCTCTCAGGGAGCATTTTCAGCTCAGCAGAGTAAAGTTACATCAATCTTCTGCTAAAATGGCCTGTCAAAGGTCTGGCCCAAACAGGTGACAATGAGACAATCAGTATTTAAGGCCAGTCTCCTGGCGACTCTATCAGACACCCCAGGGCCAGAACTGGATGGCAGAGCCTTAACGCACAGCTTCCATGTTCGATTACCAATCAGGCGTTTTGTCTGAAGAAAAGGGCAATACAGGCGTTTCTTTTTGTTCTAACATCCGCTGAACAAAACCGAAATTTCTCTCTATCATTATTTTGAAAGAGTGGTTTACAAAATAATTTTGTTTTATCAATGTTGGGTTTGTAAGCACACCCAGAAGCACTGTGATATATACGCACGCAAGCAAGCACACACAAACACACACACACAAACACACACACACCATAAACACACAAACACACACATAAACACACAACACACAAACACACACACACACACACACACACACACACACACACATTTACAGACATACATTTACAGACAACATGAAGCACAACACACACAGTACAAGGCATATGCCCATTGCCATCTGCCTATCACTCCCCTTATAATAATTAGTGTGCTACTTTTACATCTAACAAGAAACCCCAAAGAAAATAGCAGTGTCATAACAATGTGATGGACAATAAAATATGTGCACAGAAAGTGGATTTTTTTTTCATCAGTATGATGGCACCTGGGGATCAGGCCAAGCAGAGCACGAAAGGGTTGTAGCCTGCACTGAAGGATTTACTGTGAATAACTATTTTTCCCATCCTTTTCATTGGACAGCTTTCACAGTAACCATGATGTGCATGGATGCTTTGATGTTGTGTTGCACAGCACCTGTGGTCACTGCAGATTTATCTGCATCAACTTTCATCAGCCCTCATGAAGAAGAGTTTGTTGTCACTAAAGCAGTATCTCTCATTTAAACTCATCATTTAGTTTTCTGTGTGAACTTGCATTTGCTGATTTACTAGAGTGGCATTCTTTTCAACATATAGCTTTTAAAGAACAACTCTGTGTTGTTGTGTGGGTTTTTTATGCTTATTTTGTTGTTCTGTGTGGGCTATGGTAGTCTGTCTGAAAAAAACCCTCCAAATTATCAAGGGAAGAAAAATATGGCACCAAAAAAACCCACTACGATCTAGTGTATAGGGACAATGTTTCGATTTAAAAAGGAATCAAACCCATGGCTTCTGGATTTCTACAAAGGCACAGTACTTGTAGTCCAAGAATATGCCCTTCTGTAGGTATCTACCTTTCTCTAGGATAAACAACAATTCAATTCCTTGGTTCATTTTATCTGTACTCTACACTTTCCTTCCAGTTCTGGCTTTTTTCTATGATGACTAGAAGATGTGTTTACATTTCTAGACACCTTCTTATAAAAATAAACATATTACAAACCAAGCCCTTGATAGAAGTAAGCACCCGAATGACCTAAGTAAAAACCACGACCATTTGCACTTTTAGCTCACTGTAGTCCTCTCAGAGGCTTTTTCAGCTCAGCAGAGTAAAGTTACATCAGTCTTCAGCTTAAATGGCCTGTCAAAGGTCTGGCCCAGACAGGTGACAGATGAGACAATCAGTACTTAAGGCCGGTCTCCTGGCGACCCTATCAGACACCCCAGGGCCAACAGGAAGGAACTAGAGGGCAGAGCCTTAAGGCACAGCTTCCATGTTCCATTACCCATCAGGCGTTTTGTCTGAAGAAGAGGGCAATGCAGACATCTTTCTTTGTTCTAACAGCAGCGCAATAGACTCAGAGATTGATTCACTCTCAAAATTTTCATGGAGGGCCAGGGGTTTCAAGTAATACTTTTTAGACCATAATCACACACACACACACACACACACACACACACACACACACACACACACATAACACACACACCTCTCCTCTCTCTCCTCTCTCTCTCTCTCTCTCTCTCTCTCTCCTCTCTCTCTCTCTCTCTCTCTCTCTCTCTCTCTCTCTCTCTCTCTCTCTCTCTCCTCTCTCTCTCTCTCTCTCTCTCAGTTAAATGACATTACAGGGGGCACCCCTGAAGACTTGACAACCAGTTCCCTCCATTCTTCTTTCTCTTCTGCCTTTCTGAAAATTTACTTGAGTTCTAGGCCTGTCCATTCGCTAATGTTTGTCCTCCCATCCTTCCTTGGTCTGCTTTTTTTTCTTCCGGTTCCTCCTTGGACAGTGCATTGTAATATTGTTTTTGCAAGTCCTTTTGATCTTTAACATGCCCGTACCATTTAAGTTTACGCTTCTTTAGGATTGATAGAAGACTTT
>CM060326.1:23262008-23284508 GCA_030674155.1 Stramonita haemastoma | reverse complement strand
ACACACACACACACACACACACACACACACACACACACACACACACACACACACACCACGCAAACATACACACACACTTACACACACACATACACACGCACGCACGCACGCGCGTGCGCACTCATACACACGCACAAATAATATTGCACAAGTTAAACCCGTTCCGCTTTTCAGAAAAGTAGGCCATTGAAAGTCAGTTGGAACGGGTAAAAAAATTGACAAAACTACATACACACAGGGACTCGACGTGAAAAAAAATATGAGAGCTTATTCTATCATCATGGAACTAAAAGAACAAATGAATAAATACATACATATATAAATAGAGAGAGAAAGAGAGAAAGAAAGAAAGAAAGAAAGAAAGAAAAGAAAGAAAGAAAGAAAGAAAGAAAGAAAGAAGAGAAAAAGAAAGAAAGAAAGAAAACAAAGAAAGAAAAAAGAAAGAAAGAAAGAAAGAAAGAAAAAAAAAAGAAAATGAATAGATAAATTTTAAAAATGATGAATAAATAAATAAATAAATAAATACATCAATGAATTATAGGGGCCAAAAGTACCAGTTTATAAAGGCACTAGCGCACAGTTTGATGCTAACCTTCAGATACAAGCTTCAGCATAGGACAACAAAGTAAAAGGTATTGCAAGGTGGTTTGTGCAAAGTACATACACCGCAAATACACTAAGCGTAAGCCTAGTCTATGACAATGCACAACTTCCCCATTTAAACTGATCAGTAAAAGATACTTTAGAAAACACGTACTTTTAACTGAGCATCTTCCACCGCCTATTTTTTACGATAAAACTTTGATAACACCGGGGAAAAGTTAGTGCTAGTAGATGTAACATTATTTTAAACTTAAAAGTTTTAAGAGCAAATGAAGTGAAGTTGTAAGGGAAGATTGCTTGTAAGTAGATTATTCGAAAGCAAACGGCAGGGAAAAAGACGCCATACCCACGCCTAGTATCAATAAACCAGGTGATAGAAACATGTTCGCTATAAAACGAGTCCAAAATTGAACAGAAAAAGAGCATTTTGGCGAGGTAGGCAAAAGAAGATAGGTAGACAGGAGGGTGATTTGGTGAACTTTAAATGTAAAGCAGATCTAAGGTACGTGTAGGTCAGAGACTGGTATCAGCAGAGGTGATCTGAATAGAGCGCCACATGAAAATGAACACAGATTTGCAACGCCATGCGTTCCCCTCTGTTGAAACATTAAGTAACAATGAAATTATAGTTCTGAACAAATTATTCAGGGTGGAAGAGCGGTGAAAATGTATCACTTTCATTACTTAAATATACACCTCCGAAGCTTGTGTTATATATCGTTTTGAATGATAGTCTAAACCAACTAAACTGTTGAAAAAGAAATACAAACATAGATGTGAAAATATATAAGAAAAGAAAGTCATTTAATTTTTAAGAAATGAAACTACAAAACGACAAACCAAATATACATATATACAAATATAACGTTTTGAAAACAGCAAACAGGAAAGCAAAGGGGAGAGAGAGAACCAACATGGAATAAGAGACATTTGGAGAGAGAGAGAGAGAGAGAGAGAGAAGAGAGAGAGAGAGAGAGAGAGAGAGAGAGAGAGAGAGAGAGAGAGAGAGAGAGAGAGAGAGAGAGAACTTTGAAAACTTTCTTTATTCAAAGAGGGTAATAGAATAAGCAAAGATTGCTTTTTTACATCCAGCCCTCGGAAAAGACTCCCCCCCCCCACCTCCCCCCAAAACAAAAGATAAACAAGCAAACAAAACCCCAACAATATACATGAAAAGTTGCAAATGTACACAATATGAAAATAGATAATGAAAATACTTTCGAACGAACAAACAAATACTAAATACAAAGGGTACAGAAAAATCAATTTCAAGATTCATGAGAGAGAGAGAGAGAGAGAGAGAAGAGAGAGAGAGAGAGAGAGAGAGAGAGAGAGAGAGAGAGAGAGAGAGAGAGAGAGAGAGAGAGAGAGAAAGAGAGAGAGAAATGAACGAATGAACGAATGAATGAATGAATATTTAAAGAGGGTAATGGCATAAGAAAACGTGCCTTTTTATAACCACCCTTCTGGGGGAAAAAGGAAGAAAAGAAAAGAAAGGCATAGCAATAACAAACAAACTGCACATATACATTGTATGAGTGAAGAAAAAAAAAATCCATAATATCATCCAAATACAAGAAACATTTTCTACGCTTATGCTTTATCTTTTACAAAATGAGAGAACAAAATCACAAAATCAGATTAGAAAATAAGAAATATGATTGACTAGAGAGTAAAGTAGAGTAGAGTAGAGTAGAGTAGAGTAGAGTAGAGTAGAGTAGAGTAGAGTAGAGTAGAGTAGAGTAGAGTAGAGTAGAGTAGAGTAAGTAGAGTAGAGCAGAGCAGAGCAGAGTAGAGTAGAGACTGACAGAGAAGGGATAGACAGGCAGATGAGAGATAGAATACAGACAGACGGACAGACTAAAGACACTCAGTTTCACAGGCAGGCAGGCAGGCAGACAGACAGACAGACAGACAGACAGACAGACAGACAGACAGACAGACAGAGAATGACAGACAGCTGATAAAAAGACATATGTAAAACATGATTAAATGAAGTCATGGCAAACCATGACTGACATTTTGTCCGATTAACAAGAAAACAATATGCTTTTTTTTTATAAGACAAGATCAACAGCCAGTCTCGGTCAGCCTTTCATTCATAAGAAAATGTTTCAATGATTTTTTTAAAGTTTAGCATAGAAGTTACACTTTTTAAGGATGCTGGCAGGCTATTCCAGTAAGTGCCACCGCTATATACAAGACTACTTTTAAACAGATCTATTCTTGGTTTTGGCACAGTAAGTTTATGTGAATGACGATTATGTATTTATTTGAAAATGTTTTGCCAGAGTGGGCGGTGCATTTCCATACACTATTCTGTGCATCATTAAAGCTTTGTTGTATTCCAACTGCAATTTAAATGGCAAAATACCAACTGATTTATAGTCCACGGAAGTTAATGAGCTTGATTTCAATAGAATAAGTTTAATGGCACGCTTGTATAATCTAATCAGAGGTTTTAATGTATTTGCACTTGCAGAATCCCACAAGGTTGATGCATATTCTATAACAGAACTTATGTGTGCATGGAAAAACTGTTTTCTAGTGCTAAGATTAAGGAAATGTTTTTATTTTGGATAACTGAAACACCTTTTGAGATACAACTTTACTTAGATTGGCGATGTGGTCTTGCCATGAAAGATTATGATCAACAATGATTCCTAGCACCTTGTGGAAATTTATTTTCTTCAATTTTTTCACCTGAAACATTTATAGGGAACATAAAAGGGAGATCTGATTCTGTCGCTTTGTCTGGTTGTTATACACATACATTTAGTCTTTATTGGATTAAGGGACATGTGATTTAGTTCTGCCCATCTGGTAAGCTGATGTATATTGTCTTGGAGATTTAGATGACAAAATTTGTAAGGAATGATTTTCAGCATAAATTGAATTGTCATCTGCAAATAATTCACAACAAGCATTCATGTACAATGGTAAATCATAATATATAGAGAGAAAAGTATAGGACCCAGAACTGAACCTTGGGGAACGCCATTAGTCACTGTGAGAAAATCAGACTGAGACTTTCCAACAAAGACTGACTGTTGTCTATTTGATTAAAATGATTCAAAAAATTGAAAGGTATTCTTTGATATTTTATATAGGTGTAGTTTCTTTAACAGAAGTGTGTGGTTTATCACATCGAAAGCCTTTGCAAAATCGGCGAAGACAACTCCGGTAAACATATTGTTATTAATATTCAGAAGCCATTTGTCTACCATATTTATCAGAGCCGTGTGACATGAATTTTTTTTCTGAAACCTGATTGACTTTGGATTGATTAGGTTTTTGATTAGTTATTTTTCTAAAATGTAAAAGTAAAGATTTTTTAACATGCTTTTCTAAAGGCTTTGATAAGATAGACAAAATTGATATCGGCCTGTAGTTCGATGGGTCATCTGATGAGAGAATGAGACAGACAGACAGACAGACAGACAGACAAACAGACAGACAGACAGACAGGAGGGGGGGAGACAAACATACAGATAGACAGACAGAAGTACAGAGAGACTAACACACACACACACACACACACAACACACACACACACAACACACACACACACCACACAAACGCGCGCGCAAACACACAACGCACACACGCACGCACGCACGCACGCACGCACGCACACCACACCACACACACACACACAACACACACACACACACGCACACACACAACACACTCACATACTCACACAGTATAGGGCGAGAAGGGGTGATCCATAATCATCTTGAATAAAAACCACAGTGTCAATCCTGAACGTCACCACCGTAGCTATGCTTGCTTCTCATAGAAAACTAGAAAATGAAAATTTAAAAAGAAATCCGGTAACCCCTCATAACCAAAGAAAAAGCCTTTCCTGAACAACACCGAAAATTTCCCCATGAGGCGTTGGTTTTTTTTTAAAACTTGCAGTATATTGGGCATTTTGGCCCCTTTCGGGGAAAAATAAATTTGGGGGAATTCAAATTTTTTTTTTTAAAAAAAACTAAAAGCGGAAAAGCAATATTAAGCTCCAAATAAAATTTTAAAAAATTGTCATTCAAAATAAATTTGTCCTAAAATACCCTACCCTTTTTTTAGTTTTTTCGTCAATTCTTAAAAAGTAGATTTTTACATAAAAAGCATGCCATTGGCATAAGGGTTTTTTTTTCGTCAGAGAAGAGAGAGAGAAAAAGGGGGAGGGAGGAGAGGAGAAGAGAGAGAGAGAGAGGAGAAGGAGAGAGAAAAGAGGGGAGAGAGAAAAGAGAGAGAGAGAGGAGAGCGACAGACAAGGGGACAGACAGACAGAAGAGACAGAGAGACAGGGGGGAGGGGACGGGGGGACAACAAAAAACGACAGAGAGACACCCCAAAAAGAAGCAGAGACAAGACGGAGACATAGACAAGGGGCAGGCAGGGGGGGCGGCAACAGCAGCCAGCAGACGACAGAAAGACTCCCCGACGACGAACAGGAAAACAACAGAACCCCAAGGGGACAGACAGGACAAAAAAAACAGAGAAGACAAAAAGGGGGGACAGAGGGACAAAAAGAGCGCGAAAGGCAGACAGCCCCCCATCTGTGTCGTTGTATGTCGGGGGTGCCTGTCTGTGTTCCTGTCTGCGCCGGGGGTCGTGTGTGTGTGTGGGTGTTGGTGTGTTTTTTGGTTTGTTTTGTTTTTTATGGGGGTGGGCCCCTCTGTGCTTTTTGTCGTCGGGTCGGCTGTCGTCTCTCCCTCCTCCTCTCTCTCTCCCTCTCTTTTCTCTCTCTCTCTCCCCCCTTCTTCTCCTTCTCTCTTCGGTCTGTCTGTCTCAACACACCCCACACAACAACACCCACCACCACACACACACAACCACCACCAACACACAACTTCACACGAACACACAAAAAAACAAATTTTGGAAAAGAGTGTAAAAAAACATTTTTTTCCAAAAAAAAAGAAAAAAAAACCCTGGGGAAAACAACAGAAAAAGTATTCAAAAAAAACCAAAAAAATTCCACGAAAATCACGAGCCCACAACCCCAGCAGGAAAGAAAACAAAATGAAGATAAAAACTACCTTTTCCCGTGACACCGAAGGGGAAAAGGGGGCCCGGGACACAGGGCTTAGGAGAGAATGGAAAAAAACCCGGGGTAAACCGGAGATGGGAAAACAGAAACCCAGGGATTGCAATGGTGGCTATAGAGGGGGGGTTTTTTTAGAGACTCCAAAAATTAGGAAAAACAACAAACACACGCGCGCGCCCCCCCCCCCCCCCCCCACCAAAAAACGCACGAGCACGCACGCACAAAACGCCCAAATTTGCCACACACAAAATTTTTCCCACTACACACCACAACACCACACACACCACACAACACACCCACCACCACACACAACATATAAACATAAACGCCGTCGCCCCCCTAGACATCCCCCAAGGTTGAAAATTTTTAACATGGGGGTGGATAAAAAAAGGGGCAAAGGTTTTTAAAACACCCCAAATCAAAGAATAAATGAAATCAAAAAAACAGCTTTTTCTTTTTTTTTCTTTTGGTGGGTTTCAATTAAAAAAGGGGTTTTGATCCAAAATTTGGGTTTTTAAGCGGGCCATCTAAGTGTTTTTTTTTTATTTCTTTTGCGTCATCAATTTTCAACAATTTTTGTCCTGCTGTTCCCAGGGCCAAAATTATTTAATTTTTTTTGCCACAGTTATAACCCCGTTCCCCTTATGTTGCACCCTCAAAAATTTTCCAAGGATTTTCCCTCGTATCGTCGGAAAAGGGCCCCAGCCAAGGGGGTCCTGATTTCTGCGGGGGCCTTTTGGGGGTGTTCAATGGAAACGTTCTGACCCCGAAATACAACCCCAGGAAATAATTACAAAACCCCAAAAAAACACAGAAAATTTGCTCATTTTTCTGTGTACAGGAGTGGTTCCCCCCCGAGAGGGGGGATCATCACAGCGTTCCCCAGCAACCGCCCCCAAAAACCCCAACCCCCCAAAAGGGTTTCACAAAAACTCCCACAGGCACAGAAGTGTAGGGAAACCGAGTCTGAGGTAATCATGAACCAGCGCAACTGGGCACCGAACCAGAGGATTTTGTTTGCAAGATTAGAAAAAATTAAGGGGTGACGAAAAACTGCGCAGGGAAGCGTGGGTTTTTGTTTCAGAATATAGTATGGCATCAGAGACGGGAGATACAGAAACCTGCGTGGGCAAGGAGTTAAGAAACCCTCAAAAATTGCATCCAAAAAATGGGGACACCAACTCTTTGATCCCCTTTTTTCCCTTTGGGGCCCCAAAAACCCCACCACTTTTGGGGGGGGCGACCCGAGCCAAAAAAATTTTTGTGATTTAGGGATTCGAAACCCCCAACCTTCCAATTGTAACGCAAAAACGTTACACCCGCCCCGGCCCCGGCTGGTTTATTTAACTAATTCAGAGTGTTATAGTTTTTGGGGGTTTTTTGTGGGTTTGCTTTTTTGGGTTCTTTTTCTGTCCAGCTGACCCTGATCACCTCAAAAAAACAAATCTCGCGCTTTGTTTTTTTTTTCATCCCTTTTCTTTGTGGTCCAGGTTCAGGGTTTTTCCAATAAGAAAACCATAGTAGATTTTTTATTTTTTTTTTAGCTGGGGGGGAATTTCGCATCTTTGCAGGTGTTGTTTATTTTGTATCTTTCTATTTTTACCCAAAAACCTATTCTTGTTTTTGGGTCCTTCGTAGGGGGATCCGCTTTTGTTGGTTTGGCCGTGATATTTCGGTTTTCCTTGACATTTTAAAAAGGGGGCTTTAAAAAGGGATATCTAAAAAGGGGGCCTTTTCTACTTTATGTCTCTTCCCCGGTTAAACCCCCCTTGATGTTTGTAATCAAATTTTTCAAAAAGTTTTATATAAAATATTTTTTTTTATATATTTTTATAAAAATATTTTAAATAATTATAAATTTATATTTTTATACAAAGGAAAAACTATCAAAAAAAAACTCTTGCTTTATTCCTGTCTAAAAGGAAAAAGGGGGAAGAACAACCAAAAAAAAAAAAGAAGAAAAAAAAGGAGGACAGAGACAGAGCCAACAACAACAAACAACAGACAGACAGCATAGCTTTGCAGAAAAAAAACCCCAGCAGACAGAAACAAACCAGAGGGAAAAAAAAACTTCTATTATTATTTTCCATTTTTACAAATTTCAGACCCCCCAGGACTATTAATTTTTGGTTTTTCCCCATTTTACGCTACAAAAAAAAAAATTTAAATAGCTTGGACTCACCCAACTAAACGCAACTTGCTTTAAATTAAAATTTTTCACAATAAGGGCCCCGAGATTTTTTCCTTTAAAAATAAAAAAGGTATACATTTTTTTTTACCCCCTTGCGGGTTTAAATAAGGGCCCTCATAGTTATTTTTTTAATTAACATGAAAAATGAACATGTTTTCTTATGTGTGTTTTTGTTTTGGGTTTTGGTTTTCGTGTGTGTGTGGTGTGGGTGGGGTGGGGTTTTTGTGGTGTGTGGTGTGTGTGTGTGGGTGTGTGTTTGGGTGTGTTTTGTGTTTTATGTGTGTATTCGTGTGTGTGGGGGTTGGTGTGTTTGTGTGGGTGTGTGTTGTGTGGTGGGTTGTGTGTGGTGTGTGTGGTGTGTGCGTTGTGTTGTGTATTTACAGAAGTACTCAAAAGGTTTTTCTTTTTTTCAGTTTAATGTTAAAAAAGCAAAACCAAAAAAACAACACACAAAGATATAATAAAATTAAAAAATTAATATATATATATATATATATTTATATATAATATAATATATTATACTTTATGGGGGAAAGGGGAGGAGGAGAGAGGGGGGGGGAGAGAGGGGGGAGAGAGAGAAGGGAGGGAGATGGGGAAAGAGAGGAGAGAGAGAGAGAAAAGAGAATTGCAAGTTGTTTTTTTTAAGGGGTTTTTTTTTGGTGTTTTTATTTTAACCCAAACCAGGAAAAAAGCAAAAAAAAATTGGGGAAAACCCCAACTATTCGGTGCAGGGCGTTGGCGACTTCTCCTGTCTACTGCACCTTTTAGAGCCGGGGAAAAAGTAAGCAAAAATTCCCCTTAGCATGCTTTTTTACCTTTGAAAACCCCACGGGGCTTGTTAAAAAAAATTGGTCTTTCAATTAGCCAGTAGCAGCCCCCCGCTTTTACTCCCGTTTTTTTAGTTTGAAAGGAAAAAGTTTTTTTGAAAAAGATACGACAGTGTAGGGAAAAACTGTAATGCATGTAGAATATTTATTATTAAAAATTAAAAATAACCAAAAAAAAGTTAGTTTCAAAAGGTCAACCCCACTCCACCCCCCCCCCAAAAAAAAAAAAACCCAACCTATCTACCCCTTTAAAACCCACGTTCCAAAAAAAAACCCCCCCCCCCCCCTAGCAGTGTCACAAAAAAAGTTTACCTTCTTTTTTTTCTTTCCCCAGTTAAAACTAAAAAAAAAATTTACTGTAAAAGAGGGAAGAAATATAACGTACAAAGTTGCAGCAATGAGGACGTGGGAAAATTTGGAAAAAGATGTTTTAGAGGGGAATAAGCTTTTTTTTTTTTTTTTTTTGGTTTTTTTTTTTTTTATTTTTTTTTTTTTCTTTTTCTAGGGATTTTTTTATCTTTTTTTTTTTTTTTTTTTAAATTTTTTTTTGGTTATTTTTTGTTGTTTTTTTTTTTTTGGGTTTTTTTTTTTTTTTTTTGCTTTCTTTTTTTTTTTTTTTTCTTTTGTTTCTTTTTCTTTTTTAATTAAGTTTTTTTTTCTCTTTTTTTCTTTCCTCCCCCCCTTTTTTTTTTCTTTTTCTTTCTTTTTTTTTTTTTTTCAAAGAAACCCTTTTCTCCCCGGGGCGAATCAGGGGGCCTGGATAGCAGTGAAAAATTTTATGGAATTTCAAACCGATGCCCCCGGCCCCCATGGGGCTGCTCCAGAATTACTTTGACGCATTTCGCTTCCATTTTAAAAAATGTCATTGGGCCCAGGCCCGAACCGACATTTCATGCATCTAAAGGGGGTAGATGATGACGGGAATCCACGTCCTTTGCATATATTACACATTTGTTCCGTGTGCTTGCGTGCATCGCTTTTTAAGTTAACATGTTTTTGCCCGGCTGGTTAAAATTAAAATTGAAAAAATTTTATGTTAAACCCCTTAAAAAAAAAACAACCAAACAAATTTTCAAAATTTTTATAAACGGGCCTTTCAAAATATTTTAAAAAAAAAAGTAATTATTGAAACCCCCTTTCCCCAACCCCCTTAAAAAAAACAAAAACTTTAATGAAGATGATTTGGGGGTTTATTTTTATTTAAAAAGGGGAAAAAAAATGGGGATTTTTCCCCATCCGTGCAGAAAATCTGTGAATATTTCCCAGCTTTAATTTCTCTACCGTTGTGTTCCGAAGAAAAAAACACCCCCCCCAAAAAAAGAAAAACAAACAAACAAAAAAATACTTTTCTGGGGTGGAAAAAAAAAGGGGGTTTTTTTTGGTCTTTATGTTCCCATGTTTTGGCTTTAAAGAAAAAGCCAGCAAAGGGGGTAAAAGGGGGTTTTATCGTTTTTTTACATTTTTAACGTGCTCAATCAGAAACCCCAATTTTAACAAAAAAAACCCCCACCCATAACTTTTTTAAAAATTATCTACAAAAAAAAGGAAAAATTTTTCCCCGTAAGTTTTTTTCATTTAAAAGAAAAAAAAAAAGTTTTTTTACAAAAAAATTTTAAACCATTAAAAAATTTATGTTTGCTCTTTGGGTTTTAAAAAGAAAAAAAGATTTTAAAAGGGGGGAAAATCATAACGTATTACCCTCTCTCTCTCGGGTCTCTGTCCTGTCTCTGCCCTCTCCCCTCTCTCTCTCCGGGTCCCCCCCTCCTCTCTGTGTCTCCCCCCTTCTTTTCTCTGTCTCTCTCTCTCCCCTCCTCTCTTCCTCTCTCTTTCCCCCCTTCCCCCCTCTCTTTTTCTCTCCCCCCCCTCTCCCCCCCTCTCTCTCCCCCCTCCCCCCTTCCCCCGCCCCCCTTTTTTCTCACTGACACTGACACAGTCTCCCCTTTTCCCCCGTGTTTTCTGTCTGTCTGTCTTTCTGTCCCCCCGGGCTGTTTTTTTTCTCTCTCTGTGTCTGTCTGTCTGTCTGTCTGTCGGGGGACACGGGCCCCCTGTCTCTGTCTGCTCTGTCCCCCCTGCCCCCCCCTTTCTTTTTTTCCCCGTCTGTTCTTCTCTTTTCCCCCTTTTTCCTTTTTTCCCCTCTCTCTCCCCCCTCTTTTTTCCCCCCCCCTCTCTCTCTTTTTTCCCCTCTCCTCCCCCCTCTCTCTCTCTCTCTCTCTCTCTCTCAGAGGTATGAAAATTACAGAAAATTTAAAAGATTTTTGTAAAAGAGGGGGTATATAAACTCTATTGATGTTACAGTTTTTCGAGTGCAATTACTCCCCCCCTTTTTTAAAATGTTCCCCCCTTAAAATAATGTACTAAATATAGTGAGAATAATCAAAAAAAAATGTGTCCCTTCTGAAAAAACGAATTTTTTAAAAATTTTGAAGCTCACTTTTTATGGGAATTTTTACGAAAACCATGACTTGAGAAAAATTTTTCCCCTTAAAAAATGTATCAATGTACCATTGCACGATCGTTCAGGGGGAAAAATTTTAAGAGTACACCCCGTTTTTTCTAGATATTTTTTTCCCCTTCTATCAATAAAAGAAAGAAAATGCTAATTCAGGATGTTTTTTGGGGAAAAAATTTTTTTGGGGTTCGTTACGAAAAATTGGGGGAAAAAGCATGATTTTCCTTTTTTTCCCTAAAAAATTTTGTTTCTGTGTTTTTTGGGTTTTTTTTCATGTTTGTTTTTTAAAAACATTTTTTGAATAATTTGTGTTTTTTTTTTTTTATCAGCATAATCTAAACCTTTTTTGCTTTTTTCCTTTTCCATGTCCCTTTTAACCCCTTTTTTTTCCCCCCCAAAAACCCCAAAAAATGTTTGGGGGGCCGGGCCCCAAAGTACTTTAAAAACTTTTTAGGGTTCAGTGTTCTCTCTCTCTCTCTCTGCGTCGTGCGCGCCCCCCGCGCGTGTGTGTTTGTGGGGGTTTTTCGGGGTGTGTATTTCAACTTTTTTAAAAGGTTTTCATTGAAAGTGCATAAGAATTTTAAGTTTTAAAAGGGGTGGTTTTAACCGTTTTTAAAAATTTTTTAAAAAAAAATGTAAAAAATAATTTTAAACGAAAAAACAAAGAAAGCTGGAAAATAAGAGAGACGACATACCCTTCAAGGCCCCCTTTTTCTAAGGCCGTTCCCAATTTTGGGGGACCTCAACTATTTTGAGGCTTTTTACCCCCAAAAAAAACGTTTCCCTTCCTATATGCTCTTTTACCTTTGCAAAAGCATCGCTACAAAAATTTTCCCTACCAGGGGTTTAAAAAAATTTTTAGCTAACCAAAAATTTCGCGGGCATTTATCCTGTGTACCTTGTTTGTAAAGGGGGGAAAAGGGGGGGTATGAAATCGCCGCCATAAAAACAGACCCAAAAAAACTCTTCTGATTTTTAAAAAATTTGGTTTTTTAAAAACTGTTATTAGCGGAAAATGGTATGGGGTTTTTTAAAACCCCCTTTCCCCAAAAGGGCCCCAAAAATAAAAACTCTGTTCTTTGAAACAGCCCCCTTCTAACCCAAAATTTTTTTTTTTTTTTCCCTGTTTTTTGGGGGGAAAAAGGGGGCTCTTTTTGGTTTTTTTAGTCTTTGGGGGGAAATTTGAAACACTTTAAAAAAGTTTGAGATTTCTAGGAGTACAAAATTTAAAAAGGGGGGAGGTAGCGAGGGGGGGGGGATTAAGGGGAAAAAAGAAAAGAAAGAAAGCAAGAAAGAAAAGAAAGATTTTTATATTTTATATTTATATATTTTATTCTATTTTTAAAATATATTTTATACACACATATACATAAATTCCCCTTAGTCCGGCGCTTTGGGGGAAAACCCTGAGGACTTGAAAACCCCTTTTTCCCTCCCTTTCTCTTTTAAAATTTTTCCCCTTTTTAAAGGGTTTTAAAATTTTATGTTGGTATTAAATATATATATATATATATATATATTTTTTTGGGAAAAAGTATATAAAAAAATTTTAAAAAATATATAAGTATTTTATTTTATAATTATATAAAAATAAAATTATAAATATATTCTTTGGTTTCAAAATTTTTTTACTCCTTGTTTTTTTTTTTTTTTTCTTTTTCCCCTTTTTTTCCCCTCCTTTTCTTATTTTTTTGGGGCATGTTTTTAGTTGTTTTTTTTTTTTCTGCCCCTTTTTTTTCCCGTCTGTTTTGCACAGCCCCTTTCCCCAAAGGGAAAAAGGGGGGTGGGGGGCTGGTGAAAAACATTACTATTTTGGGGGGGAGCCATGATAAATTTAAATTTGGGGAAGGGTTTTTATTGTTTTTTTTTTTTTAAAAATATATGTTTTTTCCCAGCCCCCCTTCCCCCCCTTTTTGGGGAATAGGCGTGAAATTTAAATTTTGGTTTATTTTTTTTTTCCCAAAACCCCCGGGGCCCGGGCCGTTAGCGTTCTGACTCTCTCTCCCCCTCTCTCTCCCCCTCTCTTTTTTTCCCCTCTTTTCCCCCCCCCCTTTCTCTCCCCCTCTCTCTCTCCCCTCCCCTCCCCTCCCCTCCCCCCTTTTTTCTCTCTATATATATATATTTTCAGTTATGTAAAAATTATATATTTAAATATATGTATAAAAAAATTTTTATATTTATTTATTTTTCCCGGGGGGTTGATAAATTTTTTCCCCGGGTTTTAAAAAAAAAATTTTAAAAAAAAATATTATATAATATAAAAATTTTATAAAATAAAAAATTTTATATTTTAAAAACCAAAAAACCCTGGGGATACGCCCCCCACCCCCACCCCCCCCCCCCCACCCCCCTGTGCACTGAAAAGGGGGAAAATTGGGGGGTTTTGGGGGTTTTTTCTAAGGATTAAACCCCTTTGCCAAAGTAACTTTTGTGCTTAATGGGTTTAAAAATTTATTTGAATAAAAACCCCCCAAAACATGTAAGTTAGGTCTTTTTGGGGTAAAGTGGGGGGTGACAAAAAAAAAAGGGGTTTTTAGGCAAAAAAGGGGGCCCAAGGGGGCATTCAAGAAGAGAAATGACAATGAAAAAAGAAAAAAGGGTTTAAAATTTGGGGAAAAAAGTTTTTTAAAAACCCATTCAAAAGGGGAAAAATTGGGAAAAGGGGGGAAAGGGCACAAAACAAAAAATTTTTTGTTAACAAAAACAACAAGAAAAAAAAAAAACGATTAGAGAGAGAGAGAGAGAGAGAGAGAGAGGGAGAGGAGGGGAGAAGAGGAGAAGAGGAGGAGAGAAAAAAGAGAGAGAGAGGAGAGGAGAGGGGGGAAAAAAGAGAGGAAAAGGCCCCTTAAAATAAAAAAAAGTGTAAAAATTTTTCCCTTTTCGACCTTTTGAAAAAAAAAGGGAGAGAAGTTTTTAAAAAACCAAAAATTGGGGGCCCCTCGGGGAAAAACCTTTTAAAGCCCCCCGGGGGGCACGACAACAAAAGACGTCAGTGGAAAAAGAAAGAAAAAATTTTTTAAATCTTTTTTTTTAAAAAGGGTTGGGGGGGAGTAAAAGGGGAGGGGGGAAAAAAAAAGAAAAAAAGGAAAAAAACCCAAAAAAAAGGGAAAAAAAGGGGGGAAAAAAGATGACTTTTAGAACTTTTTGGGAAAAATTTTCCTTTTTTTAAATTTTAAACATGGGGCCCCTTTAAAAAAAAAGGGGGGGGGGTTTTCAAGGTATTTTTCCCCTTGCAAAACCCTTTTGGCCCCAAAAAAATGAGGGGGGGGGGTTTTGGGGTAGTTTTGGGGGGCTTATGTAGTGATTTTACGGAAAAATAAAATTTTTATATTTTAAAAATTTTTAAAATAAAATATATTTTACTATATTATATTTATAAAAAAAATTTTTTAAAGGGGGGTTTTCCTTGTGCGGTACGGTGGTTTGTCGGGGTTAGTTTTAAAATTAGGGGCCCTTTTGGGTACTGTGCGCGTAGGGGTTTTTGAAAGGAGGGGTGGGGGGTTTTATTTATTTATTGTTCCCCCCCGCAAAAAAATTTGGCCCCCATTCTAACGAAAAGCGGCCCCGGGGTTTAAAAGGGGTTTTTGGGAAGAAAATTGGGGGTTTTGTTTGAAACCCCAAAGGGCCCGGGGTTTGGGTTTTTTTCCCCCCAAGGAAAATTTTTGGGGGAATGGAGCCCCAAAAGCGATGTTTACCCGGGGGAAAAAAAAAAAACCCGAACGGGAAGGGGGAACCCCTGGGTCGTCAAATTCCAGCAAAAATGTTCCCCCCCCTATAATCCAGGGGGCTTCCCGGGAAATTAGGGAAAAGGTTTTTGTTTAAGGGAATTTTTGGGTAGGTAAAGGAAATTTTTGGGGGGTTTTTAAAGGGGAGGGGGTGGGGGGTGGGGGGCGGGGGGGGGGGTTGGGGGGTTTTCCCCCCACGTCAGCACTGTAAGTTTTTGGGGTTTTAAAAAAAACCCGCCTTTCCTTGGGCAATGGATTCCAAAATTTTTCCTTTTCCCCCGCTCTGAAATTTTGGGGAAGTCTTAAAAAATTTTGGGGGACTACTTGCCCTTTAAAAAAAGCAGGGCCCTTTTTTTGGGTTGTAGTAAAAAAAATAGACGCGTTTCTTTTTTTTTTTGGGGTTTTTAAAATTTTTCCCCCAAAAAAGGGGGGTTTGGGGCTTCTAGGGGAAAAGGGTTTTTCTCTTTTGGGTTTTTTTTTTTAAAACCCTTTTGGGGTTTTTTCCCTTTTTTCTTTTTTTTGTTTTGTTAAAAAAAATAATTTAGATTTTGGGGAAACCGGGTTTGGGGGCCCCAAAATGTCCTTGCTCCCTCTCCCCCCGTCTCTGTCTCTCTGTCTCTGTCCTTTTCTCTTATTCCCTCCTCTCGGTTTTTCTGGGGGCCCCTTCCCGTCTCTCTCTCGCTGGGGTCTCTGTCCCCCTCTCTGCCTCTCATGGGTTTCCCCGTCTCTCTCTCCCACACAAAAAACCCCACTCTCTTTTTTTTTTCTGCCCCGTGGGGCTGTCTGTCTGGCTGTCTGTTTGTCTCCCCCTTTTTACTCTCTTTTTTCCCCTGTTTCCCCCCCCTCTCTCCCCCTCCCCCCTTTCCTTCTCTGGGGGCTTTTTCTTTTCTCTCTCCCCCCTTTATTTTTTTTTTTTCTTTTTTTTTTTCCCCTGTCTCTCTCGGGGCAAAGGGTAAAACTATTTTTCTTTCTTCTTTTTACCCCATCATTCTTTTCTATCTATCTATTGATCTTTCTATCTATCTACCCCATCTATCTACTATCTTTTTTTCCCCATAAACCCAAACCCAAACCCCCAACCCAAACCCAAACCCCCAAAATACCGACCTACCTACCTACCCCCAAAACCAACCTTTTCTGTTTTATCTTTTTAATCAAAAAACCCCAAAAAACCCCAAAATCAAAAAACAATCTTAAAACTACTGTTTTTTTATCTATCTATTATTATCTTTTTTATCTATCTATCTTTTCCCCTTTTAAACTACTATCATCTATCAAAATTTTTTTTTCCCCAAAAACAAAAAAACCCCGCCCCCCCCCCCCCCCCGTTCCATAGTGAAGACAAAAAAAAGTTAAAAAAATTTTTTTCCAAAAATTTAACCAGATCCATCCCCTTTTTTTTTATGTCAAAATTTTTTAAATTAAGGGGGTGCAAAATTTTGGGATTTACGATACAGTACGCGGGTTTTTTGTTTTGGTTTTCAAAAATATCGAATTAATTTTTTTTTTAATTTTTATCTTTTTGGGTTGGATTTTATTTAAAAAAAAAAAAAAAAAAATGTTTATAATTACCCCCGGGGGGGGAAAAAAAAGGGGGGGAACCTTTGGAAACTAGACTTTGGGGGCTTTTTTTGTTTTGTTTTGTTTTTCCCTATTTAAAAAAATTCGGAGGGGGTTCAAACTGTTTTTCAGACGGGGTTTTTCTTTTTGGGGGAAAGGGGTGGCCTTTTTTTCCCCCTTCTTTTTTTCCCCCTCTCCTTCCTCTCTCTCTCTCTTTTTTTCCCCCCTTTTTCCTCTCTCTCCTTTTTTTTTCTCTCTCTCTCTCTCCCCCGCTTTTTTCTCTCTTTTCTCTTCTTTTTTAAAGAATTGCCCTTCCCCCGATTTCACACCACACACAAATGCACCCACAAAAAACACCACACACACACACACCACACACACACACACACACACCACACAAAACCCCACACACCCCAAAAACACTAATTTTTTAATTTTTTTCAGATTTAAAAAAAAAAAAAAAAAAAAAAAGTTGTTTTTTTTTTGAGAATTTTTATTTTTTTTTGGGGGGCCCCTTTTTTTATGAAAAATAATCATTTCGATCAAAAATAAAAAAACAGGTTTTTAAAAATTTTTTTTAGGGGAAAATTTCCCCCTCTGCATGTCAAGACTGGTGTGAAGGAACCATTTAATGTTCATTTTCTCCCTTCTTAAAAACCCTTTTTCCCCCAATGGGTTGGGTTTTTTTTTTTTGGGGTTTTTTTTGAATGCTTCATTTTTTTTTTTCCCCAAAAATTCAACGCTTTGTTTCTCTATCTGGGGTTTGGCCCCCGGTAACAAGTCGCTAGGGGGATACAAAAAAAAGGGGGGGGTTTTTATGGTTTGGGGCCCCACGTGCCCGCCTTTAAAGCGAAAAATCCAGGGGTTTGGGGGTTTTCGGGGCGTTTGAATCACTTTTTTGGGTCCCAAAAAAAAAATTTTCCCCCCCCATTTAAACCAGAGTGGGGGCCCCTGGGGGAATTTTTTTTTTCGGTGAAAAAATAAACCGAAAAGGGCCTGTTTTTGGGGTTTTTAAAAATTATATTATTAAAAACCCCGTTAAAAAAACCCACCGGGAACAGAGGGTGGGCCTTGAGAAAATTAAAAAAAAAAGTCATCTGAAAAGGGAAGCAAAAACACTTGCGACAGGAAAAAAAAAATGAATTTTGGGGGGTTGGTTTTTTCTTTTTGGGACACGCTCTTTTTCCCGGGGGGGGGCCAACCTGAAAAAACGAGAGAAACCCCCCGTTACCCTTTAAAATTTTGGGGGAAAAAAAAGATAAAAAACCCAAAAAATTTTGATTTCACTGACCCCTGTTTTTTTCGGAGAGAATGGGGGTAAAATTTTTTAGCGAAAAGGTTTCGGGGGATTTATGGTGCCAAAAAACCACATCAAAGCAAAAAACAGGGGCTTCTTTTAACAGCCCCCCGTTAAAAAAGGAGTCTTTGCCAAAATTTTTAAAAAATTATAAAACTACCTTGAAAAAAAAGGTGCTTTTGGGGGGAAAATTTTTTTTTTTCGGGGGCCCGTCTTTTAGGGGACATTTTAAAAAGGGGAGGGGGAAAAAAAAGCTTACCAAAAAAAAAACAAGTTTTTTATGTTTTTTAATAAAACCCCGCTGAAAATTTTCCAAAATTTTTAATGAAAGTTTCCCCTTGGGGAAAAACCCCCACAAGCCCGGTTTTTTAAGAAGAAAACCTCATCTGAAGGGAAGTTTTATTTTTCCTCGGCAGGGCCCACACGAAACAACACCAAACTTCTCACCGGGCCCCCATCCACGTACGTACCCCAAACTCCCAGCGTGCCCCGGAAAACGGGCACATTCCCGGGGTTGGGAAGAGTCTACGTTAAAAAACCCTTTAAAACCCCCCAGAATATTGCAAAAGGGGCGGGAGAAATTAGGTTTTTTTGTATATTTTAAAAGTAGTATTTTTATCTTGTATTTTCTTTCTTTCTTTCTTTCTAGTATCTTGTATCTTGTTTTTATGTTAGGGGGATAATGTTTGTACCAAAATAAAATGTATGCTACTTAGCTAACTATTTTTAACACCACCACCACACCACCCCACACACCACACACACACCACACAACACACAAACACCACGCGCGCCGGGAAAACCCCAACCCAAACCCAACACACACACACCCCACAAAACCCCAAAAACACAACACACACCCACGCCGGGGCAACACACAGAAATTTAAAAGGGAACAAATAAAAAATTTTATTATTTTTATTTTTAATATATATTTATATTTTTAAAAATCTGTGGGGTGGGGGGTTTTTGTTGGTGGGTGTTTTTGGGGGGTGTGGTGGGTTGTTTGTGTGTGTTTTTCTCAATATTATAACATTTATTTTAATTTATTTTTAAAAATATTAATTAATTATATAAATAACCAATTTTTTTCAGTCTTTATATAAAATATAATATTATTAAAATTTTTTTATTCATATATATTATAAATATAAAAAATAATATTATATAAAATATATATATATATTAAAATATAAATATAAAAACCTTTTAAAGGGCCTAAAATTTTAACTTTCTCTCTGTGTTTCTGGTTGTTTTTTGTTTTTTCCGGGAGCATTCCCCATTTAAGCCAGGAACTTTTTGAGACAAAAGATATGCGTTCACAATCTCGTTTAGTTATCAAGAAAAACATCACCAAAATATGCCTACAACCAAAGCAGTAAGAAGCCTAGCCACAAAATCAGCTTGATTACAGTCACATGTACCTTCTTCAGAAAAGACAAGATCACCATAACCCAGATTTCATAGGGCAGATGTGAACGAATTGTACTGCAGGTAGAGTGATTTGGCTCTACGTTTTAGCGGCAGTCTTTAAATCAGGTGTCAAAAGGTCAGAAGTACCTCTCTGCGCTTCAGAAGAGCTTTTTCTTTGAAATTGGCTTGGTACCCATGGTTCTGCGTAAGTCTTTGCTCTCTCTGCTGTCATCTTTTGATGTACTAGGGAAGTCATTTGTAAAAAAAAAAAAAAAAAAAAAAAAAAAAGTTTCTAAGCTTTTAGGATGGTATAGAGGCTGTGTGAGAGTGACGGGGGTAAAGAGGCAAAGTGGTAAAAGAAAAGTTTGGCAAATTAATCTTCAGTTTTTTTGTTTTTTTAAGTTGGATATTTTTCTCTATGGTTTGTTTTGTATTTTCTTTTCTTTTCTTTTCTTCTTTTTTTTTCCTTTTCTTTTCTTCCTCCTTTTCTTTGTTCTTTCTTGCTTCCTTTCTTTTCTTTCCTTTTCTTTCCTTTTCTTTCCTTGTTCTTTCTTTCCTTATTTCTTGTTTTCTTTATTTTCTTCTTTCTTTCTTTCTTTCTTTTTTCTTGCTTTCTGTCCCTCTTTCTTTCCTTATTTATTTCTTTTCTTTGTTCCTTTTGTTTTCTTTTGTTCTTTCTTTTCTTTCTTTCTTTCTTTCTTCTTTCTTTCTTTCTTTCTTCTTTCTTCTTTTCTTCTTAGTTTCTTTCTTTCTTTAAAAAAACAAACAAACAAAAAAAACTTATATCTCTTCAGATAGTAAAGGTTACCAGGGGGTTATTTCCATGTTGCTACGCCATATTTTGCCCAAGCCCCAAACGACAGTTTGTGCATCTCAGTGGACCCAGATGATGAAGGGAATTTACAGCGTTTTGTGGAAATGCAACATCTTTCTCCAGCACACTGGCACCGATGTCTTAAGTGGATTCGTTCCTTGCTCTTGTCAGTAAAAAGAATCTTTGACTTTCAAAATGTGCTCAAAAGAGTGATCTGTTCATAAATATTCTAGCTTGAATGTCATTATTCACTATAATTAAACAGCTTAGCAGTGGAAAAAACAACCGCAAAACATTCCAAACATAGGGCAGCAATTTTATTTCATTTTTAGCATCATATGTGCTTGGTTTGTTTAGGGGCTTAAGCTGCTTTTCCTTCCATCCTATTGAAAGCATCAAGCTAACATAACAGAGATGAGGAAGTTTGAAAGTTAAGTCATCAGTTTGACGCGAAAAAAATGACAACTTTCTTTCAAAATCGCTCTACTCTTTCCTTGAAGTTGTAATGCAGCTACCTTTAAGGTGGTCACAAAACAGTCGCATACACAACCTACATAGTTGGTGAACTTTGAGGTTTCCCGTCAGGGAATGAGAAAAAAAGTCGTTCTGCTCTGACTCTAATTACTCAGCAGACTTTGAACTAAGAAAACGTAGGTGTAACAGTCTTACAACGAATATCGAATTTTTGTTGAAATTTGATGATCCTCAGTTCATTTTTTTCCTTTTTTTTCTATCAGAAATCTATCTATATGTATGCTATTACTTCTCTCAGAAAATTAAACGAACACCTGTGGAAACTGGATACGCCTGCTGCTTTTTTTTCCATAAAAAATTGTCAGAGTGAAATGTTTTATTGAGTTGAACTTTTGTCAACCTGGTCTTCCTAATCTGCATATATGTGTTTCCTTTTCCTTTCTTTCACACGAATTCCGATTAAAAAGCATTAAGTGCATCTTCTAGTTGTTGGAGGTATAGCCATGTGCTCTTGCTTTCTTAAACTTACTATGTTGTCTATCACACACACATAAACACACGCATGCTTATGAAAATGCACGCACGTGCGCGCGCGCACACACACACATACACACACTTATACACACATACACACGCACATGCACCCGCACAAAAAAAAACCCAAGCATACACACATATATACATGCACATAAACGCACGCGCACACGACTACACAAACACAAACACGCATGCATGCGCGCGCACACACAAAGATATACACACACAATCAGACCATACAACTTCGAGCGGGCACGCACATTCGTGTACGAGTGCGTGATATATGCATAAATATATATATATAATATAATATTATATTATATATATATAAATATATATATATATATATATATGTATATATATATAAATTATAAATTATAAATATATATAAAATTATGTATATATTTATAAAATGTGTGTATAGATAGATAGATATATAGATATACATAAAATGTGTATGTGATACATATTATACTGTGTGTTGGTGAGAGAGAGAGAGAGAGAGAGAGAGAGAGAGAGAGAGAGAGAGAGAGAGAGGAGAGAAGAGAGAGAGAGAGAGAGAGAGAGAGAGAGAAGAGAGAGTTTGCCCAGTGTGTGTCTGTAACTGTCTGTGCATAAGAAAAATGATACGCCCTTGTTTTCAAGTACACCCAGATGCTTTCTACACCATGTAGCATTTAAAGCAAATCCAGTCTTGCAGATCCACTAGCGTGTTAAATCGACGTAGTTTTCTGCAGCCATCTTACGATTCCTTGATCCTTCTTGTCAGGTCTCTTTCATATTTGAGCCTTGGTATCACTAAAGCAAAAACCATTTATGTTGTCATTCGCTTTTATTTTTTTTTAAAATAATCTCAAATGGTTATAAACGTGTGGTCAGAGAGCTACAACCGAGCAGTAATCGCATCATGGCTTGTTCGTATGAGGTGAGTGTGCTATAACACCGACACCTAAAGAGCAGACGTGAAAAAGCGCTAATGCATTCAGAAATATGACCTAAGACACTTTGCGTTTTGGATGACAGTGGCTTCAAAATAGCATGTTTGGTCTGAAGACTGCTTTTTCTTATAGTCTATGGAAGACTCTATTCAGTAATCTTCTAGGCCTGATAAGAAGTTTTAAGAATAGGTTAAAAGTATATGGTTTCAGTAAAAATGAGAAGGTAGAGAAGTAGCATGACTATGGTTGTGTTAATGTGTAGTTTAGTTTGTTTCTAATTTTGTTTTCCCCCTTTCTGTCTTTCCCCTCATTTTATTCTTCCATTCTTTCTTTCCTCCTTCTTCTTCTCCTTCTTTCTTCCTTCTTCTCTTCCTACCTTCGTTCTCTTCTCTCTCTCTCTCTCTCTCTCTCTCTCTCTCTCTCTCTCTCTCCTCTCTCTCTCTCTCTCTCTCTCTCCTCCTCTCTTCTCTCTCTCTTCTCCTCCTCTCTCTCTCTTTGTGCTTCCTTTTTTTTCTTCCTGCATTCTTTTTTAACAGAACATGCAGCATCTTTAGAAGAAGTTACCGGGAGTAACACGAAATCAGTGTAGTTACACAAAGAAAATCGCCAAAAA
>CM060326.1:23237008-23242008 GCA_030674155.1 Stramonita haemastoma | reverse complement strand
TATCACTAATGTCGTAGAGTTTTGGATGTTGAATCTCGTCAATAAAACGATGGTGGACTCAAAAAAAAAGATCCACACTTCAAAAACAAAGAAATAGAAAGCCCCCACCCCCTATTTTTACCCAATTCCCTCTAAAAAGTCTAATAATAAAACCCAAACAACCAAACAACAACCAAAAATACAAAGTAGCTCATCCGATTTTTCCCTTGCAAATTGACTAGTAATACAAAATTATGCATCTACAAGTAGTGGGGATTTCCCAAAAATCAAATGAAATGAGCCGTTGATTTTGTTGTTCTTTCTTATTTATTTCTCTTTTTCGTTCACCTTGCAATTTGTTGTCTTTTCCCCCTTTCTAATGGTTGTTTTTTTTCACAGATGTATTTTTCTTTATATATACATATAATTATATTATATATATAATATATATATATATATATATATATATAAATATATATATATATATATATTATATGTATATATAAAGTAAAAATACATCTGTGAAAAAAACAACCATTAGAAAGGGGAAAAGACAACAAATTGCAAGGTGAACGAAAAAGACACACACACACACACATATATATATATATATATATATATATATATATATATATATATATATATATATATTATATATATAATATATATGTGTGTGTGTGTGTGTGTGTGTGTGTGTGGTGTGTGTGTGTGTGTGTGTGTGTGTGTGTGTGTGTGTGTGTGTGTGTGTTTGCGAGCTTAGTGCACGGGCGCGCTGTGCGTGTGTGTTTAGATGTGCGTGCATGCGTGCATGTGTGCATGGGTATTATATGCAGTAAGCATTAAAATGACCATACACACTTAAATGTATATCACAGTGAATACTGCACTAGTCTATGAGCATCAGAAAAAGACACATCTCTCAGAAACTTAAAGCGGACCTTGCAATCTGATTCATTAGCGCCGCGCATTAATCAAGAAGCTAGAAACTGTCCCTACAGCTTTAACGGGGGGGGGACATCGTGTCATTAAAAATCGCAAAGTTGAAGAGAACATCAGTCATGGCTCTCTCAAAAACACAATGTGCTAATAGTTTTCAAAAATAGCTCTCCTGGGGATGACAGAAAAAGCAGGGAGAGGTTGGAGGTAATTAAAACATCTAAGAGATTTTAGAATTTTTGCAGGTTCTTCTTTCAACATTTTCAATTTTGGAGCATTTTATTTGCAGTCCAGCCCCGACGGGTAATCACCCATTTCAATCTGTCAAATCCTGATTAAAGTTTGACACAAGGGAAATCATAGCACAATGACAAATCAGGGCGGTGGCTTTTCTTTTAAAGGGGCCGTTCAGGCACACAGGGCCGGACAAGCTCATCTCGGCCATGTGCATGTCAGCACAGCACATATCCTGACACGTAGGCTGACACCCTCATCCAGGTATGCGCATAGATAGACAAACACATGCATACACACCCACCCACGCACACACTTACACACGCTCTTTCTCACACACACCCACACTCACACACAACACAACACACACACACACACACACACACACACTTACACACACACACACACACACACACACACACACACACACACACACACACACACACACACACACACACACACATGATTTGTCAGCGTATTTCCACACGAATGATAAAAGAAAACTTCAGCATATCAAACGAAACGGAGAGAGAGAGAGAGAGACAGAGACAGAGACAGAGAGAGAAGCTATTCTAAGATCAACCCGGTGTTATACTACTTCATACCATTTTCCTTGAAACTGTAATAATGCTGCCTTTATGGTGGTAAACGATAGCATGCACAAGAGCTGATCAGTGGTAAACAGGTATTTCTAACCGAAGAAGAAAAAAAAATATACAGGTCCAGGTTCATGCTGAATCTCTCCTTTTCAAACCTTGTTAAGGAAAACGCATCTAGACCTATGCATGCTAAATACGAAACTTTGAACATGACTAGATGCTAAAGCGTTATTCTCTTATATATAGCATACATTCTTGTCTAATCTGTGTTTATAAGAACTCGGAACTTCAAGGATAAAGTATAAACCCAACACTAGTGTGCACGTATCTTGTAAACTTTTTGTTATCTGATCCTACTCTTCCAAAAAAGCTGACTGGATTTAAGTATGCTTGAAAGATGTTCTGTGTGCGTTCACCCAACCGGACCTCCATTTAAAGTCTCATCTGAAGAACGTTCGAGGGGAGTGTAGTCATTACTGCTGTCAGCCCCAAAGGGAAAAAAAGACACTTCTTCAAATGGAAGTCTGGGTGGTGGGACAAACCCACGTGTCAGTTTGTGAGTTCAATGCTCAGGCTATTGCGCCCGTCTCTGTATCTTGCGTAAAATAAGTATCAACGAAACAGAAGCCCAGTGGCTTTGAATACAATGCATAATGGATAACCAAAGCCGCTACTGCTTAGTCCACATCAGCGTGAAGTGGGCACAAGCTGAGACCCTGTCGGATAGGACTCAAGAGAACGGTGGTTAAAGCAGTAAGTGGCAATGACCTGGTGCAGACGTGTTGAATGACTTCATATTAGATCTGTCAACATGTGCACTCTAGTGTAAAGGGTACTGGGTAAGATTATTCATTAATGTACGTGTGGAAGATAATATTTTTTTTATCTTTGACTGCCCTTCGTGCATATTGTACACTTGTAGAAGACGAAATAATTCTAGGCATAAAAATCTTGTGAGTCATTTCTACGATTGGATGGTTACGGCAACAGGGATATGCCTAGTATATATTTTCGAAGTTGGAGCGCGGCTACCTTCATGGTGAGCAAAAATGGTCACACAATGTAAACTCTGACAATTGGTGAATGTAGGAGCTCATCTCTCTCTTCTCTCTCTCTCTCTCTCTCTCTCTCTCTCTCTCTCTTCTTCTCTCTCTCTTTCTCTTCTTCTTCCTCTTCTCTTCTCTCTCTCCTCTCTCTCTCTCTCTATATATATATATGATATGTCTACACCTAAACGTGTATTTTACTTTTGTACAAGCAGATGGATGACAGTTATAGAAACAGACATATGCAAGAGAGAGAGAGAGAGAGAGAGAGAGAGAGAGAGAGAGAGAGAGAGAGAGAGAGAGAGAGAGAGAGAGAGAGAGAGAAGAGAGAGAGAAGAGAGACAGACAGGACAGACAGACAGACAGACAGACAGACAGACAGACAGACAGACAGACAGACAGACAAACATACAAAACAGAAACAGATCAATACAGTTTGTTTCTTCTTTCTGTGGGTAAGGATTTATGTCTGCCTGAAAAGAAAGCAGACGTTTGCCTACCCCCTCTTCCTCAGAGACAATGAATAATGGATAGCAATGACCTCCACCAATCAGTCCACGCCAAAAAGAGACGGACACAGGCTGAGACGAAGAGGGATGGGTCACCGACAAAACAACAACAAAAACAACAACATCAAACCTAGGTCTGTTGGGACTGGTGTCGTGTTAATGACTTAAAATTAAAGTTTGAAACAGGAGCAGAGCATAGTATAACGGCCTACTGATTAGTGTTAGGTTTACATGTCGTTTATTTCTGAAAATGTAAGACACCTATGTCATGTACGAAGAAGGCTAGGTTGTCTCGAGGTCGTTGTTATTTTCAGGTTGTTTTTGGAGGTGTTTTGATTGGAAAATCTAGGGACATATACATGAATGATTGTGTTATTTTCAGTTTTCTTGTTAGGAATTTGATAAGATGCATACTTTGAATATGTTTACTAATCAATCAAAAAGTGTGACGCTTTCTATTTTCTTTACCATCAAGATGCATTTAAACCGATAAATATGTTCATCTGTCTCTGTCTATCTATTTTTCTGACTCCCTGTGTCTCTGTCTGTCTGTCTGTTTCTGTCTCTGTCTCTCTCCCTCTCTATTAAACAGTAGATCGGATGAACTGAGAAAATGGAAAAATCCTATAATAAATCAACAATCAAAAATAAAAATATTTTTGATTGGCATACATATGCATTAAAAAACGAATAAATTGATTTTTCAAACAGACGATATTTCATCATTTCTATTTTACAGACTAAAAGGGATATTAGCTACAGATTTTTAAAAAAATCAGACATCATTCTCTTCTCAAGAAGCCTTTTATAGACTGCAGGAAGAATTTAAACAATAATCTGAAACAGCACATACTTTGCTACTATGTTTACGTACTGAAACCATTTTTTCCCGCAAAATCAATAAATTGTATTTGTGACGCTCCACCACATAATGAGACGCATTGCACCAGAGGTCAATTTTTAGTTATTCATATGTTATCAAACTACAATAAAATGGCTATACAATACAAAAAACAGATTGAATATCGGACAATTCTAGGAAAAGTTATTGCAAGTTGAAATGCTAGACTGCGGGAAATGACAAAGTGAGAAATTGACAAGTTTATTATCCTAATAGGTGGTCAGAATGAGGGCTTGGATATATTTAAAACACGTTTAAAGGCAAATGAAACAAAATTATGATTTGATATTTCATTATAAAGTAGAATAATGGCTATACATTAATAATCAATGAAAATCTCAAAATTGTCAACTTGACCCTACCTGCCTTTAATGGCTTCTAGCGGAAAAGTGGGTTATGTGCTAAGCGACTCATTTCGTGGTGGAGCGCCACATTTGTTTGCCGCGCTAGAACTATTCCATAAAAAACCAGTTTGATTGATATGTATAACTAGCAAAATCAAAAACAAAAATACATAACAGAATGAAAAGGAAACATGGAAATCTCGACTGAGATAGAAATACCAAAACAAGGAAAGGAAAAAAACAAGGAAAACAGGAAAACATATAGAAACGAGACACAATCTAGATCAAAGTAGTTGTAAAAAAAAAAAAAGTATAGATAATTATGTTAGATACGTGACGCTCCACCACATAAGGAGTCGCATTGCACCAGAGGTCAATTTTTAGTTATTGCCATGTTGTTAATTTGCAATAAAATAGCTATACAACAGAAAAAACAGATTGAAAATTGGATA
>CM060326.1:23229508-23234508 GCA_030674155.1 Stramonita haemastoma | reverse complement strand
CCTGCATACTCACGAAACAAAAGACTATTTGTACTTTGATAAGTATCATGTGCAGGTATTGGAATATATTGTTTCAGTATTTGATAACTTTTGTTTCTATGTGTGACCTCTGTCTGCTTCTTTAAGTATCTTTTATCTCCCTATCTCTACTATTTGTCTTTCTCTACCGTGATACTGTCTATTTAAATGTTTACTTGCCTGCCTGTCTGTTTCTATTTCTTTGTCTCTCACAATCTACCCTCTGTTGTGTTTGTCTCACTGTCTGTCTCTATTCCCTTAATGTAAAAAGCACATGTCTGCTTATTTCAATATCGTCGATACAAAATAGTAAGTGAATTAAAAAGAAATCAAAAGAAAATACTCCTGTCTCTTTCTCTCACAGTCTCCCCCTGTTGTGTGTGTCTGACTGTCTGTCTCCATCCCTGTCTCCATCTCTCTCAATCACTCCCCTTCTTGTTCCTGCATAAAAATATTCCAAATAACCAAGTAAGACGAAAAACAAACAATGAGTTGTGCTTACTAAAGTATAACACATAAAAAAAACCTCACCAAAATACAGCAACAAAATAATCAAAAAGATAGCAGTAATCTTTGCTAAAGCCAAGAATTTTGAACCAGAAAAAAAACATCGCTTTAGGTTCTAGAACATATTTCCTTCTCACCGTCTGTCACTGTCTCCTGTGTGTCCCTGTGGTCCTCTCCACAGAACCAGCACTCAGTTTATTTTCTCTTGCTTTCCATTCTGTGCTCACCCAGCTTTTCCATCTCCATATGTTTCAGTGTCTGTCAGTTTTGTCAGCAAAGTTTAATCCAAGTCTGGCTTTCCGATCGTCTGGAGATACAGATTGTTTTTCCATCACTCGGTAATTAATTCACTGTCTCTTCCATCTTTCCCTAGACTGTAGGCTTTGGAGATTTTCTTTGTTTCTCTCTCTTTTAAAAAAAAAAAATCTCATTGGGATGTTTATCTTGTTGTCTCTGTCTGTCTTTGTCTGGTTTTGTCTCTGTAGTTTTCTTTGAGTCTCTATGTTTCTGTTCGTTTCTCTGTCCGTCCATTGAGTCATATATCTAGTATCTCTGTTTCGCAATGTATGTCTGTTTGTCTGTCTCTATATCTGTGTGTTTGTCTCTTTGATTGCTGTTTTTCATAAACATTGAGTAGACTAAGACTGTGGGGGAGAGGGGCTAAGTGATCAGATTAAGATGGATTGTAATACACAATACACAACATATCCGTTAAAGTCACATCACATAGAGGTATAAGATAGGAAAATCAACGAGTTTTGTTCAAAGTCAGTAATGACAAATATTATCATTATCAATGCAGTAGTCTAATGAATCATAAAAGGAGGGGAAAAACCCTGCCAATGGCACAAGGGCTTAAAAGTAAGAACACGTTGTTGTAAACTCCGATTTCTACAACACCACAATGGAACCACTATGTGAGTATGTATATCCGAGGCATAGAGTACATCCACAAAAAATATCTTTGTTAACATAATTATTCTAGAATAGGCCATCTACATACTTTTTATCAAATTAATGTTACGTTTAAAGCATCTGACATGCTTTCAAGTCTCAAAATTATACAATTATATATATATATATATATATATATTATATATTATATATATATATATTACACACACATTGTATTTCTAGTGTATTGTGATATTGTATCTATGCCACTATGGGCATAGTGTATGCAACGGACAGTTTTCAATCACAACAACCCCCCCCCCCCCCCCCCCAACCGATACAGAACATCGCACAATTCACAGGTGTGGATCTAAATTTAGATCCACGATGCTGCTATTGGCAGTTCCAACTGCATGGGAAGTAATCTAATTACCACCCGTCACATCCACCACCGCTGACTTTGTGCCACGTCCCGAGGCACAGTGGGTACTGACCAGCGTATTTGACGCTCAAACCAGTAGCCCCAAGTTCTTTCCATCCTGCTCTCAGCGCCACTTGTGATGGTACCGAGAAGTAAGGAATAAGACAGGTTAGAGAACGAGTGGAACAACAATTCTCAAGCAACGACTCTCAAGCAACAATTCAAAGCGCCTGGGCAACAGAAGACTCAGGGAAAGACTGTAACTGGCTGGTCATTCTCTATTCTTTCCTCAGCATTCCGGTATGGGTGAAGACCAATGTAGGGATGAATACCAAGGTATGAAGACAAAAACACTAACTTAACTTTACCTATCAAAAATTACAAAGTGTCTCACAATTTACCGGTGAGTCCGAAAACAGTAACACTACGCAGCGACAAGATTGCATGGAATATAATCTAATCAACTCCCTGTCTCCTAAGTCTAGCGCACTAAATCTAGCATACAAACAATAATATTATTAACAAAATCTCTCACACTCGCTCACTTACACACACATGCACACACACACACACACACACACACACACACACGCACACACGCACACACACACACACACACACACACACACACACACACACACACACACACACACACATCGTAACATAATAACATCTATTATTAGATGTTAAATGCTTATGTGGAAACAATCATATTTCAAATACCCATATTGTATTTGAATGCAAGACTTTAAAACCTTATTTACCCAGTTTTCATGAAACTTCCCTTGAACAAGTTTTGGAGAATATCAAGTTAGTGTTTCCTATTGCTAAAGGTTTATTGTTAAGTCCTATAGGGCATTTGTTGTAGTTATATCAATGCTGTTCTGTTATGAATTTTATTCTCTCCTGTTAATTTAGTGTTTAGCATACATTTCCACTTAATGTAATGAGGATATCGTCAATCACAACTACACACCTGCACCAACACACACACACACGCACGCGCGCGCCACGCACGCACGCACACACACACACACACACACACACACACACACACATGCTAACATTTTTTTTGGGTGCATATTTTTCTTGAATCGTTTATTTATCTTTAGTCATTCCATCCCCCAACTATTCTCTGTCTTTGTCTTTCTCTTTCCCTCTTCTTTTTACCAATATTTCAACTGTTATTATTATCATTAGATTTTATGTTAAGGGGGTTTGGGTTTTTGTTTTATTGTTTTCTTTTAAAATTTATTAATTTCATTATTTATTTTATCTATCTATTCATCTTTATCTTATTTTTATTTTATTTTATTTATTATTATAATCATCATCATCATCTTTTTTATTTATCTATTTATTTTTATTTTTATCATTTTAGTTTTATTTCTATTTTTTAAATTCCCTCCCCCTACCCCGTCCAGTATCACTTTATGTGGAAGGACGTAAAATTGAAGACTACTACTACTACTACTACACACACACACACACACACACACACACACACACACACACACACACACACACACATGGGAGATAAATGTTATTAACTTCACTGTCGAGCTAAGTCTCACACACCAGGTCTACCGCACCCGGTACTAGATCTACCGCACCTGGCTACAAATATGTATACACATATATATAATGATATAGTACTAATTATTAAACATAATTATTCATTACAATATGTCAGATTCAGATTGTCTACAGGCCATGTGGGTTGGAACCCGTATGTGTTTGGTCATCACCTGTGCTTTTGACTCTGCAGGAGGTCTGCCCATTGGCCTCAGTCAGCATAATCCTACTCCGGGGTAGATCTACAGATAGTGTACAAGGGAAAAAATCAACAGATTTGCATTGCTTGTTTTGTTTTGTTTGATGTCCTTCACTACTAGGTGATATAGACACACCCACATTCAAACCATCACCTCTCTCTCTCTGTCATATCTCTCTCTCTCTCTCTCTCTCTTCCTCTCTCTCTCTCTCTCTCTCTCTCTCTCTCTCTCTCTCTCTCTCTCTCTCTCTCTCTCTCTCTCTCTCTCTCTCTCTCTATATATATATATATACTATATATATATATATATATATATATAGTACAGGTCTTACTGGAGAGGAATACATAACCTCAGCAACTGATGTCATAAACTGCTGAGAGTCATATAAAACTTCTTGAACAGTGGCATATCTTTATTAATATCCAGTCCTCTCCTTTTAAACAGGACAATAAGAATTGGGCAATCAAACAATAAATGGTTTGCATGTAAAAGGCAAAAACATGGGCTGAGTAGGCAGACAATAAGCCTGCGAGAGAGAGAAAGAGGGAGAGGGGGAGGGGGACACAGAGAGAGACAGAGAGACAGAGACAGAGAGAGACAGAGACAGAGAGAGACAGACATACAGAAAAACAGACAGAGAGAGAGACAGACAAACGGAGGGGAGAGAGAGAGAGAGAGAGAGAGAGAGAGAGAGAGAGAGAGAGAGAGAGGAGAGAGAGAGAGACAGAGACAGAGACAGAGACAGACAGACAGACAGACAGACAGACAGAGCAAGCAATATATCTTGACCAACTACTATCGTGTCTAAACTCTTTTATCAAGTATTGGTTGACTTCAAGCAAAGCATTTCCTTTCATAAAAGCTATGTGGGTTTTTTTTTGTTAATTATCATATTGAGAAAAAGAACACCAGTCTAATGTATAATCCAAAGACGTCACATTTAAGACTGAGTGTTATAGCATCACAAGCAGAAATAAACGTTCTTCTTATTGCTTTACTCAACTTCAGTGAAGAAAAAAAAAAGTGTCATCTATCGACACTCATACACAATTACACAAGCAGTCACACAGAAAGGCAGACACAAAGACAACCAGGAAAACAGACAGACAGACAAACAGACAGACATACAGACACAGAGAGAGAGAGGAGAGAGAGAGAGAGAGAGAGAGAGAGATGAGAGAGAGAGAGAGAGAGAGAGAGAGAGAGAGAGAGAGAGAGAGAGAGAGAGAGAGACAGACAGACAGACAGACAGACAGACAGACAGACAGACAGACAGACAGACAGACAGACAGATCGATAGACAGACAGACAGGCAGGCAGACAGGCAGGCAGACAAACAGACGAACGGACGGACGGACGGACAGACAGACAAAAAAACAAAAAAA
>CM060326.1:23212008-23219508 GCA_030674155.1 Stramonita haemastoma | reverse complement strand
GAAGTTTTGTGTTTGCAACCATTTTTATCCCTCGAACAATGTAGCTTCAGTTTGAATTTGGTGATAATGTAGAAACATGACATCAGTGTCCATGCGTTTTTTTAAATTTTCGTGGTCCCTTCTTTAAAGCACAAAATGACCTAATCTTCCGAAAGTGTTTCTGCTATGTCAGCAGGTTATTCTGCATGAATTTGCATATGGGACTTTAGCTTGTAGTCTCATGCAATAGACTTTTGTAGAAATGGAGTAAGCTCTGTACTGTTGGCAACTTTAGAGGAAAATCCCCACAAACATGTGTGTTGGTGGTAGATTAAATTGGAGCCATCGTACCACAGGCACAATGTTCTAACCACTTGGCTATTCGCTTCCCAACACACTGTATCAAAGCTCCATTGAGGTGTTATTTTTCCTATGATGAGAGGTAAAAAATAGAATCGTTATTTCTTTCTAATTGCCAGTTCGATTTTTCTCATATATTTTCTTTCTTTCTAATTTTCTCTCTGCTGTTTTCTTTTTGTTTTACTACTCTATTTTTTAAGTCATTGATTTTTCTTCATTTTTCTTTCTTTTTTTCTGACTTTCTGTATGTCTTTCCTGTTTCTTTTTCTTTCTTTCTTTCTTTCTTTCTTTCTTTTTTCGTTTTTCTTTCTTTTTCTTTCTTTTCCTCCTGTTTGAAAACCTGACAGCAAGGATGGATGGATGTATGTAGAGAAGGAAACACAATGTTGGTGAATTTCAGCCATGAAGCTATTTACCTTTTTCCTGATTACTCCAGTCCACCTCAACCTCCTCCCTCTCTCTCTCTCCTCCATCCAATTTCTTACTACCAGTAAATAGCATTCTAAGAAGAAGGAAACACAAAGAACAGAAAAAAATAAGCAAGCACAGTGTAATGTGCATGGCTTTTTATGACATCATTTTCTGTTCAGGCCTAGAGGAGATGCCAGAAAAGAGGGATTCCATGCTGCATAGCAATGTATCTGTCCCTGTTTTGGATATGAGGACATCTCCCCTGGGAAGACATTGCAGAGGGTAAAAAGAGAATATGTTTTCCATTAGGTAGCCCAATGCGACGATATGGACAGGTAAAAGTTAAAGTTTGTGTGGCTCACTACAACATGCTGCTTTGAGATAAACTATAAAATTTACATTTGTTTTTCATTATTCCTATTCTCTGAGTACTATGTTCTGATTCTCTGTCTCTGTCTCTGTCTCTCTCACCCACTCTCTCTGTGTCTCTCTCTCTCTTTCTCGAAACGTGTATGCATGTATACAAATCAAATAATTATACTAATGATATATGCATAACTTTATGTAATTATGTATGTTTATAGTATATATATATATATATTATATATATATATATATTTATATATATTACACACTCACAAACACACACACACACACATACACACACACACACACACACACACACACACACACACACACACACACACACACACACACACACACACACACACACACACACACACACATCAATATACATAAGAAGCATCCCTGTTGAAGGAAGCAATGTCCCTTAGGACACTGACACACACACCAAAACAAAACATGAAGGCCAAAAATGTCCAAACACCAGTCCACCTCTTTCTTTCAAAAGCTGAATAATTAAACACTTGTAGCCTTCACCTCTGAAGCCACGTCAGCGTCAGGGCATCACTGGCTGAGACAAAGGGGATTTGAGAGGCTTCAACATAAGAATAGGGAAAGTTTCAGACAGATTGGTGAAAAAAGACATGGTTTCCTACTAGATCTTTCCCCGTTGACGAATTTCAAAGAGTTATGAAAAGTACTGCAGAAAAGCTTTCAGTCAAGAAAACATGTTTTGAAATAAATGATCAAATCTAGTATGGAGCAGTTAATACCTACAAAAACAACCTATGATATATGTAAATAGCTCATGCACCCATTATTCCTCACTCAGTTCATCATTATTTTCCTCATCAAGGTCAGGGTTTACTCTGATAATAGAAGGTTTGGTGCCTTAATCATGCGTTAGTTCTGATAGTAAGGACCCAGAAAGTAAGATGTTTACTTCGTTGAAGTCATATGATAATTATGTGTTCATTGCAAAGAGAGTTACCTCCCAGAGCTAACGTATATACAACCAGTAATCTACTAATCTGTCATATGAGATTTTAAGATACAATTCTTCATTTGAATAGAGACACATTCTTTTATATACTGCCATACCGTTTACTTGAATAGATCTACATTAAGTTTATGAATTCACCCAAAGCTTTATCTTATCTTTTATGTAAGAATAAGCCAGTGTAGGCCTGATGGAAGATATGGAAATCACACTTAACAAACACTGTGATATTCTTTAGGCATCATCACTAGAATTCAAAGTTTACCAACTTAAGCGATAGACATTTCATGTGCTATGGCCTTATCAGTGATAAACCTCAGAATTAAATTGGAGAATATAACAGAAAAGAGAACATCATAAAACATTCTTTTGAACTAATCAGTAGTTCTATTTCCATTGTTTTGCACGTCTGTCAGATTAGTCTATAAACTGATGTTTTGATATGATATAAGGATATTCTGACATCAATCATGCTCACAATAACACGCACAAAACACATTTCTGTAGAAGAGTAGGGCAGGTCCATTTTGTGGTGTGGATGGCATAAACATAAACATAACCATTATTTAACCAGTGGCCAGCAGAACAATGGGCATGTCCTGGTTCAAATCGTGCCCCACACACTGTATCTTTTCTTCGTTTTGTTCCTCAGCTAGAGCTCCAAATTTTACTAATGGTGAGATTTTGTGTATTCGACCTTTTTAAAACCACCTATAAGGTAGCTGTAGTCTGACTTCGGTGAGTATGTATAAACAAGACATCAGTGTGCATGCTGGTTTAAAAATAAGTTCATCCCTTCCTTTAATCACAACATGACTTACCATTTAAAAAGTATTCAGCTGTGTGCGCAATATATGCATGCAATAACACATGGAACATTGGTTCATAGTCTTATGCCATAGTGTTTGTAGACATGGAGTAAGCTCAATACTTTTAGGTAACTTCAGAGGAAATCTCCTTGAACAGGTGTTTTGGTAATGGCTTAAACTCGGGCCATCAGATCACTGTCCAACACTCTGACCACCTGGCTATCCAGTTCCCTGCATACTGCATACAATCTCTATTGAGGTGTTATGATTTCCCATAAAAAGTAGGTTCGTTTTTTCTTTGTAATACAGGTTTGATTTTTCTCATTCATTTTCCTTCTTTCTAATTTTCTCTCTCCCAGGTTTTTTTTCTTTGACTATATATTTTTTTTTCTTCATCAATTCTGTTTTTTCATTCTTTTTCTGTTTTTTCTGCCCTGTCTGTCTTTTCTTCTCTCTTTTTTTTCTTTTTCTTCCTGTTTGATAAGCTGACAGGCAAGGGTGAATGTATGTATGTAGAGGAGGAAACATGATGTTGGTGAATTTCAGCCATGAAGCTATTTGCCTTTTTCCTGATTACTCCAGTCCACCTCAGCATACTCCCTATCTCTCTCCTCCATCCAATTTCTTACTACCAGTAAATAGCATTATAAGAAGAAGGAAAAAGAGAAAACAGAAAGAAAGAAAACAAGCAAGCACAGTGTAATGTGCATGGCTTTTTATGACATCATTTTCTGTTCAGGCCTAGAGGAAATGCCAGAAAAGGGGATTCCATGCTGCATAGCAATGTATCTGGCCCTTTTTTGGATATAAGGGCATCTCCCCTGGGAAGACATTGCAGAGGGTAAGAAGAGAAATATGTTTTCCATTAGATAGCCCAATGTGGGGATTATGAACAGGTAAAATAGAGTTGTGGCTTGTGCGACACAATACAACATGTTGCTTTGAGATATGACTACCATGTTTTTGTCCTTATTTCTAATCTCTAGGTGTTCTGATTCTATCTAAATCTCTCTCTCCGTCTCTCTCTCTCTGTCTCGGTCTCTGTCTGTCTGTCTGTCTGTCTGTCTGTCTGTCTCTGTCTCTCTGTCTCTGTCTCTGTCTCTGTCTCTCTCTGTCTCTGTCTCTGTCTCTGTCTCTCTCTCTCTCTCTCTCTCTCTCTCTCTCTCTCTCCTCTCTCTTTCTTTCTCTGTCTCTCTTTCCATCTCTCTCTCTCACTCTCTGTCTGTCTGTCTCCCGCTCTCTTTCTCCCTCAATCTCTCTCTCTCTCTCCCTCCTTCCCTCTCTCTCTGTGTATTATATATATATATATATATATATATATATATATTATATATATATATATATATATGTATATATATATATATATATATATATATATATATATATATATATATATATATATATATATATATATATAAAAGTAAAACACATAGCGAAAGTAAAACAACCAGCATATTATGGTTCCCCAATATTTCGGCTTTCGCCTTCCTCAGGGGTGTTTTATTACGATGACGTGATGGTATGACATCAATTTTGATTAACGTCATTGTGAAACTTTGTTTTGATATTTTTACAAACATTTGTTTTGACATACTTAAACGTCATACTGAGACATCAGACACACAGAGAGAGAGAGAGAGAGAGAGAGAGAGAGAGAGAGAGAGAGAGAGAGAGAGAGAGAGAAGAGAGAGAGAGCTTACATTGAACAATTATGGTCATAAAGTCAAGTTCACACACACACACACATACACACACACACACACACACACACACACACACACACACACACACACACAACACACACACACTGACATAGCATGCACACACACATATGCACAATCATGCACACACATGTATACACTCAGACACACAGGTGGAAGCACACAAACACGCGTACGCATGCACACATGCATCCATCAACACACACACCACACACACACACACACACACACACACACACACACACACACACACACACACACACACACACACACACACACACACACACACACACACAACATTGCCCTGGAGTTAACATCAGCGCTAACTTCACTTTCCCCAAAAGTCTTACGATGAGACTATAAGCCAAGCTCCGTGTTCGAACCCACACAGAACATCTTGCGCACACGTTACAGCCTGTTTCGCTTTTCGCAAGAGTAGACCATTGTTGTCGGTGGGAACAGATGGCAAGATTTACAAAGCTACATACACACGAGGACCGGATGTAAAAAAGCACACGAGTGCCCATTCCATTGTTCTCGATATACAAGAATAAATAAATAAATAAACACACACACACACACACACACACACACACACACACACACACACACACACACACACACACACACACACACACACACACACACACACACACAGATTGTTCAAGTCAAGTTGCCAGGTGGTAGATAGTGGCCACGGACAGGAACAGGATGGGAAGCTCAACTGTCACGTGTGTTGAGGCCTTTAGGGGCATCAGTCTGCAACTTGTGTCTCCAGAAACGTTCTCGGCGGAGTCTGGCCTCGTGCGTCTGCCCATTCACCCGTTCGATCACCTGGCACTTCACGTTGTTGAGAGAGTGTCCCGTCTGGTTGAAGTGTTGGGTCACTCTCGTGCCAGTGTTCCTGGTGATGTCACTGCGGTGAAGGTAGAGCCTGGTTTTCAGGCGTTTTTTGTCTCGCCAACGTACTGGAGTCCACAGAGGTTGCAGCTGAGCAGGTAGATGATGTTGCTGCTGCTACAGGAAAAGGCCTCTCTGATGGTGAATTTCTCACCAGTAGTGAAACTGGTGAAGAGACTGCCCTCTAGTAGGTGGTCCCTGCAGGTGGCGCATTTCTTGGTGCAGCAGAAACATCCACGCCTGCCAGTTGTGCTTGTAGGAGGCAGGACCGATGGCATGAGCATGTTCCCTAGACTCCTGCATTTTCTTTCCCCCACTACCGGAACTTCGGGAACTGCTTTCCTCATTCTTGCACTGCAGTGTAGTGTACAGAGATTGTTCTGCAACCATTTTCGGATGGGGGGATTTCGTGGGTTGTGTGTGAGGACTACTGGGACTCTGTTGTTGGTATTTCTTTTGGTGTAATGGAGGGTAGCCTGGCGTGGAGTGGATTTTGCCCTTGCTTTAGCAGCCATGATGATGGTGTCAGGGTAGCCACGATCCTGGAAGGCTTGGCACATCTCCATACTGTGTCGCTCGAAGTCTTGCTCTGTGGAGCACAGGCGGCGTACTCGCAAGAACTGACCAACAGGGATGTTGTTGATGCAATGATGAGGATGGCATGATCGGAATGGAAGGTAGTTGTGGGCATCTGTTGCTTTGGAGAAGAGCTGGGTGGTGATGTATCCACCTTCCATTCTGAGGAGAATGTCCAGGTAGGGCATTTCTGTCTTAGAACTGTGGACAGTGAACTTTATTGACGGGTGGAATGAGTTGATGAACTCACTGAAACTGTCCAGTTGTTCCTCCGTCCCCATCCACACCACCAGTATGTCGTCAATAAAGCGTCTCCACAGTTCTTCTTCTACTGCTACAGGGCTTTTCTCCAGCAGCGACTTTTCCAGCAGACCCATGAACAGGTTGGCCACTGTGGGTGCCATAGGTGTACCCATGGCAGTACCTGTCTTCTGCCGGTATACCTGGCCTTCAAAGGTGAAGTAGTTGTTGTCTAAAATGTGCTGTACAATCTCCAGTACGGTACTGACAGGAGGTGCACTATCCTGTGGATGGGACTCCATGAAATAGCGGATAGCGTCCATCATGTCCTGATGAGGAATGGTACCATACAGATTGACAACATCAATTGTCACGAGCATGACACTGTCTGTGAAGGGCCCAAGTCTGGTGTTCCAGTCAAGGATTCTGTTCAAGATATCCGTGGAGTCCTTCACGTAGCTGGGAAGTGAGGTGACGTATTATATATATATAATACACAGAGAGAGAGGGAAGGAGGGAGAGAGAGAGAGAGATTGAGGGAGAAAGAGAGCGGGAGACAGACAGACAGAGAGTGAGAGAGAGAGATGGAAAGAGAGACAGAGAAAGAAAGAGAGAGAGAGAGAGAGAGAGAGAGAGAGAGAGAGAGAGAGAGAGAGACAGAGACAGAGACAGAGACAGAGAGACAGAGACAGACAGACAGACAGACAGACAGACAGACAGACAGACAGACAGAGACCGAGACAGAGAGAGAGAGACGGAGAGAGAGAGATTTAGATAGAATCAGAACACCTAGAGATATATATATAAACAGCTTAGTGTTAAAAAACCCTGGATGTGACCAGAAAAACCGACGCCTCGTGTGTGACTGCATGAAGAATAGTAGGCAATTTTGTGCCGGTAGGAACACAATAACAATGATTTTTTTTTTTAAATCATACGTGTATATGGGTATCGTGTTTAGACTATTCTCATAATTAGAATTTTCTTACCTAAATGGTGTGTGTGTTTGTGTGGGGAGGGGGGGGATGTCGGTCACATATGCAGGTATCTTACTACTTGTGAACCTCGGAGCTCTAGCCAAGGAACAAAGCACAAATCCTTCAAAACACCAAGAAGGCATTGTTTACAAGTTATGAAGCTC
>CM060326.1:23192008-23197008 GCA_030674155.1 Stramonita haemastoma | reverse complement strand
TTTTTAAAAGACGTGGTCACTAACACTGAACCGTTTTGTCACGGCTGCCCGAATTTCTATTGGGTGTTGAGTTTGCTATTCACAGGAAGCTTATCCTCCAACTGGAATGCGGCTACCCCATGGTGGGCAATAAACGGTCCTACATGCAGAATCCAACCTTGATGAACCTGAAGACTCTAAACGAGGAACAACAACAAAGAAACAACCAAAGGGAAACATAAAGGTGTTGTTGTGCTTGTGTTTTGTTCGTGTTTTCTTTGGTTGTTGTTTGTTGTTGTTGTTATTTACTGTTTCAAATTATACACTGAAGAAAAAAAGGAAACCTGGCAAACTAGATTCATCAGTTAGCTAGCAGAACAACACTACTGCTTGTAGGAACACTTGTTGTCTTTCAAAAGAATAATTATTGCAAAGAATCTGTACAAACTGACCCTGAAAACAGCATTAACTTGTCTTCAAACGTTACAGGGTATATACAAAATGTGAAGGACCAGAAGCAAGAAATCTTGCATTTTGCGTTTTAAATCAAATTAAAAGAAAACTTAAACCAATAAAACTATCCCAGTGCTCGTTAAACTGTTCCTTATACAAAGCACCAAATAAACGTTAGCGTTCCTGCTTGAATATAGAGCAGTTTATAGATCTCCTGTACATTGAGTCAATGGGGCTAATCAGCAAGAAAGCTACAGAAAATGCACACCAGCAAAACATCAGGAGCTGATGTCTGTGAATAGACCGCTTTGGTGTATCAGCTTCCTATTAGAACAGTCTGCATGAACGTATTTCTCTCAAACTTTATTTTACTTTCTTTTCTTTTTGCTATTCTCAATTTGTATACATAATAAACTATCTCTGTATATGTCTATGCGTATGTCTCAGCAATATTTTTTAAAATGTTCTTTGGTGAACTTTTTATTCTATTGTTTTTGTCATTGCATCATTTTGTTTATCTGTTTCTTTCAATACCTCCGTCTTTTCGCTTGTTTTACAGAGAACTGTATGGGTGAAGGAGGCGCTTGATGAGGGAGTATTTTTTTCTGTCTGGCTGCTGCTCTCTGTCTGGTAGGGAGGACAGCTAGTACTGGTCCTGCATTCCAACAGAGCTGGTCCAGGCAGGAGAAGAAGCCAGGAAAGAGGTGATACTCGTCATCTGCAGTCATAGCTGGCGTACAGGCGAGTGACCAACACCTGGGGATCAGTCTCTGGTTATCACTTTTCCGAACAAACAACAACTTACAGTATTCCAAAACTACTGTGCCATCAGTCTGATATCTATCTAAAGATAGTCATGCTAAGAATCCCCTCCTGAAAAGATTGAAGCCACAAGCTGAGGAGATCATCAAAGAACTCAGGCAGTTTTCAGAGCAGGACGGAGCAGAACAGAGCTTTATTTTTTTTTTTTAATTTTTGTTTTTTTTTATTTTACCTCAGAACACCTAGGAAGAAGTACTGCACACCAGCAAGATCTTTTCCCATCAGTTATTCACTTTAAGATAACGTTCGACAGAGTTTGCATACAACTCTGTGGGCACCAACTACGTGGCAACATCAACACCAACCTAATCAGAACCAAATTTAAATGCCTCTCTGACAAGGGAACGAATGCGTCTACTACAACAATTGAGAGAATGGTTCCAAACCACGACACGATACACCAAAATGTCTGCTCGACCTCAGCCTCTTCCGTGTCTTCATAGAGAGAATACTGGCTGATCCACTTGCACTTGAGGAGCATGACTTCGAGGCAGTACAATCACCGTTGCTTATGCTGAGGCCTAGCGCACAAGACCAGAGCTGTGCAACGCACGCAGAACCCTCGCACACGTAAAATCCGTTCCGCTTTGTAAGAGTAGCCATTGTGGCGTAGAACAGTGAATTACAAAACTCATACCACGGACTGGATGAAAAAAAAAGCACAGAGTGCTGTCATTATCCTCGATTAAGAATATATAAAAAAAATAATAGAGCTGGTCAACTTAGAAAATCACCTTGTTAAAGGCTTTCCGCACATATGATGGCAGTATATATGCAAAGAAGTGCTCGTATAACATACCCACAGGCACATCAAAATCACTCAGTCAAGATTGATCAAATTTAGCGAGCCCCTTCCTTGTACCTAGTTCATATGTGGTCAGTTCCTGCTATAAATAGTACTAACTGGTCCCATCTCTCTGGGATGGGGGGGAGATTAATTAGCAGCTGAGAGGAGCTGAAAGTGGAGGAAATTGAAGCAGTGTAGCACCAACAGCATCAAGGTATCTCGCACAGAGATAGCATCACCAACTTTAAAGTAAACGAGAGATTGCACATGACCTCATGTGATGTGAAGAGTCCTGACTTCAATAAAATATCGCAAACTGAACTGACAAGGCAGGTCGCATGAATACCTGGACTGCCAAGACTGACCTACAGGAACGGTAGCAAGGAGGGTGATAACAAAATGCAAAGAAAAAGATGGAAAAACAGCATGAGAGACTGGATGGGTATTATAGCAACATGACATATTCTACAGAGAGCTGAGAACCAAGGAGAGAGGAGGAAGCCGGTCATAGAAATATTCAGTGGTGTCTCAGCTATCGTTCAGGCTACAGGATAATTATCTGAAGTAAACCGAACGAAAATGAACAAAACTACCGTTCTTAATTTTTCCCGAATACATTCGGATCGAGAAAGAGAGAGAGACGGAGATGAAGAGGGGAGAGAGAGAGAGAGAGAGAGAGAGGAGAGAGAGAGAGGAGAGAGAGAGAGAGAGAGAGAGGAGAGAGAGAGAGAGAGAGAGAGAGAGACAGAGACAGAGAAGAGACAGAGACAAAGAGAGAGAGAGAGAGAGAGAGAGACAGAGAGAGAGACACAGAGAGAGAGACAGACAGAGACAGACAGACAGACAGAAACAGAGACAGAGGCAGAAGACAGAGATATACAGAGAACAGAAACAGAGACAGAGACAGATACAGAGAGACAGAGAGACAGACAGACAGACAGACAGACAGACAGACAGATAGATAGACAGACAGACAGACAGACAGACAGACAGACAGACAGACATTGAGTAAAACAATTTCCATGGCTCTTTACTGACATCCCTTGTTAAACATTAATTTTAGCATTCACTACAAAGATTTAAAACGTGACAAGAAGTTTCATCATCGTCTTTAGAAATGCAGATCTCTTTTCTAAAAAAAAAAGGGATATGGTTAGGGGAGGAGTAGTGAAATAAAATATATCTGCTTTGAAAAGTGACATCAAAAGATGTGTTACCCAATATTTTCTGTGAAATATGCACACGATTCCAAATGTCAGGAAAGACAATGTTTTATTCAGATGAATATCATCTTGTCACAGGCATACAATACTTTGATGTTCATTTCTGTTCCACGAGGACAGAAATTAAGGTCCACTTTTGTTACAAATTAAGTCAAGAAAAAAACATGGCATACGATTCAGATGACAAAATTATCAGAAAAAAACAACCATGCCATATCAAAGTTCATAAACTTTTATTTTGTGCTTTGATGTTTTTATGTTGTGTTTGTGGTGTGTTGTATGATTTTAGTGTGTGTGTGTGTGTGTGTGTGTGTGTGTGTGTGTGTTGTGTGTGTGTGTGTGTGGTGTGTGTGTGTGTGTGTGTGTGTGTTTATACACATATATAATTCCAAGACAGGATAAGCAAGAAAGAAAATAATTATGTCTTTGAATAAGTGGCACTGGCTGCTCTGTTCTCATTGCGGTTTCAGTTTCGATCTGCAAACTTTTTTCTTTCTTTGTGCCAAAGCCTTCGGGACCGCAGGGTGACTTGAGAAGGTCATTGGGGGATGCTGTAAAGTCACAACTGTATGTGGAGATCTCATTCTAGTCTGGCTACGCGACTAAGACAATTGTTATTGTCGACAGTGTGGGAATTAATAGGTGGGTGGTATCCTTCGGATGTCAGCTAGGAAAAAGCACCATTGAACACCACAGAAGTAACCCAGTGACCCAGGACCCTTCTGGTTGGTAGCTATACGACGATATGATCAGCTCCATGTAGATATATGGCATTGAGAAAGCAACACTACAACCTGTATATAGCTAGATTGAAAGGTGCGAAAAGGAAACTAAAATAAGACTTTAAAATAAAAATGATGAGGCACAAACAATGAAAACAAGCAAGCACACAGACTAACAAACAAACACACAAACAAACAAGCAGCCAACAACTCAAATAAACACACAAATAAATGCAAAGAAGTTATCAAACTCCTCTCTCCTATTCCTGCTTCCTTTTCACCGCTGTCCGTCCACACTTTAGCATCATTCCCAAGATTGTTTCTTTCCATTGCCTTCTCTATTTCGAAGAAAATATTTTAAGAAGAAGAAAAAAAAAATAACAGCAGGCCACGTAAGATAAAAATATACCACGTTCTGCATTACAATCATGCTTGGCTTTTTTGTACTCATATTTTCTCTTACAAGCGAACAGAGGAGTCAAGTAAAAGGTTGTTTTGTTGTTTATCAATATTAATGTTTTTTTCTTCTCTTTTCGTTTTGTTCATGTTCTTCTTGTTTATCTAGTTTGGACGAGACATAAACAGTGGTCTGTGTGCAAAATCGCACCGATGAACGCTTTCGAAGAGTAATGTGACAGGTGACAAAATTTACAGAACTGCATACACAAGAAGGACTGGATTTAAAAAAAGCACATGAGTGCTTGTTCCATTATCCTCTATATAAAAGAAAACAAAATAATCAATCAGATAAGAAATAACAAAATAACAAAAGACAATACATCAATCATAAATAGATAGTTGGGGTAATGTTTGGTAGCTTTTATTGTTGATGTTGTCTTGTTCTCTCTTATATAAAATCATCTCCTCTTGGGAATTTTCAGAAATATGCCAGACAAGGAACAGATGATCGCGCTTAACACATCATGACCTGATCTAACTTGTCTTTATCTTGGTACTACCTTATATCTGTTTATCAAACACCACACCTATCGCTTTGTATGCCTGTTCAAGCCT
>CM060326.1:23182008-23187008 GCA_030674155.1 Stramonita haemastoma | reverse complement strand
ATGAGGTATGTCATTGAACTAATTTTGTTACATAATGACGTAGCTTCTATACATCCATGAGTTAACCTAGCTCTAAATATATAACTGATCTCTTTAAAGTCTTGAAAAGGTAAAGCAGTTAGAAAGAAAAGATGGGCACCGCCCTTAATATGCTAGCCCCTAGTGAAGCTGGGATCTCTAACGCCTACCTTCCTAACGACCACATAGGCGCTGGGAAAACCTCTCCCTGGGGCCATTATTTGCTCAATGGGGCTAATAAAGAGCAGAACTATCAAGAAAAAAGTGGAAGAAAAACAGCAGCACGAGTTTATCTCCTGTAAAAGCTTGTTTATAGATCATGTTCCCATTAGCGATGTCTGTGTATCATTTTCCCATCAGCAACGGTTATGTAGCTGTCTTCTCTCTGCCTGTGTTTGTCTTCAAGAGTGCGTTCCTGTCACCCTAGCTTGATGTTGTTTTTAAACAAGGTATGCTAAAAGATTACTGGGTGTTGTGGTGCCGTGGTTACCGTGTTGGATTTCTGCCTGAACGTTTGCCAGTTTAAATCCGATAAGGGAGTTTATGTATAGTTTGTTTTGACTTTCTTTTGATTTTCTTTCTGCTAAAGTGTCTGTATGTGTATCTTGCATAGTACATCAGAAATTAAAACCTTCAGGCAATGACACGTTTATATCACAAAGAAAACATACAAACACTAGCAGTACACAATTATGTTCATTAATTGAAAGTGATGGCTTTTTCTTGGTGAACAACTTATTGGCAGCACAGCCATTAGACAGTGTGATGCTTTTCTTATCTCTCTCTGTAGAAACTCACGATCTAGGGATAACGGCAAAGGTCAACAGAAGTTTTACTGTTAGACACCTGAAGGGGAAGAGCTACAATCTCAAACTTAGGATAGTATTACAAGTCACGTGATGGCTGATGTGGCTTGCAACGTGTCTGTCTGTCTCTCTGTCTGTCTGTCTCTCTGTCTGTCTGTCTATCTGTCTGTCTGTCTGCCTATCTGTCTGACTGTCTTTCAAGATAATTTGCTTAGGCTTTGTACGTGTGTGCTTCTACTTCCCGGCTTTCTTTTTGGTGTTCTGATTTTTTGTTTTGTTTCATGACCTGTTTCTTTTGGATGTTTTCGTTTTGTTTGATTCAGTTTAGTGATCTTGTTACTTCTTGTTCGGTGTGTGGAACTCGGCTACATGCGCGCGTGCGCGCGCAACACATACATGCACACACATATACATGCACATATACACATGCCTAGTCATACACACATGTACATAACACGCTGTAACTGTAACTTTATGTTATATATATATATATATATATATATTATATATATATATATATATATATAATTATACACCACACACACAACACACACACCACACACAACACACATATATATATTATATATATATATTATATATTTATATACATATGTGTGTGTGTGTCAGGCTCACACACACACATACACACACACACACACACACACACACACACCACATATATTATATATATACATATATATATATATATATATATATATATATCACATATCACATATCACAGAGGACAGCAACACAGAGAAGAGAGTGAGAGACAGAGAGAGACAGATACAGAGACACAGAGAGAGACACGGAGAGAGAGAGACAGATACAGAGACAGATACAGGGAGAGGGAGAGAGAGAGAGGAGAGAGGAGAGAGAGAGAGAAGAGAGGAAGAGAGAGAGAGAGAGAGAGAGAGAGAGAGAGAGAGAGAGAGAGAGAGAGAGAGAGAGAGAGAGAGAGAGAGAGAGAGAGAGCTCTAAGGTATGTTTGCGCGTGAGCGTGAGTTGGAAGAGAAAGACTCTAAGGTTGTATTTCATTGCGACTATTTTATTAATTTCATCTACCAGTCTATTGTTTGAGTTCTTTTATATGTCAAAATACCTCAGCATTTCTTTTTTTTCTTTTAGGATTGATCTTTTTAGGTTTTGTCTTTCTCTATTCTAATATCATATCTAATTTCAATTAGTATTTTCACTTAAAAGTGCATTATTATTTTGAAAAAAAAAACAACAACACTAGCAATAACCTAAAACGGTGACAGTTACTACTGCTGAGTAATTAAGACCGTTTGACATTAATCCCTTTGGTCCATGAAGTCTTGGGTTTGAGTCTCGGTTGGGTCTGGTGATTTAAGAGTGATGTATGTTATGATTTCCCAGGTCAGCTTCAAGTGCAGAGTTTTAGTGTTTGATTCCCTTCATGCACAAGCAAAAAATTAAGCATGCACGTTAATAATCCCGTATTTTATGTCAGCGTTTGGTTGATTACGGAAACATGAACATACACGGCATACATCCCCGAAGTCGGAATGCAGCTACTTCAGGCTGAGCAAAAATGGTCGCCTACACAAAAATCTCACCGATGGTGAACCATTGAGCTCAGGAAAAAAACAACCCAACAAAACAAAACCAAGTATAACGGGTGTTCTAGAGAACGCTCTTAGTTAAAGATAAGCTCAATGGGATGTGTTGTTTTCATGATGGTTTCATTGGTCCATGCAAGCGTTGTCAGGTATTGTGATAGGGTAAGTGCCAATACCTACGTGAACATTTTCTTATGCTTTGAAAATGTCAAAGATTGCCGACAGCCATGACCAGCTCTTAATATTAACAGTGTACACTCTTGTCTTACACCTCTGATATCGCATAACAGCGACACAGCTGTGAGCGCCGATGTTGCATTAATGCAACGAGGTCAGGGTTGGTAACCCTTTAATAACCCTCTGCTCTTTGTTTTGGGAGTTAGGAAAGGTTATCTATCATTCATGTGACACGGGACGCCTACGTATATTTTTACAAACTATTTTTAAAAATATTTGTTTACCATTTAAAATTGGTAGGTGTACTTTGTCATGAATTATAACCAACCATATTCCTACTTCAGGGACATATTATTTGTATAATTTCTTCTTTTTTTTTCTACCCTTCTATCGCTAAGTAATCTGTAACTCGGCAGATCTAGGTACCAGCCGATTGTTTTATGTAGACTAAATGAAAACTACACTTGCCAACAATGGAACGTTATTTTACGGTGTGTACTTAAGACTTCGCGGTATTTGTTTGACAACGCACACAGTTTAAAAGGTTTACCTGAGAGATCAACTGAAAGAGGAACAGCAAATTACAAACACAATGATTTATACACAATGCAAAGTTCATCCCTCACTTCATCTATGTGTGCTGTCTTGTTAATCACAACCTTTTTACTGCTATTCCTTTTTCCAAAGGAGGAGATGGATTTTACTTCCACAAACACATTATAATTATCTGTTAGATGAACGACTCCTCTGTAAGGATGCTGGGAGCCTGGCTGTATCAATAACACATCCACTATCTAGAATCTTTGTGCTACGATTTTATCTGTATCCTTATCTTTGTTTCTTCTGTATTCCTTTTCTTCTTGTCATGTCCTCCTTGTGTAATTCTGCCTCATTTGGTCCATTCCTTCGCCTCTCTTCCCCGAAAGACTTAAAATGTCCCAATTCTCTACCACGCCGCAATCGGACGCGCTGGGCCGGGACTTGCCAGGTGCCTGACGGTAGTGCAACGTAGTTTTTGTTCATAATTTTATGACAGACAGCAATAGGTTCTGTCTGGGCATCCAAAAATGAAGAACGACACGTTTTGATTTTAATCTAGCTGCTTATATTGATTGCAAAACATTGTCTTTCTTTAGCAATAAAAAGAACGAAAAAAAAACGACAGGAAAGAAAAAAACCCGACTCTTTTTAAAGCTATCTAGCTTACAGGATTGTTTGAAATATAAGCTAAATCAGACTAGAGTACGTGACTAATTAGCTTGTCTCATCCCGTTTTAACTTTTGTCCTAGTTTCTTGTTCATCAGTGCCGCTACATAGTCAGAAGTCAGTACAGTTTTATGTATTCAGTTCTTCAGCTTGTCTGTCTGTTTGCCCGTCTATTATCTGTCTGTCTGTCTGTTTGCCTTCCTGCATGATTGCCTCTATGTCGGCCAGGGGAGGGGGGGGTCGAAACTGATGAAATTTTGTTTAGAAGCCCATGTTAAAGTCATGCCATATTATGAAAGGGCATCACTTGTAAAGCCTAAAATAAAAAACTCAGTTTTTTAACTGTTGCCATGGAAACAATCCAATATGGCTGTCAAAATCAAAAGTTTGAAACTCCCTAAACATTTTTATCTTTAGCAAGTAGAATCAGCCTGTTTCTACAGACATTTTTTTTTACAACCTGAATTGTTTAATTCACACAGGGAGAGCTTCATAAATGTATCCAGCATTTTTTTTTAATTCTAAAAAAAAATTTGGGGCACTTTTCGACTGTGTGTACCTTAACGTACACTACTATCTTCAGTACAGTATTTATGTGGAATGTTTAATAATCATCAATAAAACTTGAATTGACGTTCTTCTGCTATCACAAAATACATTGTTTCTAAAAGGAATGTAAATGTTAGCCGTGTGTGCCATTTGAAATGGACACCCAACTAAAATACAAAATAAGAAACAACAACATGTCTTTGGAAACGACACTTAGATGAAATGGGACACTCACCACATTTATAGACTGGTTGTGTGTGTCATTATTGGTCTGTAAATAGCCTTTCCCGGAAATATGTTTTTGATTATGATGGTTATTGTCTGTCATTTTAAGAGTGAAGAGCAACATAACAAGATTCAGGTTTTTGCTCAAGTAATAACAATACTAGAAAAGAAAAGAAACTACTGCTACAACTACTACTACAACTACTACAGCTACTACAGCTACTACATCAAAACAACAAAACTACTACTAATACTACATACTACTACTATACTAACTACTACTACTACTACTACTACTACTACTACTACTACTACTACTACTACTTTCTGCTAGCTCTCTGCTGCTGCTGCGCTGCTGCTGCTGCTACTGTTTGCTGCTGTTACTACTACTAATTCTACATCAACAACACGACCACTACTACTGCTACTGTCTGC
>CM060326.1:23174508-23177008 GCA_030674155.1 Stramonita haemastoma | reverse complement strand
AGGATGTTATAGCAAGAAATTCTAATCACTTGTTCGATCTTTCTCTCAAAAATATTTTACAATTAGTATCGAATATAACGTCTGACACTATTTAGTGATGTAGGTCTATAAATTTAACGATACAACTGACCTGTCAATCCAGATGATGGCGTTTTAAAACAAATTTTCGCAGAGCGTGAAGATTTCATACAAATGGCTACGTCTACCAGAAGCATACACGATATGGCTGATACGACGCATGCGCATCTCACAGATCACGCAGTTTCGGTAAACTGCAAGAAATTGAATTCTCTTTGTTTTGCTGGTTTTGCTGTTGTTTTTGTTATTGATCTTTGTTTTGCTGGTTTAGCTGTTATTGTTGTTTTTTTTGTTATGTTAACATAGTTCATTCTTTTAAAGTAAGGGTCCGAAATTCAATTTAATATAAAAAGGCCCGTCTCTGCAAATGACTGACATTTACTTTAAGTCCATCTGAATCACAGATGTCACACGCATTGCTTAGTAGATATCTGATTATCTTTTTCCCTTTTAGCTTAAGCTAGTACAAAAGCCATTTGGAGAACAACACTTTTATTCGCAGTTTGCTGCAAACTGCTGGTAACCGAGAACACTCCCTGTAAATAGAAGGCTTCATAGTATTAGAATTCAAAGCGAAAAGGGGGGAAAAAGCCAACAACGCCAATTACGTAGGGAAAATATTTTTTGTTTTGTTTTGTTTTCCTTTCAGTAATTTCCCTCCATGTTTGAAAGCTGTTGTGGGTTTTTTTTTCATCCGGAAGAGCATAACTATTTTCTCCTAATTGTTGAAACAGAGAACCTAGCTATTATTTCAACCGCATTAGAAAAGCACAAGTCGATAAAGAAAAAAAGAAAAAAGGGAAACAAAGCGACAATGTAACAAATAAACAGACCTTCCTAACACCTTAAACTTTGGTAGATTATAGCTTTTTTCCGGTTTTATTTGAAATCTACAAACCAAGTGAATGGTAGTATTGCATACCGAAACCTCCTCGTGGAGATTTTGGGAACCCTTTAAGCATAATGATATCTCCAGCTTCTAGAAACTCTGTGCTAGAAACTTCCACTTTTCTATCAAATATTTTTTCCCGAGAGAGTGATAGATAGATAGATAGATAGATAGATAGATAGATAGATAGATAGATAGATAGATAGATAGATAGATAGATAGATAGATAGATAGATAGATAGATAGATAGATAGATAGATAGATAGATAGATAGATAGATGTAGATCAGACAGACAGACAGACAGAGCAGACAGACAGACAGACAAACAACACAGAGAAAGGATTAAAGACTTTAAACAGAAGCAGAGAGACGGAGAGATTATTTTAACACGTTTTTATTTTCTTTTGTAAGGCACTGTATAAAAAAAAATCTGTGTAACTACAGCCGAACATTAACACGATCCTATAGCTCTCATTGGACTAATTTAGATAAGGTCCCCCTTCACCTAAGCTCCATTTGATTACCTTCGTCGCCATTTGAATTCTATGTTTTATGTGGGGGGGGTTTCTTGTTGCTTCTGTCCGGATTTGTTTCTTTTCTTGCCAACCTTGTTTGTGTCTGTTGTTTTCACTTGCTTACTTTTGTTAATATTTTAATATCTTTAATTATGTATAACTGTTCAATGAGGAATTTGTGGTTTTACAATAACATGACAAGAAATGAAAGTATTGTGTTTATGCAAACACCACCAAAACAAATACGTTTTGAACACTTTTACAATGACGAGACAGTGGGAAGAGGGATTTAGTAAGATCAAAATAGAATAAGACATGTACATTTTTTAAAGTCAAATCTGTCGCATTAAGGTATGAGACACTTTGACATACATACATCTTTTATTTAGCTTTTAAAGCCTTTTCCCTCATATTAATTGTTTGTAAGTGATATATTTTTTAAATTTATTATTGAGTTCTTATTCTGTTTCTGTGGCTCTCTCTCTTGATTTGGAAACAGTTTGATCTTCACATAGAATCGTTGCTTACATATGGATACGAAATATGGGGATTTACTGTCAACTCACAAACAGAAAAAGTACACACATTTGCTATCAAACGTTTCTTAAAAGTTCCATTTTATTCGTCAAACACTGTGCTAATGAGAAAAGCGGGAAGATATTCCTTACATATCAAACCGTCTTTAAGTACTGGCTAAGCACACTGAGCCTCCCATAGTGACCTTTATGTAGGCAATCTCAGTACGTGCTGTTTATACAAATGGAATCGGGTATATATAACTGGGCGTTTCAAGCTATTTTTATTCGAATCATAGCTTTGGAATCGTGTGGTTGTTTCAGAAAGTAAGAGGAGATTATCATTTTATTTCTGGGTTTAAAGACAGACTCGCTTGTGTACTGAAGCAATATTGGCTCTCAGATATAGAAAATATAGATATATGCTTCTGAATTTGTTTTGTTCAAGGTAATTAAGGCTGAAAAATACCTTTGAATATTACTGACAAACGACACTGACTAC
>CM060326.1:23164508-23167008 GCA_030674155.1 Stramonita haemastoma | reverse complement strand
CAGACAGACAATCAGACAGACAGACATACAGAAGACAGAGAGACAGAGAGACAGAAGAGAGAAGAAGACAGAGAGAGCAGAAGAGAGAGAATAACAGAGAAGAGAGAGAGAGAGAAGAGAGAGAGAGAGGGAGGAGGAGGGGGGGGGGGGAGAGAGCTTAATAGCGTGCGAACACACGCAGAACATCTGAGCACAGTTGAATCCTGTCCACTTTTTGTAAGAGTAGGCCGTTGAGTGCCGGTGGGAACAGATGACAAGAGTTAGAAAACTGAAAATACGGGGACTTGATGTAAAAGAAGCACATGTGTGCTTATTACATTATCCCCGACATAAAAGAATAAGTAGTAAATAAATAAATAAAAATTATACCCTATGTATTTCATGAGCATGCTTAGTTGGTTGTATTAGAAAAAAAAAGGTTATTCGTTTCTGAAAAATGTATAAAACTGATAATGGCTTCAGCACAGTAAACAAAGCAACAGAAACACAAAAAAAAAGAAACTTGTTTAAAGCAACCAAAAAAACTTAGTAGAACACTACAACAGCACAGTTACTTTAACAAGTTAAGGTCGTAGGCAGCAAGTTCCTGAGTACAAGTGAAAATGAATACAGAAAGCGAAAATTATAAAATCATGTGCTCAGTTTTTGCAGACTTGTTCCACAAAAGTCTCACATCAAGAAATTATTTTCTCTAGTAGAAAATAAAAAGACATATCCTTTCCTCACATTCTACATTACTGTTCCCCAGGGCACAGAATCGACATGGTTCATTTCTGTAGATGGATATACTAAAAGTAGACTTCAATTTTTTCAATCTCACAATCTCCCTGGGTAGAGGGGACCATTGAACATAAGTCGACGGAGGCAAGGATATGACACTGGTGCTAAAAAGTGCACACATATTTTACATCATTTCATGGATACATACTTTTGTTCTTCCTGGCATGGTATAATGTAGCGTCAGCCATTACCAAAATTAAAATATTGCAGTGCTGGTCAGAGGACTACATTGACTTGGTGAGATCCAGAAAGTTTTCGAAAATCCACAAGGAAAAAGGCCAGATCGTCACATAAAACACACACACACACACAACACACACACACACACACACACACACACACACACACACACACACACACATACACACAAACACAGCCGGCGCCGCAAGCAACAGCATACGCATTACGCACACACACAGCACACACACACACACACACACACCAACACACACACCACAACAACACCACACCACACACACACAACACACACCACAACAAACACACAGACACAACACAGACACACACCACACACACACACACACACACACACACACACACCACACACACACACACACACACACACACACACACACACACACCACACACACACCACACACACACACACACACACACAAGCTTGCACATAAGCACCCACAATCAACCAGTCCCCCTGTATCACAGACATACACACACATTCAATAACATTGCAATGTCTGAATACATAATAGAATGGAGTGCACTCACTGACACAACCTTAAGGTGGAAGTAACTCCACAAACCAAAATAGAAAAAACGAACAAAAAGAAAACCACGACACTGCCTAGCACCAGTTTCTAACAATGCAGAAGTGTTTCAAAGATTCCAAAGTTTCCTCTTGTGTAAACAACAATCTTCCCACTTTTCTTCCCTAGACTTCATGACAGGTTAATTTCAGGAGATGGTTTTATCTCCTGGAGCTGAACTAACGCGGCTAAAACACACACACACACAACACACAACACACACACACACACACACACACACACACACACACACACACACACACACACACACACAACACACACACACAACACACACACAACAACACACACACACCAACACACCACAAAACACACCACACACACTACACAACCACACACACCACACTAACACACACACACTACACACACAACACACACACACACACACACACACACACACACACACACACACCACACACACACACACAACACACACACACACACACACACACGACACACACACAACACACACACACACACACACACACACACACACACACACACACACACACACACAACACACGTACGTACACACACACACTTATGAAGAAATGGGAGAGGAGCAGACGGTGTTATTTGCATAACACAAAAGTCAGCCGGATCTTCTGGAATGCTTGTGTTGACCAAAGTCAGCGTTGGGTCATTCTGTACTGCCTGCATGGGAGTCTGATCTGGAGTTGCTCAGGTCTGTACCAACCACCTAAATTGAAAAAAAGAAGAATATGCAGCATAACTAGCTGAAAACTGCCAATTCCATTCCTATAAAATGTTAAATCATTGTGATTTAGGTAGAACGCGAGCATGTGTGTGCGTGCGTGCGTGTGTGTGTGTGTTGTGTTGTGTGTGTTGGTGTGTGTGTGTGTGTGTGTGTGTGTGTGTGTGTGTGTGTGTGCGTGTGTGTGGTTGGTCACAAACAACAC
>CM060326.1:23152008-23157008 GCA_030674155.1 Stramonita haemastoma | reverse complement strand
CTCTCTCTCTTTCTCTCCTATGCACAGAGGTACTCAGTAAAATACAAGTTTTATTATTCATGCAAGTGGCGACTCATCATAAATAACAGCCATCCTAGTTGACCACCACATCAATACAAGCATTGATCACCTATCTGTTTACTTTAATTTTTACAAAAAAAATATACTCTATAAATCAAAGCGACTCATATTTTGCAAGGATTGATGTCTTTATTTTCTCCTTCGAATGACCTGTATCCCATCTCATTCATTCTATCTTATTCAAAGATAGCTCGGGTGTAAAAAAAAACGTTTTGAACTCATAAAAACAGTATGAAACAACAAAAAAGAAAAATGAAAAGTAACTTAATTTCCTGAAAGCCTGATGCAACTCTCTCACCTAGCTTTAAATCGCATATTCCCTCACACTCATCCTGGTGGAGTTATGAAAACAATTTTCCAAAGGCCACGTCATCTTAGGAGCTGAGACGATTGGGCCTAGCGGAGTGCAGAGACGGGAGGGTATGAAAGGAAACTCTGTCAATGCCATGACACCAAGGCCAATCTCATTACAGCGGTGCCTAGAATCTGGGATCCAGGGCGATTGAAACTCTAGAACACAAGCAGCGCTGGGTCAGTGCCAAACCCTGGGCTTTCTTAAAGTCAGGTCAGTTCACTGCCTAGGGAATTGCACAACTTGGTTGAGGGAAAAAAAAAAGTTATCAGAAATTAGTGATGAAACGATACATGATATTATATGTATAACCATGTCCTTTTCTTGTACATGCGCGTGCACGCTTATTCCTCTGTGTACTCCAAAACCTACACATGAGTGTATTATGTATTATTTTTGATGGCAAAATACCCTTAATTATACATCACATTATGCCTTTGCTTGGAGTATTTCTTAGAGGATTTTTTTGAAAATGTTGCATTCATCCAAAATCAACTAAAACAAAGCCATTAAAAAACAACAACACGCAAACCAGCAAAAAAATACACAAAAAACCCAAAATGAAACACACACAAGCACGCGCGTGAAGTGCGCACACATACCCATGCACGCACGCATACGCACATTCATCTGTGCACACAATCATGTTTGCATTATTTTCCAGGCCATTCATTTATTTCCAGTCCGCTTTCATACCACCTACCGTGTTTACAGTAGTGGAAATACACTGAGTGTTCGGAAATACACAGAGTGTAAACAAAATGACTCGCACGCAATGGCATCTTCTCGGAAAGCAAAACTTCAACACAGCACCACCAGGAGAAAGAAAAACTTTAATTTCCTGACAGCCTCCAAACTGTCTTCGCCTGCCAATGTTTCTCTACTACCTTTCCTCTCCTGGTAGAAATATCATTTTCAAAGGGGCAGGCACCTTATCTTTTGGAGCTGAGCCAGTGTGGCAGGGACCAGCAGAGGAGAAGCGGAGGGCATGAAAGCCAGCTCCGTCAGGGCGCTGACACCAAGGCCAATCTCATTACTGCAGCGCCACGAGTCCTGATCCCAGTCAACTGCAGCCCGGGCCCGAGACCAAGTCAGCGTTGCGCTGGGTCGATTCTGACTGGTCGTCTTCCAGGGTCGGAAAGTTTGGTTAGCCTAGTGGCGATGAACTTGAATGCTTGGTCAGAGAGGAGGTATGGAGTAGCTGGTTGAAGAAAAGGGGGTTTTGATCGATTCAAACTTGTATGTGTTTGTGTGTATTGCACTCACGTCACACATATTGTAAAAGAAGAGCGAAATGCAGAAGGACATTATCAAACTGCTACTGTTATCAAAAGTGGTTAGAAATAAGGACCGACTCTACCCAGGAATTTTCTCCTGAGAATCAATTTCACGCAAAGCTAGATCGCTTTAATATTTGTTGGTAATTACTTTTTTTGGATCACACAACATGAGTATGGGCCGTTGTTTTTGTTTGTAAACGACAAACATTTTCTACAAAAGTCTAATCAATTAAACTGAACTAAACTCTGCACTGCACACAAAGCAAGTTTGTTTTGAAGCAACAAAAATGCCTGCACATATAGCGACAGGTAGAGACAAAAATCAAACATACCCAAACACTAACAAATGCATATCGATATGACACCCTGAATCCATATCTTTAAAAAATAGATGCTAAAACACAAAAACAACATAAAACAAAACATAACAAAACAACACACAGTAGTTCTTTTTTTCTGTTTGGAAAGTAGTTTAAACGGTAAATTCCATTGTTTACCTTTAGACTTCTACAGAACGATAAAGAGAGGAAATTTGCCAAGCATAAATAGGGAAAACAACAAGCAAACACACGTCCATACAAACACGCCAGTGAAGTCTGCAGGAAAATACAATCGCTTAAAAATCATAGTAGCCTTTCAACAAACAGAAGAAGGCAAAATTAGATTAAAAAAACAACAACAACAAAGGAATAATAAAATAAAGGTTTAAGAAACATATACAGCAAATACAAAACAAGACATCCTATTGATTATTTAAAGTGAAAAAATGTCGGCTACACATTTTTCACCAAAAACGAAACACATAAAATGGTCGACTTTCCTTGTAAAAATCACAAAAATCACAAAAATCAGAAGAAAAAAAACGGACAAAAATTATCAAAGCACTCAAAGAGTATAAACTGTCAAACACACACACACACACACACACACAACACACACACACACACACACACACACACACACACACACACACACACACACAACACACACACACACACACACACACACACACACACACACACACACACACATACACTCACACGAAAACACACACACACATGCACTCCCTGACCCTTCCATCCTCTCCCCCCACACACCCATCACAAACAACTACACCCCCTTCCCCACACAAGCCTTACATACACCTTAACACTTACCCCCCCCCCCCCCACACACACACATACAAATACACACATACACACACAACAAACACACACACACACACACACACACACACACACACACACACACACACACAACAAACCCCATCACCACACACACAAACACATACCCCCCATCACCCACGCACACACACACACACACACACACATACAAGCCCTCTCACCCCCACACACGTCTGCACACACACACACACACACACACACACACACACACACACACACACACACACACACACACACACACACACACACACACACACACACACAACACACACTAACACAAACACAAACTACAACAAACACACACAAACTTACACAAACACACAACTACACAAACACACACACACACACACACACACACACACACACACACACACACACACACCACTCACAAGCAAACACACACTCACATACACAAACAACGCCCTCCCTTCCCCCCCACAAACACATGCACACACAAACGCACGCGCGCACACACACACACACACACACACACACACACACACACACACAAACACACACACACACACAAACACACACACACACACACACACACACACACACACACACACACACACACACACACACACACACACACACACACATACAAACACACACACACAAACGCAAAAGAAAAAGGCAAACAACTCTAAAAGAAGAAGGCCACAAAGCAAAATATTAACTCCCAAAGGTCATTATTTGTGAATAAAGGAAGACAAAATCAAATGTTTTATACTGTCTTTGTTGACTCCACAAACATGTCTTTTCTCTTCAAAAATAATCATACAAAAACACAAAGCGAAAACAAAAGGAAAGAAACAGAATGTAAACTAAATCAAATCCGCACACAATTTTTTTCGTGACGTTTTACGGTGATAAAGAAAAATAACGAAAAGAAATGTTTTCATGTGGGATATATTTGTGCAGCACTAGCAACAGAAGAGAGAAAGAAAGAAAGAGAGAGGGAGGAAAGAAAGAGAGAGAGAGAGGGGAGAAGAGAGAGAGAGAGAGAGAGAGAGAGAGAGAGAGAGAGAGAGAGAGAGAGAGAGAGGGGAGAGAGAGAGAGACAGACAGACAGACAGACAGACAGACAGACAGACAGACAGACAGACAGACAGACAGACAGACAGACAGACAGGCAGCCACAGAGACAGACAATCAAACACACCGACCCTGAGAGAAAGGGAGAGACACAGACAGACTGACACAGCAAACAGAAAGACAAACATACAGACACACAGACAACACACGCACAGCCACAGCAGACATTCAGATAGCCAGACAAACAGACAAACAAACAGAAAGGCACACAAACAGACACACATAGACAGGCAGAGATAGCGGTGACAGAGACAGAGACACAGACAGAGAACAACACAGGCTAACAAGCGAAAGTATCTCCTAGCAAAGATCGATCATAGCGTGCTGTTACTCTTTGTGGGTTAAACAAAAACCCCTAGTTTCTTGCAAGCCTAAAGCACAGGCTTCTTTTCGCCCATGATAACAGTGAGGCCAGTTCAACTGCATCAATCAACACCCTCTTCTGACCGGTGGCATGCAACATACCATTTTAGCACTGACCGATGCTAGACAATGATTTATTATTCCAACAAAGTAGACCTGTTGCACTTTGAAAGAAACAGAACTTTCTTTTCGTGTGTCCATTTTTCGCAGCAAGTACAACATGGCTTGGTTCATGCTTCGGCGCCTAAGTAGATCATGTTTGAAGTAAAAGCCATAAAGTCTGCAGTACTGCTGTGATATTAAACTTTTTTTTCTCATTTATTGTTTATCCTACCACCCACTCTCCCCTCTCACTTACCCCCATCCCACCCCCGGCGCCCTCGTCTCTCTCCTTTCTTTTTTGTCTCATTTTAGCGTCAACTACACGTTTTAAAATGTCGTCATATCAAAAGATACTATGTCCCAAATTCAGTTATGACACGTTCGTAAATGAAACAAATGTTTATAAAATAGCTTCTTTATTACCTTTTTCTCCTCAGTATAAATCACGATCGAGTTCCCTGCATTGTCAAGTATTTATTAACAAAGGGAAATTGTTGAACTGATTCATACAAATTCATGACAATCTTTTTTTTTTCTTCA
>CM060326.1:23144508-23147008 GCA_030674155.1 Stramonita haemastoma | reverse complement strand
AGGAAGAGGTTGAAGAGTACAGGTGAGAGAAGGCAGCCCTGGCGAACCCCAACCGTGGTCTTGAAGAACTCGCCCACGTGATTATTCATAAAAACTGCACTTTCTGCGTTCTCGTACAGAGCTTTGATGACTTCAATTAGACAGCTGTCAATGTTGAAGTGCCTGAGTACTTGCCAGAGGCTACAGATAGACTACAGGAAGTGGCAAAATGAGAAACGGACAAGTTTATTTTCGTATCACGTTGTCAGAATGAGGGCTTGGGTATTTTCAAAACACATTTAAAAGCAAAAGGGATAAAAATTATGCCTTGATATTTCATTATAAGGTAGATAAACGGATATAGTTTAATAATTAATCAAAATCTCAAAGTTGACAACTTGACCCCTACCTGCCTTTAATAGCTCCTAGAGCAAAATTAGGTAATGTGCTAAGCGACTCATTTCGTGGCGGAGCGTCACATATATATATATATATATATATATATATATATATATATATATATATATATATATATATATAGTTTGTATAGAGACAGAGACAGACATTGATACACAGACAGGCAGACAAGCCAACAGTAAACAGGCAAACAGAGTTCTGATTATAAAAAAATATAGACATATATAATTATATTATCATCTTTTCATTTTGAAAAAGGTCACCACCGAAAAAGTGTGGAACATCACAAGACAAGCCACAGACCTTTACGAAGCTCTCTTTGCACTGATAGGGAATGGCTATGTCACCTGATCTGATGTGACAGCCTCTCCGAGATCATCTTGCAGGCCACTGTCTAGGGTGATGGACGATCAGACAGACAGAAAGTAAGAGGCTAGTGGAGATCAGCACTGAACGAACCTCGACTGTTGAACATGAGGCACTACTGGTACGCGTCTACTAAGAAGGTGGAGATTATATTCTCGTGTGATATCCTGCAATATCATTATCAGTGTTTTTAGTATCATTTGTGTTGTATTTTATCGTAGCGGAGTGAAGTGTAGTGTAGTGTAGTGTAGTGTAGTGTAGTGTAGTGTAGTGTAGTGTAGTGTAGTGTAGTGTAGTGTAGTGTAGTGTAGTGTAGTGTAGTGTAGTGTAGTGTAGTGTAGTGCAGTGTAGTGTAGTGTAGTGTAAACATTCTTTTATATCAAGGATAACGGAATAAGCACTCATGTGCTTTTTTCATCTAGTCCCCGTGTGTATGCAGTTTTGTAAATATTGTCATCTGTAGTGTAGTGTAGTGTAGTGTAGTGTAGTGTAGTGTAGTGTAGTAGTTAGTGTAGTGTAGTGTAGTGTAGTGTAGTGCAGTGTAGTGCAGTGTAGTGCAGTGTAGTGCAGTGTATGTTTTCTTTTTTAAATTTTATTCTTGAATATTGAGGATAATGGGATAATAATTAGTGGATTTTTTTACATCATTGAGTCCCCATGTGTATACAGTTTTGTCAGTTTTGTCATCCGTTCTCACTGGCACACGACAGCCTACACTTTTGGAACGCAGAAGGGGTTTGAAGATGTGCACAATATGTTCTGCATGCGTTCGCACATAGGACGTCGGTTTATAGTTTCATCCGAACGACTTTTCGGGGCAGTGGAGTCGGCATTGACATTAACTCCAGAGGAAAAATCCTCTTCAACGAGATTCAAACCCGGGTCAGCAGATCCCGATCGCACTGTAGTGTAGTGTAATACACGGAACTTTATTGTGCTATCTAGACAGAGACAGAACCAGCAAGAAATATAGGTAGGTACCCCCCCCCCACACCACCACACACCACACCCACCACAACACACACACACACACACACACACACATCACTAAACGACATCACAAACAAATGCTCACACAAGAAAAACACACCAACACAACAAAGACACATACCAACACCTGTACACAGACACACCACACGAAAACCCTATTCCTTATCACAAATATGCCATCAACACACAAAAAACCACACCCACCAACACCACCACCACATCCACCCACCCCACACCCCCCCCCCCCCCCAATCACCTGCCTAGCCCATTTTCTTCAATCAAACGCCAAAAAACAAGGCAGCAAAAACACAAAAGCGGAGCACAGAATGAAACCTTTCGACACTGGCCCTTTACCCCTGTTGACTCCTACTGAGAGGGGGGCCAGGAAGGTTCTGACAACAGCCAAGGTGCCCTGCAGAGTGCAATTACACTGGCAGACAGCAGGCTGACTGATCGTATGTTTTCATCACTGCTCTTGCTCCTCTTCCACCAATCCTATTCCATTCCCTGCTCCTAATAACTCCTCTCAGTGCCCTTTCCATCTTCATTATTTTAGACTTTCTGGCATTTTGCGAGGAACGGTTATTCCCGTTGCTACTCATTTTTGTGTGTGTGTGGCTTCTAGTATTAGTATTTGTATTTGTATAAACTCTGTTGTGTAACGCTCTCAGTCACAATAGATGTATTATGTGTGTAATCTGGGCTGTGCTCTCAAGAAAGATAATGCTACCACAAGAGCTGCTACATA
>CM060326.1:23137008-23139508 GCA_030674155.1 Stramonita haemastoma | reverse complement strand
TGTTTGTTTTCTTTTCGTGTTTTGTCTACATGTTTTCTTTTCATGTTTGTCTACAATTTTTATTCGGTTTGCTTGTCTGACATTTGATCATAATCTTCTCTGCCTTAGTTGTTTTCTCGTATATTATCTGTCTTTCTCTTTTTGGTATATCCATCTTTATCTCTGTCTCTCTCTCTTCCTGAATCTCTGTCTCTACTTTTGTCTCTCTCTCTGTCAGTTTTTCTCTTTCTGTCTCTCTCTGTGTCTCCCTTTGTGTCTGTCTCTTTCTGTCTTTTTGTCTCGCTGTTTATGTCATTCGGTTGAGACTCTAAACTAAGGCACCGTATGTGAACGTACGTAGAACATCTTGTGCACACGTTAAGAACCCGTTCTGCCTTCCGAAAGAACAGGCCATTTGTGTCAGTAGGAGCGGATGACAATCAATTAAAAAAAAAAACAGCAAGGACATAAGTGTCATGTTTAGACACCATCCCTGAGGAGAGTCCCAAGGGCGGTTTGGGCTCTAGACCTATATAACCAAAAAAAAAATATATATTGCGTCAAGATTTTGCCCATTTCAAATGAACGGGGTGGGGAGAGTGGAGATACAATAAACATACAATCCATTGACAACACAGCACAAACGATAAAGTTGGCAACGTTCTGGTGGCTCCTGCGACGTCACTGGAACCATTCGTATCGGCGATTGCCTTTCCAATGGACCATTCCACCGATGTATGAGTAACAGCTTGTCCTCTATGCTTACTTACCTGGAACCTAGAGCACAACTCCAAAGTCTTCCAAGACTGACAGATGCCTACTGTCTGCCTCTTTCTATGTCTGTCTGTCTGTCTGTCTGACTGTGCATATGTGTCTTTTCATTTTCTGCTGTCTGCGTACATTTTCTGTCTGTTCACATGCCTGCCTCTTTGCCTGCATTGTCTGGCTACTTAATGTTTCTCCATGTTCCTTGATCTGTCTTTTTCTGTCTGTGGGTAATCTCTGTGTGTCTTTGTTTTTGCTCCTTTCAGCCTCTGTCTCTGCTAGGATCTATTTTTGCCATAATGGGAGATAGCGGTAGCTTATACGCTTCCATTTTCTTTCATTAAAACATTGTCAGATCATGTTAGCTTTTACAATGCATTTGTCAAGTGACAGGGGCAAATGCTATAGCGTATACCCAGCAGCCTACTTCGGATGCAGCAGATGTCCCCAAACCTAAGAGATTATTTGGCGTAGGGCACAGTTCACATGGCCTCATTAATTTTAAGAGTGGTCGCTGTAGTTTGGATGATTACAATTCTTAGGAGAGAGGAACGAGAATTTGAGGATTCGCCATCAAGATCAGATGCCCTGTTTATCGATTTAATGAGCGCATTCTTGGGTGATAACAGCCTTGTGGAAAGATGTATGGTTCTGAAGAGGGACTCTCTCTCTCTCTCTCTCTCTCTCTCTCCTCTCTCTCTCTCTCTCTCCCCTCTCTCTCTCTCCTCTCTCTCTCTCTCTCTCCTCTCTCTCTCTCTCTCTCCTATCTCTATCTCTATCTCTCCTCTCTTCAAAGTAAATAAAGTTATATCTAATCAATGTATACATACAGAAGTAGATTTGGTAGAAGAAAATGATCATGAACTAAACAGAGAGATTACAGAAGAAGAAATAAATACAGCTATATATAAACTGAAGTCTGGTAAGGCATGTGGGATTGATAAAATTACAGCAGAAATGCTAAAAAAATGGAAGTAGTGAAGTTAGAAAGTTTATATTCAAGCTTTTTAATACTATATTCTTTAAAGGTATATATCCACAGATTTGGTCTAAAGCCATTATCATTCCTATCTATAAGAAAGGGGATCCAGAGCTAGTAGATAATTATAGGGGAGTATCATTACTTAGTATCTTATCTAAATGCTATACTTCTATACTAAACACAAGGTTGTATTCATGGTTAGAAAATAATCACTTGATTTGTGAATACCAAGCAGGTTTTAGGAAAAGATATTCTACAATAGACCAGATTTTTAGTTTGTATTCAATTGTTCAAAAGTGTATGTCCATGAAGGGTAAAAAATTGTATGTGGCTTTTGTTGACTTCAGAAAAGCTTTTGACTCTGTTAAACATGATAAACTTTTGAACTGTATTAAAAGTCAAGGTGTAAAAGGAAAATTCTTTGCTTCACTGTCAGCAATGTATAACTCATTATTATCGTGTATTCGAATAAACAATCAATTATTAGAATTTTTTGAATGTCCAATAGGAGTCAGGCAAGGTTGCGTTCTTAGTCCTACATTGTTTTCAGTATTCATTAACAAGCTAGCTAATGATGTGACTGAAAAAGGAAAGCATGGGGTCCAGTTACTACCTAATATCATGGATATCTTTATTTTGCTTTTCGCAGACGATGTTGCACTATTGTCAACAACCCCAGGAGGTTTACAACATCAATTAAACATATTAAAAGACTGCTGTAATGATTTACAGTTGAGCGTGAATATCGATAAAACTAAGGTGATGGTCTTTAGG
>CM060326.1:23104508-23132008 GCA_030674155.1 Stramonita haemastoma | reverse complement strand
AATACAAATATAAACACACACACACATAAACACATACACACACGCACGCACGCATTCACGTATACACACATACGTAAGCTAGTACACACACACACACACACACCACCACACACACACAACACACACACACACACACACACACACATTATGAGAAAGCAAGCAAGCAAGAGAGAGAGGGGGCGGAGAGAGAGAGGAGAGAAGAGAGAGAGAGAGAGAGAGAGAGAGAGAGAGAGAGAGAGAGAGAGAGAGAGAGAGAGAGAGAGAAGAGAAGAGAGAGAGAGAGAGACAGACAGACAGACAGACAGACAGACAGACAGACAGACAGACAGACAGACAGACAGACAGACAGACAGACAGACAGAGACAGAGACAGAGAGACAGAGACAGAGAGAGACAGAGAGAGACAGAGACAGAGACAGACAGAGACAGACAGAGACAGAGACAGACAGACGACATAAAGACAGACACACGGACAGACAGAGACAGAGACAGAGAGACAGACAGTCAGACAGTCAGACAGACAAACAGACAGACAGACAGATAGACAAAACATAGGGATTATATCTATCGATTTATTCATTAGGCGTTTTCTTTGTGCAATTTTTCTTTGTTTCTTATACAGGAAATTCTCTATAATATTTTTTTTTTAAATCCTTTACTAATACAGTTTAGGAGAAGAATCGGGTAGACAAGAAAAAGAACAGTAAAAGTGAAGAAAGGAGAAGAGAAAAGGAGAAAAAAAACAAGTCAAGACAGAGATAAACGTGTTTCGATTTTGCCATTTAACATCATTCACGACAATCTTGTCTGCCGGATTAACGCTACAAAGACTACATAGACTGCCATCACTTATGGTCAGCCGCTTTACCATGACACTGCCCATGCTTTATCTCGATGTATCACTGATGTTAATTATCATCTGGCTTGATGTAAAACCCACGTCCTTCTGCGAGCGTACGCGCTGTGTGTGTGTGTGTGTGTGTGTGTGTGTGTGTGTGTGTGTTGTGTGTGTGTGTGTGTGGTGTGTGTGTGTGTGTGTGTGTGTTTATTTGTGTGTGTGTGTTTGTATGTGTGTGTGTGTGTTTATTTATTTACTTATTTATTTTATTCTTTTATATCGAGGACAATGGGATAAACACTCTTCTACTTTTGTACATCCAGTCCCCGTGTGTATGCAGTTTGTAAATGTCATCTGTTCCCACCGGCAGACAATGGCCTACTCTTACGAAAAGCGGAACAGGATTTAACGTGTGCGCAAGATGTTCTGCGTGCGTCCACACACGGGACTTCGGTTTATAGTCTAATCCGAAGGACTTTGGGGGAGAGTGGAGTCAGCACTAATGTTAACTCCAGGAAAAAAATCTCATCGAATGAGAATCGAACCCGGGTCGTCAAATTGCGAGCGTAATGTTCTGACCACTACGCTATCCTGTCCCCCTGTGTGTGTGTGGTGTGTGTGTGTGTTGTGTGTGTGTGTGTGTGTGTGTGTGTGTGTGTGTGTGTGTGTGTGTGTGTGTGTGTGTGTGTGTGTGCGTATGCGATTGCGTGTGTGTGTGTTTGTGTGTCGTGCGTGTCTGTGTGTGTGTCTGTGAGTGTCTGTGTGTGTCGTGTGTGTGTGCGTGCGTGCGTATGTGGGTGTGCGTGAGTGTGCGTGCTTGGTCACCATGTCATAAACCTTCTCTTACAAACTTCTTATTTCCACCCCAAACAAATATTAAATTATTTGTTGCACATAAAGAAGGTACACGATGGCATGAATTGAAAGTTTAACGCAAAAACAAATTACCTTGCTCTCCATAGGTTGCCACGTTAATGCTTAGATACAGTGCAAAGCAAGCCTCCCCCCCCCCATCCCCTCCCCTATCCTCCATTCTAACTTTGCTGATAGGGGATTACCCTTTCTTCTCAGCGTGGCTTCCTGTGCTGCTGCACCTGCATGCACAGACCCTGTCTCCACAGCTGCAGAGAAAGCACATCCTTAATGCTTCCTTGCTCCTTCCCTCTGGAGACGCACTCACGGAGACAGGTGTAATGGACGACCAAAACAAAGAGCTGATTGGAATGCATCTGAAATTCTTCCCACGGAACCTCATCCATCAAATCGCCGTCGGGAGAGAAAAGAAGGGAAAAAAACAATCACTGGCACCGCTTGAATAGAAGAGACGAGCAGAAAAGCTGGAGGTTGGCAGGGTTATTAATTGCTAGGGTCTCTACTTTCACTTGAGGTCGAGTGAAGGTGAAATATCAGCCATGTCTTTTAAAATCTAGGAGCAAACCCTTTTCAAGTCCTTCAAACTCCTTAAAGGTTATCTCCTTGAAAATGATTAATGCTGGTGAATACAGATAGATAAACAGCAGAAAGAAAGAAGATTGATATCTACTGAATCTTAGGGGCTTCATTAAAGAAAAGTTAAATGAAGCCTGACTTTAAACGAGTTTAAACCATCGGTTTGATCTTCGTTTACAAGGAGACAGATATGTGTATTTCTTTAGTTAGGCTGGAGTGTTGGCTGAACAATCTATATTGCTTCTCTTGTCTTCAAAGATTTGTCCTCTTTTTAGATTTCTTTTTGTTTTAATTTGTTGCATGATCAAATGGACGAAACTAGAGATGCCTTTGAAAACGTATTTCTGTTGTGTGTGGCAAGAAACCGGAGTGTACCTTTCCCTATCCAACAAAGCTAAATGATGCTGCATTTCCCCAGGATGTGTGGTTGTATAGCAGATACATTTCTGTATGGTACTTGGGTAGCTTGTTGAATACCTTTCCGTGGTCATCATGATTTCACATAATTATGCGATAGCTATTGCTATTATAGCTATCTACAAATGATAAATTCTAGTTGGCGCCTTGCTATTTTAATCTGATGGTGTTTGGATTTTGTCATCAACACATTTGTGTTTAATCAATAAATCGTGCCAGGCGGAGGTGGATGATGGTTCAGAGGCTGCAGATTGTATATATGTACATAGCTTCGGGAAGTTTGTCACAACACATAAGTATACTACATCATTTTTGTACATAGACCCAATAAGCAGTCTACATGCAGTAGTTTCACTTGCTTATCATCTTTTCCTTATGGTCATTACAAATGGTCTTTTTTTTATAAAACTAAGCACCAAAGATGACACACTGATTTTTCGTAATAACAGTTCTAAGATCAGAGACTCCGAACAAAAGGAGCAATATGAAATGGATATTGAAGCAAACAAACAAAATATAAAAAGAGGTAAACAACTGTAAGAAAGCAGTTCTGATTTGAACCGCATCAACCATAAAAGACGGCAGCATTTGTCAGAGCTGTGTCTTAGAGCGATGCAAGATTAATGTCAAAGGTTCTGCCCCGCTTCATTAATTATTACACAGTTTCGCCGCTCATTTTCAAAGCGTGGTGTTTTGGATATTGGTTGTAAAGGAACAACATCCAAAGAAGCGATGATCGATAGCACAAACACAGTGGACATTACAAAGCATCTGTGAGTGTGGTGGCGAAGCTTCATTAGTCTGGTCCTTCTGAATAATGACCTGTTTCTTCCTTTTTTAGAACAGAGATAAAGATAGTGATGTTCATCACAGACAAAGTTCAAACCTCAAAACAAAAAACCCCAACCCATCAAACCTAGTTTATTTGAACCACCATCTGACTTTGCTTATACAAGCTGAGTAATAGAACTAACAAAATAATATGTTAGCAAAATTTTCTGGTATTCGCCAAAACTATATGGCAGAACTAGTGTGTGGTGGACAAGAAGTGATAACAAACTAACAGTATACAATTATGACAGAACATTAAATAAGGCAATTTTATAATCTTTTGGTGGAAAATAGGCTACAGTAGGTGAAGACCAACCACTCGTGAGTGATAAGAAAAGCAAGTTAATTTAGTTTTAGACATGATTTTCACTTGTTTGTATTTTCTCCAAATATAATTATCTAAAATCTGTTTTGCAATGTATGACTGTCTTGACATCCATAGTGCGCGCTCGCGCTTGCGGGGTGTGTGTGTGTGTGTGTGTGTGTGTGTGTGTGTGTGTGTGTGTGTGTGTGTGTGTGTGTGTGTGTGTGTGTGTGTGTGTGTGTGTGTGTGTGTGTGTGTGTGTTGTGTGTGTGTGTGTGTGTGTGTGTGTGTGTGGTGGTGTGTGGTGTGAGAGCTTGTCTTTTCTTGTCGCATTTTATGCATATTTAAAAAAAAAATTAACAGCAACCAGTTAGGGTAAGAATACTGAAACAACTACAAGGTGAATACACGGTGTAGTAACTTGAGTGACATGCGAAAACAGTATTTCTTTTTTTTCTGCCTTAGTCCAGTTGACGAAGAATGTATCAATTTGTTATTTCATGTTGTGCTGCCGTTCACAATACTTTTTAATTCTTAAACCATCTCACCTTCCACCTAACTTTACAACATCAACGGCAGCAGGAGAACAGACTTTTTCACGGGTGAATTACTTCGGATCAACAATAGAAAGTGGGATAACGGATGGCAGGAATACCATGCTTGTTAAAACAAATAAGGGAAAAAAAATGAACATCTTGCGCACACGTTAAACCTGTTTCACTTTTCGTAAGAGTAGACCATTATGTGCCGGCGAAAAGATGACAAGATTTACAAAACTGCATACACAACGGAGACTGGATGTAAAAAAAAGCACACGAGTGCTTATTCCATTATTATCGATATAAAACATAAAAAATAAGCGACCTTCTGGCGGAACTTCCCTCATCAAATCCTCTCGGACCACTAACTCTTAAAGTCTTAGAAGAAAAGACCGCCACAAAAGCTGAAGGTTGATTGGGTTTTTGATTCCATTGATTGCACTTTCACCCTTAGTCTGCAGGCTTTATGAAAGGACGAGAAAAAATGGTCCTGTTTTAAACTCAAGCCCTCGGATCAGGTCGAAGCTACTGGGGAACGAACGCGTGTCTTGACATTTTAAGCCTGTGATAATGAGCATGTGACCCGGTTCTGGCTATGGAATGAGGCAGTATAACCAGGAAGGGAATGCTGAGGGTTTCAAAAATGGACAGGCAGAGGCATGAAAACACGGGTTGTATAAAAGGACTGATGAGTGTGGTGCCTTTCAATACCCAGAATGTAGTTAGTGGCGTTAACATAGCAACATGTTTTACTTTGTGTTGGTATCTTGTGTCGTTTGTTGTTGCTGATTGTGATGTGTCAGTATTACCTTTTTTCTGCAGTTGTTAGTTGTTATTATTATTTTCTAACTAACACACACACACACGCACACAGACACAGACATACAAACACACACACACACAACACACACGACACACACACAGACAAACACACACACACAACACACACACAGACACACACACAGACACACACAGACACACACACCACACACACAAACACACACAGACACACACACAGCACACACACGCACACCACACACACACAGCACACACTACACACACACAGGACACCGCACACACACACACACACACACACAGGTGTTCCCATTACCAGTGCAGGTTGTTTGGCAGCAAGGTGTCAGAGACCTTGGCTTCTCTAGGGGCCAGCATTTGAGGGTGGCGCCTATCTCCTCTCATTTGCTGCAATAACTTCCCTGCCCCTAAAAGAAACCAGGTACCAATTTCCAGCAAGGTAATCTTAGGGACTGTACTCAAGTCAAGGCCTACAGTCACCTACCAAACAGGCAACCACGCATAACTCTGCAGAACCCACCCTTTGGGATAGGAACAACTTTAACCACTGAGCTATTCGGTCACTAGTTTTTGATGAGAGGAGTGATGTCTAAAAGAAACAAAAAAATCCCAGACCTCTCCTACTCTCAGACAAAGGTCAGCTGACCTCATCAGGAAGGAAGGCCTTTCTTTCCGGGTTGTGCAGCATGCAGCTCATCAGAACATCAGAAGGGAAAGCACAGCTTCTCCATCCGCATCCTCTGCCTGCCTGGTAGTAGGAGGTGTGGGAGAGAGGGAGGGCCGTGGTATTAAGATGCAGTTTGTGCCTGCGAGCGAGGCTTACCCTGCACTCTCTCTGTCTGTCTGTATGTCTGCCTGCCTGCCTGCCTGTGTGTCTGTTGCCTTTCTGTCTGTCTTGTCTGTTTGTGTCCCTCTATGTCTCTGTATTTATCTCTGTCTCTTTCTCTCACTCTATCTTTCTCTGTCGCTGTATCTCTGTCTCCTTGACTCTCTCTTTGTCTGTCTTATTGTTTCTGTTCTATGTATGTCTTCAATTGTTACGTCTGTTTCACTTAATGTGATATCTGTCTGTCTGTCTGTCGTCTTCGTCTGTCGTCTGTCTGTCTGTCACTCACTCTCTCTATCTCTCTCTGCATGTCTGTCTCTGTCTCTCTGTTTATCTTTTTTCTATATGTGTGCTTGTCTGCCTTTTTCACTGTGATTCCTTATCCATTTCTCTCTGGTGTATGTGTATGTGTATGTGTGTTGTGTGTGTGTGTTTGTGTGTGTGTGTGTGTGTGTGTTTGTGTGTTTGTGTGTGTTTGTGTGTGTGTGTGTGGTGCGCGCGCACACGCACTCGCGCGCATAATTATGTATGTGTGAATGGCTTACTACATGAAAACATACATTGTGAAATAATGGTTTTCATAACCAAGACACGAAAGCATACGATATCAGTAATTTTGTCCAGCATGCTCATCATGTATGTTTGCTATTACAGAACTAATATCATTCCTGTGTGCATAAACCAGCCCCTTTGGAAACCCCCCACAACAGTATTTCTCACAAACTGGTAATAGAGGGCAGGAGAGGTGACAAGATGCCATGTTTAACGAAACACAGCATGTACATTCTTGAACAACCTTGACACATTATTAAAAAAACTCTAATGAAAGTAAATAAGATGTAAAAAAAACAAGGAATGCTGCCACAAGATCTATCATTCACTTCTTGTTTGGACACTGTCTTCATACTCGTCTCACTGCAGTAAGCACATCAGAAGTGTGTCCTGTAAACAGAGAAAAGATGGAATTATTTTTTATTATTTATTATTTACTACTATTTATTTATTTATTTATTTTTTATTTATTTAGTATTATTTATTCTTTTATATCGAGGATAATGGAATAAGCACTCGTGCTTTTTTACATCCAGTCCCTGTGTGTATGCAATTTTGTAAGTGTCATCTGTTCCCACCGGCACACAAAGGCCTATTATTACGAAAAGCAGAACAGGATTTAACTTGTGCATAATATGTTCTCCGTGCGTTCGCACACTGGGCCTTGGTTTATAGTCTCATGGAATGGATAATGATGAAACCTTGACAGCAGAGCACATCTTTGCAGAGCTAAACTCGAGTAAATTCGAGTTGATTTGATGCAAGAGCACATCGATGAGGTCTGGTCTTTAGTCATTTTCTTTAAGGTGTTAAACGACAAAAAAGTCACTACGCCTTTAAGTGCTTGGAATTTGTTTGTTTTTTTAGCTGAAACTTCATGCACATAATGATCAATTTTCTACAAAGATAAACTTTACGGAGAAACACGTGCTTTATTCCAGACAAAACAACACAGGCACACAACACAACACAGACACAGACACAGACACAGCACACACACAACACACACACACGCACGCACGCACGCACCACGCACATACATACATATATACATACACATACTAATACATCATACATACATACTACATACATACATACATACAACAACGTACGTACGTACTACGACGTACGTACGTACGTACGTACGTACGTACGTACGTACAGACAGACAACAGACAAAAGACAGACAGACAGACAGACAGACAGACAGACAGACAGACACATGCATGCAGCATGCATGCATGCATCATACATACATACATACATACATACATACATACATACATACATACATACATACATACATACATACATACATACATACCAAAATACATACATACATACATACATACATACATACATACATACATACATACACATACATACATACATACATACATACATACATACATACATACATACATACATACTAGTACTACGTACGTAGACGTACATACGTACTACGTACAACATACATACATCATACATACATACATACATACACATACATACATACATACTACATACATACATACATACATGCATGCATGCACATGCATGCATGCATGCATACATACATACATACATACATACATACACATACATACATACCAAATACATACATACATACGTACATACATACGCACATACGTACATACGTACGTACATACATACATACATACATACATACATACATACATACATACATACATACATACATACATACATACATACATACATACATACATACATACATACAGGTACGTACATACGTAGGTACGTACGTAGTACGTACGTACGTACGTACATACATACATAGATACATACATACATACATACATACATACATACATACATACATACATACATACATACATACATACATACATACATACAGACAGACAGAAGACAGACAGAAGACAGACAGACAGACAGACAGACAGACAGACAGACAGACAGACAGACAGACAAAACAGACAGACATAACATACATACAACATACATACATACAACTACATCATACATACATCATACATGCGCTCACAATGACTCATACAACTAAGTCACAGAATCAGCGACAATGTTCTCATAGTGCCCGATGATCAATGATGATCAGCATATATATAGAGGTGCATGTACTTTGCGACTATTTGATAGCAATGTTCTTGGCGTGCACTATCCTTATATATCCCGGAACCGCGAGATACAGACACCTGCAGTATTGGTCAAGGGATGTGAGTAACACTCCACAAATGGCATCTGTAAAGTGGATAAATCACAACCAGGGGTCCTAGTCTTTTCAATGAGCCCATACCAAACTTACTCTGTGTGGGAGCCGGAAAAAAAAGAGTCCGAACAATCACTATGACTAAAGGGATTTGAACCTGCGACCTTCCATCCCATAACTCAAAGTGTTAACCAATGTATCATGGCAACTGGTCTGTCCCTCTCGAGTTGCGCAGGAAGACAGATGTAATAGATGATGCAAACAAAAAAAAACAACCCAGAGTAGAGAGCATCCAGGATTCTTTCCAGAGAATCGCATCCATCAAACCTTTGTGGAAAGAGACTGACACAGCCCCTTGAGAACAGGCCAGCAGGTTGGTAGTGCTCTTCCTTGCTAAAGTCTCAGCTTCCTTCTCAGCTGCAGCCAGTCTCATCAGTATCTGCGTCTTAAGATTCAGAATCATTTCATCAGATGTTGAACTGGTTTAAAACATCCGACCTTGATATCTTTTCTCTCTCAAAAACTAGTAGAAAATCAGAAGAAAAAATAGTTTAAAATACACATATTTTGGTTCTGCAGATGGTGTTTTTATTTTTCATTCATTTGTTGTTGTATGTATGCAATATTTTGACAATTGTTAAACCTTAAAAGGGATCGTTTTCAGTTTTCCAACATATGTAAAATAGAAAAGCATCGAATGGTTAATGAAATAAAGAAAGAATGAGAAAAGGAAAACAATAGACTGATCAGAAAAGATAATGAAACAGCGCTCTTGTTTTAAATTTGAGACTGTAACAGATCTTTTCTTTTCTTTCATTCCTGCCATCATTCTTGTGGAAACTCTCTCTCCTCTCTCTCCTCTCTCTCTTCTCTCTCTCTCTCTCTCTCTCTCTCTCTCTCTCTCTCTCTCTCTCTCCTCTCCTCTCTCTCTTCTCTCTCTCTTCATGATTTTAACGCTTGCAAACCTAGCACCATCTCCGGCATCATTTTTCTACAGAATCAGAACAGATTGTCTCAGGTTGATCCTTTGGGACAAAACAGACAGGAAAACAGGGGTAATAAGCAGTGCGAACAAAGAGGTTTTTTAAATGTATACAGCAGTCTTCTTGCGAACTCCCTTTTCTCGTATTTTCCTGGTCCACTAGCTCTCACCGTGGTTCAAAAACAAACAACTACAGACACTGAAACTCGGGATTTATATAGCTTCAATGACTTCACGTTTACGTTAGTGTGGTCCAGTGGCATTGAAGATAATGCCAGATGGTATTTTAAAACAATACTTTTTGGTGTTTCTGCACTGGTGGAAACATTTTTTTTGCTATCTTAGAACTATGGGGATAAAAATAACCTTATGCAGGTTCTCGTTATCAAATTATGAAGAAAACTACAGAATATTATCATTTAAAGTTAGTGAACAAGTGTGTTGAACTTTGAGTTTCTTTTTTTAAGTCCAGTGTGTATAACATGATCACACATATAACGTAACTTTAATCCACAACAATCATGTCTTATAAACAGCAAACATCTACAGCTGTCATACTTCCTATGTCTCCATATTTTTTATTTGTTATTTATTTTATATTTTAAACAGCTTATAAAAAATGCATATGAAACCTTACTCTTTGCACACAAGCTGTAGTGATGAATGGAATAGGGGGGGGGGGGGGGGGAGACAAATGGACTGATTGGAACGCATCTGGGAATATTCCACAATAAATCCATCCATCACATTCTCTCACCTGACAGCTCTCCCCAACCTTATAAATACCTCAACTGATAGCCATTTTGTACAAGACTGTCGTGGGATATTAATTGCTGTTGCTTTTAGCTTCATGTAATAGCCTTGTCCTTGTTCTGCTGTTACTGCCTAACAACATACTAGAATTGTTTGATTTTGAGGCAACGATGAAAATGTATAGACCTAATAATGCAGGAACAAAGCATGATATTGTGTGAACGATTTGCTTTGAGTACACTGGCAATGTAAAGTATGAATTATCCCTAATGTAAAACTAAGGTACCAATGTAGATTGTCATAGCCATGATTTTAACAGTAAGAATCATGCTAAGTCAAGTTTAATTGCACTCAGGGGCAGAGTATTTAAGCAGCTTTGATAAGGCCAGAAGACAGTTTTCCAGTAAATTCCATATAAATCTGAAACAAAGCTATGTGGATAACCCTAGGTCATGTGATTCCTTTTAAATATACACTCAGTCAACACACCAAAATGCAAAATTTCCCATAAAGTTTTAGATGATTATAAACCCTTTCAGTTCCAATATTATCGATGTTGTCAATCCTACTATGTTTTTTTAAGATTCAGATTACTTTTTTAGTATAAATGACAACAACCTGCACAATGTGTTTTGCCCACGTTAAATCCTGTTCAACTTTTCGTAAGAGTAGGCCATTGTGTGCCGGCGGAAACAGATCACAAGATTTCCAAAACTGCATACAAACAAAGACTAGATGTAAAAAAGCACATGAGTGCTTATTCCATTATCCTGGATATAAAAGAATAAATAAATAAAATTGATTGGAGCAAATTATTTTTCTCTGAAGTATAGAAAAAAGTGTAAAACAAATTCTAATATAAGATGAGAAGGCCAATATCAACACAAACTTCTAGATGTGTATCTGAAAACTGTTGAGAACATGACATAAGTTATATGATTATGTTTCCCCAAATTTATTTCTAGAACAGAGAAGGTCCCTTTGACCCGTCCCATCATGCACACACAAATGGACACTGTCCTGCACATGATTATTTCCTGATGCCAGGAAATCAATGCCTTATATTTCATAACCAGCAGACTCAAAGATGCAAAAGATGCTGCCTAAGAAACAAACCTCTCCTACTCTCAGACAAAGGTCATGTGACCTCATCTGGAAGGAAGGCCTTTCTTTCCGGGGTTGTGCAGCATGCAGCTCATCACAACATCAGAAGGGAAAGCACAGCTTTTCCATCCGCATCCTCTGGCTGCCTGGTAATAAGAGGTGTGGGGGAAAGGGAGGGTTGTGGTATTAAGATGCAGTTTGTGCCTGGGAGCAAGGCTTACCCTGCTTTCTCTGTCTGTCTGTCTCTCTCTCTGCCTCTCTGTCTCTATGTATGTCTTTCTGTGTGTCTGTGTGTCTGTGTCTGTCTCTGTATCTGTGCTTATGTCTCTCTGTATTTATGCCTCTCTCTGTGTCTGTCCCTGTCTCCCCTCCCCCCCTCTCTCTCTCTCTCTCTTCCTCTCCTCTCTCTCTTCTCTCTCCCTCTCTCTCTCTCTCCTCTCCTCTTTCTCTCTTCTCTCTCTTCCTCTGTTGTCTCCTTGTTTTTGTCTCTCTGTCTCTCTGTTTTTTTCAGTTCTATCTGTCTCTCTATATCTTCTCTGTCTCTCATTTATCTGTCTGTCTGTCTTCTGTCTGTCATTCTGTCTGTCTCTCTGCCCCCCCTCCCCCCTCTAACTCTCTCTCCCCGTCCTCTCCTCTCTGTCTGCTCTCTCCTCTCTCCTCTCCCCTCTCTCTCTCTCTCTCCTCTTCTCTCTCTCCTCCTTCTATCTCAATTTGACATTCTATGCCTTATTTCAGCTGCAAAGAGAACACCAGTGAAACACAGAGTGTTACCCTATCCCTCTGAAACTACACCTGAAGACAGGGGTAATGGATGACACAATCACAAGGCTGACTGGAGGGCATTTAAAGTTCGTCTTACAAAAAACCTGATCCATCAAATCCCCATGAAAAAAGTCGACTGGCACAGCCCCTTAAGAACAGACGACCACATATGCCAAAGGTTGGCAGGGCTATTAAATACTTTTGACTCCATTCTCATCGAAGGTCTACTTCTTTCCTTTTATTCATCATTCTTTTATTTCGAGTATAATGGAATAAGCACCCTTGTGCCTTTTATAATCCAGTCCCTGTGCGTATGCAGTTCCGTAAATTTTCTCAGCCGCTTCCACCGGCGCACTATGGCCTACTCTTCCGAAAAGCAGAACGGATTTTAAAGTGTGAGTAAGATGTTCTGCGTGCGTTCGCACATGGAACTCGGTTTATAGTATCATCAAAGACTTTTCAGGGGAGTGGAGTCGGCACTGATGTTAACCATGGAGGAAAAATCCTCTTCAACGAGATTCGAACCCGGGTCTGCAGATCACAAGCGCAATGCGGATCACTCCGACCACTGGGCTAACTGTCTTCTGTCTAGCAAAGAGCGACTATCGTGTGTGTCTACAAGCATTATTTAAAGAAATGTAGTGGCTTATATAGATAGAGAACAGGAGGAGATGGCTGTGGCAAGATCGTCACGTTCTGCTCATGGCCTAAATAAACTGAATGAAGCTATTTTATTTCGAATGACACATTAGCTTCCTAGTATTCATCATGTTTTCTTGCTATCAAACTTGCAGATACTTGCACTAGTACGATTTCTTTTGTCTTCTTATAGCTTATTATTGCATGAAGAAATGCAGGAACTAACAACGATTTCAAAAAAGCAACCTACACAAAATATATGTAACGCTATGGTAGCGTTGCGCTATTTAGCTATAATCAAGAAAAAAAAAGTATTTTTGTCTCCTTTCTTTCATTAAATCACTTGTTTTTAAACTCTCTCTCTCTCTCTCTCTCTCTCTCTCTCTCTCTCTCTTCTCTCTCTCTCCTCTCTTCTCTCTCTCTCTCTCCTCTCTCTCTCTCTCTCTCTCTCTCTCCTCCCCCTCTTCACTCTGTAATTTCGAGTTCGAGTCGTTCACTCTCTCTCTCTCTCTCTCTCTCCTCTCTCATCTCTTCTCTCCTCTATCTCTCTCTCATCTCTCTCTCTCTCTCTCTCTCTCTCTCTCTCTCTCTCCCTCTGTCCTTCGGATGAACGTTAAACCAAGGCCCCGTGTGCGAACGCACGCAGAACATCTTGCGCACACGTTAAAATCCTGTTCCGCTTTTCGTAAGAGTAGGCCATCGTGTGCCGGTGGGAACAGATGACAATATTTACAAAAACTGCATACACACGGGACCGGATGAAAAAAGCACATGATTGCTTATTCTGTTATCCTCGATATAAAAGAATAAACAAAATAAATAAAATAAATATCTGTCTGTATGTCTATCTGTCTGTTTGTCTGTATGTCTGTCTGTATGTCAGTCAGTCTGTCTGTCTGTATATATGTATGTCTGTGTCTGTCTATGACTGTCTGTGTCTGTCTGTCTGTCTGTCTGTCTTTCTCTCTCTCTCTGTCTGTCTGTCTGTCTGTCTGTCTGTCTGTCTGTCTGTCTATCTGTCTGTCTGTATGTATGTCAGTCTGTCTGTCTGTCTGTCTGTCTGTTAGTCTGTCTGTCTGTCTGTCTGTCTGTCTCTCTGTCTCGTCTCTGTCTCTCTCTCTCTCTCTCTCTCTCCTCTCTCTCTCTCTCTCTCCTCTCTCTCTCTCTCTCTCTCCTCTCTCTCTCTCTCTCTCTCCCCTGATCTGTACTAGTACTTTTTCACATGCAAAAAAAAAAACCCTAGCGGTCTCCTCTATCCCCATCTTCCACAGCAGCAACAGAGCAGACTGTCTTCAGTCGATCCCCTGGAGACAAAACAGGAAGGCAGGGGTAATGGATGGCACGGACAAAGAGCTTATTTAAATGCATACAGCAGTCTTCCGGCGGAACTCCTTCATCAAATCCCCCCCTGGTCCTCTGGCTCTCACATCCGCACAGAAATAGACGACCACAAACAGGGAAACTTGATGATCCCACTGACTGTGTCTTCACCTTGGCTCTGGTGAACTGTTGGAAATATCACCTGGGTGTTTAAAAAAAAAAACAGCCTTTGAATGTAGGTAACTCTAATGAAGGTTTTTGCCACAGATATTTCGAGACTGCAAATTATATCTAAAAAATACCTAACCCAATTTTTGGTGGTTGTTTTTTTCGCAAACATCTCTACTGTATTATCTTAGCTTGAAAGAGAGCAGCAAGAATGTTGAGCTATGGTTAAAGAAGTGTTTAATGTTCTAAAGATGGTTTAGCATGTTAGAATTAGTTTGCAAATTTTTAAGGTTTTTCTATTCATATTGCAAAAGTTGTTGATGGTAATGGAAAAAGACGGTTTTTTTGCATCTTTTTATGATAGTTTAGGAGCTTTCTTTAGGTGTTATTATTATCAATATATTTTGGTGCCTGTTTTTGATGTCGTTGTATTTGTGCTATAAATTGAACTGATATTTTCTTTTTGTACTTATTGACCAGACAAACATAGTATGCATTGTTAAAAAAATAAATATATCTATAGTTTCCAATCGGTTCAGTATTTTCACAAAATGTACTGTATATCAAAGAATTAAAAAAACAGAAAAAACAACAGTACATAGTACTTAAGTTGTATCTATTGAATCACGTCAAACCGAGTCGAAATAGTTAACCCCAAAACAATAAGATAAGTTTGTCATCTGAAGAAAAAATGCAGTTTTGCAACTTTTAAACGTTTCTTTGCAGGGGAGTATATTGTGATTAAACGTATTTTTGAGAAACAAACCTCCAGTTAGTTAAAACGAGACTTACTATGATATCTACAGAGTGCAAAATTGTGTCCATCCACTTTGATTGTGTCATTCATAACTGTCCATCACATTAAATTTGGCCCCCCAAAAGTGAAAAAGCACTCTTTCTTTTCAGCTTGCTTTCTGAAGACAACACACAAAGCTGCGGTGATGGATGGCAATAAAAAGACATGAAGACTGATTGGGGCACATCTGGGAGTTTTCTACTTGAACTTCCATCCATCACACTCTCCTACCTCACCTTTTTTTAACCCTGGAAGGGGACAGAGTCCCTCTGTTAAAGATTGTTAAATTATTGATTACCATACTATTATGGATTAACTTTTGAGCATTTCTGTCTGTGCTTGGATATTGCTCCAGTAATAGGCTGTTTTAGCAGGCTGGGTAGGTTAAAACGCCAGAAAATGGTAGAAAAGAAATTTTAAAAATGTAGGTACAGTATGATATAGCATAATTAATGTATATGCTTCATATATCTATCTCTCTATATATCTATCTATATATCTATCTATATATCTATATATATCTATATCTATATATCTATATATCTATATCTATATATCTATATATCTATATATCTTATATCTATATATCTATATACTATATATATATATGTACATATAACATGACATCTGTAACATTATGGTGATGACTATAACATCGCAGTGATGATGAGGAGGAGGAGGAGGAGGAGGAGGAGGAAGAGGAGGAGGAGGAAGAGGAGGAGGAGGAGGAGAGGAGGAGGAGGAGGAGGAGGAGGAGGAGGAGGAGGGAGGAGGAAGAGGAGGAAGAGGAGGAGGAGGAGGGGGGAAGAGGGGATTAGGAGGAGGTGGTGGTGTAGAAGGAGGGGCATTTATGACATTCCCTTCCGCCTGCCTGTCTGTCTGTCCGTCTGTCTGCCTGCTGTCTGCTTTCTCTGTCTCTGTGTCTATCTCTCTCTCATTGTAATTTCTGTATTTTTACATATCGTTTGAATCTAAACCTAAAATATTTTGTTGTTTGGTACAATTAAGACATTAGCTGATAGATGTAATTGCAAAAATTGATTTACAAGAAAGGACAGGAGGAAAAATAACACTGAGAAGGTCAGAAGGTAGATTAATTTTGAATCTGAAACTATTGTGTTCAGAACATGATCGTTGAAAACTACCCATATGGCTGTATTTTCCAATTGTGTGGGCTTTCGAAAATCAACATTGCTGTATTTAAAAAATATGTGGGCTAACAAGAGACAGAAAATAAACACTTCTTTCTGACAGACCTATTAAGCATAAGCCTGTGTCCATCACCTCTACAAGCGTTGAAGAGAAACTTGGCTACCTCCAACACATACAAAATACTCTATAAATGCCAACAAACGACCTGCTTTGTATTGTGCAAGACCCTGCTAATATCATGGATTGAAATCAATATATTCAACCGAACTGTTGGTAGATAATGGCAAACATCCACTACATGTTTATCGTCAATACTGTAGAGATAATAATATCAGGCAATAATTATATTTTTTTATCCTTCAGAAAAAAACTACAAAATATTCCTACATCACAACAACCCCCCGACCATTACAGCACACACGCATGAGAATCTTGAAAAAAACATATGATTATTCGTTCAGGTCAAGAAATCAATACATCGTTTCAAAGCTAGCAGACTCTCAAAGATGCCAACTACGATGCCTAAGAAACAGACCTCTCCTATTCTCAGACAAGGGTCATCTGACCTCATCTGGAAGGAAGGCCTTTCTTTCCGGGGTTGTGCAGCATGCAGCTCATCAGAACATCAGAAGGGAAAGCACAGCTTTTCCATCCGCATCCTCTGCCTGCCTGGTAATAGGATGTGTGTGTGTGTGTGTGGGGGGGGGGGGGGGGAGAGGGAGGGCCGTGGTATTAAGATGCAGTTTGTGCCTGGGAGCGAGGCTTACCCTGCACTCTCTGTGTGTCTGTCTTTCTGTGTGTCTGTCTGTGTGTCTGTCTGTGTGTCTGTCTGTGTGTCTGTCTGTCTGCCTGCCTGCAAGTCTATCTGTCTGTCTGTCTGTATGTCTGTCTGTCTGTCTGTCTGTCTGTCTCTCTCTCTGTCTGTCTGTGAATCTCTGTCTGTCTGTCTGTCTATCTGTCTGTCTGTCTGTCCCTGTTTTTCTCTCACTGTCTCTCTCCCTCACACTGTATCTCTCTCTCTGTCTCTGTGTGTCTCTGTCTGTATGTCTGTCTGTGTCTCTCTCGATCTCTGTCTCTGACTCTCTGTATTTTTGTCTGTCTATCTGTCAGTCTGTCTGTCTGTCTCTATCTCTGTCTCTGTCTCTCACTCTTTCTCTGTCTGTCTGTCTCTGGGTGTCTGAGACTGTCTGTTTATGTTTACCTACCTCTCTATGTCTCTGTCTGTCTACCTCTCTCTCATTTTGTTATTTGCGATATCTGTCTTTTTCAATATTATGAAAGCTTTCAGTCTTTAACGTTTCTTATTTCAAGATAGGTTTTTAGAGAAGCACAGCATTAATGGCAGCTTAGTAGAGCAGAGAGCCAGGACTTCAAGTGGCTTTTTAAAGGCCAGATGATGATCTATTTTCCAGCCACCTACTTGCAGATTTGGAAAGTAAGTAATATACTTACTCGGAACGCTACATATTCTAATTAAATGTGACGCTCCACCACGAAATGAGTCGCTTAGCACATTATCCAATTTCGCGCTAGGAGCCTTTAAAGGCAGGTGGGGGTCAAGTTGTCAATTTTGTGATTTTGATTGATTATTAAACTAGATCTGTTTATTTATCTTAGAATGAAATATGAAGGTTTCATTTTCATTCCTTTTGCTTTTAAATGTGTTTTGAAAATACCAAGCCCTCATTCTGACAACCTGTTACTAAAATAAACTTGCCCGTTTCTCATTTTGTCACATCCTGCAGTCTATCATTTCAATTCGTAATAATGTTGCACAGAATTGTCCGATTTTCAATCTGTTTTTGTATTTGATAGCCACTTTATTGCACATTAATAACATGTCAATAACTAAAAATTGACCTCATGTGCACTCCGTCTCATTATGTGGTGGAGCGTCACAAATGTAATAGTTATAGATTTCAAAAAGGGCTATATTTTTTTTTTACAGAGCTCCGAAAAGCATACACTTCTCCCATGTCCACTAGAAGAATATTCATCTTTCCCATCTCCTCTTCTTTGATGATTCTTGTCAGATTCTGTAAGGTCCCCAAAAAAACATACAAAATATTAATGGCTGCGGACCACCCTACAAAAGTTTTTCTGTTACATAAGAGGTATTTTCTAGTCATCAGAGGCTCGATAAAACTTTTCCAAGCCAGCCACTTATATATGGAAACAGTTCCTGTTGAACCTGTCACATATGCATTAGCAAACTAATGGAAAAAAAATCATTGTACATACACTTTCGTTTTTAAAAAGATATTTCTAAGGCACAACATTACTTTGACCAGTTATATCATGCAACATACAAACAGACACATTTAGCCCACCACATATTCGTTCAAGCCCTGAAATCAATAGGGTTTATTTTCCATAACCAGCAGACTATTAGAGATGCAAAGGACGCTGCCTACGAAACAGACCTCCCCTACTGTCAGGCAAAGGTCATGTGACCTCATCTGGAAGGAAGGCCTTTCTTTCCGGGGTTGTGCAGCATGCAGCTCATCACAACATCAGAAGGGAAAGCACAGCTTGTCCATCCGCATCCTCTGGCTGCCTGGTAATAGGAGGTGTGGGGGAGAGGGAGGGCCGAGGTATTAAGATGCATTTCTTTTTTTTTCCCCGAGGAAGGGGTTGCTGTCTATTCTCTTCTCTCTGTCTCTCTCTCTGTGTCTCTCTCTCGCTCGCTCTCACTCTCCCTGTCTCTCCCTGTCTCTCTGTCTCTGTCTCTGTCTCTGTCTGTCTGTCTGTCTCTCTTCCCCCCCCCCCCCCTCTCTCTTTTCTCTCTCTCTCTCTTCTCTCTCTCTCTCTCTCTCTCTCTCTCTCTCTCTCTCTCTCTCTCTCTCTCTCTCTCTCTCTTCTCTCTCTCTCTCTCGCTGTCTGTATTTTACCAATCTATGTAACGATATTGATAGAAATGAGAACAATTAAAAGAACGTGAGACAACAATGATGATAAACATGATGATGATCATAATCATAATTGTAATAATTAGAAAGATAATTGCTCCGCCTCGTGTTCCATGAACAGCCTCGCAGGGGCTACCTTTCCTTCAAGGAATAGTCTTGCAGATAGTGTCACCATTAAACAACTTTTTATTGGTTCAAAGATATGTGAAACTACCCATATGGAAATCGAGAGAGCCAATAGGAGCTGTAATGTAGTGGTGAAGAACTGAAGGAAAATCCCAAAGGAAATACTAAGTAAACAGGTAATGACACTGAGTGTAATTGGTGGCTGAAATACAAAAAAGAAGAACAAAAATTATGTATAAAGAGAAATGCAATATGCAAATAATACGTAGCAGCACACCGGACAATCCTGCTGGACATTAAATGAAAACATCGTTACAATCTTTAAAGCTTCTAACATCAGCGCTTCTGCATCACTATGATGTTCATGCTTAAAGTAATAAAGAAAGGGGGTCAATCCTTCAACACCTTGCCTTGTCTATTTGTAATGAGTGGTGATATGAATATAACATAATCATTGAAACGGTACTGAAATGGAAGACGTCTGCTGCTAATTCAAACCCAAATCAGAATAATTAATCATCATTCGCTACCATATGAACGATTCACAGGTATGATGAACTGATGAACGAACAATTAATTTAAAACCATACAAACAACTTAAAAATGTGGTGATTTCAGGGATCGGTACATTTCAATGTGGCAGTCACAAAGATGTCTTCCGACATGAAGACACAGAAAAAGGCACAATGGAAAAATAATCTTAAAACCGGAGATTAAGCAATGCATCGAGAAAACAACAAAAATAGGTATGGTTCCAGAACAATAATCATAATCATAATCATTATTAGTAGGAGTGGTGGTGGTAGTAGTAACAGTAGTAGCAGCAGCAGAAGGAGCAAAAGCAACAAAAACAGCAGCAGCGGCAGTAGTAGTAGCAACAGCGGCAGAAGCAGCAGCAGCAGCAGTAGTAGTAGTAGTAGCAGTAGGAGTAGTAGTAGTAGTAGTAGTAGTAGTAGTAGTAGTAGTAGTAGTAGTAGTAGTAGTAGTAGTAGTAGTAGTAGTAGTAGTAGTAGTAGTAGTAGAGATTTTATGGGAATTCAGAAAAATTGCCAACAAGGTTTGCTACATTATTTTTTACCTGACTGAGGTTATGGGGAAGATACTGTGGAATGACAGAATCAACAGTGCTGCAATAGTCAGCCCTGATCAAGGTTGCAGTAGTCAGCCCTGATCAAGGTTGCAGCAGTCAGCCCTGATCAAGGTTGCAGTAGTCAGTTCTGATCAAGACATAGGCAGAAATGAATGGCTACGTTGCTTTTATGCAAAAGCAGTAACGAATAGTACCGACCTTGCGTTACGCACAGTAAATGTTTCGTTCCATATGTCAGAAACGTGGCCCTCAGGTAGTGGTATGGCTATGAACCCAGTGTGGAAGAAAATACAACAAAGGTATTATCTGCGTAATCGATTGCATGCATGTAGTTCTAATCAAGTTCAGACATGCAGAGATGAATGGTACAAACTGACGTATTTTTTCAAGGAAGACTTGACAGGGAGCGCCTTGCCAAACAGTCTATTACCCAATAGCTTTTTTGTGGTTTTGTGGGGATTTTCTGTTATTTCTCTGCTAGCGTTCTGAGGTTCACCAATGGTGAGTTGTTTTTTTATTAGCATTATGCAACCATTTTTGCCCACCATGAAGCTAGCTGCATACCGATTTGGGCAATAAGTTTTTGTTTCAAAACACTGGTAAGATTAACAATTGACAAACGATTTTATTGTATAGCTTACGACAGTTAAAAAAAACAACAATCTGTAGATAGAAGGGATAATGATTCTTTTTTGTTACAATACCCATGTAAGCATATTTTATATCAGTATACGGTTTCAGTTAAATCTGTTGTGCACATCGAACACAGGTTTTAGCCGCTGTTGAAGTAGTCTATCCCTCAAGTGAAAAAAAAAAACCCAGCCTATCCAAGGCTAAGACGGTCTTTCAAACAGCCTGGTAATAGAGGGCAGGAGAGGTGATGCTGGGAATATGTAACACGAAAAAAAGGCTGGTCTATTCCTTAGCAACCTTGAATGGCATCATCTCTCTCCTCCCTTCCCCCACTTTTTTTTTTAATAAGATGAAGGAAAATGTAGGGGAAAGATGATGTTGTCATCAGCGCTATGTTTCTCTTTTATGAGCAATGTCTTCCTACTCATTTCATCTGCATCACAACATTAAAAGAGTGTTTTTTTTGACACACACACATACACACACACGCACGCATGTACGCACGCATGCACGCATTCGCATACCTCCCCACACACACACACACACACACACTCACACACAGATACATACACACACACTCACGCATATACATATACACACATAAACACACACACACACACACACACACACACACACACACACACACACACACACACACACACACAACACACACACACACCACTCACACACATAAACACACATAAACACACATACATACATACACACAAACATTTTTTTTTAATGCACTTAAAAGATTCTATACTACTTTTATCTTTAATATTTTTGGTAAAGAATTCCAAACAGTTCCTACAGAGAAACGAAGACTTGTTTTGTAAAGATCTAGCATTGGTCTAGGAATTATTATGTTATTGGTGTATCTTGACTGATTAATTGGGAACCTAGTAGTCAGAGTAGATGGAGCAAAACCGTTCATTATACGAAACATGATCGCTTTATTATATTCCAGGTGGTAAGTTAGAGGGAGAACATCCAATACAATATAGTCTTGGGGTGACAAGGTGGAAGGCTTTAAAAGTATCGCTTTAACAGGTCGTTTATGGATTCTTAAAAGGGGTTTTAAGCTAATGGCACTACATCCATCATATAATGTTGAGGCGCAATCAATAAATGATTGAATATACGTATAATAAAACTGTCTACGAGAATCTAGGTCAAGAAAGTGTTTAATTTTAGAGAGCCGAAATATCTTTTGAGAGACTCGTTTGTATAGAAAGACAATATGGCGTGACCAGTAAAGATCATTATCAATAGTAACTCCTAGGAGTCTATGCCTGTCTACTTCTTTAATAACATTATTATCAATATAAATTAGTGGCAGAACGAAGGTTATATGTTGCCATTTTTGTCGAGACGTAATTATGATTTATTTTATTTTTTTGGTGACTTAGGGCCATATCATTAAGTTTAGTCCATTCCAGCATCTGTTTGGCATTTTTTTTGCATATAATGAGATAGTTGTTTCAAGTCAGAATGAGAAAAAAAGATAGAGGTGTGATCAGCAAAAAAATCAGTTACACCTCGCTACATTCTCCTCCTCCCTTCTCGCTATATTCTCCTCCTCCTTTCTCCTCCCGCTTTATTCTCCTCCTCCCTTCTCGCTACATTCTCATTCTCCACCTCCCTTCTCACTACATTCTCCACCTCCCTTCTCGCTACATTCTCATTCTCCACCTCCCTTCTCACTACATTCTCATTCTCCTCCTCCCTTCTCACTACATTCTCATTCCCCACCTCCCTTCTCGCTACATTCTCCACCTCCCTTCTCACTACATTCTCATTCTTCACCTCCTTTCTCGCTACATTCTTCACCTCCTTTCTCGCTACATTCTCCACCTCCCTTCTCGCTACATTCTCATTCTCCTCCTCCCTTCTCACTACATTCTCATTCTCCACCTCCCTTCTCGCTACATTCTCATTCTCCACCTCCCTTCTCACTACATTCTCATTCTTCACCTCCTTTCTCGCTACATTCTCCACCTCCATTCTCGCTACATTCTCATTCTCCACCTCCCTTCTCGCTACATTCTCATTCTCCACCTCCCTTCTCGCTACATTCTCATTCTTCACCTCCTTTCTCGCTACATTCTCCACCTCCCTTCTCGCTACATTCTCATTCTCCACCTCCCTTCTCGCTACATTCTCATTCTCCACCTCCCTTCTCACTACATTCTCCACCTCCCTTCTCACTACATTCTCCACCTCCCTTCTCACTACATTCTCCTCCTCCCTTCTCACTACATTATCATTATCCACCTCCCTTCTCGCTACATTCTACATTATTTTTTTTAATTAAAGGGCATAGTTTTGACAACTACAAGGGAGACAGTAAAACTCCCACGGAAATTCGAACCCATGACACACGGGGACATACAGACCACAAACCCGTTCGTCTTATCCAACAGGCTACAGTGCCTGTCTCTGACTTAACTGAAACTGGGAAATATATATCTGATTCAAGCTGAGAGGTCTGTAGGATATAGAAAATTCATATTGTGCTGTATTGTGTTCTATTTTACCATAATGATCCTAAAATGTTGTTTTTCTTAATATGTTTATTCTTTTTTATTTCATTTTTTTTATTGTGTTTCCGGCAATATCCATACTTTCGTAGATTTCTATAAATAAACTGGAAAACCCAAGACCTATGAACTCTGCATTATTTTTTTTTATGTGAGTAGTCGTCAGTAAGGAGTGGGGGAAGCTGTTGCCAAAGCTTTCGTTGTGCCCCAACGGTCCGCTCTTGGGGGCTACGGTGTCGCCCCAAGTCCGGCGTCACACACATGGAAGTTGGTAGGAGAGGGTGTATGCATACAGTGCCATGTTGTCTTGGTGCCTTGCTGCCTTGGGGACTGTAACCGTGCACAAGTCGTGGTAGGACGGGCCTGAAAGCGGTTCTTTCGGTCCCGTCTTTGCCCAAAACCGCACCTTTTTTGCAGGGGGTTATCAATACTGGTAGTAATATTGCACTGCTAGAAACGGCTATCGTGTTCTGGAATTTCAGGCAGGGTTGGGATGGGTGAAAACTTTGATGAACCGGAATGGTTTTTGTAACTAACTACTTAAAAATCAATCGCAGCACCATTGCTTATTGTAACAGTAAAGTGTGAGTCTCCACATACCAAAAGGTGAAAAAGTGAAAAAGTAGCCGATAGCCACTGCACTATATATATGAGAATGAGGTTGCAACTAGTGACTTGCACTTGCTTTTTCCCGCTATATTTTCTCATAAAAAGATATATATATATATATATATATTATATATATATATATATATCTTCTTCTTCATTGGTGTAATATCCGTTCACTACATGGTGATTTAGACAATGGTACATTCACGTTAAGAATGCACTGAAAAGGGGATGAGGGGAAAGGTGAAAGGATAAAGAATGTAATGGATGATGATAGGTTTATGCAATTTCATTTATAGTAACTGACCTACTGGTGACTGGCAAATACTTTCTGCAACTGATACTAGGACATGCGACTCGGAATCATACAGAAAACTTTGGATATTTCCGTATTTTTTCCTCAGATCTATCCCTTTGCTTTTATATGAGGCAATGAGCACAGGGCAATCAAACAATATATGATGGACTGATATAATAGCAGAACAAGTGCAGAAAACATTTTTTGAATATTTAGTTTTCCAAGCATTTAGACGTAATTTATTAATTATAATTTCTATATTTCGTGGGTAACACAAACGATTTAAGTGAAATCTAAAAAAACTTTGAATATACAGAGTTTGCAAGAATTGAAATAATTTCAAATGATGATAAACGTAGACCTATACTATTAATCATTATGTCACTTGTACATTCTGAAGCACCTTCCTCAGGCATTGTCAAAAAATACGACTATTGTTCATTATGCAGATGACATTGCCATGTGGATCAACACTTCTCTTAAAAAGAATACGAAAATTTTTATATATATATATATATATATATATTATATATAATATATATATATATATATATATATATATATATATATATATATATATATATATATATATTTATGTTTATATATATATATATATATATATATAATATCTTTTTATTTCAATCTTTTATGTCAAGGATAATGAAAAAAAGTACTCGTGCTTTTTTACATCCAGTACCCGTGTGTATGCAGTTTGTAAATTTTGTTATCTGTTCCCATCGGCACACAATGGCCTACTCTTATGAAAAGCAGAACATGATTCAACATCTGCGCAAAATGTTTTGCATGCGTTCGCACACGGGGCCTTGGTTTATAGTCTCATCCAAAGGATTTTTTGGAGAGTGGAGTCGGCACTGATGTTAACTTCAGGATAAAAATCCCTTTGAACGGGAATCGAACCCGAGTCGTCAAATTGCGAGTGCAGTGTTCTGAATGCTAGGCTATCCCGTTTCCCCTCATCTAGATAGATAGATAGATAGATAGATAGATAGATAGATAGATAGATAGATAGATAGATAGATAGATAGATAGAGAAGAGAGAGAGAGAGAGAGAGAGAGAGAGAGAGAGAGAGAGAGAGAGATAGATAGATAGATAGATAGACAGACAGACAGACAGACAGACAGACAGACAGACAGACAGACAGATAGACAGATAAACAGATAGACAGATAGATAGATAGATAGATAGATAGATAGATAGATAGATAGATAGATAGATAGATAGATAGATAGATATGATACAGCAGCAGCAGCAGCAGCAGTACCAGTCTTGAATAGGGCACAGATAATCCACATTTTAAAACCTTCAACATCTTGAACCCCCCTTCTACCATCAATTACTCTAAACCTCTAAAAAGTTGGCTTACACTGACTGGCACTTCTAAGACCAAACTATACACACAGTCATGGCGTCAGGATGGAGGGTGTGACGGCAGACGGGATAAAACGATTTGGGGACAGACTCCTCCTCCAGTAAAGCTTAATCCATCAAATCCCCTCCAGCTGTCACTTCCCACAGTCCTGCCGAGACAGATAGCCACAAGTCTAAAAGGCTGATGGAGTTTTCTTTTCCATTACCCACAACATATTTGAGGTACGGCTTACTGAAATATCATCCATTCCTAAAACCATTCTATTGGACATAGGCGAGTGTCTGGGTTTGTTAGAAGCAAGACATTTAATACTAACAGGCGTGGAAATCAATGCTATGCCTTGTGTCCCAAGGACTAACGGAGAGATCGAATAAAAAGAATCCTTAAAATCTGAGAAGTTTGAACAATGACAGAGCGAAAGATTCGCAGCTTACACAGTCTAACCCAGTTCAGGCTTTGCTTCACACATTGCTCTTACAGTTTAGTTTTTCTCAGTTTTTGATCGTTATTATTTGCTGTTGTTTTTTATTTTTTCTGTCTTCGTCTAAAGCTGTGACGGTTAGAAATGACAGGAGTTTTTGCACGCGACGTTTTATCTTACTGTTAAGGTAGCTGTATTTCAAGGATGAACTTAACAGACAAACGTACAGATAGATAAACAGACAGACAAACAGCAAGACAGACAGAGAGACGCAGACAGATCCAGACAAACAGGGACGAACAAAGTCGGAAGGACGGACAGATAAAAACATAATAGTGGAGAGGTACACGGCAGAAAGAGACCAATACAATGAATATCTAAAATCATATGTAACGTTGTTTGACAATAACGTAACGAACAAACTTGTTAAAAACAAAAAAACCATGCAATTCATAAACCAGCTGAAAGAAAACCCATAAGATCAAATGATGTAAATCTTGAAGAGATAATTCTAAGTTTCAGTGCATCACAGTTCACACACAGTTGGCTGACTTTCAATAATGTACTGCTCCTCATTTCCAACCCTTTGAGTACAAACATTTGTTTCGTTGCATTTTTCTCTGATTCAATCTCCTTGGCCTCTAGAGACTCGTGATACAGGCAGTCATGATAAACGATACAAACAAGAGGCTGGTTTCAAGGCGTCTAGAAATCTCCCAGCGATTCTTCATCTATCAATTTCTTTCAGACACCGAGTGCTTGGTGGGACCTACAAGTCTATGTAAAAGAGTAAAAGTGAAAACCCTTGCGCCACAACTGCCTGCATAATATGTCAGTGCAGATAGATAGATCCTAGACTTAATAAACAGCTAACAAAATATTTCAGCACCAAATCAACACACCTACAAGTTATATTTTTTACGCGTCAAACTGATCATTCAACAACTTAACAGACTTATCAACTAAAAGACTGAAGATCAAACAATATATACGCACTAAGCAAATCGACTA
>CM060326.1:23089508-23102008 GCA_030674155.1 Stramonita haemastoma | reverse complement strand
ATATCATTTATGAAGCAAATGCACAAATAAGACATGATTTATCACTGATGAAAAAAGAAAAGAAAAGAAAAACACACATTTACTCTTTTTCCTGATTACAAATCTCAAATCAACCATAACCTAATCACATAAAGACTATTTTGTTTGGGAAAATTCATGTATATTGAATACATATAAAAAATAATAGTAATTCAATAAACTGCCTGAGACAACATTGTTTTCCTTTTGTTAATAGAATGAAAGATATATCTGGACAAACCATGCATGTACTCATCATTTGCTACTCTGAGCAGATCTGGTAATGGTACATTTATACAATTGCTTAAAAACTTTACCCTCAAGATTGTGTACATGCAACATTCTAGTAGAAAGTGGGCTTCATTTTCAATTTTCGTTTTACAAAATGGACACAATCTGTCTCGAATATTATCACTGTATCTATACACATTATTATTAAGAGGTAAAACGTTAAACCTTGCTTGCGTAATTGCTACACGGAAACAATAGACATCTATGGAGTTCAAATACTGCTCTTTTGCAAAAATAGTTTTAAACGATCTATAAATATCATATCTATCTTTATCTCTTATAGTCCCACCCCATTCATGAATGAAAATATCCACTAATCTTTGTTTAAACATACCTACAAAAGCTTTTACATCCCCGACACTCTGTTGCATCCAAACAATGTTAAAACCTGTTTCACACAAAATTTCCCTTATTTTTGAAATCCAACAAGACTTACCATTCCTATCTAACTCTAACTGCATGCAGTAAGCATGATATGATATTCTATTTTGATTCAATTGCAATAGTTTTAACCAGTACCTTATGGTATTTGTACATGAGTTGACATAGAGTGGATATGTACCTAAATCGCCGTATACTATCTTGGGTGTTCTTACGGGTACTCCTAAAAATCTTTTACATGCCATCAAATGAATTTCCTCAATATGTTCTAATCTGTTTATGCCCCATATTTCTGATGAATACAATAAAATTGGCTGAATCTTAATATCAAAAATTTTGAAAAATGTACGAGTATTCATTTCTTTATATAAGAGAGAGGAGAAGAGGAGAGAAGGAGAGAGGAGAGAGAGAGAGAGAGAGAGAGAGAGAAGAGAGAGAGAGAGAGAGAGAGAGAGAGAGAGAGAGAGAGAGAGAGAGAAGAGAGAGAGAGAGAGAGAGAGAGAGAGAGAGAGAGAGAGAGAGAGAGAGAGGAGAGAGAGAGAGAGAGAAGAGAATGAATGAATGAATGAATGAATGAATGAATGAATAATCTTTATTTTTCAAGGGTTACAGAGTAAGCATTACATTCTTTTTTTCATCCGGCCCTTGTGAGAGAGAGAGAGAGAGAGAGAGAGAGAGAGAGAGAGAGAGAGAGAGGAGAGAGAGAGAGAGAGAGAGAGAGAGAGAGAGAGAGAGAGAGAGAGAGAGAGAGAGAGAGAGAGAGGCAAGGCAAGGCAAGGCAAGGCAACAAAGTATTTTATTCGAGGATAATAGATAAGCACTTGTGTGCTTTTTTACATCCAGTCCCCGCCCTTTTCAGGGATACATCAAGTTGAAAAGATACTAAACAATAAAGCTTTACGCAAACCAAACAACACACAAGAATAAGGACACTATATATGATAAGGTAATAAAAAAGCACTCGATCAGAAGACAAAAATCAGAAGTCACAATAAAAGATTTTGATTATGAAAGAATAGAAAAGTGTTAATAGGTAAAGAGCAAACAAGAGAACAAGATGAAATAAACAACTGAAAACATCAATCCACCACCATCTGTCAAAAGTTATACATGTGATATAAATCATACATTTGGATAAAAGGTTGAAAATTAAAAAAAAACAACTAATATCCTTATTGGAGGGGGGGGAGATACTGCCAATAAAAATATAAATAAAATCAACAATTATAATGATCCAAACACCAAAAGTAAGGAACCATATCAAGTATCAAACAACAGGTAAGAATTAACACAGAGATACAATATTAAGGTAATGTTATAAAGTCACTGATTCAGAAACGAAAATGAGAAGTAAGAATCAATGGTGATTTTGAGTTGAATAAAGAAAGCAAGAAAAACAAAGAACAAACAAAAACAAAACAAAGAAAAGGCGCAATAATTAAGAGTAAACATGAAAATATGATGAGGTTAAATGACTGAAAACATCAATCCACCACCATCTAACATCAAATAAGTCCCATAAAACATAAGATTTTGATAAAGGGAGAAAGAACAACAACAACAGGTAAGGAATACGACAGAGATACAATATTAAGGTAATGTTATAAAAAGGCACTCATTCAGAAACAAAATATGGAGTAAGAATCAATGATTATTTTGATTTGGATAATAAAACAAAAACAAAACAAACAAAAAACAAACAAAAACAAAACAAAGCAACCAAAAAAACAAAAACAAAAAAAAGGCGCAATGATTAAAGAGCAAACATGAGAATATGATGAGGTTGAATGACTGAAAACATCAATCCACCACCATCTATCATCAAAATAGTCCCATACAACATAAGTTTTGATAAAAGGGGGGAAAGAACAACAACAACAACAAACCCAACTCACACACAACAACACACACACACACACACACACACACACACACACACACACACACACACACACACACAGAGAGAGAGAGAGAGGAGAGAGAGAGAGGAGAGAGAAGAGAGAGAGAGAGAGAGAGAGAGAGAGAGAAGAGAGAGAGAGAGAGAGAGAGAGAGAGAGAGAGAGAGAGAAGAGAGAATGCAAACAGACATACATACAGACAGATACTTAAACAATCAGATCCACACACATACAGACCCACAGACAAACACACAGAGATACAGGCAAACAAACAGACAAGAAAGAGACAGACGGCACGTAAGTATGTAGACAGGCAGACATCTTTAGTTCTGGCTTTGTGTTGCTTTCTTTGTTTGCTTTGGTTTAACCCGTTTTTATAGTCCTTCATTTTCTTCTGTTAGACAATGTGACACAACGATTGATTCAATAAAGGCTGTGTGCAGTAACTGCATTTAGACAAAGAGAACAGGGAAACATAATGTATGCTGTTGTCATTTGTAAAACAATATCATTAACTTGGCATGAGTATCTATCTTTCCCAACAAAAACAACCCAACCCATCCTCAAAGTAGTTATAAATAATGGGAAGATGTTGCCAACAAGACCAAACTATAAAGACATCTCATAGTGAAAACAAACTAATATGATATACTATATACAGGAGTATGAGTGTTATACGTTCTGACAAACTGAAACTTTTATTTTTGGTATGTCATGAGTTTTCTCATCGTAGTAGCAGCCAGAGGCAATGATTGCTTGTTATGACACTCCATGGGAATCGTAAGTACAAAATGACTAACAAGAACAAACCCCAGACTTTACTAATTGATTGCTATATCTAATAGCTATTCACGGCCATGGACAAGGCCAATAGCTGTGTCAGTTATTGATGTCAGCTAATTGCCAAGGCCTACATTTAAATGTTGTCATTTTGTATGTTGTTTTAAGATTGACTTCAGCCATTACAAGCTCTTAACAAAACAACCTGCACTTTCCTTTAAAGGAGAAAAAATATTCAAAAGTCGGAGTATGGCTGCTTATATGTCATTGTACTTGAAAACAGCTATACACACAAACTTCTCGTTCAGTATGCAATTTCAAACTCAGCGATTCCAAGGTGGGATGAGTGAGTCAGAGTGCACATTCTGGGTGACCCCCAGAGTGTTAAGCTGGGAAAAGCATAACAACAATAACCCGTTTTAAACTGTATAAAGATGCATACTTTTAATATGAGTTTTAAAGTGTGACGAGGTGACAACCCCGATATGGCCTGTGTGGTCGACGGGGCTCTAAGTTACATCATTGCATTGCTTTGCATTGCAGTGCGACAACGATAACACCAATTCACTGTCAACCTTTATCATTTTGGGCATGAGATGTGTTGCAATAAAAGGCAGCCCATATATGTATAAGTACAATTTAGGAGAATAATTAGCTCAATTTTGTATGGCTTTGTTTTTGATACTGTTTTGGTGTGAATTATGTCAGGTTAGATTGGTATGACTGGTAACATAAACACCCATGAAACAAGCAGAAGAGGGCTGTAACGTTGACCAGGAAAGTAATATTCTAAATGAAATAAAACCTCTTGTCAGTGGGTGACAATCTGTTGGCCTGTATCAACATAATAACCTCTAGAATAATATACAAACAAGCAAGCAAAACTGTTTACAGATGGCAGGCAAATGCTGCAGAAAGATCAGACAGGTTACACACACATATACACACACAAACGCGCGCACGCGCGCGCGCGCACACACCCACCCACACACGTTCACAGAGTCTCTGTCTCTCGTCTGTCTGTCTGTCTGTCTGTCTGTCTGTCTGTCTGTCTGTCTGTCTTCTCTCTCTTCTCTCTCTCTCTCTCTCTCTCTCTCTCTCTCTCCCTCTCTCTCTCTCTCTCTCTCTCTCTCTCTCTCTCTCTCTCTCTCTCTCTCTCTCTCTCTCTCCTTGTGAACGGCTAAATGTAAAGTTCTCTCTGCAAAAAAAAACGAGATCAGGTCTAACTGAAACAGCGATGGCAAACAGAGCAGCACGACAACAAAAAGGGGCATACTGAACAGCAAGAACAACGGGAAAAAAGTTTGCTTCCTTCGTAACTATACTGCAACCAAGTTCGTTTTTGGTAAGTGCTTTAAAGTGAAGGTGGAAAGCAGCCTCTGGACAAAAAGTCTAGTTATTTCACGATTTAAAATGTACCTTGCGGGGGGAGACTTGCCATTATGTAGGCCTATGGATGTAAAATAAACCCACTGCTATACATTCTACCTCAGAAAAAAAGAAGATACAACGTGTACATTTCACGAAATAGTTCTGTCCATGCTACTTTCAACCTCAGAAAAAAAAGAAAGGAGGAGTCTGTCATGTCGGACGCTACATAAAAGGAATAATATGCGATTAAAGAACATGAAATGTGGTGATAAATAAAACAATGCAAAGATACTTCCAACTTCCGATATTCAAACAAACATCAATTACATCTCTTTTTTGTATTTCTATAATCATTCTCATGAGCGTATGTGCCTGTCAATTTTTTGTAATTCTCTTTTATGGAATGATTAAATATTTTGACTTAAACATGACTTGACATAAGAAAGAAAAAAAAGACAGCATAGCCATAAGATCTCCTTAGTCATCCCTGACTCTACAGAAAACTAATAAATACGATTCAGGGACATGGAAGGTGGCGAGGACTAGAACAGTGGAAACCCATCTCCTCCAGCTGTTTGGGCTGTTGCCACTGGGTCTGGCCTGAAAGAGAGCAACACTGAAATGGGGATGGTTGTGTTGGGGGAAAACACAGACTTGACAAGAGGGGAAAGGGAGAGGGGAGGATGGGGGTGGGGGTGGGGGTGGGGGTGGGGTGGATCATTAACAAATTGCGGTAGTCTGGATGCCTGGAGGGCCAGAGAGGACAGGAATCAAATCAGGAGCCATCACCAAATCTCAGTAAAGGCTTTTCCTTGTCTTGAAGAGAATGAAAAATAGGGGGGTGGGGGAGGCTGGATGGTGGGGGATGGTCGGGGTTGTGTGTGTGTGTGTGCGTGTGGTGTGTGTGTGTGTGTGTGTGTGTGTGTGTGTGTGTGTGTGTGTGTGTGTGTGTGTGTGTGTGTGCTGTGGTGTGTGTGTGTGTGTGTGTTGTGCTTGTTGGTGTATTGTGTTTGTCGGTGTATTGTGTGTGAGAGTATTTTAAGTGTGCGTGGTTTTTTGTTTTGTTTGTTTGTTTGTTTGTTTATTGTGTGTGTGTGTGTGTGTGTGTGTGTGTGTGTGTGTGTGTGTTGTGTGTGTGTGTGTGTGTGTGTGTGTGTGTGTGTGTGTGTGTGTGTGTGTGTGTGTGTGTGTGTGTGTGTGTGTGTGTGTGTGTCTGTGTCTGTGTCTGTGTCTGTGTCGGTGAATTGTGTTTGTCGGTGTATTGTGTGTGAGAGTATTTTATGTGTGTGTGTGAAGTGTGTGTGTGTGTGTGTGTGTGTGTGTGTGTGTGTGTGTGTGTGTGTGTGTGTGTGTGTGTTCATAAGTTATACAGAGTAAGGATGCCAAATAAGCATGGCACACATTTCTAAGAAAGCAAATCCTTTAGCTGTACACTTTAATAACCAGGAACACCAGTTAGAAAACAGTTACGTAAAACACAAACAAAATGTATGTTTCCTTGTGTCGTATCAATACACATGATTCGTGTTTCCCAAAAAGTATAGATGTTATTATGGTCAGCACCAAACTTGTGCATTTATCTTCAATCACAAATCATCCCATGCACTCTAAGTTTTCAATGGTATTAATGCACAAGCCTCATGACAACAACGACAAAAATTAAGACGAGCCTCTTTGGAAATCGGCTAAGATAAAGTCGTATGAAGAGTAAAAGTTTTAACTGCGTTATCACGATTAAGCACAACATATTTGGTCTCAGTTTATAATATTCTATAATTTGTTACCGTTATCATCATAGTGAGTGCATGGTTTGTGTTGAGTTGTAGGAGTTTACACCAAAGACAAACGAACCTAATTTGTTTTTGTGGAGATTGTACTTTTCATTTGAGTCTGGATCTGTTTGATGATATGTTGATGTAACACTGCTCAATCATCTTCACGAACATCTAACACTTAAATTTATTGAAGACGTTCCTAATTTAGTAAACTAGAAGTTCATGTTTCACCCTGCATGGTATATGCATGCACACACACACACACACACACACAATATATATATATATATATATATATATATATATATATATATATATATATATATATATATATATATATGACAGACATACAGACAGACAGACTGACAGACAGAGACAGAGAGATACACAGAGAGAGACAGTGAGAGAGAGAGAGAGAGAGAGAGAGAGAGAGAGAGAGAGAGAGAGAGAGAGAGAGAGAGAGAGAGAGAGAGAGAGAGAGAGAGAGAGAGAAGAGAGAGAGAGAGAGAGAGAGAGAGTGAGAGAGAGAGAGAGAGATAGAGAGACAGAGAGACAGAGAGACAGAGAGACAGAGAGACAGAGAGTTCAGACTTCAGACTTTTACCGTACATCAGCCTTAGGCCACAATGCAAAACCAAATTCGGCATGAGAAATGGTACATGACAAGAACTGCAAACAAACCACTACCAACATATTCTGGAAATTAAAGTGCCTCAATTTTGAGAGAGAGAGAGAGAGAGAGAGAGAGAGAGAGAGAGAGAGAGAGAGAGAGAGAGAGGAGAGAGAGAGAGAGAGAGAGAGAGAGAGAGAGAGAGAGAGAGAGAGAGAGAGAGAGAGAGAGAGATTTTGGGTTTTTTGTTCTTGATTTTTTGTTGTTTTTGCGTTTTGTGTTTTTGTGTTTTTTTGTTTTGTTTTTTTGCGTGGGGGGTTGCTCTTTATTTTTGGGGGGAAGGGTAATTCAGAGTTAGCAATAAGAAGCAGTTGCCATGCGCATTGAGAAAGTTTCAAGATATCCTACACAAACCTAGCTATAACTTTATTTTTATAGTGTCGCTCTATGAAGCCGAAGAAGCGGACTGTTCTGTCTCTCACTAAGGAATCAATGACAGATAGAGTAGAAAAGAAGCCGAAAATTTAGAGCCATCAAAACTTGGAGACGCTTGATATTGCCACAGTTCCATTGTGGAAAAGGAAACAGTGGCCCGGGGTGACACTGAGCTCCCCATATACTCAGTTAGTAAATGACCTTCTCCTGCCGGCCAGAAGTCGCCAGTTTCACTGACTCAATCAAAAGCTTCCATTCTGAAGGTGTCCCTAGTGTGTCATGAATTGAGGGTTTAAAGGAGACGAGGTGCACTGCTGATATTGAGAGTAAACGTGAGCTGAAATGAATGATCATAAAAAGCAACAAAAAAGAAAACCCACCAGCAAAGATAACCACCACCATAATCAACGCCACCATACTACAAACAGAATGCAAGCAATATAGGAAATTTATTCCACACAAGCACATATTTAAACTAAAATATTTACACAAACAAAAATACAGAAGGATGCTTTTATGTCAAGCTTTGCTTCCACAAATATATAAAAGGATATGCATATGCGACACAAACACACACACAGACACACGCGCACACACATATGTATATTATATGTGTATTATATGTCCATTTCTATATTGCTATCATTATTGTTATTGTTGTTATTGTTATTATTATTATTATTATTATTGTTGTTATCATTATTATTATCATTATTATTATCATTATATTATTATTATTATTATTATTATTATTATTATTATTATTATTATTATTATTATTATTATTATTATTATTATTATAAATACAAATGATTAATGAATACAACAATTAATCAGTGTCCTGAAAAGTGAATGGTCGTACTGTACATTGGATTTGGGAAATTATTGTCGTCTGTTTAAGATATCGTACTTTTGTATCAGATAATAAACCTCAATATAATCACATGAACATCGGCATAGCTAATGATTTTATAGTGCATAATATTCCCTCAAAGGAAAATTAACAGCACCCCAAAAATCATATTAAACCTAACCTAAATTTTGCTTTCGACATAAAGAATAATCAGCATGTTAATCAATGAATTGTTAGTTCAATTTGCTTTAAACTAAAACAAAAAAATTCAAGGACTGAGCTCTCTAAGCTATAATAACCCAAGACACTCCAATGAATAATATAATGAGATGAAAGCTTAAGAAAAAAAGAATGATGAACAAGTAAATGAAAATAATCCATTGCGTCCAGTTTCTCCTTGCAATAGTCTCTTGTTTTAAATGTTGGTATGCTTTAAAGCAAACTTGAACTGTACCCTATTATAATGATGATGATAATGTAATAATAATAATAATGATAATAATAATAATAATAATAATAATAATAATAATAATAATAATAATAATAATAATAATAATAATATTATAATAATAATAATAATAATAATAATAATAATAATAATAATAATAATATAATAATAATAATAATAGCAATAATACTACATGGAATTTATATAGCGCTATATCTTGTAAAACAAATCAAAGCTCTTGCACTCGACCCTCACAACAAACAAGCAACCAATGACAATAAATAATTCTAGCAAATTCGAAAGCACACTCACACGCGCGCGCGCGCACGTGCACGCACGCACACACACACACACACACACACACACACACACACACACACACACCACACACACACACACACACACACACACTTATAGAGGTTATACATTTTGGCAGGGTGAAGGGAATTTCAAATGTTGAAGGCAGGGACAAATAGGAGATGAAAACAGAAAGCAAAAATCTTAGGTTTGAAACAAGTGTGTCTTGAGGTTGGATTTAAAAGTGTTATATGTAGGCTTTTGCCGAAGGGAGAACCCAGATTCCCAGAACGCGAGCGTTACTGATTTCAGCTTGCAAAGCAAATACTGTAGAAGGAATTCAGATTGCCTTCTATGTACGTAGAACCACGCCTGTTACTTTAAAAAAAAATAATAAAATCCTGTTGTTAGAAGCCGTATCGTCTATCTACATTTATCACTTCGATTACCGAAAAAAAATCTTAAGTTCATAATGGTCACTGAAGGACGCTATAGACGAGTGTTTAGACCATTTAACGTCAACCCCACGGGTCCATAAGGTGCAGGGTTTCGCATCTCGGCGTCATCTGATAACTTAATGTTGGGTATATAAACAATCTGCTAGGTCAACTTTACGTGCAGACTTGCCAGAGCTTTAATTCCCGTCAAGTATATATTATATACATATACATTTAATTTTTGCATATACATATGCAGAAATTGAAATGCGCATGTTAAAGAACACGTAATTATTGTCAAGATTAGGGAACACAACGTACCCAGAACACATTTCCGAAGTTAGAATGCAGCTATCCTCACAGTGAGCAAAAAACGGTTGCACACACAAAACTCATACTATTCGAGAACGTGAGAGCTCTAGCCGAGGAAGGAAAAATGTAAAATAATGATCACTGACCCACGCAAATCCAATAACTATGATGAAGGTAATAGTAGAGAATGATGACCGTGCAAAGCCATCTCTCTTCCAGCTGATCTTGTTCTTGCCTGTGGGTCTGAAAGACAACAGGAAGAGATAAATAAGTGGATAGGGTGGGCAGGTGAGTGGTGAGTGGGCATACGCGGAGGAGGGAGTGAGGGTATCATGGGCAAATTGTGGACAGTCTGTGTGCCCAGAGGGGTACAGAGGACATACATCAAATCATGAGCAATCACCTACACTAAAGAGAGGCTTTGACATGGTTTCTTTTTGGATAGAATAGAAAGCGCACATTATATGCGTCCGTGAGGAATCAGGTGCGCGCGAGTGTGTGTAAGTGTGTGTGTGTGTGTGTGTGTGTGTGTGTGTGTGTGTGTGTGTGTTCTGTGTGTGTCTGTGTGTGTCTGTGTGTGTCTGTGTGTGTGTGTGTGTGTGTGTGTGTGTGTGTGTGTGTGTGTGTGTGTGTGTGTGTAAGTTGTGCGTGCATGCTTGAGTGTTTGTATGTGTGTGCGTGCTTGTGTATGTATGGTGTGTGTGCGTGTCTGTGTTTGCGAGTGTGTTTGAGTTTGTAGTTTTTGTTATTTCTAACTACTGCGCATGTCGTTGATGTTGCTGCTGCTGCACCTGCTATTGTAACGGTAGTGTTTTTGCTACCGATGCTCTTGCTCATGCTCTGAGTCTATCAGTAACTGGATTTGCTAGATGAAAGCACTTGTCACATTCTGACACTTAGAGAAATTACAATTATGCTATTAAAAGGAAGCAGTCAAGTTAGAAACCTTCAATGTCTACAGACACATTAAAATTTTGACAATGGTGATGTATGTAAAAGCACAAATAGACCTCAGATATCCTAGATACAAACTCTGCAAGTGTGTGTGCGCGCGCGCGCGCGTGTGTGTGTGTGTGTGTGTGTGTGTGTGTGTGTGTGTGTGTGTGTGTGTGTGTGTGTGTGTGTGTGTGTGTGTGTGTGTGTGTGTGTGTGTGTGTTGTGTGTGGTTTGTGTGTGAGAGTGTGTGTGTGTGTGTTTGTGTCTGTGTGTTTGTGTGTGTGTTTGTGTGTGTATGTGTGTATGCGTGTGTGTGTGTGTGTTTGTGTGTGTGTGTGCCTGTGTGTCTGTTTGTGTGTCTGTTTGTGTGTGTATGTGTGTGTATGTGTGTGTATGTGTGTGTGTGTTTGGTTGTTTTTTCTCTCGAAATTTCTTGTTTATTGTTAGTGATTTCCTGTCTCTCTTATCTCAAAGCCTCTCTATTTTCGTGGCTCCGCTTTTGATATTTAAGTCGGATAAGAACTGTTAATGCTAAACTGGGCTAGTGCGACACAAACAACGAGGCAGCTATAAACAGTGACAGGGCAGGGGGGGTGCGGGGGGGGGGGGGGGGGGGGCGCAAAATGTGTAACACATTGGATGCTTACTCACATGGTCAATTCCAAATACTGTTTCATGATTACACCTCTTCTGTAAGTGCCACCAGCATAGTGATATCTATACATTTGAACAACTTGTCAAACACATAGCAACATAATTGACTAAAAGTAGTTAATGAACACTGCAAAATAATCAAGCAGATTCTATTATCATTAAATAAAAGCAGCCCAGAACTTTTTACAAATTGATAATGATACTGAAAAAAATCAACATAATATTATTAATGTTTTCCAGTAAGATAAGCAAAAAAGTTTACAATAAGTTTCTGCCTCTGTGTGTGTGTGTGTGTGTGTGTGGTGTGTGTGTGTGTGTGTGTGTGTGTGTGTGTGTGTGTGTGTGTGTGTGTGTTTGTGTTTGTGTGTTGTATGTGTGAGTATTTGTGTGTGTATTTGTGTGTGTGTGTGTGTGTTCGTGGGTGCGTGCTTCCATGCGCGCGCACGTTTATGTATGTATAGTATGTATGTATGTATGTATGTATGTATGTATGTTATGTATGTATGTATGTATGTATGTATGTATGTATGTGTGTTAGTATGTATGTATGTATGTATGTGTATGTGTGTATGCGTGTCAGGTATATGTATGTGTGTGTAAGTGTTGTTTTTTGTGGTTTGTTGTTAACGCTGTTGTTGCTGTATGTGGTTGCTGTTGTTGTGGATGTTGCTTCTGCTATTGCTCTTTTCTCCTCTGTTGCATTTACTAGCGAACCAGGATGTGCTCTGCACTGCTGAATCTGTCCCTGGCACTGCCTCAATCTCAGAAGATCAGGCAGTACATCAAAGTAAAAGGAGAAGTAGTTCGGTTGAGAACCATCAAAACCTTGAAGCGCATTAAGTCACCCACATCGCTTTTGTGAGTGGAGGTACAAGTGATCGCAGTGGCGTTGTAAGAAGTCACAATGTGTGTGTCAAGTCAAGTCAAGTCAAAATGATCTTTATTGAGGGTAAAAGATTAAGTTTACACAACGTTTTTTTCATCCTGCCCTCACAAAAAAAATC
>CM060326.1:23085301-23086908 GCA_030674155.1 Stramonita haemastoma | reverse complement strand
AAAATCAACATAATATTATTAATGTTTTCCAGTAAGGATAAGCAAAAAAGTTTACAATTAAGTTTTGCCTCTGTGTGTGTGTGTGTGTGTGTGTGTGTGTGTGTGTGTGTGTGTGTGTGTGGGTGTGTGTGTGTGTGTGTGTGTTTGTGTTTGTGTGTTGTATGTGTGAGTATTTGTGGTATTTGTGTGTGTGTGTGTGTGTTCGTGGGGTGCGTGCTTCCTATGCGCGCGCCACGTTTATGTATGTATGTATGTTGTATGTATGTTTGTTTTGTATGTATGTATGTATGTATGTATGTATGTATGTATGTATGTATGTGTGTTTAGTATGTTTGTATGTATGTATGTATGTGTATTGTGTGTATGCGTGTCAGGTATATGTATGTGTGTTGTGTAAGTGTTGTTTTTGTGGTTTGTTGTTTTAACGCTGTTGTTGTGTAATGTGGTTGTGTTGTTGTGGATGTTGCTTCTGCTATTGCTCTTTTTCTCCTCTGTTGCATTTACTAGCGAACCACAGGATGTGCTCTGCACTTGCTTGATATCTGTCCCTGGCACTGCCTCAATCTCAGAAGATCAGGCTAGTACATCAAAGTTAAAAGGAGAAGTAGTTTCGGGTTGAGAACACATCAAAACCTTGAAGCGCATTAAGTAAACCCACTTCGCTTTTGTGAGTGGAGGTACAAGTGATCGCAGTGGCGTTTGTAAGAAGTCACAAATGTGTGTGTCAAGTCAAGTCAAGTCAAAATGATCTTTATTGAGGGTAAAAGATTAATGTTTACACAACGTTTTTTTCATCCTGCCCTCACAAAAAAAAATCATTGTAAATTGACTTATAAAACATTCAAAGACAAATATCAACCTTTGTTGAAAACATAAAATAAAATTAATGAGGGATTACTTTCCAACAAATCTCTCAAGATAAAAACCAAAACAAAAAACAAACCAAAAACAGTACAACATAAGCTCACATCATACATACAAATAATAAAAAATACAATTGTAACATGGGCATGAATAACAACAAGCAACAAACAAAACAAAACAAAAAAACAAACCCAACCAAAACAGTAACAACATATAGCTCACATTCATACTACAAATAATAAAAATAACAATGTAACATGGGCGTATGAATAACAACAAGCAAACCAAATGTGAGGTAGTATAGTTGTGTGTGTGTGGTTGCGTGCTGTGCGCGGTGTGTGTGTTGTGTGTGTGTGTCGCGCCGGTGTGGTGTGGTGTGTGTGTGTGTGTGTGTGGTGTTGTACGTGTGTGTGTAAGTTGATTAGAGACAGGGGGAAGAGTAATAAAGAGACAGAGACAGATACTGGTACAGAGACAGAAAGAATTCTAAGAGAGAGAAGGACGGACAGACAGACAGGCAGATATAAGAGGACGGATGCAGAGATAGAGGAGTAACAGGGAGGAGAGAGAGAGAGAGGAGGAGAGGGGGGAGAGAGGAGGGAGAGGGAGAGGGGTAGAGAGAGAGAGGAGGATCAGATCGGGAATTTAGGGGGATGAGAGAGGACGAGAGAGAGAGAGAGAGAGTGGAGGGGGGAGAGAGAGGGGGGGGGGGGGGGGGGCAGATGTGAGAGGGAGAGAGAGAG
>CM060326.1:23077801-23080301 GCA_030674155.1 Stramonita haemastoma | reverse complement strand
ATAATTATATATATATATATATATAGTACGTAGAACTATTACAAACGAAACAAAGGAGTAAACTCAAAAGGTTTAACAGCGAAATGAATAAACACGTAAATCAAAATACAATAACAAAACATGAGTAACAAGTAAACAAAAAAGTTTAAAAGAAAACAAATAAAGAAACAAAAATAACCCCCCAAAAATCATACAAAATGAAAGCTAGATCGACAGGAAAATGGTCCACCAAGCAAAGAAACAAAACTAATAATAAGAGAATTTATGAAGTCAAAAACAAACTAAAAAAAAATCCTTTTGAAAATACGTTAATGGGATGAGCTAGAAAGGAAAACCAACATGAAGAAAGGACTGGATAAAGAAAATGGAGAAAAAAAGGAAAATACGCAGAAACAAGAAAAAAAAAGAAAGAGACAAAACTAGCAACAACAACAAAACAAGAAATAATCCACAAAAAAAAGAGGAAACAAAACGCTGTCTAAAATGAATGGGGGAAAAAAAACCGAAAATCAAAAGAAAACAAAGGCCATCAGCAATTGAGTTTCAGGCGTTGAAGTGATCCGTGACTGTGTTTTGTCATTTTGAAGCAGAAACACGGGGCTGAGGAGGAAGAGCAGCAGCAACACACAGGACCATTCAGCTCCGTTACAATGGGCACATGTCGAATAAAAGTCGGCCGTAATGAAGACACAGGCCGCTGAAAATGAAGCGCCATTGCCTGCATGTTCCCGTCTGGGTTCTTTCCACTAGCTCTTCCACCATCTCAACCCCCTCTCTCCACCCCACCACACCACCTAGTAACACACACACATGCACATGCACAGACAGGCACACACATACATACACACGCACACACGCACGCACGCACGCGCGCGCAGGCACACACACAGCATCTTGCACACACGTTAAATCGTGTTCCGCTTTTCGTAAGAGTGGGCCATTGTGTGCTCGTGGGAACAGATGACAATATTTACAAAACTGCATACACACGGGGACTGACAAAAAGTACATGAGTGCTTATTCCATTATCCTCAATATAAAAGAATAAATAAATAAATGAATGGATAAATAAATAAATGAATAAAAAACACACAAACATTCAAACCCAAGCATACTGTAAGAACAAGCTATTACACACACACACACCACACACACACACACAACACACACACACACACACACACACACACACACACACACACACACACACACACACACACACACACACCACATGCATTTACGATCATTTAGCGATTCACAGTGGCTAAGGTTCATAGATTAGCACTAAACCGACCTTTCGAGCAATGGACTATTCAAACCTGTCAAATACAAATCAATCATCTAAATATGAACTGATTCAATTAACCATCTATTTAATCCGCCAAAAACATGATCGGCTGGCTGGTCGATCAAACAATACGTGATTGACTGGTTGGTCGATCTACCAATCAATCAATCAGTTATAATGATGTTAGTATCGACAAGCTAGCCAACAACAAAAAGAAGAAGAAGAAGAAGAAGAAGAAGAAGAAGAAGAAGAAGAAGAAGAAGTGTTATTGTTATCATTATTGTTGTTGTTATTGTTATTGTTATTGTTATTATTATTATTATTATTATTATTATTATTATTATTATTATTATTATTATTATTATTATCATTATTATTATTATCATTATAATAATAATAATAATAATAATAATAATAATAATAATATAATAATAATAATAATAATTAATAATAATAATAATAATAATTAATGATAAAATAATAACATTCATAATGAATAATGATGATGATGATGATGATGATGATGATGATGATGATGATGATGATGATTTATGATGATGATATAACAACAACAACAATAACAACAATAACAATAGTAGTAATAATAATACTAATAATAGTCATCATCATCATCATCATCATCATCATCATCATCATCATCATCATCATCATCATCACAATAATGTCTATATTTAGTCCTATTGATTACTCGCTTTGTTTAACTGTCTGTTTGAATGTCTGCCTGTCATTCAGATTCTTCTCTTTTTTCCTTGTGTCTGTCTGTCTTTTTCTGTCTCTGTCTCTGTCTCTCTCTCTCTCTCTCTCTCTCCTCTCTCTCTTTTCTCTCTCTCTCTCTCTCTCTCTCTCTCTCTCTCTCTCTCTCTCTCTCTCTCTCTCTCAGTAATAATGATAATGTAGTTCAGCAACAGAGAATATTTGACATCAAAAGCTGCTTTATATTAATGATGGATCGTTTATGGTCCTCCATTCCTCCCGTTTTCATCACCCCTCCAAAAAAAAATCTTTCTCCGTGTCTAACGCCGGGGTTCTCTGGCAAAAGAGATAACCAAGTTTTGCTCAAAATAAAAGGGCATAGCAGTGAATTTTTTTTTTTGGGGGGGAGAGAGAGAGAGAGAGAGAGAGAGAGAGATGGAGAGAGAGAGGGAGAGGATGAGAGAGAGGAGGGAGAGGTAGAGAGAAGAGAGAGAGAGA
>CM060326.1:23065301-23072801 GCA_030674155.1 Stramonita haemastoma | reverse complement strand
TGCATTGGGCTTCCTTAATAACAGAATAAAAAGAACGAATGGTAAATGTGTTAATCAATAAAACAGAAACAGAGGCAGAAACATACAGACAGGCATCTAAAAACAAACAGAATGAAAAAGGCAAAACCATATTACAAATAATCCTACTTGACAGAACGAGTTATTATTATAATGATACAAGGCAGCAGCTGAGTAAAGTACTCAACAAACCACTGAAAACCTTATTGACATACACAATTAACAACAAAGCGATCTGTAGCAACAGCAATAACTGTCACACGCTTCAACTCATTAGGTTTTTGTTCTTTATCAACGGTTTTGGTTGATATAAATGGCTATTAGTCTATGGGTAACAAAGGCAGTGCACATAATATTATTATAGTGCTGAACAATGCCTCGTATACGTTTACTTACAATAAACGTGCTACACAATCTGACAGGTGGATGGACCTGCACAAAAGCAAACAAAAATTCAGGTAAAGAAGAGAGAGAGAGAGAGAGAGAGAGAGAGAGAGAGAGAGAGAGAGAGAGAGAGAGAGAGAGAGAGAGGAGAGAGAGAGAGAGAGAGAGAGAGAGAGAGAGAGAGGAACAGACAGGTAGGCAGATAAGCAGACAGATAAACATACCGATCACCAGACAGACAGACAGAGATATAAGCAAAGACAAGGATAATTATACACACAAAAACAAACAGTAATAGTGGTAAAGAGCTAAGAAAGAAAAACGACACAAACTCACATTAAAAGACATAGAATTTATTGAATAGAGAGGGCCAAAATATAAGAAAAAAACTAGAGCAATACTTAAGAAAAGAAACAGAACCACGGACTGGTAAAAAAAACACAAAAAAAACGACAGACACAAGGCAAAAGAATCCTACCTACGTCTGTTTTTAAACGTAATTCCCTTCTTTTAACTTCCGCACGCAAATCGTTCTGAAAATTATGCTTTGGAACACAAAAGCTAACATCTTTTCCAGCGTCCTTACTTTTCTTTGAGTAAACTGCCTTGGGCAAGTTTACCTGTGGTAAGAGTTAGCGTGACATGATCGTTGGATGCAGACGGCTGAGCACAGGTAATGGTGCACACGCCGAGATGTTGTGATCGTGTTCAGGTCGCCAGGTACAGAGGCGTCACACGATCAGAGCTGTAGAGTCTCTTGCCAGATTCCCTGCGTTTATGTGTGTCTAAAAAGCACGTTTATCGGTTTCTTCACCACACTCACGGCTGGTGATAGGTTTTGTTGGAGCGGGGGTTTTTTGTTGATTTTTTTTCTTTTAAATAGATTGTTCCTTTCTTTTTTCTTTTTTTTACTGCACTTCCCTCTTTCCTTAATTATTTCTGTCTCTGTTTCTTACTGTACCTGTGTGTGTCTTACCTGTCTGCGTGACTGTATGTGTGTGTTTCCATTTATCATTCTGTATGGTTGTCTTACTCTAAATATCTACTTATCTAGCTACCGTTCCTACATATCTATCTATCTATCTATCTATCTATCTATCTATCTATCTATCTATCTATCTATCTATCTATCTATCTATCTATCTATCTATCTATCTATCTATCTATCTATCTATCTATCTATAAGTCTGTCTGTCTGTCTGTCTGTCTGTTTGTGTATATATGTATGTATGTATGTATGTATGTATGTATGTATGTATGTATGTATGTATGTATGTATGTATGTATGTATGTATGCATGCATGCATGCATGCATGCATGCATGCATGCATGCATGCATGCATGCATGCATGCATGCATGCATACACACGCATACACACGCATACACACGCATACACACGCTACCCCTACCCTCTCCAGACCCAGTGGAATCCCCCCCTTCATTTCCATACCCCCCTTATCTGTATCCCACTCCTCCCCAGCCTCTCCAGACTGTAGCTGCATCAGCGCCACCACCCAGCAGCCAGTGTCCCGATCCCGGTCTGCTGTCTCAATCAGGACAGTATGCTTACCAACTCCTGAATATGGCGTCCCAAATTCTTTCCCAATATAGACCCTCATGAAGACCCCCCCCCTCCCCCCCCCCCCCCCCCCCCCCACAAGGTCAATAGTGTGCTTGTGTACATGCGTGCGTGCGTGCGTACGTGCGTGCGTGTGTATGACTGTTGTATGCTTTTGCGTTTATCCATGTGATGGTTCCCATGATGTCTCATTGTGGATGCATACATACTGTGCTTGGTGAAAAGGACTTGGATCTTCTGCTTCGTGATAGGTTGATGTATGCTGTTTTTGATGGGTGGTACATGTATGTTGTGCTTCCTGAAATGTGCAGGAAAGGTGTGCTTCCTGGAGGGGCTTGCATGCTGGGTTTACTGAAAAGGTGTCCATGATCCGTCTCCCCATTGGAACTTTCATGTTGTGCATCCTGAGGGATGATTGCACATTGTGTTTTTGATTGAAGTGTTTATGTTGTGCACCATGGGGGGCATACGCGTGCTGTGTCGTCTGCGGAGCGCGTGCATTGTGTGAATCCTGGGGATGCCTGCATATTGCGCTTCGAGAGCGGCATGCGTGTGTCTTGATTACATATAGGTGTATGCATGTGAGCTAGTGTGTGTTTGTGTGTGTGTTTGTGTGTGTGTGTGTGTGTTTTGTGTGTGTGTGCGCATGCTCGTATGTGTGTGTGTGTGTGTTTGTGTATGTGTGTGTGTTTGTGTTTGTGTGTTAACAGACATTGACCTTGTGGGATGTTAAAATGAATTGATTACTCAGTGGCTATTTGGGATACTACTTGGCTTCGGATTGACAGACAGAACACGGTACTTATCCAGATTTTTTGTGCTTGAAATCTGTTAGTTGTTGACTAGTTTTTCTTGAAAAATTCTGTGCGTGTTTGTTGTTGTTGTTGTCGTTGTTGTTTTTTTGTTGTTGTTTTCTTTTTTTCAAACTGTTTTTGTGAATTGACTTCCTTGGTTTCTTGGATGCACATATGTGCCCTGGACCAAATTATGTCAAGTACAATCAGCCCCTGGCTATCTAAAGATGGTCTACGCATTGGACATTTGAACATTAATCATGCAGTAAACAAAGTAACAGAATGTTCATCAATTTTATCGAATACAGGAAAAAACTTTCACTTATTTGGTTTTTCTGAAACACACTTAACTTCTCACATTTCTGATAACGATATTTCAGTACCAGGTTATAAAGTAATCCGCAGAGACCCTACTCATTTTCGTGAAACCGGTTTAGTCATTTATATTCATCAGTCGATACAGTTTAAACGCATTTACAACTTAGAAAATCATAGTGTGGAAACAATATGGATAGAAGTTAAAATAAAACATTCCAAGCCAATTTTAGTATGTTTTCTTTATAGAAATCCTGCAGAGACTTCAGAGTGGTTCGAAAAGTATTGTTCTATGATGGATGACATTAATGAAGATTCTAAAGACATTATATTGCTAGGTGACTTTAACATTGATTTATTAAAAACTAATAACAGGTGGACACAGACATATGAGTCTTTTAATTTAAAACAAATTAATAGAATCACCAACACGTGTAACTGAAAACTCTAAGACTCTAATTGACCATATATATGTTAATAACCAGAATTCCATCACTGAAATAAATGTTCCAATATTTGGTTGTAGTGATCACTTCCCCATTTGTGTTACGTGGTGTAAAAAAGGGTTAAGATTTCCGAACATTAATCATAAAATTATCACTTACAGGAACTTTTCTAACTTTGATGACGCTAAATTTCTTTCAGATCTATTAAACTCACCTTTAAACGATGTATATCAGTGCACTGATCCTAATCAGTCCATAGAAATATGGTACAACATTTTTTACAGTATTTATAATAAGCACGCACCACTTCAGACCAAAAGAGTCAGCTACCAATCTAAACCTCCATGGCTGACAAAAGAAGTACAAAAACAAATATATCAAAGAGATTATCTTTTGAAAAAAGGGAGTCATCAAGAATATAAAAAGCAAAGAAATTTTGTAACCTTTCTCCTACGTGCTGAAAAAAAGAAATACTTTGAAGATCTAATCAGTAAAAAGAAAGACAGCAAGTCTGTATGCAAAGCAGTCAACCAACTTACCAGAAAGAACTGTAATAAAACAGCAAATATTTTAGATGATATTTCTGCTGATGCCTTAAACCTTCATTTTGCAACAATTTCAGATAGAATAATAACTAATGATAAATCAAAAACTAATAACTTGAAAGTTTTAGAAGCCTTTTGCAGCAACAAAAATATCAATTCCGAACTAATAATTCCATGTATGAGTGTACACGAAGTATTTACCGCTTTGAAAAGTATGAAGCAGACGGCAACTTGTGGCTTAGATGGTTTATAATGGTAAAATTCTTAAATTAGCTGCACCAGTTATAGCAGAGACACTCACATACATCTATAATCTGTGCATAAACAAAAATACCTTTCCAAAAATGTTTAAACACAGCAAAATTATTCCTTTGTATAAATCAGGAGATCGAACCGATCCCTCTAATTATAGACCCATTTCAATTCAATCTGTCCTTTCAAAACCATTAGAGAGACACATTAATAAATGCCTACTTACTCATTTAAATGAAAATAGCCTTATACACCCCAATCAGTCTGGATTCAGAGCAAATCATTCATGCCACACTGCACTTGTTAAACTTATAGACAGATGGTTAGTTAATGTAAATAAAAAAGAATTTACAGGAGTTTTATTTATAGACTTTGCGAAGGCCTTTGATGTTATCGACCACAATCTGCTAATAAGGAAACTTGTATATTATAAACTATCTTCTGATGCCTTAATGCTTATATCTTCCTTCCTTTCTAACAGACAACAACAAGTTTATATCAACAAATATTTTTCAACTTTTCTACCAAATAAATGTGGTGTACCACAGGGTTCTATTCTAGGTCCCGCATTATTTTCTATTTACATTAATGATCTCCCTTTATTTACAAAAGCTTCCTGTGACTTATTTGCTGATGACACCACTATCGATATTAACCATGTTAACGCGTGTCAAGTCTTTCGCAATTTACAAGAAGATATCAATGTGCTTCTGGATTGGACTCACTTAAACCACATGGCCCTACATCCAAAGAAAACCAAATTTATGCTTATTTCTACAAGACAGAAACGACAGAACCTTAATGTTAATCTACCATCCCTCTATATGTGACGCTCCACCACGAAATGAGTCGCTTAGCACATTACGTAATTTTGCGCTAGGAGCCTTTAAAGGCAGGTGGGGGTCAAGTTGTCAATTTTGAAATTTTGATTGACTATTAAACTAGATCTGTTTATTTACCTTATAATGAAATATCAAGGCATACTTTTTATTCCTTTTGCTTTTAAATGTGTTTTGAAAATACCAAAGCACTCATTCTGACAACCTGTTACTAAAATAAACTTGACCGTTTCTCATTTTGTCCCATCGTGCAGTCTACCATTTCAATTTGTAATAATGTTGCACAGAATTGTCCGATTTTCAATCTGTTTTTTGTATTTGATAGCCACATTATTGCACATTAATAACATGTCAATAACTTAAAATTGACCTCAGGTGCACTCCGTCTCATTATGTGGTGGAGCGTCACATATTGGCAATGAAAAAAATTGAAGAAGTCTCAAATCACAAAATTTTAGGGATAACCATTGATAACAACCTACTATGGTCTGCCCACATCCAAAAACTGTCAAAAACAATTGCCTCAAAGGTATACCAACTCGGTAAGATAAAAAATTTCCTATCTCTGCATGCCAGAAAAATATTCTTTTATTCTTACATTCAAACCTCTATTGATTATGCATCCACATTGTGGGATATGGCCAGCAACAATCTGCTTAGATTAATAGCGAGAGTGCATAAACGCGCCATAAAGCTTATTTTAAACAAGTCATCTTCTTTAACAGTAGCTGACCATTCAGAGAATAATATTCTTCCCCTTAAATCCAAGCTTCTTTTCAACAAAGGAGCTTTGATGCATAAGATCTTGCATGGAAACGCCCCATCCTTATTACAGAGCATTTTTACAGTAAATAATTTCAGACACTCTCATTTGATCAATCTACCTCTACCTAGGATTATCCTATTTAAATCAAGCCTGGCATATTCTGGGGGATGGCTGTGGAATAGGCTTCCATCCCAATTAAAAAATGAAACTAATCTGAAAAAATTTAAAACAATGTATCATAATCTTTTGATGAAACAATGTGATATAACATATCTCATTCCCAAGATGTATTAGTACAACATGTATATCCTGTTCCCTTGCTTCTTTTTTCTTCTTCTTCTTCTTCTTCTCTCTCTCTCTCTCTCTCTCTCTCTCTCTCTCTCTCTCTCTCTCTCTCTCTCTCTCTCTCTCTCTCTCTCTCTCTCTCTCTCTCTCTCTCTCTCTCTCTCTCTCTTTCTTTTTGCATCTATTGGTATCCATGATTGTGTGTGTTTACTTGTATCAATTGCTTTGGATTTTTTTTTTTTATTATTTTTTTTTTTATAAATTCTTTTTATTTTTTATTTTTTTTATTTATTTATTATTTTTTTTTTTTTCTCTTTTGAGGGCTGGATGAAAAAAAAGTCTTGTTACTTAATCTATAACCCTCGTAAAATAAAATTGCGTTTGCGTTTGCGTTTGCGTTTCTCTCTCTCTCTCTCTCTCCTCTCTCTCTCTCTCTCTCTCTCTCTCTCTCTCTCTCTCTCTTCTCTCTCTCTCTCTCTCTCTCTCTCTCTCTCTCTCTCTCTCTCTCTCTCTCTCTCTCTCATGGCTAAGGGAGAAGGAACCTGACCAATGATGCATGCACACAAGTTTTGCTACACTGCACTTTTTTTTTTTAAAGTGTAACATTGTTCTAAAGTATATCTCTTATTCTTCAAGGGTTTCTTTTTTACATGGTGTGTGGTATAACATTAACCAATATGTTGTCAGATATGTAAACTAAAACAATCTAGTGGCAGCTATTATTTTGAGTCACTGTTTAGCTGTGTCTGTTTCTTTGCATCACCCACTTGAAGTTGTTGCTGGTACCACATATTTACCCTGACATAAGTAATTTACCTGAAGCAATAAATTACATTTTTTATGTAAACACACACACACACACACACACACACACACACACACACACACACACACACACACACACACACACACACACACACACACACACACACATACACAGACTACAAGCAACCCCACAGATATCTCCCACTTTCAAATGCATCACCTCCCACCAGGCAAATTTTCTCTCAAATAGGGTGTCAAACACAAAATCCAATGACTTTTCCACTCGACTCCAGCATTTTTAGAATGGTTCTAGACAAGTGTACCTGTGTTGAGTATTAGCCTGCCTGGATTCTTGGATGCAGAGGAGGGAACAGAGGAAGAGCTAGGTGCTGTGATCAGGTTCAGGTCGCCAGGTGCAAAGACATTGGATGTCTGTGGCTGTAAAGTCTTCTGGGAGGGGCGAGGCAGTTAGGCCTGTCTAACATGTGTGCTGATTACTTTCTTCACCCCG
>CM060326.1:23054685-23060201 GCA_030674155.1 Stramonita haemastoma | reverse complement strand
AGAGAGAGAGAGAGAGAGAGAGAGAGAGAGAGAGAGAGAGAGAGAGAGAGAGAGAGGAGAGAGAGAGAGAGAGAGACCTTCAGCACAGCCAAACATAACATTTCATAACAAGAGGTATGACTCTAAAATCACTGTGCTTCTCCAAAACATAGCAATGCATTCATTTCTTCTCGTTTACTTGTAGTTTGTCCATCTTTTACTGGATGAAACTCTACATAGATATCATAACATGACAAATTTCGATTCAGATTTATTTCATATTTTGTAATAATTATTGTCCTGAGTTTCTTTATAAATTATTTGTATGTGTGTGTGTGCCTGTGTGCTTGAATGCGTGCATGATTTGTGTGTGTGTGGTGTGTGTGTGTGTGTGTGTGTGTGTGTGTGTGTGTTGTGTGTGTGTGTGTGTGTGTGTGTGTGTGTGTGTGTGTGTGTGTTGTGTGGTGTGTGTCGCCGTGTATTTGTTTGAGTGTGTGTTTGTGTTTGTTTTTGTGTTTGTATGTGTGTGTTTGTGTGTATGTTGCTTGGTTTGTTTGTTTTTTTTTTACTTTATTATATGCTGGGTGGCCTCAAACGCCGACATAAACAAAAGGAAATCTGTTTTTTTAATCTTCTGATAAAAATTAAATTTCAGTTAAACAAAGCTTAGAAAACCAGCTTCATTTGTTTTCTTTTTGAAGAAAAACACATCCTCGAATCTAACGCTTGAATGCAAAGGGTTAATGTGATTTCACGGTCATGCTGTATAAAACACAACAAACAGTAATTCGTTATCACTTGCTCTAACATAATTGGAAGCTGATTACAAAATTTACTAAACCGCATACACACAGGGACTGGATAGGAAAAGACACGTGTGCATTACTACATTGTCCTCTAAATATGCAAAATAATGAAATCGATAAAAAGGAAAGAATAAATCCAGAGCATCTCACTGTAGTAATTCATTTTGTGTAAACACCAGCGATGCATTTTTTTCTTAAATATGATACCCGAAGAATGATATTAGATGATGAGAAGCAACACTTTGATCACGATTGCAGTAAGATGATCAGAAGGAAATACTGTTAAAAGTGATGACCTTTTGACTTTGGAGTTTAGTTCACCTGAAGAAAGATATGTTTCTAAATTCTGTTAAAATATCTATATCTGGGATGTCATATCTATACCTTATGTCTATATACAATTATATACAAACTTTATATATTATATATATATATATATTATATATATATATATATATATATATATATATATATTATTATAATATATGTATATATATGCGTGTATGTGCGTTCTCTCTCTCTCTCTCTCTCTCTCTCTCTCTCTTCTCTCTCTCTCTTCTCTCTCTCTCTCTCTCTCTCTCTCTTCTCTCCTCTCTCTCTCTCTTCTCTCTCTCTCTCTCTCTCTCTCTTCTCTCTCTCTCTCTTCCTCTCTTCTGTGTCTCTATTCTCTCTCTCTCTCTCTCTTTCCTCTCTCCTCTCTCTCTCTTCTCCTCTCTCTTCTTCTCTCCTCTCTCTTCTCTCTCCTCTCTCTTCTCTCTCTCTCTCTCTCTCTCTCTCTGTCTCTCTCTCTCTCTCTCTTTCCCTCTTCTCTCTCTGTGTTCTCTCTCTGTGTCTTTCTGTGTCTTCTGTGTCTGTGTCTGTGTCTCTCTTGTCTTCTGTGTCTGTGTCTGTGTCTGGTCTTGTCTTCTTTTCTCTGTCTGTCTGTCTGTCTGTCTTCTCTGTCTTCTGTCTCTGTCTCTGTCTCTGTCTCTCTCTCTCTCTCTCTCTCTCTCTCTCTCTCTCTCTCTCTCTCTCTCTCTCTCTCTCTCTCTCTCTCTCTCTCTCTCTCTCTCTCTCTCTCCTCTCTCTATCTCTCTCTCTCTTCTCCCCGGTCGAGGAGATTTTTCCTCTGGAGTTAACATCAATGCCTGACTCCACTCTCCCCAAAAGTCATTCGGATTGAGGACTTGCGCACACGTTAAATCCTGTTCCGCTTTTCGTAAGTGTAGGCCATCGTGTGCCGGTGGGAACAGATGATATTTACAAAAACTGCATACTCACGGGGACTGGATGAAAAAAAGCACGAGTGCTTATTCCTTTATCCTCGATATAAAAGAATAAATCTCCCTTCTCTCTCTCTTCTCTCTCTCTCTCTCTCTCTCTCTCTCTCCTCTCTCTCTCTCTTCTCTCTCTTCTCTCTCTCTTCTCTCTCTCTCTCTCTCTCTCTCTCTCTCTCTCTCTTCTCTCTCTCTCTCTCTCTCTCTCTCTCTCTCTCTCTCTTCTCTCTCATGTTTTCCAGTTACCTATCTCCATACATGCATTACTATAAATGAAAAAGAAAGCTTTGTAAGTAAAAAGGAGACAACAGGTTTCAAGAAAACAGAATAAAAGTTCTGCATCACGTTTCCGCTATCAAATATGCATTTAGCTGGTATATGCATTTCCCCTTGTAGTTGTAGTTGATATATGGTATATTTTGTATATGGTTTAGAGGTTGATGCTTTTTGTTTGTGTTCGGGGATTTTCCTGAGCTCGGAAGTGGTCGTTGTATATGTTCTAGTTTTTCCATTAACTGTTTTCATTATTTGAGGGTAGTGCAAGACGGATTAAAAAGTAGAACAAAACAGTTTGAGCTAAATGCACAACATTGAATCACTCATCTTTCTCTACTGTATTCTCTCTTGAACTTAGAAAGAAAAACACTATAAAACTGTCATTCCAAAGAAAATCCATACAAACTTTTGATCGGTATGGTCCGTAAATAAAAACACATGCTATATTAAGATGAAAGATAAGTTCAAAGAAAATCCATAGAAACTTTTGATTGGTATGAACCATAAAAACGCACGCAATATTTCGATGAGAAATAATTACAAATAAGATCCAAAATGTGCCGAGATTGATTAGAAACTCTAGATATGATATTCAATACTCTTTATAAAGCGAAGTAGGGCGAATTGACATTACTGCTTGGGTCAAAATGACACAACTCTGACTTCCTGAATAATGAAAGAGATAAAATTCCCAAGATTATTAAATACGGCAAAACCGGAAAGAGCAAGGAAAACATCAAACCAGTTTTTGATGATACGAAGACAGTGAATCATTTTAACACAAATACGAGTAAAAAAAAAAACAACGTTTAAGTAATCACATGATTTTTTTTATAGTACCAGTCTGCCTTATTTTATCAAAAGAGGGATTATATCAGGTTTGCAGTGGCTTTCACGAATTAAACATAATTATCCACCTACACCTACACCCACACCAAGCTTGCAGATAAATGCATCCATACATATGCACAAACAAATAAATGAACAAACAAACTGATAAATATTTTCACACATTAGGTGAAAAAATAGACTTGAAAATTTCAGGATTGCTTGTTGATGATAGGCACGAACGTGAGCTTAGGTGTAATTAATGGCTTTTGATTACCAGCCATCATGATGTTGACTAATGAATCTTAAAAAGAACTGACCTTTTCATTTTGCTCCAAATGAATGCACAGTTGCTAAGAACGTTCCGAATCTTTGCATTTAACGAATTGCTTTTGTTTTCGTCGAATAGTTTATGCATTTGTAGAAGCATGGGACTGCTGGTTTTCGTTGTTGTTGTTGCTGCTGTTGTTGCTGCTGCTGTTGCTGCTGCTCTGCTGTTGAGTGTGGATTTCAAACATTGCCTAAACATTATAGGCTCACTTTCTAAGAGAGATGCTTTCTTCTTTACCAGTTTTATAAAGGAAGTTAAAAATGTGGACGCTTTTTAGACATTTCTTTTGAGCGCCAATACAAAGCCTGGATTTAGGTTGTAGAGGAATGTATATAACCAGTATACTGAACCAGAGAAAAACATAAATTAATTCTAAGTGCATTATTATTTGTGGTTTCATTTGGAAATACTTAGAAAGAACGTATGACTTTGTTTTCATGCTTTTGCTCCAATATAAATTCACGCTTTCACTTTAATGAATCTGTCTCATACATTGGAGCAGCGTAGAAGTTTACGAAAAAAGAGATCAGTAACAAGCTTCCAAAAGCGTATCCTGAATACTATACAACACTAATCATCCATTTACGTACGTTACAGAGACACGAATAGAGAGAGAATGACATTAATGTCTATATACTGGGCTAACTGGCTTTCCGTGCATTTGCAAAACTTGGACACGTTGATCTTTTTCAGTAAAAATTGCAGCTGACATATCAATCCTGAAAGTCTAGCTGATGTTTACATCGCTGCCCACCCATCGATAATAAAACAAGTGTCGTCTGATTCGCAATCTTGTTAACCAGGAAACAGGCCAAAACTGATAACGTCATCTTCACTTACAAAATGGCAGGATTAGAATAGCTTCCTAACTCTTTCTGACTTATAGATAATCATAGAAGTTGCATGCAGGAGGGATCACATAGCACGCTTTGCTCTCTCTTTGCTCATATCTACACACTACAGTCGTAAAGCAGTAAAAGCAATGTTACGGTTCTCAAGGGTTGACACTGGTCCAAAAGTGCCCAAACCATGTTTTTCTTCTTTTTTTTTAGATGACTGGATGCATTTATGAAGCTCTCCCTGAGTGAATTTAAAGAAATCAGGTTGTAAAATATGTCTGTAGAAACAGGTTTCTTCTAGTTGTTGTAAATAAAAAGGTTTAGGAGTTTGAAACATTTAGTTTTGGTGGTCATATTATTGTTTCTATGACAACAGTGCAGAAAACTGAGTAATTCTTTTTGCTCATATCTATACAGTATCCCCTCGTATATATGCGTAAAACTGTTTACTGGTTGTATAAGGGTAGACCATGGTCCAAAAGTGCCCAACCATGTTTTTCTTTTTTTAGAAAAAAAATGGCTGGTGCATTTGAAGCTCTCCCTGGGATTAAAGAATCGTTGCTAAAATATGTCTGTAGAACAAGTTTCTTCTACTTGTTCTAATGAAAAGGTTAGGAGTTTGAAATTTATTTTGGCGGTCTCCTGGGATTGCTCTCATCGTAACAGTGCAGGAAAACAGTAATTCTTCTGATTTCTGATGCTTACAAGTGGCCCTTTCTATATATGTTAAAACTTTAACATCGGTCTTGTAAACAGTTTCGACCCCCATCATTCCCTACTCTAACATTCACCACTTAATCCTAGTTGATGCACTGTTCACGTGCACGCATAAGGGACCACGTAGCACTTTCTTCTCTCTGTTTAGAGACCTATCCAAAAATGACAATGTCATCTTCACTTACAAAATGGCAAGCCTGTGAATAGGAATGAGCTTCCTTCTGATTGTTCAGACTTTATAGATACTCATAAACGTTGCATGCAGAGGGACACATGGCACTTTGATTTCTATTTTCTCTAGAAAATCATATTCAATTTTACAGTTCCCAAAGCAGCCCTAATCCTATTGAATTCCCATGTCATGCATAAGGGATCACGAAGAACCTTCTTCTCTAAGTTTGAAAACTCATGTTCAAAACACAGCCGAAGAACGGTTGGTAAAACCACATAATACGCCTAATTGACAACATTGTTAAAGTTCTTA
>CM060326.1:23047185-23049685 GCA_030674155.1 Stramonita haemastoma | reverse complement strand
CAATCAAACAGTGCATGGCCTTCCAATGGTTGTAACAGTTGTCTATCAATCTGTTTCTGTAAAATACTTGCTCTTAGCCGCTTGTTAATGTACTCCTGTGTAACTTGTTTTGGTTTACTTGCTCTGGAATGGATAAACAAAACTAAGGTAAACAAATAAACAAACAAACAAACCGATAAAACGATTGAATTTTTGCAACAATCATCAAATCATTTGCACGGGGTATTAATAAAATACACAACCAGCAAAAAAAAATGGAGCTTTAGATTTCATGCTTGTCTAAAAATTGATTTGTCATATGATATCTGTTTTGATTTCCCAGGCACTTGAACTGAATTCTTGGGGTTGTTGTTTGCATGTGCATGCGCATGCAAACACACACACACACACACACACACACACACACACACACACACACACACACACGCACACACACACACACACGAACACTGCACACACTCACAAACACACACACACACACACACGCACACACACACGCACACACAACACACACACACACACACACGCACACACACACACGCACACATATACACGCACACACACAAATATCCTCACACTACACTGGTGTATATTCCAGTACGGTAAAGCAACACCAATCATGCTTTCAATCTGGTCAGAAAGCCAGCACGATGCAGTTATCCTAAACCAATAGTGACATATCAACTCCCCCAGCTGCCCTGGTCTCTTTTTATGTGTCCTTTGGTACCTGGCTCTCACGTGGCTCAGTTTGATAAAGCTCTCCCTCGACTCCTGCCTAGCCTCTAGTGGCTGTTTTACTCTTCTCTTCTCAAAGAGTAAAGAAATGAAGCACATTTTCATCTTTTCTATTTGCCCAAACTGTCTTCTACGTGTTTTTATTTCATTCTTATGGTCTGTCAGTTTTGGACAAAGGCTTTCAAAAAGTTCTCACACACACAAACACACATACACACACATGCACGCACACAGGCACACATGCACGCAGACATGCAAGCATGCACGCATGCACATGCACGCAGACACGCAGACACACACGCAGACACGCAAGGATGCATGCATGCACGCACGTACGCACACAGACACAGACACACAGACACAGACACACAGACACAGACACAACAGACACACAGACACACAGACACAGACACAGACTCAGACATACACACACACACACACACACACACAAACACACACACGCACACACATGTCACATTCTTACAGCTGTGTGTGTATACACCCAGGCACATTTGACATTCTTACATGAACATCTGTTTGTGTGTATGTGTGTGTGTAAGTGTGTGAGTGTGTCTGTGTGTATGTGTGTGCATACGTGCATGTGTGTGTATGATTGTGTATGTGTATGTATGTGTGTGTGTGTTTCCCACGCTCACGTCTTCTGAACACCTGCAACAGTCTTCTTTATTTAATCAGACCAATAGCATGAGCTACCAAAAAAAACTATCATCAGTGTGATAGCAAAAGTTATGAAGTGGAATCATTTCCGAAAAGATTTTTTGTTTATCAGGAGATGTTCTTCAGTATTGATACTCTAAACAGGGCCCTTTTGTTGTTTATACAGGCTTTGTCTTTATTTTCTACACAACATAATGGCCGGTTTATTGGTCTTTTTATCTGTATGGTGGGTTGTTTCTTTATCTGTTTTTCTATTTGCCTATATCATCTGCTCATTTCTCTCTCTCTCTCTCTCTCTCTCTCTCTCTCTCTCTCTCTCTCTCTCTCTCTCTCTCTCTCTCTCTCTCTCTCTCTCTCTCTCTCTCTCTCTCTCTCTCTCCAAAAGTCCTTCGGATGAGACTTTAAACCAAGGCACCGTGTGTGAACGCACGCAGAACATCTTGTGCACACGTTAAATCCTGTTCTGCTATTTCGTAAGAGTAGGCCATCGTGTGCCGGTGGGAACAGATGACATTTACAGAACTGCATACACAGGGGACTGGATGTAAAAAAGCACAAGAGTGCTCATCCCATTATCCTCGATATAAAAAAATAAATCAAATAAATCAATCTGGGCATTTCATCTTTTTTAATTTTTAGTTTATGCACCAAAGTGTAACAGCAGCATCTAAAGATCAAAAACAGGGTAGTGCAACATACAAGTACAGCAGCACTTTCAACAAAAATAAACCGTTTATTGTGATGTGCTATCTACAATCTCAATTTCGCAAGACATACAAATTGATAGCTTAGCCCCAGGTTTCCTGCAAATTAAAATTATAATCGTGTGTTAGATTTTGATTTAACACGACACCCGCCAGGGACTATTAACTTTATGTATACAACTGAAACCCAGGTGTATAATTGTGTTTCCTGATGATTAAAAACTGTTTTACTGATGCTCTTACAACGCAATTCATAGCCCTTCGAAATGAAAGTTTAGGTACATAGTGTTGCCCCAGGCATATGTTGCATTGTAAAGAAGAGAGAGAGGAGAGAGAGAGAGAGAGAGAGAGAGAGAGAGAGAGAGAGAGAGAGAGAGGAGAGA
>CM060326.1:23029685-23039685 GCA_030674155.1 Stramonita haemastoma | reverse complement strand
AGTTTGGTTGGTGTGGTTTTTTGTTGTTGTTTGTCTTTTTCATTGATTTGATATAATGTTCTTGTTGAGTTGTTTTGTTCTCCGTTGTTTAGTTTTATGGTTTTCTTTTATTCCTTCTTTCTTTTCTTTAAAAAAATGCTGTTTTTCTTTCTTTTGGTTTTTTAGTGTCTTTCTTTCTTTTCTTTCTTTCTTTTCTTTTTTCTTTCTCTCTGTCCTTTTTTCTTTAAAACAGAACATTTCATTATTTCTTTCTACCTTTATTTCTTTCTCTCTTACTTACTTTATATTTATTTCTTTTCTTTGAAACATAATACAAAATAGACAGAAAATGAATACAGGTTCAAGGACAGACTGGCAAAAACACTCTGAGTTGTATACGAGCAATTTGATCAAACGGCTAACATGCTTATTCAAAACATAGAAAAGCGATCGTTAACTCTTACAATGCATTTTCCTATTACTCTTTTATTAATGTTTGAAAAAATGAACAGAATTTCAGGAAAGATAGATATCAAGCAGACACACGCCCATAAACAAAGAACTTTTTGACAATAAGAATTTCTATAAGAAACAACTTTTAATTTAATGTGAGTTTTTTGTGTCGGTTTCCTATGACTTCCAAAGTAAAGATGAAGAAATGTGCATTGTCTAAGAATACAATAGTTGCACCTTTTGCGACTTAAATTGACATAGTGGATCGGTGGTTTAGAGGTAACGCGCCTGACTAGAAAGCGAAAAGTCCGGGTCGGAGCGTGCGGTGGTTCGAATCCCGTTTGGGTCGCAAACTTTTCCCCCATCTATTAGACCATGAGTGGTGGTCTGGGCGCTAGTCTTTCGGATGAGACGATAAACCGAGGTCTCGTGTGTTACAGCTCATTATTTAGCGCACGTAAAAGAACCCACGGCAATAAGAGAGTTGTCCCTGGCAAAAATATGTCGAAAAAAGCCACACTGATAGGAAAACAAGTGTAGTTGAAGACAGGAAAAACAATTTTAAAAAAATTATAACTAATAGGTAGGCGCTGCACTTGTGACAACGCACTCCACCTGGAAGAGCAGCCCGAATTTTACGCAGAGAAATAATTATGCTGTCACATAAATTAAAATGGTGTAAATATGCCTAAATAAAACTTAAGACATAAAAAATAATAAATAAATAAATAATAATAAATAATAGATAATAAATAAATAGATAAAATAAAAATAAATAAAAAATAAATAAATAAATAATAATAAGTTTTGTGGGGAAACAAACGTCTAGAATGATTTGACAGTCCAGTCTATGCATGATAGTTTCCACCATTGTTGATACAAACAAAACGGACGGCAAGTTAATGGCCTGGTTTTGTTCTTTCTCCTTGACGTCACTTCTTTCTAAAGAGCTAAATTGTCTGTATATAAAAAAGATGCTTAGCATGTGTTAGCGCTAGAATCTAATCAACCTCCCTCTCTCTCTCTCTCTCTCTCTCTCTCTCTCTCTCTCCTCTCTCTCTCTCTCTCTCTCTCTCTCTCTCTCTCTCTCTCTCTCTCTCTCTCTCTCTCTCTCTCGTATGGCAAAAACAAAAAAAGTTAACATTGCCGACATGTTTTTTGTTTTTTTTGTGCATCCTTGCTTGAATGTGCAGGCAGTCGATAACATGTATGCTGCACACATTTACCTCACGGTTTGAACATGCAACAAAGTCACCTTTCTACAACACAATACTGTAATTACCCCCTGCCGTAATTGCAGAGACACAAAAAGCTATGCACTGGTTATGAGGTCAGAGCAAAGATGTAAAGCGCCATCAAACCCAGCAGCATGCCAGTGCTTTCTTCTTTTGTGTCATTGTCGTTGCCTGCTGAAACACTTGATGGGATTGCCGCATGTGGGCTTACTTCCTTTATTTTTGGTTGCTGATGTGTTTGTTTTGTGTGTGTGTGTGGGGGGGGGGGGGGGGGGGTGAGAGAGCCACGGAGACAGTGAGACAGACACAGAGACAGAGCTCATTTTTGCTCTCGTCACATGCTGCATTCCACCAGATTTTTCCAACATGCTTCTTTGACTTTACCGATTTATAGTTAGGAATAGAATTATTCGCCGCTTGCAGAACTGTGTCTTTAAATAGAAAATATAAGCTATCAATATCCCAAGAACCAAGATCACTTAAGTAAAAAGTCGATAGAAGAGTAGACAACTTAAACCAGTCTGCTTCTTTATAATTATATTGTGGGACCTTGTCTTCTGCCAGATCTGGATATAATCTTCAATTCAAAATAACAGAGTATAGGAAAGTGATTACTGTTAAATGCGTCATCTAAAGTGTTCCAGTCCCAGATTGGCGCTAGATCTCGTGGCACAAACGTCAGATCTATGGCAGAAAGTTTATAGGGGAATCCGAGTGATTCTACCGTCATTAAGGGATCAGGGGGAATCAATGATATTCTCAATCAAAGATTACTTTTTGTAGAACTAATAATATCCCTCTTTCGCCAAGAACGGTAAATGATCATTAAAATCTCTGCTATGATCATGTTTTACCCGGTCTATTGTTTGTGTGTACGCGTTTGTGTATGTGTAGTGTGTGTACGTGTATGTGCACGTACGCGCGCACACACACACACACACACACACACACACACACACACACACACACACACACACACACACACACACACACACACACACACCACTCACGTAAATTATGAGTACGCTTGCAAGGGAAAATGGGTATGTACGCACATGTCTTTGTTACTGCCTGTGTATATGTACGTGCACGCTATCATACATATCTAAATACAGTCCCTACACAAATGATTGCAAACGAAATCACTCTGGCAGTATTCGTGCTGTTGTCCAAACCCCAAGGTCAGCCCCTGTCTGGAACTCCAGGTCCTGGTGTAGCGCTCCCCGGACAGTGTGGGGTTCCCCCATCCAGAAATGCGGACTCTCCCCAGGCATCAGCTCGTTGGATCAGTTTTCTGACGGGGGTCATCGTTAGCATGCAGAGAGTCCCAGGCTTTGTTCAGCCATCACCATTCAAGAGCGTGAAATCAACTCCCTTGGAGTCAAGTCAGGTCTGAAAAGAGAAGAAAACAGAATCTTGATAAGCAAGGACACACAAACCTACACGAAAGCGGAGATTAGAAATTCGTATATGTTAAGTGAATTTTGTTATTTCGTTGTACACATTGACAAACGTGAACTATGAACCACAGCCAGACATTGCTCATCTTTGATCTTTGGCTTGTCTGATCCCGTAGTCAGTTTGCTTCAGAGGTCATTGCCTGTCATGATTGTAGCACAGGATCCTCTCTAAGGATCTAATTTACGGTCAATAATGACTGTTAGTAGTCACTATGTAAATGCAAGGAAATGTAGCCTCCCACGGAATATATCACAACATGATCAGAGTAACATACACACTAACATAACAGACAGTAGTATAGAATGAAAAATGGACCCAATGTCCAATTATTCATGTATAGGGTAGCCGTATTTCGTCTCCTTATCTGCTGCCATTAAAGCATACCTTTTGTATGGAGTCTGGCACTTCAGGTTGTTGTTGAAAACAATAGCGTATTGGTGTTTCACAAACTAACACAGACTCTGTATTAAGGACAACAAAGGAAAAGGCAGTGGTTACTGCAACTGTGCACACAGGCGTGTGTGTGTATTGTGTGTGTGTGTGTGTGTGTGTGTGTGTGTGTGTTGTGTGTGTTTGTGTGTGTTTGTGTGTGTGTGTGTGCGTGTATGTGTGTGTGTGTGTGTGTGTGTGTGTGTGTGTGTGTGTGTGTGTGTGTGTGTGTGTGTGTGAGTGTGTGTGTGTGTGTGTGTGTGTGTGTGTGTGTGTGTGTTTGTGTTTGTGTGTGTGTCTACTTTCATAATGGGCAAAAACGGCCACATGCACAAATCTCACCATTGATGAACGTCGGAGTTCTAGCTGAGGAATGAAAAGGAAAAACCTTTCACCGTTGACTTTGACATGCATCGCATATCTCAAAGCAAAATCACCTGTTCTATTAAGTTTTTCTGTGTGCCTGAAAATAATTTTTAAAAAGTGGACTTTCTGTAAACGTAGTCACTATGAATCTGCCAATCATTTCAAAAAAGAAAGTAAAACGACGTGATTTTCAGCTTGTAAAGAAGTAGCTTATTATTATGGATTAGTTTAAGTGCAAAATTCGGAACAGGTTTTCTGCAAGATGTGTCTGTGGTGTAAAATGTAAAACCAACTGTACTGCTTTTTAAAACATCTATAACGTTTCGTACATTGATACAGCGAAGTTTCCAAACTGCATGATGCTAGCTTGATCATGCAGTTTTCTTTTGAATATATGTGCATCTCAGTACGTTCCAGTCCTAACACCCTTGCAAAATTCTTCTAGAGAGGCAGTGCCAAAATAGGAGTTGTCTAAATGAAAAAAAATAAATCTCCCAAAATAATTATGTCTTTACTTCTGTCTTCTTCCGTTTCCTTGGGTGCAAACGCTCCTTGAAGCAAACCTGCCTAGTCCCTACTTTCTTTTAACTATTGCATAAATCAATCATGTGCACATACATTTCCTGCTAAACAAATTAGCACGAAATTGAAATACTGCAATTTCTGTGCAGTATTTACAATAACACACAGAGTTTACTGCTGAAAAACCTGTGATGATATACTATGATAGAACAGTGCATTGACCTGTCTATGGCACAAATCACCAATACCTTTATTTCCCCCTCACAAAAGAGGTTGGAGGTTTTGGGGAGAAAGCTAAGATGCACCTTCAATATCCTGAATTTCTACTGCCATACCACACACTGCTAGACACTCCCCTCCACTGCCACTGATATGAAATCGTAGCTCTCTCCCCTTCCCATCAACATCTTTTCCTTTAATATGTGGATGCACCCCTGTGCTTCCAGAAGCACAAAAAATGTCACTCTGTATTACTTTTTCCTTCCACTTTACCTACATTTATTTTACTTTTCTTATTTGTCTATTTCCTCACTGACCTTTATGTAAGTCACAAACTTTTTTGTGAATCTGCAGTTCCTTTCTTTTGGGAACTGTGTCTCCTACATCTATATCATTAACAGAGCAAATCTGACTGCGCTACTCCAATTTTATACCCCTTTAACAACCCCCAACAGATCAAACCCCTAACTACCTTTTCCTAAAATACCCACCCCCTCCCTACTACCTCATAACAAGAAAATATAGCCGACTGTTTTGCTTCCCTTTACAACTTTCTCCATTTCATACAGTTTTACACATCTCCCTCCCTCTCCCATTCCTATCTCAGAACTCTCACTGTTCATGTGTTTTACATACCTCATTTTGAAGACCTTCTTACGCCTTTATCCATTCCTCTTTCCCCCATTTCCGCACACCAGGACCTGCACTATTCACAACCTTTCCCCATTTTCTAACATCCAACACAAAACAAAAGTAAAAACAGCAACAGTAACAAATAATGTGTAGCAGGGAAAACGGTTTCCCTTGCTGAAATAAGTACTACACTATCCTCTGAAATAACAACTTATTTTACAAATTGTTAGCATTGTCGTTATGCATAAAAATATTAACAGCCCCCCTCCGCCTGAAAAGACGAAAACACACGGGGATTGGATGTTAAAGAGTACTTGAGACCGTATTCCAGTATCCCCAAGATAGAAAAGAAAGAAAGAAAAAGAAGAAGAAAGAAAAACAAAACTCACCCATAAACCATTTACCCCTGAACAGTTATACAATATAAACACTCAGTAAGTCCAATATTGGTACAGTGTAAGCACAGGATATCTTCTGAAAATCTATAGATATGCAAACATTATGACGTCACATGATGTAACAACGGCGTCAGGTAAGAGATGGGCTGAGTTTTATGCTAACATACTTTTCTGTGATCATGGTTATAGCCTCGCTTGACCACAAATAGTATGGCAGAGCTGTCACTTCTCTAATGCCAAACATGGCATCAACACTCCACTCTGGGCAGATAAGACTTGCACTAATATTACACACACACATACACACACATGCACGCACGCACGCACGCACGCACGCACGCACGCACTCTCTCTATCTCTGTCTCTCTATCTCTCTTTGTGTCTGTCTGTCTGTCTGTCTGTCTCTGTCTGTCTGTCTGTCTGTCTGTCTGTCTGTCTGTCTGTCTGTCTGTCTGTCTGTCTGTCTGTCTGTCTGTCTGTCTGTCTGTCTGTCTGTCTGTCTCTCTCTCTCTCTCTCTCTCTCTCTCTCTCTCTCTCTCTCTCTCTCTCTCTCTCTCTCTCTCTCTCTCTCTCTCTCTCTCTCTCTCTCTCTCTCTCTTCTCTCTCTCTAAACAATGTGACGGGAAAACCCTGCGGTTACACCATTATTTTTGCGTTGCGCCTGCAATCTAACGGGCCTGGTACAATTTTACTTTTGAGCCGTAGCGCAGACACCTGTTCAAGGACAGTTTTCCTTGAAGGTAAAATGACTATCGATTCCATTCCCCCCAAATCCTTGGTCAGACTATTACCTGAGGTCCCCTGTGCGAACGCGCGCAGAACTTCTTCTGCACAGGTTAAAACTCATTTCGCCTTTTGAAAGAATAGCTTTCGTTGTCCGGGTCAGAAAGGATGGCGAAAATTCAGAGATCTGTATGTACACGCGGACTATAGTTATGTAAGCAACATTCTGTGCTCTATGTGTTTTGTCGAGAGAGAGAGAGAGAGAGAGAGAGAGAGAGGAGAGAGAGAGAGAGAGAGAGAGAGAGAGAGAGAGAGAGAGAGAGAGACAGACAGACAGACAGACAGACAGACAGACAGACAGACAGACAGACAGACAGACAGACAGACAGACAGACAGACAGAGAGCAAGAGATAGAGACAGAGAGAGAGAGGGAGACAGAGAGAGACAGACAGAGACAGACAGACAGAGACAGACAGAGAGAACAGAGACACAGACAGAAACAGTCAGTCAAACAGAAAGACAAACCCCACTCTTCGAGTCCTAGTTATTCCAAAACAGTAGTGGGAAATACGATCAACTCCCAAGAAAGTCATGAAGCCAGCTTTATGTGCCCTCAATTGCTGCAACCTCACACCCCAGCCTCTGATAACACTGTGCCTCTAACTCACTGCCTTTCTAGCACACAATTATCTGACAGCCTATTCATCAGGATCCATGTCAGAAAGAATTATTATTGTGCTGCCAATTATTACCGACTGCGTTTCCAGGCTGTTTCAAATAAACAAGCACATAAACAATAAATTAAGCAATCAAAACAAAGAAAGAAACAAGCAAATACCTTTTTTACGGCGGATGTGTGTGTGTGTGTGTGTGTGTGTGTGTGTGTGTGTGTGTGTGTGTGTGTGTGTGTGTGTGTGTGTGTGTGTGTGTGTGTGGAGAGAGAGAGAGAGAGAGAGAGAGAGAGAGAGAGAGAGAGAGAGAGAGAGAGAGAGAGTAGAGGAGAGGAGAGAGAGAGAGAGGAGAGGAGAGTGTGTGTGTGTGTTCCTGTGAACCTGGAATCGTACGTACAAAGATGCATGCATGCGTGTAACATTAACAAAAACAACAACGACAACAACAGCACCAGCAACAATACAGTAGAGTGTCAGCCAGCCGGACAGAACTGTCAGCAAGTCAAATCACCACACAGATAGTAAGATAGACAGTCGGAAACAGTGCCAAGACACAGAGATACTACGTGAATTACCTCTGATTCACAGGCAACCCATTTTAACCACTGCTCCACTAAAACAACAGCCAGCGTCATTATTATCTGTCCTCAACGCTGTCCCACAGCTCTAGTGAGATCTTTGAGAGATTGTCCAAGATTTCGCTGGCCGTGTCTAATAAACTACCGCTGACCTAAAAGCATCTGTGCTATCTGCTGGATCCCATCTTTGTTCCAGACCCCCGAGGGTTTGCATGCACTCCAGTGACTCTGTTAACCGCCTTGAAACATCATCTGTGCTGAAATCTTGCTGGATCTGAGGGCGACAAAAATAACATTTACAATCACCATCACCAACAAGAAACAACATGGAAGCTCTACTATTATTGCTGCTACTACTACTACTGCTTCTGCTGCTGCTTCTGCTGCTGCTGCTGCTGCTGCTGCTGCTGCTGCTGCTGCTGCTGCTGCTGCTGCTGCTGCTACTACTACTACTACCACTACTACTACTACTGCTGCTGCTGATGCTGCTGCTGCTGCTGCTGCTGCTACTACTACTACTACTACTACTACTACTACTACTACTACTACTACTACTACTACTACTACTACTACTACTACTACTACTACTACTACACTACTACCACTACTACTACTACTACTACTACTACTACTACTACTACTACTACTACTACTACTACTACTACTACTACTACTACTTCTACTGCTGCTGCTACTACTACTGCTACTGCTTTTACTATTGTATTTGTTGCTGCTGCTCCTCCTCCTCTTAATCCTCGTCCTCCTCCTCTTCCTCTGTCTCATCATCGTCCTCCTGCTATTACACACGCATACACGCACGCACACACACACCACACACACACACACACACACACACACACACACACACACACACACACACACACACACACACACAGATGAAGTCTGACGCTGGTCTGTCTGCCTGGTCTGCAGCCTTTCTTCTCATTCTCTGTTCCTGGTACTGCTGAGCAAGTGTCTCTTCGAACTTGGAGAGACCTTTCTGCACAGTCTGTCTCCAGGCTGACCGTTCAAAAAGCTGTTGCTGCCCAGGTGTTCTGGTCGATGTTCAGGGCTTTTGAGTCACTATTCAACACGTCTTTGAATCAGAGCTGTGGTCTGCCTATGAGACGCTTTCCCTGCACAAGCTCTCCATAGAGGAGGCCTTTAGGGATCCATTCGCCTTCCATGCACAGGACATGGCCGAGCCAGCGCGTACGTCCTCGTTCCAGTAGCGTGTACATGCTGGTGCATCCAGCTCTTTTTGGGACAGTGTTTTGGGGTACTTTGTCCTGCCAGGTAATGTTCAGGATACGTTGGAAGCCATGCATGTGAAACGCATTGAGCTTTCGCTCTTGTCCTGCATATAAAGTTCATGTTTTACTGTCATACAGGAGGGTGCTCAAGGACACACGCTCTATAGATTTGGATCTTTAAGAGTTGCAGCCAGCTTGTTTTTTTTCATGTTTTCACCCCCACACACACACTCAAACACACATACACACAACCACACGTACACACACACACGTACACACACAGCCACACACACACACGCACACACACATACACACACAATGCACACACATAATACACACATACACACGCATGCATGCACGCACAAACACACGTACGCACGCACGCACACACTACCACACACAATTACACACACACGCGCGCGCGCGCACGCATGCACATACAACCAATCCCGTTGGAGGGGATATTTCCCCTTGAGTTAACATCAGTGCTGACTCCACTTTCCCCAAAAAGTCTTTTCGATGAGACTGTAAACCGAGGCCCCGTGTGCGAACACACGCAGAACAACTTGCGCACACGTTAAATCCTGTTTCGCTATTCGTAAGAGTAGGCCATTGTGTCCCAGTGGGAACAGATGACAATATTTACACAACTGCATACACACGGGGACTGGATAAAAAAGCAAATGAGTGCTTATTCCATTATCCTCTATATAAAAGAATAAATAAATAAATAAATAAAAAATACACACAATCACACACACACACACACACACACACACACACACACACACACACACACACACACACGCACACGCACACACACACACACACAACACACACACACACACACACACACGCATACGCACACATACAGCTCTCTGAGAAAATTGATTTTAGGGAGTATCTGAGTATGCACACAATCTGCATCATCAGAGTCGATGACCACGCTTACTAAACATAAACCACTTTGTTTTTCACTTTCCGGTCTCTGTCACGAACATACACAACAGCGTCGTTGTTCCTTTCTCCATTTCCACGGTAGGAATAGAGTTACTATCTTTAGGCTCACATCCTTTGCA
>CM060326.1:23019685-23024685 GCA_030674155.1 Stramonita haemastoma | reverse complement strand
TAACTACGGAAAATTTCACTTCAGACGAAGTAAAAATAAAATCAGAAATCAAATTTCCTAAAAGGGCGAAACAGATAACTTCTGTAAAGACAATTGGTACGTATGTTTCAGACCTTTTTGAAAAATCTGGAATCAATCAACATATCATGGATACTCAAACTAAAATTCTACCTTATCCCTTATGGGAAATGAACAAAGCAAATTTTGATATAGAATACACAAATATGGCTAAGAGTGAAAATAAAAATATCATGATCTCTGAAGTCCGATCGCACATTGATCAGAAATATTGTCACCATCTAAAAGTTTTTACAGATGGTTCACATCTAGATGATCAAGAAACAGGTTCAGCTTTTGTAATACCATCGCTTAAAGTAGAAAAATGTTATTATGTTGGTAAACATCATTCGATATTCACAGCTGAGCTAATAGCAATTTTAATGGCTCTTAACCATATTCTCGATCTTCCGCTGAATATATTTCAAACTTTACTTTGCGTTGATTCTAAATCGGTACTCTACGTATTAAAATCCACAAATTCTAAACATATATACATATACAATACATACATAATATATATATATATATATATATATATATATATATATATATATATATATATATATACATATATATATATATATACATATACATATATATAGATATATAGATATATAGATATATAGATAGATAGATAGATAGATAGATAGATAGATAGATAGATAGATAGATAGGTAGATAGATAGATAGATAGATAGATAGATAGATAGATAGATAGATAGATAGATAGATAGATAGATAGATAGATAGATAGATAGATAGATAGATACAGGTGGAGAAGTTGGTGGTGGTTTTGTTGTTGTTGTTGTTGTTTTTCTTTTTTACTTTGGCATGGTTTTGTTGTTTGATACTCGTTTAAAATGTCGTTATACACATGTAAAAGTCTCTTGCTGTTTTACATTTGAATCAGTCAGTGCTTTTTACTGGTAAAGGACGAGGAAGCATTTTGTATGGAAATAAAATTGAGACACGTCGATCTAACAGCAGCAAAAAGCCACACAAAGATAGCAGATGGTAAAGAGTTACAGGCTACATTGAATAGAAAGCATGTTTTTTGATAGACACTGACATACGACTCCCCCCCCCTCACTCCACGAAACACGCACACACACCACACACACACACACACACACACACACACACACACACACACACACCGCCGCGCGCGCGCGCGCGGACACACACACACAACACACACATACACACACGCACACACACGGACACACACACACGGACACACACACACGGACACACACACACTCAAACGCACACGCGCACACACACACACCACACACACATATATATATATATATATATATATATATATATATATATATATATATATATATATATATATATATATATATGTATATGTATATATATTGTATATGTATACATACATACATACATACATACATACATACATACATACATACATACATACATACATACATACATACATACATACATACATACATACATACATACATACATACATACATACATACATACATACATATAATAATATACATACGTCCACCCACATATACACACACATAGAAACATTTTTCTTACGAGCAAGGAGTATAAACAATACAATCTTAGAATGAAAGCCAAAAAAACCCCGCACTAAACGAAGCATGGCAAACCTAAACTGGGTATCTACGACGTAAACAAGTCTGTCAAAAAGACAGTGCGTTGACCATATAATCGGGTTTTGTGTGAAGTGAATTATTGTACACTTCATCAAATGATGATGTTAGATAGTGATTGATGCTGCAAATAAGACACCTACAAGATTAAGAAAGAAATCAATTATTCAAGAATTGGCGTCATGAAAGTTTCCTATGTATTGTTCCCAATGTGTAGGTGTTCTCAGAGGTTTTACCGGTGCGACTGTAAATAATTTCCTTGTGAAGATTTTTGTCGTTGTTTGTAGCAGACGTGTATAGAGCCGAGTGGTTAGGACCGTTTAACTGCAATCCCTCGAGTCCATAATGTTGTGGGTTCGAATCTCGGCGCGCGGCGTCTACTGAATTAAGAGATTTTTTTTGTGATCTCCTGGGTTAGATCCAATTGCAGAACTACCAATCCCGTGATTTCCTTCCTGGATATACACATGAAGATAATCAAATGCGTGTGGTGAAGATCCCGTATTTTATATAAGCGTTCGAACCTGGGAGCTTTAACTGGAGAACAATAGAAAAAAGTTATGTTGATAATACTTCTCTGATATCATATCGTTGTTCTTTTTCACTTTGTCTGTTGAGTTTGCGTACTTGCCTTAAAAGTGCAATGTTTATTTTCTTTTTCTGTATAAACTTGTTCCTCGTGTGTTCAGTTGCTAAGTAGGCAAAATGTTTTACTCAAATGGCACAAGATAATGAACAATGTTTTCACACGTTCGGGTGATTAACTGCTAAGCAGGGTTTTACATGAATTATGTCGTTAAAAAATGCTATGGCTTTAACACTTAATCAACAACATTGTAAACAATGTATTTTTAGCTTAATTGTTGTTTTGATTGTTTTTGTGTTGGATATTTTTTGGTGGGTGTAAGCATTTCTATTGTTACCTATAATGACTTCAGTGTTTGTTAGTTTTTTGTTTAATAAATAGCCTAACAAAAGATACGCTTTAAAAAATGTATATACATGTTCAAGACAATGACGTTCTTTTTTTTTGTTTTAAAAATTCGAAATGTCAAAACTTTCCCATAAAAGTTAATATCAAACGAGTGGCCTGCACATTCACTGTGTTGTGGTTTTGCTCTCTTTAGTTTGTTTCGATAATTAGAGAAGAAGCTTTTTTATATAAGCAATTTGAATTTGATTTAATGATTATTTCCATTAAATAATACTTTTCATTTAGTATTTACTTCATTCAGAATTAATGTATTTGTATACTACTCTCACTCTAAAGCCAAACACATGTATCCCCCCAAAGAAAGCTGTTTACCAATGAAGAAAAATGTAGCAATGTGCACAAAGGTAAGACAGATAGTTGGATACATAAAGAAAGACTTTCTCTAGTCCACCATTTTTTTTATCGAGACCACTCTCACTATATTTGTTTTCAAATAACACAGAAAACAGCGCGAGAGAGGAGAAAAACAACAACAAAACGCTACCACCATTAACAACAGTCTTCCGGATGAGACTATAAACCGAGGCCCCTTGTGCGAACACACGCAGAACATCTTGTGCACACGTTAAATCCTGTTCCGCTTTTCGTAAGAGTAGGCCATCGTGTGCCGGAGAGGGAACAGATGACGTTTACAAAACTGCATACACACGGGGACTGAATGTAAAAAAAACATATAATTGCTTATCCCATTATCGTCGATATAAAAGAATAAATATTATTAAAAAAACGAAAAACCTACAACAATACTCATACTCATTTTAACCTAATCTTTCTACCATCAACGATGTAGAGGTGGAGGTTAGGGGGGTATATATAGTAGGGGGTATGGGGGTTGGGGTAGGAGGGCGGGGAGATAGCAGTCACCTGTCTCCTGCTTTGGCAGGGCGATCTGTCACTGGACTGATCTCTGCAGAATCGGGACAGTGTCCTGATTGCAACAATGCCTGATGGATTGCCCTGGGATCTAATAGAACAACGCTATCAGAGTTTCCGACCCAGTCCATGTTATAAACCATCCCCCACCCTCCCTCCCACACACCACACACACAGATACGACACAGACACAAACACAGACACGCACCAGACACATAGCCACACACCACACACGCACGCACACACTCACACACACACGCGTACGCACGCACAACACACAGACACAGACACAGACACACACACACACACACACACAGACACACACACACACACACACACACACACACACACAACACAACACACACACACACACACACACACAAACACACAGACACACACACACACACTCACACACACACACACTCACACACACACACACACACAACACACACACACACACACACACACACACACACACACACACACACACACACACACAACACACACACACACACAGAGTCCCCCTCCTTTTCACCCCGCGCCCGTCCCTTTCGTCCCCCATTAATTATCCTCTCTCTCTATCTTTACTAACATTGTTTGCCGGCAGAGCATAATTAAGTGACTGAACTCTTCTTCCTCTGTTGTTCTCTCTGTCTCTGTCTCTGTCTATGTCTCTGTCTCTCTGTCTCTGTCTCTGTCTCTCTGTCTCTGTTTGTCTGTCTGTGTCTGTGTCTGTGTCTGTCTCTGTTTCTCTGTCTCTCTGTCTCTCTGTCTTTTTGTCTCTTTCTGTCTGTCTGTCTGCCTGTCTATTTATCTCTGTCTCTCTCTCTTGTTTTTTTATCTCTGTGCCTATGCATCTGTCATTGTCTCTGTTTCTCTCTCTGCGTTCCTGTATGTCTGTCTCTAGATCTTAGTCTCTACATGTGTATGTCTTTATATGTGTCTGTCTGTCTCTTTCTCTTTGATTCTCCGTCCCTCTTTTTTCACTCTAAAACTCGTCTCTCTTTGTACTCTCTCTCTCTCTCTCTCTCTTCTCTCTCTCTCTCTCTCTCTCTCTCTCTCTCTCTCTCCTCTCTCTCTCTCTCTCTCTCTCTCTCTCTCTCTCTCTCTCTCTCTCTCTCATCATGTCCATTGTGCAAGTCAGCAAAGGAAGATGAACAGCACTTTTTGTTTGTATGTCCTGCATATTCTGATCTAAGAAATAAGTTTCTTGGGGATTTAACTAGAACTCCAATCCACATGTTGTTACAAGTGTCCAATACCAAATAAATGCACGGTGTCTCAAGATACATTTTTCACTCAATGAACAAAAGGAAAAGAGAGTTGTCTGGAATCTAATGTTGGTTTTGATTTGTCTTGATGATGTATTTCAGGGTAAAGATGTTTACATGGTGTTTAGCTTTGCTTTTGAAATGCTTAAA
>CM060326.1:23014685-23017185 GCA_030674155.1 Stramonita haemastoma | reverse complement strand
GATCACTAGGCTATCCGAGAGAGAGAGAGAGAGAGAGAAGAGAGAGAGAGAGAGAGAGAGAGAGAGAGAGAGAGGAGAGAGAGAGAGAGAGAGAGAGAGAGAGAGAGAGAGGGCAAGGCAAGGCAAGGCAAGGCAAGGCAAGGCAAGGCAAGGCAAGGCAAGGCGAGGCAAATTCTTTTATTCGAAGATAATGAATAAGCACTCGTGTGCTTTTTTTTTATTTTAACTAAACAACAACAACAATAATCATCCAAATACCACGAACAGGAAACTATACCCAGTTCCAAACAACACACCAGAAATAAGGATAGCAAGGCAATAATAAGGTAATAAATGAACTCATTCATGACGGAAATAAGAAATAACCAAATGATGATTTTTATTTTTTAAGCTCTAATAGATAAACAGGAAACAAGAGAACATAACGAGGTAGACAACTGAAAGCACCAATCCGCCTGCACCACAATCAAAATAATAAGTCACATAAATCATAATATTTTGATAAAAGGGAGGAAAAGGAAGAATTATTAAGTAATAGCCTCATGAAAACGAGGGGGAGGAGGGGCGGTGGGGGGGGGGGGAGAAGTACTACCAATAACAAATTACATGCACACTGATAATGTATAATATATATATATATATATATAATATATATATATATAATATATATAATATATATATATATAGAGAGAGAGAGAGAGAGAGAGAGAGAGAGAGAGAGAGAGAGAGAGAGAGAGACAGACAGACAGACAGAAGACAGAGACAGAGACAGAGACAGAGACAGAGAGACAGAGATATTCATAAACAGAAACAGACGGAAAGACAGACAGAGAGATAGATGGGGAGAGAGAAAAAGATTAGCAGAGATATAGAAAGAGAAAAAGAAAGAGAGAGACAGAGACAGAGACAGGGAGAGAGAATAGCAACGGGAACAAAGACAATGATAACGATGGCACAACATAAATTCTGCACACGTACACAAAACACAACCAAATGCACACTAACACAAAACCCCAAACCAACACATACACATGAATAATAGCAATGAGAATAATATAATACTAAGTGTACATAGCTATACAAAGAATGCCACCTGCCCCCCCAAAAAAAACATGCAAACAAATTCTTTGCTGGCATTATTGTATCGCATGAACAGACAGGGACTTCCATTTGCACACTCAATGGAATCCGTGCGCTTGCATGCGTTATTCCCCACTGGCGGGATAACCTTAGCCAGCCCCATTACCTGTCTGACTCCTGGTCACTGCAAACGGAAGTGGACATTTTTGTTGTGCTTCCTGTTCTTGTCTCCCCTTCGTTTCCATCTGCGCTTCCTGAGTTATATGATAGTCATCCTGCCTCTTTCGGTTCTAGGGTATGTGTGGGGTTCAATGCACCTAGCCTGTTTTTTTAGATTTTTTTCTCTATTTTTTGTGTGTTGTATTGTGTTTATTGTGCTTTATCAGTACTCTCTCTCTCTCTCTCTCCTCTCTCTCTCTCTCTCTCTCTCTCTCTCTCTCTCTCTCTCTCTCTCTCTCTCCCTCTCTCTCTCTCTCTCTCTCTCTCTCTCTCTCTCTCTCTCTCTCTCTCTCTCTCTGTTTTTGATTTAAATTGATTTTTTGTCCTCAGCTAGAGCTTGGAGGTTCATTAATTGTAACACTTTGTGTATGTGACTGTGTTTGCTCATTGATCAGGTAGCCGCAATCTCTGAGTTTTATTATATTTTATACTATATTTTTGCTACTTGTTTCTGATACGCATGTGGAGCAACTTGATTTACATCATATAGTCAAAGAAGCACACAAACTCACACATACACACACACACACACATAGACGCACGCACTCACGCACACACGCACACGCGCACACATGCGCACACGCACACGCATGAAATATTTCTCCTAGAGTTAACATCAGCGCTGACTCCACTCCCCCCAAAAGTCCTTTGGATGAGACTATAAACCAAGGCCCCGTGTGCGAATGCACGCAGAACATCTTGCGCACACATTAAATCCTGTTCCGCTTTGCGCAAGAGCAGGCAATTATGTGCCTGTGGGAACGTATGACACGATTTACAAAAACTGCATACACACGGGTACTGGATGGGACGGGATAGCATAATGGTCAGAACATTGCACTCGCAATTTGACGAACCGAGTTCGACTCCAGTTCGAAGGGATTTTCCCCCTGGAATTAACATCAGTGCTGACTCAACTCTCCCCAAAAGTCGTTCGGATGAGACTGTAAACCGAGGCCCCGTGTGCGAACGCACGCAGAACATCTTGCGCACACGTTAAATCCTGTTCCGCTTTTCGTAAGAGTAGGACATTGTGAGCCGGTGGGAATAGATGACAATATTTACAAAACTGCATACACACAGGGACTAGATGAAAAAAGCACATGAATGCTTATTCTATTATCCTCGATATAAAAGAACTAATAAATAAAAAAATGTAAATAAATAGGTGTAAAAAAGCACAAGAGTGCTTATTCCAAAA
>CM060326.1:23002185-23007185 GCA_030674155.1 Stramonita haemastoma | reverse complement strand
GTTTGTTTTGTGTGTGTGTGTGTGCGTGTGTGTTGTGTATTGATTGTGTATGTAATTGTGTGTGTATGTATGTGTTATCGTCTGTGCGTGAGACCCATGTTGCTGTGTCTGAAGAGGTGTTGGTGTCTGGACTAAATAACTCCCAGTGTCCAATTTCGATGTCCATTGTAAAGTGGAGCCGCCGTCTCTATTGCTTGCTGGAAACAATTTGCCTTTGGCTCAGTGTGTTAACAGGGGACCTCGCTTAAGTTCTTTCGTGACAAGGTGTCTAAAACAGAGATAATGGTTTGAGGGAGAGAGAGAGAGAGAGAGAGAGAGAGAGAAGAGAGAGAGAGAGAGAGAGAGAGAGAGAGAGAGAGAGAGAGAGGGAGGGAGGGAGGGAGGGAGGGAGAGAGACACACACACAAACACGTGCGCACACACCCCACACACACACACACACACACACACACACACACACACACACACACACATGCGTGTTTCATCTCTGTCCCCAAACAACAACCCCAAACATAAAATTAAAAACACCCAGCAAAACTGCACAATTAATGCTTTTACTCGACTATGCCTTGCGGTTAATCAGCAGTGAATGCAGTCAGAAATTTTGAAAAACCCTAGTGAAGTGCTGATGCTATTCCTAATGACAGATACACAACGTGACAGGCAAGTCTAATGCATGACTGAACAACTAAAGGTAAGCATGAAAGAAGCATGTGTGGTACAGTGAATACCACATCGACACAAAGCCAGCCCTGTAGAATCTGCACATACAGTCCTCAAAAGGTTCTCCCAGGTTGATTTGATAATGTTGAGAGGTTGAACGTAATTTTGTGTCATCACCTAAAGACGTGTATACTCTGAGTGTCCTATAGCTTATCTTTAATTATTGACTCTATATAATCAAAAATCAATATTAAAGAATGGCAAAATTCTACACCTCCTTTATCACCGTGTCCAAATTGGGAACTTCAGAGGGCAAATTTTGATATCAATTATTCATCTTTAAAAAAAGAGGACAATGAGCTTATCCTTGGTTCATATGTAAAGGTGCATCTAGAAAACACATACCCTTCTCATGTTAAAGTTTACACTGATGGATCTCTTCTTGAAAATAAGGAAGCAGGGGCTGCTTTCTTTATTCCTACTTTAAAGGTTGAAAAATCCTTTTATATCAGCAAACATCATTCCATTTTTACAGCTGAACTTACAGCTATTTTAATGGCTTTGTACTTCCTGCTTGATTTCCCTAAAACTATTTTGCAGGTTTTGTTCTGTGTTGACTCGAAATCTGTTTTACAGTCACTTTGTAACTCAGAATCTAATGCTAGACAGGATCTTATAACTGAAATCAATCATTTAGTACACTTTTTAATTCTGAGAGGATCTAATGTTACTTTCTGCTGGGTTCCATCTCACTGTGGTATTTATGGTAATGAAAAGGTTGACAAAGTAGCCAAATCAGCAGCAAATCATTCTTCCTGTTCTACTGTCGTACATGTTCCGCTTTCTATTCGTGAGGGTTATGCACTACTTCAAAATGTTTGCTGGAAACATGTTAAAAAGAAACAGGAAGAGGCTGGATATCCCCTGTATAATTGTTCATATCTAGATTTTGAGAACATTCTTTGTACTCAGTACGGTTATCAAAAATCTTGTACCAGAAAAACTGTTACTCTAATCTACAGATTGAAACTAAATGCTTTTCGAGCAAAATTTGCAAAAAATATACAATGTATATGCGGTGAAAAACTTTCAAATAATCATGTTTTGTATCACTGTTCAGGTTTAAAAAAGTTCCTACCATCATTTCAAAATACGTCCCTACACGAGGTTCTTACGAATCCAAGGCTATTGTGTGAGATAGCATTATCCCTGATGCGATCCCCAGTAGCTTCATTTTTGTAACATTTGACAATGCGTCTGCAACAGATTTGAAATCAGAATGATTCCAAATGTTCAGGTTCTGCTGTTAGCATAGTTTTATTGCTATTGTTGTTGTTCTGAGGGTTGTTCTTTTTGTGTTTCTTTGCCTTGTTTCATTTGTTTCATTTTTTCTATTTTTGGGAATTAGTATCTTGCTACATCTTCCATCTCATCAACCCTCCCCTCCCCCCCCCCCCCCCCCCCCACTCTCCGTCTAATATCACATTAAGGAACAGACGTAAAATTGAAGACATACTCTATATGATAATGAATGATTGCCTCTAATTTTGCTGTTTTTCGTGGTGGTGGTGGCGGTGGTGGCGGTGGTGATCATTATGATGGTTGTCTGGGTGCAGTTTATCTTTAAAATATGGCTTTAGATATGGTTGATTGCCTCCTATTTGTTCCTGGTGGTGGTGGTGGTGGTGGTGGTGGTGGTGGTGGTGGTGGTGGTGGTGGTGGTGGTGGTGGTTGGAGTGATGGTTAAGCATTCTTTTTCTTTACACCATGGGATTCCTCTTCAATGATCTCTGTCTCCCTGATCTCACCTGGGAATCACTGTGAGACTTTAAAAACACACTGTATGTAAAATGTTCATAGATACTTGTGTTTATGTACTTTACTCCATAGATATCACACTCCAGCTTTCCAGGCTTTTTGTCCTCTTGGTTTTATTTATTTTCAGTTTGGTATTATCTAGTCTTTTATACCACTTGTATCATTATTATTTATCTTCCATTTTGTTTTTAGAGGCCAACACATCTTATTTGTTTGTTATGACTAGAAGTGTCTTCTTCAACACAAATTTGCTTTGTTCGTATCTATAGCAATTCAGAGGTAGGATAGCTGTTAAGGTTCCATATTCATTTTACCTTGGAAGAATCAGAAACAGACTTCTAAAGAAACTATGTGAAACTAGTAAGATGATGGAGTATCTTTCCTCGAGGAACAGAAGTATCACAAAAAGAGACTGGAAGACAGACATAGAAATACATTAAAACAGGGACAGAGACAGAAAATGAGACAGAGAAGAAAAAAAAGACGTATAAACAGACTGACAAATTGACAAGCAGGCAGACTCACACAGTGATGTATTTAATCTGTTTCCCCATACACCGAGCCCACCCATAGCATTCACAAAGCGAAACAACACCATTAAGAGCATTACTCAACCATGCCCCAACGCTTAATTAAATTTGAATGAAGTCAGGAACTCTCAAAGCTGCAGCAAAGCACTGATGTTTATCTCTGATGGCGGTCACAACAACGCGACATGCCAGTTTGACTTGTGAATGAATAGCGGACAAAGAAACCTTGTGCAGTACATTGAATGGCAGTTGAACAAGGAGTACAGTTAAGTCTGAACTGAAAGCTACCATAATGTTAGTAGACGAGTGTACAGAATTAAGGAAGAGGAGCACATCTAATAACTGTGTTGTTGTTATAGTTTGGCATTCTTTGGTTCTAGACCTTGAGGATCATTCACGCTACGCAATACCTTTAACGGTACTCTCCAATTCACAGGACGAAAATTTTGCCTACATAGCCCTTTTTGAAGTACTTCACTATGTAGGCATCATTTTCCAGCTTAAGAAGGATTCTAGTCCCCACAACTTTATTTGATTTGACTGTATCGCATTTAAGCATGTACGTCATTTTCTACCATTCTTAGCAATTTTTATTCTAGCTTTATAGAGGAAGCAATCAAATTTGCAAAACGTTTGTGACTGTTCTGACTGCAAACACTTTGTTTGGCTCTTACAAATTATCTTGGTTGTGTTTTCAGCAGTTCAAAGACGTAATAGCAATGGTTTCAGGTTCATTTACCTTGATTGAGTCCAAGAAATATTTTTAGGAGTGATTGTTCAATACGATATACGATATACGAGTACTTGCCTGGCATAAAGACACAAACAGAAGCAGAAAAACAGAAACAGGATGACTCTAGCACAGGGATAGAGACAAAAAAACAGACAGAGAAAATGACAGACATAATAAATATAAAAAATAGATAGACTAACAAATTGGTAAGCCGACACACACAGGGATGTTTTCAATCTGTTTCCCTAAACAACAGGCCCACCCATAACATTCAAAAAGCAAAACAGCACCATTAAAGGCGCTACTCGACCGTGCCCCCACGCTTAATTAAATTTGAATGAAGTCAGGAATTCTCAAAGCTGCAGCAAAGCACTGATGCTTATCTCTGATGGCTGCCACAAAAACGTGACATGCGAGGTTGACATGTGAATGAATAGCTGAATGTCATCTTGAAAGAAGCATTGTGTGCACGCTACGTGGAATGACAGAAAAGCAAGAAATGTAGTTAAGTCTGTATGAAAGGTTGCAAAAGCACGAGCAATATAGTGTGTGTAAAATAGAGTGCTGATTAATTTTGAATACTGCTTTAGATATAAAAAAAAAAATGCCTATAGTCATTTGCTTTTTTTGTTTGGCTTTTTTTCAGCCTAGAATTAATCGGAAATCTGCAAAATGTATCTCTGAATTAGCATGGGAGTCACTGTAAGAAGTTAAGTACGTATTGGATGTGAAGTGTGATACCATGGCTGTTTTCTCAGTAACAGGAGCGATGCTCTCTAGCTGCATAGGTTTTGTTTTCTCTTTTTCATTTTTGTTGATTTCATTTTGTCTTAGTTATTCAGCATTACATGCTATTAACATATTATCGTTATTCTTATAAATCTTATTGTTAATGCTGTCATTATTACTATCTACCAATATTATGGGGACGGGATAGCTCAGTGGTCAGAGCACTCACTTTCCAAAAGCTATGGTTAAGCAGCAATGAGCTTGGTTACCAGTTGGATGGGTGACCGTTTGCACACCTTGGCTTTAGCATAGTCCACCAGTTCACCAACTGTAAATGGGTACCTGACCTCTTCAGGGTCAGGGAAGGTAAAGTAGCGAGGGAGAGTAGATTGGCGCCGCCCTCAATATGCTGGCCCCTAGAGAAGCTGAAGTCTCTGATGTCTCGCTCCCCTACAACCACATAGGTTATGAGTCACTTTTACATTTACATTTTTATCATTATTATATTATTATTATTATTATTATTA
>CM060326.1:22984685-22999685 GCA_030674155.1 Stramonita haemastoma | reverse complement strand
ATGTTCACTCATTTTTTCACTCAGTCCCATGTCCCAAAGGACGTAGGGGGGACATGAGAGAAGACGCAACGGAGATCTTTTTCCATGCTTCACGATCCTGTGTGGCTAGTAGGAGGCGTTGCAGGGGTTGGGCAGTCCAGTCTTTGATGTTGTCAACCCATGATTTCTTTTGGCGGCCTCTTCTTCTCTTGCCCTCGACTGTTCCTTGCAAGATGGTTTTTGCTAGGGTGTTGTGTCTTGTGGTGTGACCAAACCACATCAGCTTTCTCCTCTTTATGGTGGAGAGCAAAGGCTCTTGGGGGCCCACACGCTTTTTGATTTCTTCTTTCACATAGTTATTGGTCTTGTGTTCTTTGTATGATATTTTGAGGAGTCTTCTGTGGCACTTGTTCTCGAATGCTTGGATTCTTCTCTCTAACTCTGCTGTCAGAGTCCATGATTCACAGCCATATAGGAGGATATCACGAGGGATTTGTAGAGGTGGTATTTGGTGCAGAAGCTGATGTTGTTGCTTCTGATGATCCTCTGGAGTCTGACTAGAGCAAATGTTGCTGTTGCAATGCGAGCTTTCACCTAATTGTTTGATGTGCCATCTTTTGTTAGGATGGAGCCTAAGTATTTGAATTGGCTCACCTCTTCCAATATTTATCCATTCATCTTTATTTCCGTGCTGTCATTACTCGCGCTGTTGACCATGATCTTCGATTTCTCTGTACTGACCTCCATGCCGTATGCGCTCGCTCGGTCTGTTAGACTGTCTGTGAGGATTTGCAGTTCTTGTTTGCTGCTGCCCATGAGGTCAATGTCATCTGCAAATCTGAGGTTGCAAAGGGGTCTTCCACCAATGGAGATGGAAGTGTGGTGGTTTTGCAGTGTCTCTGTCATGATGTTTTCGAGGAAGAGGTTGAAGAGTACAGGTGAGAGAAGGCAGCCCTGGCGGACTCCAACCGTGGTCTTGAAGAACTCGCCCACGTGATTGTTCATGAAAACTGCACTTCTTGCATTCTCGTACAGAGCCTTGATGACTTCAATTAGGCAGTTGTCAATGTTGAAGTGCCTGAGTACTTGCCAGAGGCCGTCATGCCATACCCTGTCAAAGGCCTTTTTGAAGTCTATAAAATTGTGATACAAGTCTTTTTGGTGTTGGAGATGCTTCTCTATCAGAATTCTCAGGTTGAAAATTTGTTCCATTGTGCTGCGTTTTGGTCTAAAGCCCGCTTGTTCTTCTGCCAGGAGTTTTTCTGCTTGGTTTTTCAGTCTGTTGAGGACTACCTGCAGCATGATCTTGCTAGGATGGCTTATGAGACTGATGGTTCTGTAGTTCTGACATTGCTTGATGTTTCCTTTCTTTGGCAGGGGTATTACAAGAGACTGTGTCCATTCTTTTGGCCATTCTTTGGTGTCGTGGATCTTCTGACAAAGATCTGTGAATCGCCTTGCTGTTTCATTCCCTCCATTTTTTATGAGTTCAGCTGGGATGTTATCGATTCCAGGGGACTTCCCCTTCTTCAATTGTTTAATAGCTGTGTCTACTTCACACCTTAGTATTGGTGGGTCTTTATCTTGGTGTTCAGGGGGTTTGTTGGAAACTATGTTGGTATCTGGGCGTAGTGGGTAGTTATACAATCCCTCACAGTATTCTGTCCAGCGTTGGAGGATGGCATTGTTTTCCGTTAAAAGATTTCCTTCTTTGTCTTCAATAACAGAGGCTTTAGGCTGTGTGGTTTTAGTTAGTGCTTTCAGAGTGTTGTAAGCTGTTTTGCTGTTTCCCTTGGCCATTCCATCTTCGATGTTGTTGCATTGTTCTTCTATCCACGCTTCTTTGGCTTCTCTCATCTTTTTCCTCACTTCTCTGTGGCTATCCATGTACTTGTTGTTGGCTTCTTGACTTGTGAACTTTTGCTTCTTAAGTTCTCTTCTTTTGTCGCAGAGGTCAAGAACCTCATTTGTCACCCAGGTTGTTTCTTTGTTCTGCTTCTGCCTAATGTTTCTTCTGCTGCTGTCGTTAGACTTCTTTGATGTTGTTGGCTAATGTGTTCACATCATTGTCAATGGCTGTGAGTGCGGCGAACTTTCCTCCAATGTTGGCTTGGAAGATCTCAACCACTGTTGGGTCTTTGAGTTTTTCCAGGTCGAATCTTATGCGTGGGCTTTTTGGCTGTTGTTTTGCTTTCAGTTTCAGTCTGATGGTGGTAAGTACAAGGTCGTGGTCACTGCCAATGTCAGCTCCTGGGAATGTTCTTGTATTTGCCTTGTTTATGCTGGATTTGAATCTTTGGGGTGACAGAATGTAATCAATTTGATTATAATCAGACCATTTGGTGAGTGCCAGGTTGATGTTCTAGATGGCTTGTGAGGGTGGAGTGTGTTAGCCAGAGTTAGTTTGTGCTTCTTTGCGAATTCCAGCAGCCGCTGTCCTCTGTCATTTGTTTCTCCCAGTCCAAAGCGTCCTGTGGTTCCTGCCCAGGTGTCATAGGCATCAGGTCCCACCTTAGCATTCCAATCGCCTTCCACAATAACGATGTCTTTTTTGGGCGTTTTGGAGATGACGTTTTCAAGTTCTTCATAGAATTCTTCCATCTGGTCATCATCGTAGTCAGATGTTGGAGCATACACTTGGATGATGGTGAGATTCTGGGGTTTTGCAGAGACTCTGATTGAGATCAGTCTGCTGGATATTGGTGTGCAGTTGATGATGCTTGACACAATCTCTTTCCTGACAATGAAGCCTACTCCGTGTTGGTGTAGTTTCTCATCTCCACTGTACCATATTTTGTGGCCGTCTTGCGTGGTTGTTTCTCCGAAGCCAATCCATCTGACTTCCGCAAGCCCTAGGATGTCCCATTTATACCTCTGTAATTCATGTGTGAGTTCCTGTACTCTTCCTGTTTGGTACAGAGTCCTAACATTCCATGTACCAATGGTTACCCCTTTAGCTGGAAGCTTTAGGGTTAGTTCTGCTCCAGTGGCACACTTGTCACTCCCACCCTGGAGGCTTGCAGTGGGTAGCGCGGTCGTTGTTGATCCGGGCCTCGACCGATCCGGCATGTGTTTCTGTTTTGCTTTTCTCATCAAGAAATGTTATGAATGTATAATAATTTACACTATTTATTTATTTATTTATTTATTCTTTTATATCGAGGATAACAGAATAAGCAATCATGTGCTTTTTTTCATCTGGTCCCCGTGTGTATGCAGTTTTGTAAATATTGTCATCTGTTCCCACCGGCACACGATGGCCTACTCTTACGAAAAGCGGAACAGGATTTAACGTGTGCGCAAGATGTTCTGCGTGCGTTCGCACACGGGCCTCGGTTTAAAGTCTCATCCGAAGGACTTTTTGGGGAGAGTAGAGTCAGCACTGATGTTAACTCCAGGAAGAAAATTTCCTCGACCGGACTCGAACCCGGGTCTTCAAATTGCCAGCGCAATGTTCTGACCACTAGGCTATCCGCCCCCCCCTATCTGTGACTATGCTATCCTTACAGCATGGTGATATTCTGGGGGAGAGAACAATGAGACTTATCTCTGCATCAAAGTGTATTCGCTCTCTGACGTAAGTTACCACACCCATCAAGTTGTTAGTCTTTGTGCCTGGTATCATCTTCTTAGAAACCATTTCTGTGATTTTCTTTAAAAGTAGAGTTCCTGCACTTTCCCTTGAAAACAGCCAATGCACAATCATGTTAAATCTTATGTTTCAGACTGATCGATTAAACATGTAGCTCCAAACTGTCAGTGTGAATAGGACGACCTGCTAAACGAAACGTCTGAAAGGTGTACAAAGTGGAAAGGATGAAGATTGCCCTAAGGCTTCAATCCCATTCACAGGGCACACACACACACACACACACACACACACACACACACACACACACACACACACACACACACACACATATTTATTCATATACACTAGCTGACATGTGATTTTAAGCAAAATGGTCATTGGCTAGAGACTGCTAGCAGGCCATTTGAATCAAGTCTAAAATGAACACGCTCTGTCTCGAAGGGTCTGGTTGACCTTGACGCCATAAACAGCTTGAGCAGTCTACATTGACGGACAGTCATTTTGGGAACCTTTTCAGCCTGACGTCTCGGCCTTATGGTTCAGAAGGCTAGTCTGTCACCTACTTAAGGCGATTTTATCTGTGTGGAATTAGATCAAGTGCCTGGTGTCTTCCCTTGAATATATTTGTTTGTGACCATTTTGGTTAAGCATCTAACGTCTGTCCCCGAACATTGTTTAGTCTTTGACCTTTTTGGTAAAGTGTCTGGTGTCCTCACATTTACATTATTTTGTCTTTGACCTTTTTGGTTAAGCATTGTATGTCCTCTCCTTTGTGATATTTTGTGTGTGACCTATTTTAGCAAGTGTATTTATTGTTTACAATCACATCATTTTGCCACTGACCTTATTGACCAAGTGTCTGACGTTACTTTGTAAAACATTATGTTATGGGTCACATATGTTTTATTATATTGTGTCTGACATGTTTTAGTAACATTACGTGGTATGCAACCATTATGGCTGTGAATTTGATGTCCTCTCATTAATATTATGTTGTAAACTTGTTGACATGTATCTGATGCCCCCATGCTCACAATACCCTGTGACCTTTTCAGGCCAAAAGCATAAATCTTGTATTAGTTTGTCTGTGATAAGCAAAGTCACGTATTTAATGGCCTCTAGTTAACATTTTTTTGTCTTTGACGTTTTAGACAAAGTTTCTAGCTGTGGTTTCATCATGTTTTACACACACACATACACACACACACACAAGCGCACACACACACACGCAAACACATACATGAACGTACACACACGTACACACACATACACACTCACACAGAGACGTGCACACACACACACATACACAAACACACATAAACACACACGCTCAGTGCTCTCTCTCTCTCTCTCTCTCTCTCTCTCTCTCTCTCTCCTCTCTCTCTCTCTCTCTCTCTCCTCTCTCTCTCTCTCTCTCCTCTCTCTCTCTCTCTCTCTCTCTCAGGAAAAACCTCAAAAGAAAATTAATCTTTCTCTTTGCTCAGTTTTGGGAGGTAGGTGTGACTTTGTGCATCCTTGATCAAAAAGGTCACAGGAAGAATGACACCAAGGCGAGGAATGGGGAAAGCTGTGGTGATAATTATGCATATCGCTGAGTGTATAGCGGTGTCAATGCGTGCACACGTGTCGTAGGATTGTGAGAAAAAAATCATATTTCAGTGCAATGTCTTTTATTTTTTGCTTTGTTTATTTTTTCTTGTGTTTTGTTGTGCTATCTTTCTGTCTTTCGCTGTATCTATGTCTGTTTCTCTCTCTTTCTCGCTGTCTCTATTTGTCCGTCTCCCTCTGTCTCTGTCTCTCTCTGTCTCTCTCTCTATCTGTCTGTCTGTCTCTGTCTCTCTCTGTCTCTCTTCTTCTCTATCTCTCTATCTCTCTCTGTCACTATGCCTCTCTGTCTCTGCCTCTGTTCGCCTCGCTCTCTCTGTCTATCTCTCTGGGTCTCTGTCTTTCTCTCTCCCTCTCTCCACCCCCCACCCCCTGTCTGTACTCTTCTCTCTCTCTCTTTATCTCTCTCTCCCTCTCTCTCTTCTCTCTCTCTCTCCTCCCTCTCTCTCTCTCTCTCTCTCTCTCTCTCTCTCTCTCATCTCTCTCTCTCTCCTCTCTCTCTCTCTCTCTCCTCTCTCTCTAAGGAAAAACCTCAAAAGAAAATTAATCTTTTTCTTTGCTCAGTTTTGGGAGGTAGGTGTGACTTTGTGCATCCTTGATCAAAAAGGTCACAGGCAGAATGACACCAAGACGAGGAATGGGGAAAGCTGTGGTGATATGCATATCGGCTGAGTGTATAGCCATGTCACTGCGTGCACACGTGTCGTAGGATTGTGAGAAAAAAGTCATAATTATTTCAGTGCAATGTGTTTTATTTTTGCTTTGTTTATTTTTTCTTGTGTTTTGTTCTGCCATCTTTCTGTCTTTCTCTGTCTCTGTATGTCTGTCTGTCTCTCTGTCTCTCTCTGTCTCCTTTTCTCTATCTGTCTCTTTCCCTGTCCTCTTTCTCTGTCTCTCTGTCTCTCTCTCTCTCCGCCTCTCTGTTTCTCTCTGTCCCTGTTTGTCTGTCTGTCTGTCTCTGTCTCTGTCTTTCTCTGTCTCTCTGTCTCTGTCTCTGTCTATCTATCTATCTATCTATCTATCTATCTATCTATCTATCTATCTATCTATCTATCCACTATCCAACTATCCAACTATCTATCTATCTATCTATCTATCTATCTATCTATCTATCTATCTATCTATCTATCTATCTATCTATCTATCTATCTCTGTGCAAGGAAAATATAACTCATGAAAATTAATTTTTCTCTTTACTCAGTTTTTGGGGGTAGGTGTGACTTTGTGCATCCTTGATCAAAAAGGTCACAGGCAGAATGACACGAAGGCAAGGAATTGAGAAAGCTGTGGTGATATGCATATCGGCTGAGTGTATAGCCCTGTCACAGCGTGCAAGTGTCATAGGAATGTGAGAAAAAAGTCATATTTCAGTGCAATGTCTTTTTTTTGCTTTGTGTACTTTTTTGTATTTGTTGTTCTAACTCTCTTTGTCTTTGTTACTGTCTCTGTTTGTCTGTCTGAGTGCCTGTCTCTCTCTCTGTCTCTCTCTGTCTACCTGTCTCTCCCTGTCTCTCCCTGTCTCTCTCTGTCTCTCACTTTGTCTCTCTCTGTCTCTCACTCTCTGCCTGTCTCTCCCTCTCTTTGTGTGTCTCTTTTTCTGTCTCTCTATCTCTCTCTAGCCTCTCTGTCTCTCTCTGTCCCTGTCTGTCTGTCATTGTCTGCCTCTCCATCTTTGTCTCTCTGTCTGTCTCTCTCTGTATCTGTCTATCTATCTATCATCTATCGATCTATCGATCTATCGATCTATCGATCTATCTATCTATCTGTCTGTCTGTCTGTCTGTCTGTCTGTCGTCTGTCTGTCTCTGTCTGTCTGTCTGTCTGTCCTCTCTCTCTCTCTCTCTCTCTCTCTCTCTCTCTCTCATCCTCTCTCTCTCTCTCTCTCTCCTCTCTCTCTCTCTCTCTCTCTCTCTCTCTCTCTGAGAGGAAAAAAAAAAGCCTCAAGTAAATTATTTTTTCTCTTTGCTCAGTTTTGGGAGGTAGGTGTGACTTTGTGCATCCTTGATCAAAAAGGTCACAGGCAGAACAACACCAAGGCAAGGAATGGAGAAAGCTGTGGTGATATGCATATCGGCTGAGTGTATAGCCCTGTCACTGCATGCAGGTGCTGTAGGCTTGTGAGAAAAAAGTCATATTTCAGTGCAATATCTTTTTTTAGTTTGCAAATTGTTCTTGTGTTTTGTTGTGCTATTTGTCTATCTGTCTCTCTATCTGTTTTTGTCTCTGTCTCTATTTGTCTGTCTCTCTATACCTCTCTCTCTCTCTCTCTCTCTCTCTCTCTCTCCTCTCCTCTCTCTCTCTCTCTCTCTCTTCTCTCTCCTCTCTCTGTGTATCTCTGTCAGTCTGTCTGTGTGTCTCTGTTTCTCTCTGTCTCTCTTATTATCTATCTCTCTTTCTCTCTCTGTCACTCTGTCTCTGTCACTGTCTCTGTCTCTGTCTCTCTCTCTCTGTGCGAGGAAAAAAAATCCTCAAGTAAATTAATTTCTCTCTTTGCTCAGTTTTGGGAGGTAGGTGTGACTTTGTGCATCCTTGATCAAAAAGGTCACAAGTAGAATGACAGCAAGGCGAGGAATGGAGAAAGCTGTGGTGATATGCATATCGGCTGAGTGTATAGCCCTGTCACTGAGTGCACGTGTCATAGGATCGTGAGAAAAAAGTCATATTTCAGTGCAATGTCCTTTTTTGTGCTTTGTGTACTTTTTTGTATTTGTTGTTCTAACTGTCTTTGTCTTTGTCTCTGTCTGCTTGTGCATCCGTCTGTGTGTCTGTGTGTCTGCCTCTGTTTCTTTCTCTCTCTGTCACCCTTTCTCTCTGTCACTCTTTGTCTCTCCTTCTCTCTGTCTCCCTGTCTCCTCTCTGTCCTCCCCATGTCTCTCTCTCTGCTTCTCTGTCTCTCACTGTCCCTCTGTTCCTCTCCCTCTCTCTGTCTCTCTCTCTTGTTCTCTCTCCCTGTCTCTCTCCTCTGTTTCCCTTATCTCTCTTCTCTCTGTCTGCTCTTCTCCCTCTCTCTCTTCTCTTCCTCTGTCTCCTCTTCTCTCTCTCTCTCTGTCTCCTCGTCACCTTTTCTACTCTCTTCGTCTCTTCTGTCTGCCGTCTCCCTCTCTGTTTAGTTGTCTCTCTCTTCTCTGTCCTCTCTGTCTCCGTTCCTCTCTTGTCTCTCTGTCTCTCTCGTCCTTTTGTCTACTCTGTCTGTCTGTCTGTCTGTCTCTGTCTCCGTCTCTCTCTTATCTCTCTGTCTCTCTGTCTCTGTCACCCTCAGATCTATTCTCTGTCTCTGTCATTCTGTCCAGTTCTTCTGTCATCTCTCTCTCAATCCATCTCTCATCCTCTTCTCTCTCTCGCTCATCTCCCTCTCTCCTCTCTCATCTGCGAGGAAAAAAAAACCTCAAGAAAATTATTTTTTCTCTTTGTTCAGTTTTTGGGGGTAGTGTGACTTTGTGCATCCTTGATCAAAAAGGTCACAAGTAGAATGACAGCAAGGCGAGGAATGGAGAAAGCTGTGGTGATATGCATATCGGCTGAGTGTATAGCCCTGTCACTGCATGCAGGTGTGATAGGATTGTGAGAAAAAAGTCATATTTCAGTGCAATGGCTTTTTTTTCTTGCATTTGTTGTTCTCTCTTTATCTGTGTCTCTGTCTCTGTCTGCTTATATTGTCTGTATGTCTGTCTCTGTTTCTTTCTCTCCGTGTCTCCCTTTCTGTCACTCTTTGTCTCTCCCTGTCTCTCTGTGTCTCCCTCTCTCTCTGTCTCTGTCTCTCACACTTTGTCTCTCTCTGTCTCTCTTTTCCTTCCTCCTTGCCTCTCTCTCTCTCTCTCTCTCTCTCTCTCCTCTCCTTCTCTCTCTCTCTCTCTCTCCACCACACACACACACACACACCACACTTTATTTCTCTCTGTCTCTTTCTGTCTGCCTGTCTCCCTCTCTTTCGCTGTCTCTTCCTCTGTCTCTCTCTCAGTCTCTCTGTCTCTCTCTGTCCCTGTTTGTCTATCTCTGTCTGTCTGTCTGTCTCTGTCTCCGTCTCTCTCTTTCTCTGTCTCTGTCTGTCTGTCTGTCTGTCTGTCTGTCTGTCTGTCTGTCTGTCTGTCTGTCTGTCTGTCTGTCTGTCTCTCTCTCTCTCTCTCTCTCTCTCTCTCTCTCTCTCTCTCTCTCTCTCTCTCTCTCTCTCTCTCTCTCTCTCTCTCTCTCTCTCTCTCTCTCTCTCTCTCAGTGCTGACTCCACTTTCCCCAAAAGTCCTTCGGATGAGACTTTAAACTGAGGCCCCGTGTGTGAACGCACGCAGAACATCTTGCGCACACGTTAAATCCTGTTCCGCTTTTCGGAAGAGTAGGCCATCGTGTGCCGGTGGGAACAAATGACAAGAATTACAAAACTGCATACACACAGGGACCGGATGAAAAAAGCACATGATTGCTTATTCTGTTATCCTCGATATAAAAGAAAAATAAATAAATAAATAAATAATCACTCTCTCTCTCACTCTCTCTCTCTGTGCAAGGAGCATATATTTCAAGAAAATTAATTTTTCTCTTTGCTCAGTTTTGGGAGGTAGGTGTGACTTTGTGCATCCTTGATCAAAAAGGTCACAGGCAGAATGACACCAAGGCGAGGAATGGAGAAAGCTGTGGTGATATGCATATCTGCTGACTGTATAGCCGTGTCACTGCGTGCATGTGTCATAGGATTGTGAGAAAAAAAAATCATATACAAGTGCGATGTCTTTTTATGCTTTGTTTTATCTTTCCTTGAGTTATGTTGTGCTATATTTCTGTTTTTCTCTGTCTCTCTGTCTCTCTCTGTCCCTGTCTGTCTCTGTTTCAAACTTTATCTCTGTCTCTTTGTGTTTCTCTGTCTCTGTCTCTCTCTGTGTCTCTGTCACTGACTCTCTCTTTCTTTCTCTCTTCGTGTCTCTCCTATCTCTCTATCTCTCTCTATATTTCTACCTGTCTCTGTCTGTCTGTCTGTCTGTCTGTTTTTCTCTCTGTCTCTCTCTGTCTCATTCTGTCTCTACATATCTGCCTGCCTGCCTGCCTGCCTGCCTCTCTCTGTCTCTCTGTCTCTGTCTCTGTCTCTGTTTTCTCTCTCTCCTCTCTCTCTCTCTCTCTCTCTCTCTCTCTCTCTCTCTCTCTCTCTCTCTCTCTCTCTCTCTCTCTTTCTCTCTCTCTTTCTGCGTAAGTGCGCGCGTGGCTTTGTGTGCGTGTACACGTGCATGTGTGCATGCGTATGTGTATGTTTATGTATGAAATGTGTGTGTGCGTGTGTGTTTGTGTGTGTTGAGAGAGAGAGATATACAGACAATCTGTGTGTGTTTTTGCCTACATCAATTCATACATACACACACATACATACATACAGACATATACATATAGTAGGCTCCCATAAGTCTCGGAAGACTATGGAGTTGCGCTCTAGTCTTTAGACCGCAAAGCCTGGGCAAGTATGTATGGAGGGCAAGCTGTTACCCATGCAGCAGACATATCTCCACGGCACTGGAATTATCCATTGGAGAGGCAATGACCGATACGAATGGTTCCAGTACCGTCGCAGGAGCCACCAGAACGTTGCCATATACCTACAGCCCTGAGCCGCTCTGGGACTCCAACTCCCCGATTTTTCCTCAGGGATGGTGTCTAAACACGACACATGTGTGCATGCTGGTTTGTTATAATTTTGTCATCCGCTCCTACCGGCACACGATGGCCTGCTCTTCCGAAAGGCGGAACGGGGTTTTAACGTGTGCGCACGATGTTCTGCGTGCATTCATTCGCACACGGGTCCTCGGTTTCGAGTCTTACCCGAATGACTTTGACATTCAGTTCGATTTTTTTGTCAAACTGGGAAGAAAGGGCGAGGCTGGGTACGAACCCAGAAACTCACGGTTTACATATTGGCAGGCAAACGTCTTAACCATCCTGCCACCGTCCTTTTATATATATATATATATATATATATATATATATAATATATATATATATATATATATATATATATATATATATATATATATATATATATATATATATATGCTTTTTGTCACAGCAAATTTCTCGGAATGAAATTAATGTTGTTCTCTCCGGGAAGAGTGCGTCGCCAAAAAAAGTAGTGCCACCTTTTTTTTTTTCTATATCCTGTCTACAACTGTATTTATTTTCCTATCAGAGTGCACTAGTGGCGTTTTACTACAGAATTTTGCCAAGGACAACCCTCTTCTTGCCGTGGTTTTTTTTTTACGTCCACTAACTGATTATCTGCAACACACGGGCCTCAGTTTTTTGTCTCAGCCGAAAGACTACCACCCAGACCACAATTCATGGTGTAGTGGATGAGGGAGAAGTTTGAGGCCCACACAGGTTTCGACCCCACCTAACACTCCAACCCGAACATTTCGCTTTCTAGGCAGGTGCGTTACTTTTAGATCAGAAATCCATCTTTCAAGTGCAGTGGTATATCAAAATTGAAGAAAACAGTTTGTTTCTTTTAGCCTATCCAGATCACCTATCCTTTCTTGCTTTGGGAAGTGCACTTTTGCCTTTGTCTCACTCCACTTCTATAAAGACTACAGCTAGCTGCTCGCTGCTTTTTTGTTTTGGGCCATATATCTTTATTCGTTCTCTTTGTACATTTCATGGCCTACCTGCTTGTTTTCTTTCATTTGATTTTTTTCGTATTTGTTTATTCCTTATCGGTAGGTTTTATGCTGCTTTTGTTTGTAGTAGTTTTTGTAGGGTTTTTTTTTTTTAGTGCGCACGCGCGCACGCGTGCGTGTGTGTGTATATGTTGTATGTGTATGTGTGTATGCGTGTGTGTGTGTGTGTGTGCATGTGCGTGTGTAAGTGTGTGTGTATGTGTGTGTGTGTGTGAGTGTGTGTGTATGTGTGTGTGTGTTTGAGTGTGTGTGTATGTGAATGTGAGTCTTGTGTTTATCTGCGTGTGTAGGTGCATGCGCACGTGGGTTTGAGTGAGTGAGTGAGTGAGTGAGTGAGTGAGTGAGTGAGTGAGTGAGTGAGTAAGAGTGAGTGTGTGTGTGTGTGTGTGTGTGTGTGTGTGTGTGTGTGTGTGTGTGTGTGTGTGTGTGTGTGTGTGTGTGTTTAATATGATATAGTTGTTGTGATTTTATCGTATGACTGTTCATGCCTAAGAAAACTTGTTTTCTCTCTTTTACCTCATATAATGATCTTAACCAGTTGAATATATTTTGAGCTGGTCATGATTATTTTCTCATTTTGTTTTGCATAGCTACTTGCATGGATCATTAGGCTGCTTTTTGTAGTTTTTAGGTAAATCCGCTGACAGAGAAAATAATGGGAAGACAACATCAGAGAGCAGACTAACCTTGATTGAAAAAAAAAACATAATCAGTAAAGTTGCGAACCGCAAGTCTTGGAGAAAGCGGGTTGCACAATATGCAGTGATTACCCTAGCTTTCTACTGTACTTGAGTATGGAGGGAAAGGAAGTATATTTTGCCTACCTAAAACCTAGTACGCATGGTGCACGTAAGCATTTCGATAATGTGATTTTATGATGAACGCTAGATCTTCAAACGCCATTTTAGTCAGGAAAAGAAAAACTAAAGAAAGAAAACCTAAAGAAAGAAAAACTGAAGAAAGATGAAAAAAACTCGCCACTTGGGACTTTTTTTTTCTTTATGTTTCTCTTCCTCTTGGTTATTGCAATGAAATTAATGTAGCTTTCATTGGCACATATACAAAGGACAGTCCACTTTACAGAACCTACATACTTTGACAGACGACAAACAGCCGGAAGGAAGGAAGGAAGGAAGCACAGTTTTGCTGCACGCGATAGCTCCACTCAGAGCCCTCAGATTACACTCTCATCCTTTTGTCCTCTGCCTTATTGAAAAGTACGTTTCGTGTGTGCAGTTTTTGAAGAAATAAGCATGGAACTGCACGCACCTTCTTTGACACAATACACTGAAAAATTGAACGGCTAGTCTCTGTCTGTCTGTCTGTCTCTGTAGCTGTCTGTCTCTGTCTCTACCTGTGTCTCTGTCTCTGTGTCGCTGTCTCTGTTTCTCTATCTCTCTGTCTATGTCTGTCCGTCTGTCAGTTTGCCTATGTATGTCTGTCAATGTATGTCTATCTCTGTCTCTCCCTTTCTATGTCTGTCTCTCTGTCTTTCTGTCTGAGGCTCTGTGACTCGTTCTCTCTGTCTGTGTCTGTCTGTCTGCCTGTATTTCTGTCTGTCTGTCTGTCTGTCTGCCCCTCTCTCTCTCTCTCTCTCTCTCTCTCTCTCTCTCTCTCTCTCTCTCTCTCTCTCTCTCTCTCTCTCTCTCTCTCTCTCTCTCTCTCTCTCCTCTCTCTCTCTCTCTCTCTCTCTGTGTGCGTGTGCGCGCGTGTATGTGTGTGCATTGAAATTTTAATTATCTTGAACTATTTTTTCCCTAATGCTATTAAATGGTGTACAGGGTGAGTGTTGTTCTGTTTGAGTAAAATTATTTGAATTTGTGATTAGAATGTCGTCTTGGATGGTATGTTTATTCCTATAGGCAGTCATATAAATTGTATTATTTTATGAGTGTGATGAGAGAGTGAGAGAGAGAGAGAGAGAGAGAGAGAGAGAGAGAGAGAGAGAGAGAGAGAGAGAGAGAGAGAGAGAGAGAGAGAGAGAGAAAGGAAAATCTGATTGTTTTGAACTTAGTTTCTCGCTTTTGTGTCATTGAAATAGTGTAGGGATGTGTTTTGTCTTGTTAGCGTAGAATAATTTGAATTTGTAATTTAGAGTGTGAAGTTGGATAAGACTAATACTAAGGGTTGTGACTTGGAATAGTGTATATTGAGATTTTGCTTGTGCCTGTAATTGTGAGTGTAGTTGGATAGTTGGTTACATAAATAACTAAGTAATTAAGCTTATCATTTGCTTTACTATATCTATATGTTATATAATTCTTATGATTGTTTGCCAATGGGTTTTGTTGTTGGTGGGTTTTTGGGGGTATTTTGTTTGTTTTTTTTTTATTGTTTTTTTTATGAGGACCTGGTGTAAAGAAGCCTCTGGCTTATCCATATTTCCTCAATAAAACATTCGAGTTCGAGTTCGAGTTCTCTCTCTCTCTCTCTCTCTTCTCTCTCTCTCTCTCTCTCTCTCTCTCTCTCTCTCTCTCTCTCTCTCTCTGATCTATATTGTTTGATTTCACTCCCACCACCACCACCACCACCACCACCACCCCTGCAGCGAGCGAAAGAAAGTGAAGCACCCTGTCTGTCAGCCTCCATTACCTTAAGATACAGAAGCAGAGCATCAAAGCCGTTGGTAAAATAACACGGCAGACGTTTAACTTGCAGATGCTACTTTGGGAAACTTGTTTATTCTCTTTGTCTTCTTCAAGACGAAGGGTCTTGCATTGCCCAGTACTGTACCTCGTCATGGTCAGCTGTGCTATAAATAGATGAGGTTGCATGCGTTGTGACCGATTTGAATGCAAGCGATTTGATTTGATTTGTTTGCTTTACAAGATTTAGTGCTATATAAATTTATATATCATAATTGGTACTACTATTGTTGTTATAATTGTTGTTGTGTTATTATTATTGTCATTTTTAATATTTTATTACCGTTATTATCATTATTATTTATTATTATTATTATTATTATTTATTTTTTTTTTTTTATTATCATCATTATTATTATTACTGGGCAAATTTTAAAAGCCTTTCCACCATTCATTAAAAAAATGGATTATGGTTTGCCAGTGGGAACAGACTTCAAAATTAACACAAAGACATGTATGCACATAGAAACTGTTTCTAAAAACAAAAGCACATAAGTGCACATACATTATCCTCGAAGTAATACAAATGTAAA
>CM060326.1:22949685-22979685 GCA_030674155.1 Stramonita haemastoma | reverse complement strand
TCTCTCTCTCTCTCTCTCTCTCTCTCTCTCTCTCTCTCTCTCTCTCTCTCTCTCTCTCTCGGATGAGACTTTAAACCGAGGCCCCGTGTGCGAACGCACGCAGAACATCTTGCGCACACATTAAATCCTGTTCCGCTTTTCCTAAGAGTAGACCATCGTGTGCCGGTGGGAACAGATGACATTTACAAACCTGTATACACACGGGGACTGGACGTAAAAAAGCACAAGAGTGCTTATTCTATTATCCACGATATAAAAGAATAATCAAATCAAATCAATCAATCAATCAATCATCAATCAATCAAATCTCTCCTCTCTCTCTCTCTCTCTCTCTCTCTCTCTCTCTCTCTCTCTCTCTCTCTCTCTCTCTCTCTCTCTCTTGATATCAAAAACTGTTTATCGCTGTTCCTTTAACTGTGTAATTCCTAGTTGTCCCTTCTCTGCATGTTGTTTTTGGCAATCGTTAACACTGGTGTTAGCAGTTACCATTCTTAAGAGTTTAAAACTCAAAACGCCATCACTAACACTTTGTTGCTAATAGGCACCTGAACTACATCTAGCAGTGTTAAGCAAACCCCTGACTTGTAGACAACGTCTAGATCATTAAAAGGGAATTGACTGATACAAAAAACAAGGAACTAAAACAACCTACCTAATATCAAGCACAGTCTTCACAAAACAAGGAAGCATACAATCAGACACACAGACAAACAATCTGACACAAAAACGCTCTCCAATTTTTGTCGTTTCAGCAGGATTCTTTTGTAGAAAATAAAGCTCATAAATGTCTATGTAAGAGACCATCGACAATTGTACATCTAGTATAACAAGGTGTCTTTGGTTGGATTTTTTAAACAAAAAGCATACCATTTAGTGACTGCAAAAACTCTTAAGGCAGATAAGCCGTCTCAGCTGCACTAACGAGACAGCATAGTACTGGCACCATGATATTGATCCTTTTTCTCTACTTTACTTTTTGCTCTCTGAAATACAATTACTCAGCACATTGTGTTCACATTAGCTGGTCGTTAGAATCATTAGTAATCTTATTTGCGCTGAGAAATGGATTACAGCTGAAGTAAATTAACAATTGTCGATGGGTTCAGAAGGGCGATTATGTTCTACACCAATTCCTGTAAGCTGCGCTAATAGCAGTGCTTTTCATCACTTAAGCATGAGCTGGATGATGATTTGCCATGTGGCAAAACATACGTGTATCTGCAATTGTTTATGCACAGTTATTTGCATGGACAGAAAAAAGAGAAACTGATAAAATGAGAAAGATGGGGGAGAGTGACACACATATAGAGATAGAGATAGAGACAGAGACAGAGACAGCGACAGAGGAGGGAGGAGGGAGAGAGACACAGAGAGAGACACACGTAGAGATAGATAAACAAACAGTGCCAGAGAGAGAATGACAGACAGAGACAAAGAGAAACAGTTGGAAGGAGAGAGAGAGAGGGATGGGGGAGGGCCAGATAGAGATTGAGACAAAGAGACATAGAGTAGAAAGAGACAGACAGACAGAGAAAAAAGACAACGAAAGAGAACGAGAGACAAAAATAACAGAGATCTATGAGCAGGAACATTAAAGAGAGTGATGTCATCTTGATCGGTGAACAACCCCAACAAAAAAGCCAAAATAACAACCAGACCATCAAAAAGCAGCCACATTTTAACAGGCAAAAGAAGCAACCAAGCAAACAGCTAACGAGACAAATAACCCAACAGCGACCCCATAAACACAAATGAACAGCAACAACAACAACAACAATAACATCAGCAACAACAAGGCCATCAACGGCAACAACAATAACAACAACTAAGAGAAACGACGACAACAACAAACAACAACAAAGCTACACTCATCAACATTATCTCCACTATCAGCGAAAGCATCAACAGTAAAACCCGGTCTTCCCATTCACACTCTGCAGAAAACAATATCTTTATCTCATTGGCAAGTGCTGCCTACCAGCTTATCACTAAGGTGGGAAAGTGGAAGATGAAGCGAGTTCAAAGCCCTTGTGGCAATGTACTGCATTCCCGCACATCATGAACGATCATAGGTACTGAATGAAGCCTTCAAAAGAATGCAAGCGCGCGCACAGACGACTATCTAGTGTTTGTTATTGAGGAATAGGCTAGCAAGCATGATTTCATTAGTCAGGCCAGCTCTAAACACACGTGACTAGACGTACATGCACAGATGTTGTGTGTGTGTGTGTTATTTTATTTATTATTTTTAATCTTATATCGAGGATACGAATAAGCTATGTGTGCTTTTTTTCATCGGTCCGTGTGTATGCAGTTTTGTAATATTGTCATCTGTTCCACCGGCACACGATGGCCTACTCTTACGAAAGCGAACAGATTTAACGTGTGTGTGTGTGTGTGTGTGTGTGTGTGGTGTGTGTGTGTGTGTGTGGGGTGTGTCTTGTGCTGTTTCTGTGTGTGTGTGTGTGTGTCTGTGTGTGATGTGTGGTGCACCATACACATATTAATGTTAGATGTTGTTCAGTATTGATTTTAAATATGTTTTGCAAGCACTAAAAGCGTTTAGCACTAGGGTAAAAGGGGACTTATTCATTGAATTTTGTCATCTTATACATGTACTTTCCTTACGGGATTCTACACTTGCCTTTTGCTGGATTCCGTCACACTGTGGAATCCAGGGCAACAATACAAGCAGACAAGTCCGCCAAAGCTGCTGCGATGGACACGGATTCTGAAGCTGCAACACCATGTGGTACCTTAAGCAACTGTTGTAATAATATTTATTAGCAGTACCAAAGAAGCAGGATGTGGTTAAAGTAGACATCTAAAGCATGGCTCACAAAAATGATAAGCAAACGATGAAATCCTTGAATCAACCATCATCACCATTACTCCTGTGAAGCATTCACAGTTGTATCTTATAAATCCTGTTTAGAACAGGCAATTGCCAAAAACAAGTCATTCCAATACAGTGCAAATGCATTGAGAGTTAGCCATCATTTAGATTAGCCAAAGTAATGAGCATGTGGATGCTGAAAAATCACAAAGCTCAATGGCCTTCTCGCATTTGATCCTTGTTTCAATACAGAAAGAGGACCTCTTCGATGGCTGTCTTTCAATTCTCCTCTCAAAGAAATGAACTGGAAACCTTGTGCTTTATTTGTTTAATAAAAACAACAACAACAGCAAAGGAATCAAAAAGAATTAAAACAGGTCAGTGTATTTGTCCGTTGTGTTTATGTTAACAATCAACTCAAACAGAACATAATAAGAGCGCTTTGGGGCTGAAGACTTAATAGCTGACTCCGATAACGCTGTCATTGACTTGTGCCTGTTTCTCTAATCATTAGACTGAACCATAATGACCTTGCCTGTTTTTGAAAAAAGGACAGAACGATTAGTATTTCAGGAAAAATCCTTGACGGGTTTGTGAGGGGGGCGGGTTGATTTTAATGTTTTCAAAAATAGATATGAAAAAGGCTGATGTGCTTATAAAGAGAGAAAGGGACAGAAAAAAATAAAAAGGCATAGAGACACACACAAGACAAACAAGCACATTAGCTTTCATAGCCATTTTAAGGAAAAGCCATCATGGACAGAAACAAAACTGCCCCCCAGCACACTCGCTTATTTGTTTGTGAGAGGGTAGTGTTAGGATGGAGAATGTGAGTGGGCCTTTGTGTGCGCTGTCGATTTCCTTTTGATTTTCTTGTTATTTGAAAATAGGAACCTGATGTTAAAGTTTATTTGGCTAGGGTTTTAGTTTGTTGGGTGTTTTTTTTGTTTCTGACAGAAGAAAAAACACAGTAAACCAATTGATTAGTATGAGAGAGAGAGACAGACAGCAGACAGAGAGACAGAGACAGAGGCAGAGGCAGAGAGAGACAGGCAGACGGACAGACAGACACACAGACAGACACACAGACAGACAGCGACAGAGACCAAGAGACAGAGTGAGAAAGAGAGAGAGAGAGAGAGAGAGAGAGAGAGAGAGAGAGAGAGAGAGAGAGGAGAGAGGAGAGAGAGAGAGAGAGAGAGAGAGACAGGCAAGGCAAGGCAAGGCAAGGCAAGGCAAGGCAAAGTCTTTTATTCGAGGATAATAGATAAGCACTCGTGTGCTTTTTTACATCCAGTCCCCGCCCTTTTCAGGGATACATCAAGTTGAAAATATACGAAACAATAAGACTTTACGCAGTATCAAACAACACACAAGAATAAAGGACACTATATATGATAAGGTAATAAAATGCACTCTTTCAGAAGACAAAAATCAGAAGTCACAATAAAAAAATTTTGATTATGGAAAAAAAAAGAAAAGCGTTAGTAGATAAGGAGCAAACAAAAGAACAAAATGAATTAGACAACCGAAAACATCAATCCACCACTATCTATCAAAGAGAGAGAGAGAGAGAGAGAGAGAGAGAGAGAGAGAGAGAGAGAGAGAGGAGAGAGAGAGAGAGAGAGAGAGAGAGGAGAGAGAGAATGGAGGGCACGTGACACAGAGACAGAGAGACACAAACTTACAGAGAAGGACAGACATAGAGAGAGAGGTGTCATACTATGGTCTGAATTCTGACTGCGAAAAAAACGCGGATAAGTTTTCTTTTTTTTTACACGAAATAAATTGTTGACAGACTGAAGCAAAATAGGGATGAAAAAAGCAGCTGCCGCATCACATGACACAAGAAGCAGGCAAAGAGAAAAAAGCAGATAGGCTAGCAGATAGGCAAGAAGAGAGGCAAGCAGATAGACAAGCAGATAGGCAAGCAGAAGCAGATAGGCAAGAAAAGAAGCAAGCAGAGGCAAGCAGATAGGCAAGAAGATAGCAAACAGAGAAGCAATTAAAAGAGGCAAGCAGATAAGCAAACAGATAGGCAGGCAGATAGGCAAGCAGATAGGCAAAAAGAGAGGCAAACAGAGATGCAAGCAAATAGGAAAAGAAGATGGGCAAACAGAGAGGCAAGCAGATAGGCTAACATAGTGGTAAGCAGATAGACAAGCAGATAGGCAAGAAGAGAGGCAAGAAGAGAGGCAAGAAGAGAGGCAAGCAGACTGGCAAAAAGAGAGGCAAGAAAAGAGGCAAGAAGAGAGGCAAAAAGAGAGGCAATTAGGGAGGCAGACAGGTAGTCAAGCAGGCATAAAGGCAGGTAGTGATGGGTGTTTATCACTTTAACAACATTTAACATATTAAAACAATGAACAAGTGCAAATCCGCCTACCATTATACGAGACAGGGGATTTTAGCAGATAGGCAGGTAGACATACATGAAGAAACATATGAATAAGATACGTTTCCCATAACAAGAAGTTTAGCTGTGAAAATCAGAGAGCGGAAAGGGGTGCCATTACAATGATGAAAAGGTAGGTTGGCAGGCAGAAACAAAGAGAGACGTGTATCTCATAAGAAGAAAAATCACCTGTGAAATCAAAGAGCAAAACCAGTGTCATTATTATGAGAAAACAACAAGCTTAGGATAGCAGACAGGCAAAGAGGCAGGCAGGAGTACGCATACATAGAATGTCATTGTGTGCCGGTGGGAACAGATGACAAGATTGAAAAAACTTCATGCACACGGGGACTAGATGTAAAAAAAAAAGCACTTGAGTGTTTATTCTATTATCCTTGACATAAAAGAATAAAATCAATAAGTAAATGAATAGATACATAAAATACAGACTCCTGCTTACCACAGCAAGTCCACTTTTGAAATCAAATGGCCAAACAAAAGTCATTATGAGAAGATAGTCTAGCAGGCAGGCAGACAAGCAGACAGGCAGAAGGCAGGCAGGCAGGCAGGCAAACAAGCAGAGAAGCAGGCAGGCAGGCAGGCAGGCAGGCAGGCAGACACAAAGGAAGAAGACTTATTTCCCATAACAAAGTCTACCGGTGAAATCAAACAGCGAAACAGGGCCAGCAGTGCTGCTGTCACTCACCCATGCAGCGTGTGCTTGATCAACTGTGCATGAAGGCAGGACCTCTCATAGCGGCAGTAAAGCACTGGCGATGCTTATCTCTGAGGGCTGCCACAGCAACCTGGGAAGCGAATCTGACACGAGCCCCAACAACAACAAGATAATCATGAAAGAAACGTTTTGTTGTCTGTTGAATAAAACACAACCAAAGAAGAGGTCGTGTTAGAACAGATATTCTGCATCTATGTAACGTTACTTACCAAGGTATACTTGTTTTATGAAAAAAAAAATCAACATGGTTTCCATCTACAATGATCTAAATATATGGGGTGTTTTAGGTAAAATACTGTGTATTTTGAATAATTCTCTGACTGAAAATGAAACAATTATCTCCAATACAGAAGTCGCAAGTCAGGTCTATCGCATCCGACTTCGACGAAGAAGAAAATTGTACCGGAATTTATTTCTAAAAAAAGGCAGAAGAGTAGACAAAAAAACAGAAATACATATATAGGAGATGACAGAAATGAAAAGATCGAGCAAACAAAAATAGATGAACAAAAAGTGGGGAATCCCCAGTAAGGTGGGGATACTATTGATACTGAGGGGCCCTCAGCATTCCCATGGAGGAAGACATATACATTAGAGAAACATACGGAGACAGAGATAAAAAATAAGAACAAGTGGCAGGAGAAGACAAACAAAAGGACTTAGACAAATAAGCACACGCCAGACAGACCGACAAGCAAACAGAGACAGCCAAAACAAGAGAGGGTCAGGAACTCAAAGAAATAGGAAGACATAGAAACAAAGACAAAGGCAAATAGAGATATAAGCAAGGACAAATAGAAAGACAGACAGACCACTAAACTAATAGACATGGACAAAGAGAATTGCAACAGAAAGTAAAAAGACACGCAAACAGGTAGGCAGAGTGAGTATGCAGACATGCAGACAGGCAGACAGTTAGATGGACAAACAAACATGCAGCCATAGAGGCAGATAGTCATGCGAAAATAAAAAGCAGCAAAGAGACAGTGAGAATGAGACAAAGAGAGCGTCAGCTTGAGAAACGGTGAGAGAGACAAGAATAAATATTGTATCTACCAGAATAGTATCAATGGAGTCATTAAAATTGACATCATCAGTATCTATTGTTTTTATCAACAGAACTGCACTGGAATAAGCTACCAGACCTTTTCTCAGAAGCACTAAAAGGCATTATAAAAAATATAAAGGTACAGGTGTTCGTATAACCTATGTGGTCGTTAGGGAGCAAGATGGCATAGACCTCAGCTTCTCCAGGACCATCATATTGAGAGCTGCACCCATCTCTTCTCCCTCGCTGCTTAATCTTCCTTGACCCTAAAGAGCGCAAGTTACCTACTTACAGGTGGGTGACCTGGGGGAATGTACTAGAGGCAGGACACACGAACTGTCACCCATCTACTAGGCAACCAAGCTCAAGGCTACTGAGCTTAAGCCTAGGGAGAGCGAGTGTTCTGACCTCTGGAGTATCACATCCCGAAAAAAAATAATGCATACTAGCGATCCCCAAACGCAGCAAGGACTAAAACTAAATACAAAGCCTGCGGCATGCTATTGCACAGCAAAAGTTGGTTCTAATAGAAATGTACTGCCGTTTGTTGAATAATGGATCACACAGTGGACAAAGTTTCTTAGAGACATTATCAAGTCCTTTACAACAATAATATTAGGAAGAGATAAAACACCATTCACTGCTGTCAGCTGAATCTTTCAAGAGCCACAAGTAGCGCCGTTTATTTATTTTACATTTTGAGACATCTACAATTATTAAGCAAGAGAGAAACACAGTATGGTCCTAATGAAAACCATTATAAAATAAACAAATATGCATGTACACGGGGACTGGGTGCATAAAGATCACATAAATTCTTATATTATTATCTTCGAATCGAAAATAAAAACAATGGGAAAAAATAGGTGAAAAGTGTCTGTCTATCCGCCTGTTTGTCCGCCCGTCTGTCTGTCTGTCAGTCTGTATGTCAGTCTGTCTGTCTGTTTCTCCCTTTTTCGGAAGAGTAGGTTATAAAGTACTCGATGCACCGATGACAAAATTTGCAAAGCTGCATGTATAAAAGGACAACATGTATAAAAAGAAGCGCCTGAGTGCTTTTCAATTATTGTCGGAATAAAAGAAGAGAATACAAATAATATATAACCTCTCTCTCTCTCTCTCTCTCTCTCTCTCTCTCTCTCTCTCTCTCTCTCTCTCTCTCTCTCTCTCTCTCTCTCTCTCTCACACACCTCCCACACACACACACACACACACACACACACACACATACACACATTTACACTCAAACATACTGTCATAATAATAATATCCCAGTTCGCTCTGTTTTAGAAGGTATCTGTGAGGGTGTGCACCATTGATCAAAAAGATGGCAGACTGAATGGCACCAGGCCTGCATGGTCACAGGCATATCGGGGTGGAGAGGAAAGCATGCATGTGGCTGGGTGGTTAGCTGAGTCACTGCGTGCACGGGTAATCTGCCACTGGAGAAAGGCCATCTGTTGAGTGCAGTTCCCGGGTGTTTTTGTTGGTAGGGGTGATGTTGTTGTCTGTATCGTTGTTGTTTTTTGTTTTTGTTAGGTTGGGTTTTTTTTAATTTTGCACGCTTTTGTTCCGAGAATATAAAATAGGTACTTATGTGGGATTTTTGCCCTTAAATCTAAACTGAGTGTCTGCTTTAAAAGTAGCAAGATGTAGAGTAGGTGGGCATGTTCAGACAATGTGAAAAGCACATGGTATGATGGTGTCATTAATATCCCTTTTTATCATGAGATGACCTCATTTTTTGGTTTTAGTTTTAGTGGGTGTTGAGTCTCATTTGCTTATTACTATCATGCTTGAATGGCTTGTTAGTGGTAATGAATATTATTGTGATAGCACCATGATCCTTTGTTAAAGTGTGATTTGGGCATACAAGCTCAGAAGAGTTTAACTCTGTTCATGAACTGTGTAACGCTCTGTGTTCTTTCTGCTTTGCATTTTATTCAATGTTTTGTATTGGCTGCTTGTACCGTAATTATAATGATATCTCTTGATTATGTTATCATAGCTGTTATACGTCAGTTTCTTCCATTTTCAGCTCCTCTCAGCTGCTAATAAATCCATCCCATTCCAGCCCAGCTTGAGTCAGCTGGTGCTAGTTATAGCAGGAACTAGTCACGCTTGGACTAGGCAAATGGAAATTATGTAATAAATTTAGCACTCATGACTGAGTGATGTTGGATTTGTGCGCTGTGTTGTATAAATAATTGGGCTAGAAAATGACAACTAGGTAAAAGAGCACCAGCTCCAAAAGTGTTCTTAAGGGATGTGTACTTTACTGGTCGTTCTGTATACCATCATCGACACGGCAAGGAAACACAGGAACATCCCTACACTAGGAACATGTTTTAGAGGAACTGACTATAGAACCACAAATGCGTGTACATTAGTTTGAGTAAAACATTCAAACTTACACACTTGAAGTGGATGAGAGTGGATTATGTAAGTGTTATCCGTGTTTCTAGTCAGGCCACGGGAAGCTGACTTTAGGTAGAAACCAGCAAAGTAACGAATTAAAAAAACACACAGACAAAACAAACTAAAAAGCAAAATAAAGCAATTACACTACGTATTGGATTTAAACCCACGCTCGTGCATCAAAGAACACAGTCCGCTCACGACCATAACAGGATGGTTGTTGTAATGGAATATCAATACTCAGAGGTAAGAGAACAGAGAGCACAATGTAAGGGCTTTTGCCCCAAACAAATTTGCATACCAACAAAGGTCCCCTATCTATTATACTTAAAGATAGTACTTTGAGGAACACGATATTCAGACCATAGTAAACATTGCCGGCGAAAAAAACAAAACAAATAATTGTAAAACCATCAAAGGAGTTTGTCTTTCTATAAACACATTATGTTAAAGCCATCACAGGAGTCTGTCTTTCCTTTAACTGTTTCAGATTAGGTTGCAACTTCCTGGTCAATGTGATTTTACTACGTTTCTACCTGTTTGATTGTAGGTCGACTAAACTGTCTCTCTGTCTGATTCTCTGCCTGCTGCTGTCTCTGTGTCTGCTTACCTGTCTCTCTATGCGTAAGTATGTGCGTGTGTGTGTGTGTGTGTGTGTGTGTGTGTGTGTGTGTGTGTGTGTGGTGTGTGTCTGCACATGCGCACACGTGTATGTGTGTGTTTGCTCATGCGCATGTGTGTTTGCTCATGCACACGTGTGTGCGTGTAAGCATTCGTCTATTGCATTTCAGACATCAGATAAACCTGAATAAATGATCAAAGATTAGGAGGAAAAAAGCAACAAAAAAGTGGTCTTTATGTACGCGCATGTAACAGTTTTGTAACAGGACATTGGTCTAGGCGGAAGGATTTGTTAAAAAAGGAGCTGTGCTCTATGTTGTTTTGTTTCTTCTTCTTCTTCTTCTTCTTCTTCTTCTTCCTCTTTTCTTTTCTTCTTCTTCTTCTTCTTCTTCTTCTTTTCTTCTTCTTCTTCTTCTTTTAGATCTAAAGATCTGTCTTACCTTCCAGACAAAGGTGACCAAGCAGGAGACATCACGCTTTTCCGTCTACAGGATATCTTTATTGAGGAATGTGCGTGCGTTACCTATGGAATCTTGTCTTCCAACTTTTCTTTTCATCTCTCTGTTTATCACGGTCAGTGTACTTTGTCTGTGTGTCTTATCTCTTTTTGTTTGTTATGTTCTCTGTGTGTGTATTTTTTGTTCCTGGCAGGTCAATGATTTGTGTAACTGTGTGTGCGTGTGTGTGTATGTATGTGTGTGCGTGTGCGTATGTGTGTGTGTCAAAGAGAAAGAAAGAGGACAGAGACAGATAGAGACAGAGAGAGAAAGAAACATAGACAGACCGACAGACAGACAGAGACATAGTGAGACAGACAGACAGACAGACAGGGAGAAAGACAGACAGACAGGGAGACAGACAGACAGACAGACAGGACAGAGACAGACAGACAGAGAGAGGACAGAGAGAGACAGAGAGAGACAGAGAGAGACAGAGAGAGACAGAGAGAGAGAGAGACTGATTTTTTTATAATTTTTGATTTTTTGTATGGATCTTTGTAGTTGTTGAATCAGCACTGTGTATGCATTTTGTTTACATCCGTCCCCAGAAGATGGCCTATTTAGTAAATGCGAACGATTTACGTATGCACAAAGAGAGAGAGAGATGAGAGCGGAGAGAGAGAGAGAGATGAAAGAGAGAGAGAGGAGAGAGGAGAGAGGAGAGAGGAGAGGAGAAGAGAGAGGAGAGGGAGGGAGAGGAGGGAGGGAGGGGAGGAGGAGAGAGGAGAGAGGAGAGAGGAGAGAGGAGGAGAGAGGAGAGAGGAAGGAGAGAGAAGAGAGAAAGAGAGAGAGGAGAGAAGAGAGAGAGAGAGAGAGAGAGAAGAGAGAGAGAGAGAGGAGAAGAGGAAGAGACAGAGACAGAGACAGAGAGAGGACAAGAGAGAAATGGAGAGAGACAGAGACAGAGGAGGGAGAGGGACAGAATCTCTCTATCTTTGTATTTCATGACCTTATTCTTCTCGGTCAAGCACTTTTTTCAAAGGTAGTCAATCAAACACACAAACATCAAACAAGCAAACAAACACGTAACCTACGCGCAGAAGAGAAAACAAAACAAAACATGACCCATGAAAAGAAAATAGAAATAAATAGATTTTATTGACCCAACCTAATGACAGGATATTGAGGGCTATTGGCGTAACCTATCTACCGCAGCCCGTGCTATTGGAGTCTTTGTATGCCTTGGCTATGAAATTTGAACCTGTTTCCAGCCATTGCAAGTATGTATTTTCATAGTAACATGCATTTTTTTCAGAAGGATCACTTGCCTTTACAGGAGAAAAGAGAGACACGCGTGCACACATACACACACATAAACACACACACACGCACGCACCACACGCACGCAGGCACGCACACACGCACGCACGCACTCCAACACACACATTCACATAAACACTCACACATAGGACATTGTGTGCCGGTGGGAACAGATGATATTTACAAAACTGCATACACATGGGACTGGATGTAAAAAAGCACAAGAGTGCTTATTCTATTATCCTCGATATAAAAGAATAAAATGAAAATAATAAAATTAAAAAAACACACTCACAAAACATACAGCACGCACGCGCGCGCGCGCGCGCGCGCGCGCGCACACACACACACACCACACACACACACACACACACACACACACACACACACACACACACACACACACACACGGCATCCATCAGTCTCTGCAAACTATGAAGTTACACTCTAGGTTCCAGAGCGCAAAGCCTGGGTAAGTAAGTATGGAGGGCAAGTTGTTACCCATGCAGCAGATCCCCCATCCCCACGCTACTGGAATGATCCATTGGAAAGGCAATCACCGATTAATGGTTCCAGTGCTGTCGCAGGAGCCACCAGAACGTTGCCCTATGAACTCCAACTTCCCAACTTTTTCCTCTAGGATGGTGTCTAAATACACTTGTGTGCTTGTTGTATTAATTTTTTAAAATTATCATTTCGTTGTCATTCTCTCCTACTGGCACACAATGGTCCGCTCTTTCCGAAGGCGGAACGGGATTTAACGAGTGCGCAAGTTTTGAGTTTTGCTTTTTTTTCTGGGTGCGTTCGCACAGAGAACCGCGGTTTGTGATTTTTATTCTCCTCTTAATGACCCCCCCCCCCCCCCACACACACACACATACACACAGATACACAACACACTCGCGCGCGCGCGCGCACACACACACACACATACACACATACGGACATGAACACACACATGCACACATACAAACACACAAATGCACGCACGCACACACACACACACACACGCGCGTGCGCGCGCTGTCATTCAGATGAAGACTATAAACTGAGGCCCCGTTTGTGAACACACACAGAACATCTTGCGCACACGTTAAATCCTGTTCCGCCTTTCGTAAGTGTAGGCAATCGTGTGCCTGTGGGAACGGATGACATTTACAAAAAACTGCATACACACGGGGACTGGATGTAAAAAACCACAAGAGTGCTTATCCCGTTTTCCTCGATAGAAAAGAATTTTAAAAAATAAAGAAAAAACAGAGGCAGGTAGGAATATGTATGGGAATCTAAAATAGATGTAAACGATCATGCCAAAGTAAATGCATTCGTCTAAGACTAAAAATATCACGCTATTACCTGATTCATACATACCTAAGATTTTGTGTCTTACGTTTGCCAATTGATTTAGCTACTTACTGACAATTTGGGGTGTCAGGAGCAAGAAAGGATAATTGAAGTATAGTGTATAACGATCAAGCAAAACATATCAGATATAAAACATAGAGAAATCAAGATGCGCTAAGCATCACTTACTTTATTCTTACCGTGCAATAAATACATTGCTTTGATGACGGTGATGCAATTCATTACCTCGTTAATGGCTTCCTGCAGTATAAAACGCATGTTATCAGTGTGGCTATAAAAGGGAACTGTGCTTTCTGATGTTGCTAACGAGAGGAGGCAGCAGAGCAGGAAGTGTTTTTAATATGGATACAGGTTTCTTGAGGCAGAGTCATCTGATTGCCTTCATCATTCTTAGCCCATACTAACGCTTGAGAATTAACATCTCAACGTAGTCCAGTTACAAAATGTCTGACCTTTTACACATATGAAAAGAAAGAGGGAAAAAAATGATTACTGATAAAAAGTATAGGTTTATTGTACTATGCGTTGCAGAGGTAAATCTGGAAAAAAAGAAACAGTGACCTAAAAAAAATTGGAGACTGAGATTGTACTAAATATACAGACAATTTGATTTTTTCTATTGTGTGTTTAGTAAATCGCTTACCCATATAGGCGCTGTGATTTGTTTTTACAAGATTTAATGCTATATGTAACTGTTATAATTGCTATTACAATTGTTGTTGTTATCATCATCATCATCATCATCATCATCATCATCATCATCATCATCATCATCATCATCATCATCATCACCATCATCATCATAGTATACGCAGACATATTTTATATGTGTGTATGCTTAATTCTGCAATGCACCAGCGATACGATAATCAAAGGAAAACCTCACTTCTTTTTAAAAAATTCACCTGAAGGATTAACCGAACATAAACGTGATTCTCTGTATTTTGTTTTTCAGAACCAAAGCACCACTACAGCAATGCAGCCAGGTACATATGTACCTTTACAGTGCAGGGAGGATTGGTAAGCACTAGGGAAATACACTGAGGAAGAGGAGACAGTGTGACCACAGGCACAAAATCGGCAGCCGCATTCTGCGTGCCTGGCTGTTTTCTCTGGTAGGCTTTATTCATTATTGATGATTTCTCATGTTGGTAACAAGAGGGAACAACTGCTGGGTGACTTTGAACTTATTGTCCCCTCTGTTTTCACAGTTTTGTGATAACATGATAGGCAGTAAGTGTTAATTGGGCAGCCTCACGTTTCTGGAATATCCAACGATGAAACAGAGTGCTACAGTATGCAGATATCCCAAGCTGTTATCCTCTGTTTAGTAGTTTGTTTACTGTTTCTATGTGTTGTAGTGCAATATATCTATGTTCTTACTTATGAATGTTATTCAATGTCTTAAATTAAATTACGCCCTGCATCTTTGTCTGGATCTTTTAAAAATTTTAATTTGGTATATGTTTATCAGCCTCTTTTTTTAGCGCATTTAAAATAATATTAAAATAAACCAAAGCCTACAACAAACTAACTGCTCTAGCAACACATCAGTACGTCATTAGGCTTTTCAATCAATTATTTGACCAAAACAAATCAACCAATGCTTTTTCAAAGCTTTTTTTTATTTATACAACACCGGAATAATCGATACATTACTTTCCCCTATAATCACTGAATGATACATGATTTATAAAAAAAAAACAGTTGCCATATTGTATGTAAGTAAGGTCAAGGTAGCAAAAACCAATGCCTGCCAATAATATTCTATGGCAGCTTATGCTGTTACTAGTTTTCATGCCAAAACGCCGAATAAAGCAAACAACGTCAGTAGTTGGAAGAAAGCAATAGAAATAAACAGTCTGTGCTTGCTAACACTAATGAAACATCGCTGGCAACACGCTACATTAGATCCCCATGTCCTTTTACCGTGAACTTAAAACAAGCTGCGGGTTTTTAGGTAAGTGATGCAGTAATCAGGCAGCTCTTCCAGCTGGATAAAGGCAATTGCTCCAGCAATCAAACTGAAGCAATGCTCTGGATGTTCCAGATAGAGCAGTTTGTGTCCCGTCCTTATCGAAGAAAGCTGTGGTATTACCAGCATCATTAACTGCTTAGCGTGTGCTACAAATGATGTAGGCGTCTTCGTTATGTTGATGGCACTGAAATCCTTGGTTCTTCTATTCTCGGTTCAGAATTAGTTCAACAGTAGAAGTAGAAAAAAGTGTAGCTCAATATGGATTGCAGTCAGAGATTAATTGTGTCCAGAGACAAGGACAAAGGGCCACAGGCAGAAAGACAAACAGACGGACAGACAGAAACGTAATCTAGCCAGACTCCTCCAACACGATAAAAAAATTCAGTCTGAAAAAATTTAAATTTTCATCATGTCAAAAATACCCCCCTTCTGATATCGATCAACACGATCACAAAAGTACCTTATAAAATTTTAATGTTACTACTTATTTACTCTCAAAACTTTGACAATATAAATTATATCATGCTTATACCAAGAAATAAAACAATTTCATGTTGCTTTATTTACTACCAAAAGTTTTCTTATTAAAAAATTTTAAAATCTAAAGTATACCTTACTTCACTCAAACAAAGTTACGCCGCACTTTGCAAATATGTTTATATAACTACAAAGCTCAGAAGTTTGTCCTTTAAATTATAACACATTCCATTACAAGCATTCATTGGAAAACTTTATCGATTTAGGCATTTTAATAATCATAGTCGACACCAAAATAATCAAGCTACAGCAACGATATAATATATCGAACTGATCTCTTTCCTTTTCACATGGCTTTCTCTTGTCAACCCTACAAACTAGAAAAACTATCTATTATTTTTTTCCTATTCTTGTAATGATGTGTCCATTTTAAGGTAGCCAGGCTGCTTCAAAGCCCATTGCAGTATTGAAGTACAAGGGCTATTTATGCATCAGACCTACGAACTCCAGCCTATACCCTTCCTCCTCTTCCTGGCCAAGTTCCATTTCAAGTAAACATACATCTTAGCGTACCAACTTTTACTAACAATAGAACCGCTCAGAAAAAAAAATAGAGACAATGAAACGGAGACAGACAGAATCGCAGAGACGGAAATACTGAGGCAGTTAGATGGGGACAGAGACAAGGGGACCTAGCAGTGCTAAACTCAAGAACAGTGTAACACATGTACAGACACGGCTGAGGAAATCACATAAACAGACAGAAACTATACGTGTTTTAATGTTGCAGAGGAAGAAATATACTGCCGAGAAAGACAAAAAAACAAAATAACTAAAACACTGCAACGCAACCGTAACAACTACCACTGCTACTCTTACTGCTGCTGCAGCTGTTATTACTAACTACTACTACTACTACTACTACTACTACTACTACTACTACACTACTGTCTCTACTACTCTACTACTACTACTACTACTACTGCTGCTGCTGCTGCTGCTACTGCTACTACTACTACTACTACTACTACTACTACTACTACTACTACTACTACTACTACTACTCTTGCTGCTGCTGCTGACTACTACTACTACTCTGCTACTACTACTACATACTACTACTACTTCTACTACTACTACTCTGCTCTGGCTGCTGCTGCTGCTGCTAGCTGCTGCTCTGCAATACTACTACTACACTACTACTACTACTACTACTACTACTACTAACTACTACTACTACTACTACTACTACTACTTACTACTACTTCTGACTACTACTACACTACTACTTCTGCTGCTGCTGCTGCTGCTACTACTACTACTACTACTAACTACTACATACTACTACTACTACTATACACTACTACTACTTAAAAACCCTGCTAATCTGCTTCTACTATAACTGCTACTACAACTTCTTCTACCACCACCACCACCACCAATGACGACAACATCAGCACATATCAAAACCATAAACTCTAAGCTACCTATTTGCACTACACAAGGGACACCAAGCGGTTTAATTTGCAAGTGCTGGCTACCAGCTTATCACACATGTGTGAACGTCGAAGATCAAGTAAGTTCAAAGCTACAACGAACAGAAGGCATCTAATACAACATAGGAGGTTATGAATAATTTACTCCGACAGAAATGCATGCACACGCATAGAGAGCTGCGGATATCAATCACTATGGTAACGCTGTCACCCGTACGCTCACACACGCACACACATACACACGCGCACACACACACGCACACGCAACACACGCGCGCGCGCACACACACACACACACACCCGCGCGCGCGCGCGCGCGCACTCAGACACGCACACCACACACACACACGCACAGACACACTTGTCTTCATCTCAAAAGAACCATGCTGTTCTTATTTGTATTAAATATGCAAGGTTTTGACATAAAATTATCTGCAAAGTTATTAATTTTCCAAATTGCCATTCCCATCATCACCAATAACACCATCGACACAACCACATCATAACCACCACTACGAGCCTTTCTTCTCTTCTTCTTACTTTCTTCTTGCTGCTCCTCCTCCTCCTCATTGGCATGTGTACTGAATAGAACTGGATACAGTCAAAGTAGATGTAACAGATCAAAATAATGGGTTAAAGGAGATTGACGTAATTCGATTCACGAATACATCATGATCTAACCGTTTGTTTTTGTAACGTAGCTTGCCATTTTCTGGAAACCGTTTTCAGGTCACTCAAAGGTCGTCTCTTTTTTTTTAAATGTGCCCAAGCGTGCGTGGTGTGTGTGTGTGTGTGTGTGTGTGTGTGTGTGTGGTGGTGTGTGTGTGTGTGTGTGTGTGTGTGTGATGTGGTGGTGTGTGTGTGTGTGTGTGTGTGTGTGTGTGTGTGTTTAATAATGATGTATAACAACTATTCCAGTCTGCATGAGCGCTGATCTGCACAAACTGAGTTTTGGATATCCTCACAAATCCCTGAGAAAAGTTTTAGGAGTGCACAATCTATAAATGCCTCCCTCCCCTCCCAAAAGGCATGAAAGCACATTTAATGTATTGATTACCCAGTCATCTTCTTAAGCTACAGTAAACATTCGAGGCTTTGACCAAAGTGTTATTTAATTACAAAAGCTAGTTGTCTTTGCTGAATTAATCTTTCTCTTTGAATGTTTGGTGCAAAGTAATCATGAAATTAATACGTTTGTGAGGTGTTTCAAATGGACACACTTTCCCGTAACTCGTAGCGAGAGACAGACGGACAAGAGAAAAAGAAGAAGAGAATAAATAAGTGACAGAAGAAGGAAGAGGATGAATGAACATATCATGTTGTTCTTGCTACCCCTTTCCCTATGTAATGAAGTCCAGGCAAGTGAGGAGTTCCAAGAGCCAAGAAGTTTGAGAAACTGCGGTTTTCTACTAAACATTTCTTGGTTTTCAGCGTTCCCCACCCCTGTTAGTGTTAGTGCTTGAGTGATCGCTTACACATGACTTTACTCATCTAACACGGACTGCTTCGAGGAGCTCAACATTTCACAAATTGTATCCACTACATTTCCCTTTCTAAGTACCACAGATACATTGATTGTGTATTTTCAAATCAAAAACAATCCTTTTCTTCCTATTTTTCATTCCTTTAAAGATCATAGGCCAGGGTCTTTCAGAATGACAGTGCAATTATTTGTGTACAAATACTTTTATTCCAAGGTCATCTCTTTAGCTGTGAACAAGTGCCTTACGGTTGGTGTAATGGAGTGCTGTGTTGTGGGTTGGTGGTGGTGTTTTGTGTCATAGCGCGCGCAAGCCCAGTGCATTGCGCGCGCGCGCGCTTGTGTGTAGTGTACGTGTGTGTGTGTGTGTGTGTGTGTGGGTGTGTGGTTGTGTGTGGCCTGTGTGTTGTGTGTCTGTGTCTGTGTGTGTGCGTGTCGTGTGTCTGTGTGTGCTGTAGTCTGTGTGTGCGTGTGTGTGCGCTGTGTGTTTGTGCGTACGCTGTGCGCGGTTGTGTGTGTGTGTGTGTGTGTAGTGCTGTGTGTGTGTGTGGTGTGTGTGTGAGCGGGTGTATGTTTGTGTCTGTGTGCGTGCCTGTGTCAGTGTTAGTGTGCCTGTGTGTTTATGTGTATGTGTCTGTGTCTTTGTGCGTGCCTGTGTGAGTGCATGTGTACGACGTGTGTGTGTATTTGGGTTTGTGTGTGTGTGTGTGTGTGTGTGTGTGTGTGTGTGTGTGTGTGTGTGTGTGTGTGTGTGTATGTGCATGTGTGTATGCGTTTGTGTTCGTGTGTGTATGTGAGCTTGTGTGTAAAAAGTTAAAAGGTAAAGGTGTCCCGTAACTTGTGTAGTCGTAGGAGAGTGAGGCGTCAGTGACCTCATCTTCTCTAAGGGCCAGCATATTAAGGGCAGTGCCCATCTCCTCTCCCTCGTTACTTTTCCTTCCGTGACCCTCACAGGGCAGGTACCCATTTACAGCTGGGTGAACTGGAGGAACTGTATTAAAGCCAAGGCGCGCAAATGGCCACCCATCCAATTGGTAACCACACTCGATGCTGCTTATTATTAGCTGGGGAATTCAAGCGTTCTGACCTCTGAGCTATCCCTTCCCCTGTGTGTCAGTGTGCATATTTAATTATTTATCTGTTTAATTCTTTTATATCGATGATAATCAATACATATGTCTGTGTGCATGTGCGTGTGTGTGTGTGTGTGTGTGTGTGTGTGTGTGTGTGTGTGTGTGTGTGTGTGTGTGTGTGCGTGTGTGTGTGCGTGTGTGCGTGTGTGTGTGTGCGCACGCGCGCGCGCGTGTGTATGTGTGTATGTGAGCGCGTCTGAGGTGTTGTATTCCTGTCAAAATGTTCCAGGCTATGTTGGTAAATGTGTTCTGCCAACAGTAGACTAAAAACATTAACACTCGATTAATTTTACTGCCATTGTTACAGTCTAGACGTTTTCTTATCGATTGTCCTCACAATCTCCATTTCAATCATTCTACTCCATGTCTGCCAGATGGCGTCAAATGTTTCCCAATTTCAGATTGTCATTGACAAGTGTGTTTTTCTCTACATCCAACAGTTTGTCTGTGTGTCAGTCTGTATATCTGTTTTTTTTGTCTGTATGTCTTTATGTATCTATGTCCTTTTTCCTCTCTCCCAAAAGCTAAAACAGTAGCTACAACAGAATAATAGGAGCAAGAGCAACAAACAAATATGATATCGATAATATCAGCAGCTGCATTAAAAGCAAAATAACCATCATCATCAACAACAAAAACAGCAACAACAATAATTATTATTATAAAAATGATAATAATAATAATAATAATAATAATAATAATAATAATAATAATAATAATAATAATAATAATAATGATAATGATAATAATAATACTTATTACTATCAATATTATTATTATCATCATCATCATCATCATCATCATCATCATCATCATCATCATCATCATCATCATCATCAACAACATCAGCATTGTTGTTGTTGTCATTATTTTTTTATCATTTGTGATGGTAACCCTGTTAAACTAAACATAACAAATACTTCCTCACAAGGCTCTGTGGTCTCTCATCATCTTTGTGAGATGTCATTAACTCACTACCAACACAGCGTTAAAGCTTGTGTGCATCGTGACCGGTTATTTTTCTTTAAGTCCTCTGCCCATGCCCGTGTATCTTCACTGTGGCCATGACACTTCAGCCAGCAGTCCTCTGTCCTCTGCCTGTGCAGAGCTATCAGACCCAGGCTGCTGATGGAGCCCAGTCACTTCCATCACAGCTGATTGACTTGCTCTGTTCCTCTAGTGGCGCTGATGAAACAACAAAGACTAACCGACCATAGCACCCGGATGACAGAGATAAAACATAACATGGCTCTGCTCATCTGTAATTACTCCTCACTTGCAAGAAGGTTTCTTCTGTTTTTGTTTATGTGTGCAGTCTTGCGTTAATTGGAGAGTAACAAGAGAGAGAGAGAGAGAGAGAGAGAGAGAGAGAGAGAGAGAGAGAAGAGAGAGAGAGAGAGAAGAGAGAGAGAGAGAGAGAGAGAGAGAGAGAGAGAGAAAGGGGGTGGGACAAAGACAGAGACACAGAGGGAGATAAAGATATAGACAGGTAGATATAAAGGTTGACAGACAAACAAAGAGAGATAGACGGAGTGAGAATTGTTTTTCTTTTCATCAGTCTGTGTCTATGCATCAAAATGTGTGATTATCTTGTCTATATTGTATGTCTATTTGTCTGTCCTTTTCCTAGCAGTATTATAGGCATATACACCAATGACATCAATTAAAATACAATTGCATTTTTTAGCAGCAACAGACAAACATCAACACGATCTGCTACATCAATAATTAATAAATCAACAAATATAATCATCATCATCGTCATCATCATCTACAAAACCAACAATAACAACATCAACATAAGCAACAACAATTATCAAAATTCAAGATCTTCACCATTTGTTTAATGAAACGGTACAAAACAGTGCTCACAAGGTTCTAATGACTTTCATCCTACTTGAGAGTTCTGTCATTCACTGACTGCCATCACAGTGTCAAAGCCTGCTGTGAATTGTAACGTTTTCCCCACAGACCTCTGCCCAAGCGTGTGTGCATGCACTGTGGCCATGACACTTCAGCCAGCACTCCTCTGTCCTCTGCCTGTGCAGAGCTATCAGACCCAGGCTGCTGATGGAGCCCAGTCACTTCCATCACAGCTGATTGACTTTCTCTATTCCTCAAGTGGCGCTGATGAAACAACAAAGACTAACCGACCATAGCACCCGGATGACAGAGATACAACATAACATGGCTCTGCTGATCTATAATTGCTCCTCACTTGTAAAAGGGTTACTACTGTTTTTATGTGTGCAGTCTTGTGTTAGTTGGAGAGTAGACTGAAAGAGAGAAACATAGGCAGAGACGAAGACAAAGAGGGAGATAAATAAAGAGAGAGAGAGAGAGAGAGGGGGGGGAGCTTTTTTTTTTTCATCTTTCTGTGTCTATGCCTCAATATGCATGCCTATTTTCTATGTATATTGTGTTGCCTCTCCTTCTCCTAGCAATATCATAAGTAGCAGCACCAATAAAATCAATAAATAAGTAGTGTATTAAGCAGCAACAGACAACGTCAACATGAAGTGCTACATAATTAATTAGCAACAGCAAAAAAAAAGACAGAAAACAATAATCATCATCACCAACAAAATTAACAACAACAACAACAGCAAAAACAACATCAGTTACCACAGTCCAGGATCCTAACCATTTTTTTTAATGAAACAGTACAAAACAGTTCTCACAAGGTTCTGCTGACTTTCATTGTTCTTGAGAGCAATGCTATTAACTGACTGCCATCACAGTGTCAAAGCCTGCAGTGAATTGTAACGTTTTTCCCCACAGTCATCTGCCCAAGCATGTGTGCATGCACTGTGGCCATGACACTTCAGCCAGCAGTCCTCTGTCCTCTTCCTGTCCAGAGCTATCAGACCCAGGCTGCTGATGGAGCCCAGTCACTTCCATCACAGCTGATTGACTTGCTCTATTCCTCAAGTGGCGCTGATGAAACAACAAAGACTAACCGACCATAGCACCTGGATGACAGAGATAAAACATAACATGGCTCTGCTGATCTGTAATTGCTCCTCACTTGCAAGAACGGTTTCTAATGTTTTTTTACGTGTCCAGTTTTGCGTTAATTGGAGAGGAATGACTGAGAGAGAGACAGAGGCAGAGACAGAGACAGAGACAGAGAGACAGAGACAGACATAGACAGGACAAAGACAGAGACACAGAGGGAGATAAAGATATAGACAGATAGATATAGAATGAGATAGATAAATAAAGAGAGATAGAGAGAGATTGAGAGCAGTTTTTCGTTTTATCTGTCTGTGTCTATGCCTCAATATGTATGCTTATTTTGTTTATCTGTGTGTCTCATTATCTCTCCTTCTCATAGCACTATTATAAGCATAAGCACCAGAAACGTCTATAAAAAATAACATATTTAGAAGTAACAGACAACATTAACATGAAATGGCCATGATTAATTACCAACAGCACCAAGAAAAACAAAAATCCAAAAGAATAATCATCATCACCAACAAAACCACAATCAACAACAGCAGCAACAACAACATCGATAACCACAATTCAGGATCTTAACTATTTTTAATGAAACAGTACAAAACAGTTCTCACAAGGTTATGTTGACTTTCATCGTATTCGAGAGCAATGTCATTCACTGATTGCCATCACAATGTCAAAGCCTGCAGTGAATTGTAACGTTTTCCCCACAGACCTCTGCCCAAGCGTGTGTGCATGCACTGTGGCCATGACACTTCAGCCAGCTTCAGTCCTCTGTCCTCTGCCTGTGCAGAGCTATCAGACCCTGGCTGCTGATGGAGCCCAGTCACTTCCATCACAGCTGATTGACTTGCTCTATTCCTCAAGTGGCGCTGATGAAACAACAAAGACTAACCGACCATAGCACCCGGATGACAGAGATAAAACATAACATGGCTCTGCTGATCTGTAATTGCTCCTCACTTGCAAGAAGGTTTCTAATGTTTTTTTACGTGTGCAGTCTTGCGTTAATTGGAGCGTAATGAGAGAGAGAGAGAGGGAGATAAAGATATAGATGGATAGATATAGAGGGAGATAGACACATAAAAAGAGAGAGAGAGAATGAGAGCTGTTTTTCTTTTCATCAGTCTGTGTCTATGCCTCAATATGTATGCTTATTTTGTTTATTTGTATGTCTCATTGAGTCTCCTTCTCCTAGCAGTATTATAAGCAGAAGCACCGCCAAAATCAATTTAAAAAATGCAAAAGCATCTTTAGCAGCAACATACAACATCAACATGACATGCTAAACAATTAATAAGCAACAGCAACAAGAAAAACAACAAAACACAAAAAACAATAATCATCATCACCAACAAAACCAACAACAAAACCAACAACAATAACAACAACAGCAACATTAATTACCACATTTCATGATCTTAACTATTTTTAATATAACAGTTCAATACAGTTCTCACAAGGTTCTGTTGACTTTCATCATTCTTGAGAGCAATGTCATTCACTGACTGCCATCACAGTGTCAAAGCCTGCTTTGAATTGCAACGTTTTCCCCACAGACCTCTGCCCAAGCGTGTGTGCATGCACTGTGGCCATGACACTTCAGCCAGCTTCAGTCCTCTGTCCTCTGCCTGTGCAGAGCTATCAGACCCAGGCTGCTGATGGAGCCCAGTCACTTCCATCACAGCTGATTGACTTGCTCTATTCCTCAAGTGGCGCTGAGGAAACAGCAAAGACTAACCGACCATAGCACCCGGATGACAGAGATAAAACATAACATGGCTCTGCTGATCTGTAATTGCTCTTCACTTGCAAGAAGGCTTCTACTGTTTTTTTACGTGTGCAGTTTTGGTTAATTGGAGAGTAACGAGAGATGAGAGTGAGAGAGAGAGAGAGAGAGAGAGAGAGAGAGAGAGAGAGAGAGAGAGAGAGAGAGAGAGAGAGAGAGAGAGAGAGAGAGAGAGAATACAGAGGTACCGAGGGAGATAAAGATAAAGACAGATAAAGAAAGATAGAGTGAGAGCTGTTTTTCTTTCCATCGGGTGTGGTCTATGTCTCAATAGGTATGCTTATTTTGTTTTAAACTGTATGTCTCCTTGTCACTTCCTTCTCCTATTATAAACAAAAGCACCAACAACATGAATGAAAAATAAAATAGCATATTTAGCAGCAACAGACAACAATCACTTCAATCACAGCTGATTGACTTCCTCTATTCCTCAAGTGGTGCTGATGAAACAACAAAGACTAACCAACCATAGCACCCGGATGACAGAGATAAAACATAACCTGACTCTGCCGATTTGGAATTGCTCCTCATTTGCAAAATGGTTTCTTCTTGTTTTTGTTTATGTGAGCAGTCTTGCGTGTTGAAGACATTGAGAGAAAGCACAAGGGAGATGAAAGAGAGAGAGAGAGAGAGAGAGAGAGGAGAGGAGAGAGAGAGAGAGAGAGAGAGAGAGAGAGAGAGAGAGAGAGAGGAGAGAGAGAGAGAGAGAGAGAGTTTTGATCAGTAAAGAGGAACCCCTAACTCCTACTGTTTTCCTATTCGCCTTTCCTTTCTCGAACATGGACAGTTCAACTGCATTATTTTGCTATAGCATCTGTACCCTGCTTACATTAGTAGTCCAATACTACTGAGTGGATAAATAAGCCAAGATGTCGTCATAGGAGACAGAGATCCGTAAGGTCAGTGTCAAGCGATGGCTAACATATCAGATAATGACATTAACTAGGGGAGGTCCTAGGGCCGCCAGACGATATCATTTGTCAAGTGTCCATACTGCAGACAGTTATGTGTGTGAGTGCCCATATATCATTAAAACAGGAGGAGACTGTTTACCCAAAAATGATTTGATTTTTTTTTCCCATTTCTCATTTGCCTCGTTGGTCTATTATCTTTCCCGACAATATGTTTCCATTGTTTTAGATCGTTCTCCACCACCGTCTCTCTGTCTGTCTTGTCCTGCTCGTGTCTTTGTCGTCGTCTGTCTGTTGTCCTGTATGTCTCTGTCTCGTCTCTCTCTCGTTTGTTTCTTTCTTTGTCTTGGTCTCCCTGTCTCAATGTCTGTCTCTCTCCGTCTCTCTCTGTCTCTGTTCTGTCCTCTCTCTCTCTCATTCTTCAGGCATTCAATGTTTTGATGCAGTCAGAGCATAGCGCTTAAAAGCAAGGATAATATCAGCACCTGTCAAAGGACAACGCAATGTTTTTATCTCCCTACATCTGAATACTGCAACTTCCCAATCTCTCTAATTGTGACAGTGGTTGTTGAAAAAACACACAAACTCAATTAGTTTCGGCTGAGTGGATTTGAATGGAAGCGCAATCGGGATTGGCTCAGCAATGGTAAGGAAGTAATTGCTCTTTGATGTACAATCTGAAGAGCGACTCGTTGCCAAAGAGGCTTTCTTTCTAGAACTTTACATAGACTGCTCTTCGTCATAATCTAATTTGGTGTATTGTTTATCAAAAAGTCTTTATTTGACAATGGACAGCAGAAGCAAAATAATCATACTATCCAAAGTAAACCTAACACAGAGAGAGAGACAGAGAGAGGGGGGGGAGAGAGAGAGAGAGACAGAGAGGGAGAGAGAGGGAGAGAGAGAGGGAGAGTGAGAGAAAGAGTCTGTGTGTGGGTGTCTGTGTGTGTGTATGTCTGTGTGTGTGTGTGTGTGTGTGTGTGTTGTGTGTGTGTTGTGTGTTTGCACACATCCGGCAATCAAGCAATGGTTGTGGAGACAAACGATGGGTCATCCTGCAGAAATAATGAAATACAAGTATGTTCAAGTGTAGGGAAAGCACATTGATAGAGAACAAGTCAACAGTCTTCCCATATTCATTATTCATTGAGGCAGACACACACAGTCACTTGCAGACATGATGATATCTAAATCACCATCTGCACAACAGACCATTCAGCCTCATGTCACTGAGACAAATCTCTCCTTTCCGAATCAGTCCAGTGAGAGAACGCTTTATATCAGTACATCTATATATTTATATGCATCATCGGGAAAACCCTTATTATCATCAGCAGCACCATAAACATGATGATGCTAGTATGTGCTACAGGTGTTCTTCTTCAAATCTATTTGTACTTGTATTGTTGTTGTGTTGTTATTAATATTGATGGTGTTACTACAGATGTTCACTCCGACTATGGTGGTTGAGATAATGGTAATGCATTGATATGTTGCTGATGAAAATATTGGAATAGAATGCATTTAGCAGAGAGTGGGAGAAGGCGACAAGAAAAATATCCAAAATAAAACAATAATGACTGATGCTACAACAATGCTACAATAATGTCAACGACAATGAAGATGATTCATAATGATGATGGTGATGGTCTTTTCAACCAAAACAACAATGATGACACTGACGATGAATCATAGTCATAATGATGATGATAACTTTGCTTTTGCTATCCTAGCTTTTTCTGCTGTTTACATATACCTTTTACAAATCTCATAAACTTTTACCACAATATTTACTTACATTATTCTTCCCTCGTAAATCAGAAACACAGTGTCATACACAGATGATGAATGAGCCAGGGTGTCCTATTGGAGACAGAGATCCGTAGGGTCAATGTCAAGTGATGGCTAACATCTCAAATAATGACATTCAGTGGGGGAGGTACCAAGGCCCAGCCAGACGATAGTCATTTGTCATGTGTCCATGCTCCAGACAGCTATGTGTGGGAGTAGTTCATAAATCATCAAATATGAGGAGTGTTTTCTCCAAAATATGATTTTATGGGTTTTTTGTTTTCTCTTCCCAGCCCTGCCCTATTTCTTTTAATGCTGTCTGATTCAGTTACCGGAGATTGATATCTCTATGTCTCTCTATCATTCTCTCTCTGTGTCTATGTCTTCCTATTTCTGTCTCTATGTTTCTGTATCTTTGTCTCTCCTTTCTGTGTCTCTCTATCTCTGTCCCCCTTGTATCTCTCTCTGTGTTTCTCTGTCTCTCTATCGTCTATTTATTCTCAATCACCACCAGGACTACAGTTATTCAAGCTACCTATGCTGCAAAAAATTTACAAGACTGATGGCTTTGTTGATATTGTAAGCTAAGTGTTAAAGCCTACATGACCATGCAGTAGTGCTTTGAAATGCAATGTTGACAGTGTCTTCTTCTACACAAAGCTTTAAAAACAAGTTAAACTGTTTTTAAAAAGCAGAAAGCATCTTCTAAAATCAGAATATTGCTGCCTTTGTGTTGAGAAAATGAATTTCCCATCCAGTCCTAGTTTCATGGGGATTTTTAGATTCATAAATGAGACAGCATGCACCAATATCTTTTGACCCCTAACAGGGGAAACAATCAACAAGAGTAACAATATATTTTGCAATGATCAGTCAGAAAACAATGTTGAAAGAAAGTGTCCAGTTTAAGTTGCAGCTAAAGGCTAGGATTATAACACAAAACGCAATCATACAAGAATCTATGATGATATTTAGAAACTAGGGTAAAAAGGAAGGAAGCAATACATTCCCCAGGGCACGTTAATTACTCTTGCCCTCAGGTATACCAAGAAAAGCTAAAGCAGTTTTGTTTCAATTATGTCATCACATAGTTGCAGCCTGAAGGTAAACAAAGAATAATGGTTAGAACCTAATTTAGAATCTCCGAAGAAGATCTTAATGAGGATAACAAAGCACTAAGCAAGCATGTTGTCATTTGTACATGTGCATGTGAACGTGTGGCACTGATTATTTATAGTCTCTGTCTGGATTGAGTGAATTTACTGCTTTTCTTCTCTTTTCGTATACCTGTGTGTGTGTGTGTGTGTGTGTGTGTGTGTGTGTGTGTGTGTGTGTGTGTGTGTGTGTGTGTGTGTGTGTGCACATGTGTAGATTGTGCATTTTTTAGTGTTATTGTGTCTGTGTATGTGTGTATATGTGTGTGTTTCTGTGCCTGTGTCTGTATGTTGTGGCCTCTCTCTCTCTGTCTCTGTCTCTGTCTCTCCTCCCCTCTCTCTCTCTCTCTCTCTCTCTCTCTCTCTCTCTCTCTCTCTTCTCTCTTCTCTTCTTCTTTCTCTCTCTCTCTCTTTCCTGTAGACAATCTGTGCCTGACTGCTGTTAGAGCATAACTTTTGATGTTGAAAACAATGTCAACACTCTTCATGGGGACAAGCAAGATTGCCTCTTTGTGTTTTAATCATTCTACTTTTCAACACTGAGTTCTCATGCCCTGTGATTGTATCAATGCTACTCGGGCAACACAATAAACCAGTTAGCTCTGACTGAGTAACTTTAGATCAAGAGACAGAAACTGGATTGGACATAGCACGGAGACATAGAGGTAATTGTTCTTTCATGTATGATTCAAACACTGGATGCCAGGGTGTGTTTGTCTGATACTTCAAACAGAGTTCCTGATTCATGCTTTCACTTGACGTGTTGTTTATAAAAAATAAAAACATTTAGTAATCGAAAGCGTAACCAGGATGGAGAGAGAGTGAGAGGTAGGAAGGAGGAGACAGAGACAGAAGGACAGATAAACAGAGAGAGAAAGAGATGGAGGGAGGTAAGGAGGAGAGAGAGTTTCCACATATTTGGAGAAAATTTTCTTAGGCCCTACATAAAACAGCAATCAACAGTATATGTGAAAACAAAAGATCTTATCCTGCAGAAATAATGAAAATTAATACAGTTTATTCACGTGTTTGTTACAATTAAATAATGAAAATAATATTGATGTGCTGATGAGAAGGAGGAGGAGAAAATATTAAGCAAAGAGTAAAAAAAATGTCAGGAAGAAATGAAAAATGAACACAATTGTTTCAGTAATACTAATAACAACTGGAACAATGATGACAATGACAATGAAGAAGAGGGGCATGATGAGAATGATGATGTTATTGATCATATTGGTGTTGTCAATGATAACAACGATGATAACACTGATGATAAACTATGGTGAGCATGATCATGACAACCTCGCAATCGCCATTTCAACCACATTCATTGTTTGCGTATGTGATTACTAACCACGAAGATTCTAGCGACAATATATACTTATGCCGACAGTATTCATTCCCTCTGAAAATCATAAGCACACATCATACACAGATGATGAATGAGCCAGGGTGTCTTTATCAAAGACAGAGATCCGTAGGGTCAGTGTCAAGCGATGGCTAACATATCAGATAATAGCATTCTTTGGTGGAAGGTCTCAAAGTCCGCCAGACGATAGTCATTTGTCAAGTGCCCATGCTCCAGACTTTCTATGAGGGAGTCCTCATATATCATCAGAACTGATAAGCAGAGTATCTTCACCAAAACATG
>CM060326.1:22939685-22947185 GCA_030674155.1 Stramonita haemastoma | reverse complement strand
TCTTTCTCTGTCTCTCTTTTATCCTCTCTCTGTGTTTCTCTGTGTTATGTCTCTCTCTCTGTCTCTCTCTCTTCTCTCTCTCTCTCTCTGCTGTCTCTCTCTCTCTCTCTCTCTCTCTCTCGTCTCTCTTCTCTCTCTCTCTCTCTCTCTTCTCTCTCTCTCTCTTCCTCTCTGTCTCTTCTGTCCTCTGTCTCTCTGTCCTCTGTCTCTCTCTCCTCTGTCTATCTGTCTCTCTGTTATCTGTCTCTCTGTCCTGTCTCTCTAACCTCTCCCTCTCTCTACCCATTTCTCCACAATTTATTTTGAATTAAAGTGCTTGTGTTTTCTCGTCATTCAAACCTATCATCAACAAGCCTACGTAATCAAATACGAAGCCTGTCGCCAAGCCCTCTTCAATGTCAATCAAACCGTTTTATTCAGTGTTATCCGTTTTCCACTGGTTTCCTTTTCTTTAATCAAGCATCAAAGCAACAGTGACCTCTGTGCTCGCGCTACTCTTGTCTCTGTTGCCCAGTGATGTTTGTCCCCTCAGTTCATCGTTGATGGCTTTGTTGTGTTGACCAATTGGCACTGACACGGAAAAAGTGGCTGCCTGAAACAACGGTATTGAAGCTCTGAAGAGGGGAGATGAAACCTGACTGTGCCTGTTGGCGGAAAACTCATTTTTGATCGTTATCAAAGATGATGATCTCAATACATGCAGGTGGATATTGATTGCAATTTTTTTTTTAATTGTACATGCGTTTGCGCGTGCGCGTACACACGCACATACACGCACACACACACATGCGCGTGCCACACACACACATACACGCACGCATGTATGCACACACGCACACATGCACACACACACACGTGCGGACGCACAAACACACACACACACATGAACATAGACACACACTCACGAACGTACAAACACACACACACACATGCACATAGAGACAGACAGACAGATAGACAGACAGAGAGACAGACAGACAGGCAGGCAGAGTGAAAGAGCGAGAGAGTGAGAGAGAGAGGGAGGGAGGCAGAGACAGACAGAGACAGGCACACAGCTAGACAGACAGACAGTCAGAGAGAGACAGAGACAGAGAGACACAGACAGAGACATAGATACAGAGGGAGACAGAAAAAAACAGAGGGAGAGATAGACAGAGAGAAAGAGAGACAGAGAGAGAAAGAGACAGAGACAGAGAGAGAGGCAGACAGACAGATAGACAAAGAAAGAGAAAGAGACAGAAAGACAAATAGACAGAAAGACAGAAAGAAAGACAGACAACAAACAGACAGACTGACAGACAGAGGCAATAACAAAGATTGCAAACAGTCTGGTTTCAAACAACAAATGTTTGGGATGAGAATGCCACTCTCCGGCCTCAGAAAGAGAGAATGCCTCTCTGACTGCAGATCAAACAATTGATCTTTTCTTGTCAATCAGTGGTGTTCTTCGTAATTACTTTCAACAGAAACATCACCACTAAACACTACAAAGTAACCCAGCAGCAGTGCATGACGTCTTATATTGGGTCTCCTTACAGCAGCCAGATATTTAAAGCCTGCAATGGACTGCGGTCTCTCGAGAGATGATTTAATAAATGCCCGTCATCACCGTCATCATCATCAGCAGCAGCAGCATCACCACTACCACCACTACCAGCAGCAGCAACAGCAGCAGCAGCAGTAATCACAAAGCATCAATCATTATCAATCATCAGTCATCACCATCACCACCACCACCACCACCACCACCACCACCACCACCACCACCACCACCACCATCATCGTCATCGTCATCGTCATCATCATCATCATCATCATCATCATCATCATCATCATCATCATCATCATCATCAATATGAAAACCCAACAACAGTTGTGCGGAATGCATGAGTAATTGTTTTTCGTTCCTTGTCTATATGACCAATGGTGGAATGTTGGTGTATGCAACCGTTATACCTATCCACCATTTAGGCAGCAATATTCACGAGATGCCGGAGAGTAGGAGTAATAAGCGTTATTGCCGCCACAGGAGGACAGCACTGAAGATAAGCAGCTGCCTCTGATCAAATGATCTTCAAAGCATGTAACGGCCTATCTCCTGCATCTCTCAGCTTTCACTCTCAATCATCATCAATTTGTCGGAACCAGCTGGAAAACACAACATAGGCAATCTGATTGCGTGTGTTTTGGGGTTTGTCAGTTGCAATGACTGAGTTAAGTTACCCGTGTGGCAGATGTAAGTTTTTTTATTGTTACTTTTGCAGATACGCACACACCCTTCCCCGTCCTATGCATTTTGCTTGAGTTTGTTTTTTGTTTTTTTTTAACTTATTAGATTTGTTTGTTATTTTTGCACTTTGTTACGAAATTCCAAATCGTGTTTTCTGTCGACGATAAATCCAGGGCTCTGCAAGCAATTGTTTTTGCCCTGAAGCAGAAGGTTCAAATTCATGCCTGGTTTTACTCATGATCGACGTGCATCATAACTGAATCCTATCACAAGAATGAAATCACTGAGCCATCACGGGTGAACTTTCGGCAGGAACATGAATGTGATTTATAAGCTTGATTGCAATTACCACTTTGTGTGTCATGATGATGATGATGATGATGATGATGATGATGATGATGATGATGATGATGATGATGATGATGACAACGACGACACGACGACGACGACGACAACGACGATGATGATCGTGGTGGTGGTGGTGGTGGTGGTGGTGGTGGTGGTGGTGGTGGTGGTGGTGTGTGATGATGATGATGATGATGATGATGATGATGATGATGATGATGATGATGTGGTGGTGGTGGTGGTGGTGGTGGTGGTGGTGGTGGTGGTGGTGGTGGTGGTGGTGGTGTGGTGGTGGTGGTGTGTGTGGTGGTGGTGGTGGTGGTGGTGGTGGTGGTGGTAGGTACGATGACGATGATGATAGTGATGATGATGATGGTGTTGAGGGGGTATTCTGGTGGGGTAGTGTTCACATTGCAAAATAAGATGCTCTGGCATGGCAGATGTGTCGGAGCAGTATATCTTTGACTGTGTTTGTGTATTGCTTTTCTCTCATGTGTTTTGGTGTCATTCGTATGTTGTCAGTGTCCCATTGGTGATTCCTATACACATGTCATTCCGTTTTCTAGAGTAACCTTAAGCTTGTCTTTGCTTATTTCTTGTGTTGTTGCTTCTTTCTTTCTTTCTTCTTTTTTTCTTCTTTCTTTTTTCTTTTCTTTCTTCTTTCTTTTTCTTTTTTTCTTTTTCTTTCTTTCTTCTTTCTTTCTTTCTTTCTTTCTTTTTTCTTTTTTCTTTGTTTCTTTTTTCTTCTTTTTCTTCTTTCTTTCTTTCTTTCTTTCTTCTGTTTTTCTTTCTTTCTTTCTTTTCTCTTTCTTTCTTTGTTTTCTTCTTTTAATACTGTTGTCACATTTCCTCTGTGTCTGCTGTCTTTCTGCTGTCGTCTCTCCTCTCTGGCTGTCTGTCTGTGTCTGTCTTCATGTCTCTGTTCTTTTCTCTGTGTGTCTTCTGTCTCTCTCTTTCTCTCTGTATCTGTGTCTATCTGTCTGTCTACTCTCTCTTTTTTTTGTTTGTTTTGTTTTTGTTTTATATCCAAATCGAAATAATCATTGATTCTTATCTCCATATTTTGCTTTCTGATTGAGTGCTTTTTTAACATTACCTTAATATTGTATCTCTGTGTATTCTTCTTTGTGTTGTTCTTTTCCTTTATCAAATCTTGTTTTATGACTTATTGATGTTAGATGGGGTAGATTGTGCTTTCAGTCATTTACTCTCTATTCATGTTATCTTAATTATTGGCCTTTTCTTGTTGTTGTTTTTGTTTTTTGTTTTCTTGCTTCTTATTCAACTAATACATGATTCTTATTCTCATTTCGTTTGAATCAGACTTTATAACATACCTAATATTGTATCTCTGTGTAATTCTGCCTGTTGTTTGATACTGTAGGTTCTTATTTTGGTTTTGGATCATTATAATTGTGATTTTATTATATTTATGGCAGTACTCCCCCCCTCCATAAGGATATTATTAAAAAAATTCCCTTTTATCCAAATGTATGATTTATGTCCATGTATATTTTTGACAGATGGGGTGATGATGTTCAGTTGTTATTCCTTCTCTGTTTGCTCTTTACCTATACACTTTTCTTCTTCATTATCAAAATCTTATGTGACTTCTGATTTTTGTCTTCTGATCGATGCATTTTTATTACTTACATAATAGTGTCCTTATTTGTTGTGTCTGGTTTGCATAAGCTTATTGTTTAGTATTTTTTCAACTTGATGTATCTGAAAGGCGGACGGATGTAAAAAGCACACAATGCTTATCTATTATCTCGAATAATATTTTGCCTTGCTGCTTGCCTTTCTACTCTGTCTGTCTCTGTCTGTCTGTCTTCTCTGTGTCTTTCTGTCTTCTCGTCCTGTCTTCTGTGTTCTCATCTGCCACCGACTCGAAATACATGACGGATTAGAATAAGGATGGCTGTTCCAGCTCCCCCTCCAACACAAAAAAAAAATAAAAAAAAACCAACCAGCTGCACCCCCCCCCCCCACCCCCCCCACAAAAAAAAACAACACAAAACACACCACACAACACACACACACACACACACACACACACACACACACACACAACACAACAACAAACACAAACAAAAAAACAACAAACAAAAAAAAACAAAAAAAATAATATATTTATATCTGCGGCGTTTTTTAGAGATCTAAACAAAACATAACTATATCAATTTAGTGTCTGAAACCAGAATAATCGACAGTATAATGAAAGTGTTGCTATCACTCCGCCTAAATATGTGGTACCCTGTAATTCAAACAACAGAGTTTTAAATTTTTGTAGCAGTACAGCTATTCGGCTATCCGGCAGACAACTGTGCCAGTTACACGCCAAAACAATATAATTCTAACGTAACAAGATGTAATCTTTTTCTAAAGCCTTTTGTTTATAAGTTTTACTGCCAGGCAGACTACATAGGGTGTTCTAGACGTTCGGCCTAGTGCCTGATATTTTATATACAAACAAAAGAAATACAATTGAAATCAGAGCTGTTCGGCAGAGCTAAACGTAGAGACTATGCACTAAAAGGTCCTAACAAAGCAAGGTAATCAAAACAGGATTAATGTCCAAAGTCGTTATATTTGCTGGTAAATCCTATAATGCATCAGACAACAATCATGTTAAGGCAAATGTCATTGTTTTTATTTACACAAACATGGGCGCGCGCGGGCGCGCCCACGCACGTGAGCTCACGCACACACGAATATATACACAAAAGCATGCATACATATAACCACGCACACACACAAAGGCATGCATGCACACAGACGAATGCTTTCCATGCACACACACACACACACACACACACACGCACACAACACAACACACACAACACACACACTACCACACACATACACACACACACACAACACACACACACGCACCACCACACATACACACAACACAACACACACACACACACACACACACACACACACACACACACACACACACACACACACAGAAGCTCGCACTGTTCACCAGTGTGAAAAGCCTTGGCATCAAGCGGAACAAAAGGCAATGTAGAGAAGGGGATGCTGCATTATAGAAGAGATGCCCAACATAAAATCACTGTAAAAAGTCTTTTGCTTCCACTCCTTCCTCCTCAACTTCACCTCTCTCACTCTGTCTGTCTGTGTGCCTCTTTGTGTCTGTGTCTGTGTCTGCCTCATTGTGTCTGTCTGTCTGTCTGTCTGTCTGTCTGTCTGTCTGTCTCTCTCTGTCTCTCTGTCTCTCTGTCTCTCTTCTCTGTCTCTCTGTCTCTCTCTCTGTCTCTGTCTCTGTCTCTCTCTCTCTTCTCTCTCTCTCTCTCTCTCTCTCTCTCTCTCTCTCTCTCTCTCTCTCTCTCTCTCTCTCTCTCTCTCTCTCTCTCTCTCTCTCTCTCTCTCTCTCTCTCTCTTTCTTCTTCTTTCTTCTAACACACTTTCTGGATAATGCGATGCACCCTATACCTAATCTTGCATACGCACTTGAGCACAGATGCACCCAAGATATATGGAAATGCATATAAAAGACAGACAGGAGAGGGTTTGGGACTGATAGCTTGGTGGTCAGTGTGATGCGCTTATGATCTGCTGACCTGGGTTCGAATCTCGTTCAAGAGGATTTTCCTTAGAAGTTAACATCAGTGCCCACTCCCTACTCTCAACAGTCATTTTCATGTGACTATAAACAGAGGTTTGTGTGCAAACGAACGCAAAACACCTTGCACACATGTTAAAACCTGTTCCACTTTTCAGAAGAGTAGGCCATTGTGTGCCGATGGGAACAGATGAACATGTACAAAACTGATACACCGGGGACGGATGTAAAAGAATATGAGTGCTTATTTCGTTATCTTCGAAATAGAATAATATGAAAATAATTAATCTCATTGGAAAATGGAGGACAGAAACAGTTAATAAAAGATGGACAGGCACAGAGAGACAGGAGAAAGAGAAATAAAACTAAAGGCAGACAGTGCAGACATAAAGATATACAAGCAGACAAGCAGACAGACCGCTTCACATAATTATAAAGAACAGGAAGGGGTGGGGATGGACAGAGAGAGAAGAGAGAGGGGAGGAGAGACAGACAGACAGACAGACAGACAGACAGACAGACAGTGTGTGTGTGTCTGTGTCTGTGTCTGTGTGTCTGTGTGTGGGGTGAGTGTGAGCGTGTGTGTATGTGCGTGTGTGTATGTGTTTGTGTGTGTATGTGTGGATATGTGTGTGTGTTTGTGTGTGTATGTGTGTCTGTGTGTCTCGTGTATGAGTGTGTGTATGTGTGTGTATGTGATATGTATAAGTGTGTGCGTGTGTCTGTGCGTGTTTGTGTGACTGTGTACATGTTTGTGTGTGCGCCTTCGTGTTTGTGTTTGTGTGCGCGCGCCTGTGTGTGTGTGCGCCTGTGTGTGTGTGAGCGCGCGCGCGCGCGTGTGTGTGTGTTCACGTGTTTATGTCTGAGAGAGACAGAGACAGAAACAAAGACAGACAGACAGAGAGACAGACAGAACGAGACTGCTGTCCCCACAAGGCACCTTATCGGACTGATCACTCTTCAAAGGAAAAGAAAGGGCATGAGGAATAAGGACCGTCTGAATAATGAATGCCCAGATGACCATAAAACGGCACGGCGCCTCTCTCCTACTTTCCTAAGGTATTGTCGGTGTACTGTGCCATCTTTGGTACCGTCGTCTGTCTGTCTGTCTGTCTGTCTGTCGTCTGTCTGTCTGTCTGTCTTCTTCTGTCTGTCTTTCGTCCTGTCGTCGTCCGTCGTCCGTCCCGTCGTCCGTCGCTCCTTCTGTCATCCTCTCTCGATCTCTCTCTCTCTCTCTCTCTCTCTCTCTCTACTCCTCTCTCTCTCTCTCTCCTCTCTCTCTCTCTCTGTCTCTGTCTCTGTCATTGTCTTGTCTTCTCTCTCTGTCTCTCTT
>CM060326.1:22934685-22937185 GCA_030674155.1 Stramonita haemastoma | reverse complement strand
CAGTAGTCAACGATTCCTGCCTCTGCAAGAGTCTGCATCTGGAGGTGGGGGGGGGGAGGGGGTCTTGCCTTTATCGTTTATTTTTTACCTACCCTGTGGTGAAAGTGTTTGTTAGCTCTGTTCTTTATGTCCTTCTTTTTTTATATTTTTCTTTCCTTTCTTTTGTTAGTTTCTTTTTTTGTTCATTTTTTTTGCATTATTTTGTTTCGCTCTTTCTTTCTCTCTTTTTTTTTTCTTTTTTTTTTTCTTTCTTTCTTTATTTGTTTTTTCTTTTTTTCTTTCTTTCTTTTCTTTCGTTCATTCATTCTCTGTTCATTTTGTGTTTTTTTTCCTTTCTTTTCTTTCGTTTTTTCCTTTCCTTCCACCTTTCTTTCTTTCTTTCTTTTTACTTTTTTGCTATCTCTGTAGCAGTTTTTTCTTACTTGTGTGTTAGTTTTTGTTTGTTTCTGCGTTTGCTTTTTTGTTTCGTATTTTATTTATTCATTCATTTATTTATCTTTTTTTTTGTGATTTTATTTATCTACTATTTATTTATTTATTATTCATTACCACTTTATGTTTAAGTTGTTGGTTGCTGTTGTTATCAATTTTTGGCGTTTTGTTTGATTTACTTCTTTCCTTCTGTTTTGTTTCTTTGTTGTTTGTTTCTTTGTTTTGTTGTTTGTTTTTAGCTGTTTTGTTTTGTTGTTGTTGTGGCTGTTGTTATTGATTTTTGGTGTTAATTTCTTTCTTTCTTTTTGTTTTTTTCTTTCTTTCTTTCTCACTTTCTTTCTTCGTTCTTTTTTTTTTTCTTTTTTTCTTTCATCATTTGTTTTTATTGAATATTTATTTGCTTCGTCTTTCTCGCTGTTGTATACCGTTGTTGTTGTCGACCTCTCGAATGTGTTTGTTTGTTTGCTTCTTCGGAATTTTTGGTCGTTGATGGCTTTGTATCATACAGGTACTCATTAAACACCTGGAGTATTTTAGCAAACCCAGCAGGGCCACTGTGTAAACCTATCAACAAAAGAAACCACACTCAACGCTGGCACAACCGTAGCTCGGATAGAACAAGTGCTTAATCCAACCCTCCATTTAAGTGTACCGTGCCTGTAGATATTTATCATCTCAGAAAACAGCCCACAAGGACCAAAGTGTGATAGTCAATGCCGAGATCTTGCTCAGGAGAAGTGGGATAAAGTTGTGTTGGTGACGCCTGCTCAAGCTCACAGTCCTCTGTCGCCACACTGTCTTCAATAATTCACTGGATGCCCACTAGGAAAGCATTTTCCTGGTTAGGGGTAGCAGAGGGAGACTCACCTAAGCTGGTGGTCTGTATGCTTGCTGCCTTGGTACAACTGAGGTGTATAACGTGTTGTTTTGAAGGAGGATTGCAGCGGTTTTTTGTTGTTGTTTTTTTCTAATCTGATTTAGTGGTCGTGTGTGTGTGCGTGTGTGTGTGTGTGTGTGTGTGTGTGTGTGTGTGTGTGTGTGTGTGTGTGTGTGTGTGTGTGTGTGGTGTGTGTGTGTGTGTGTGTGTGAGAGAGAGTTTGTGTGTGTGTGTGTTTGTGTTTATGTGTGTGGATGTGTGTGTGAGAGAGGGAGAGAATCAAAGAGAGAAACAGAGAGAAACAGAAACAAAGATAGAGACAGAGTGATAGAGGGAAAGAGAGAGAGAAAGAAAAAGAGATGGAAGAGAGATACAGACACACAGTCATGCATACACACACACACACAAACACACACACACACACACCACACACTTTCGCACGCACGCACGCACGCACAGACACACACACACACACACACACACACACCACACAACACACACACACACACACACACACACACACACACACACACACATCACCTAAACCAGTCCAACCAGTATTCTTTAGTCACGTCCATAGAAACTATTCTTAATCTAATTACACTTCTGTTAAGTCCTAGGTACGTCTCAGGGCACGCGTATTGTTTGAAACATTGATTAGCGTCTGACAAGATAGGACGGTGATGGAGGTATCCTCTAGCAGCCTAATCACCTCTTCTGCTTATCAATAATCCAATAGACCCCAGGGTTTTTTTTCATTGCTCTGTTTGTCACTACTGCCTACGTTTGTTTCTGTGCATGATACACATCCAGTGAACAGATTAAATATATCAAGATATGGATATACTGACTGTTAGGTATTATTTATTTGTGAGAGGATAGATTACGGCAAGTCTTGATACGGTAGGGGTGGACAAGTTGGAACAAGTGATCTCCAAGATAGATGACAAAAGTGTCGTGAAAATATAGAAAAAAAAAGTGTCTATGAGCTTGCTTCTCTGTGAACATATTGATGTGTGAACAGTCACTCACACACACACACACACACACACACACACACACACACACACACACACACACACACACACACACACACACACACTACATACATATATATTATATATATATATATATTATATATATATATTATGTATATAATATATATAGATATAGTATATATAGATATATATG
>CM060326.1:22917185-22929685 GCA_030674155.1 Stramonita haemastoma | reverse complement strand
CACACACACACACACACATACACACACACACGCACACACACACCACACACACACACACACACACACACACACACACACAACACAACACAGAGAAAGAAAGAGTGATAGAGAAAGACAGAGACATAGACAGGTAGAGAACGACAGAGACATAGACAGGCAGACAGATACAGAGATGTGTACAGAACAAGACAGAGCAAAAAGACAGTAAGCATCAGGGATACATTCTCACTTAGCCACCACAGTCATTCTAAACCACTTCCAATTGAATTAGGCCTCTGTTAAGCTCCAGCAATTTGCTTCAGATGTGCGCGCTGTTTGCAAAATTGATCAGTGTCTGGCGACAGGAGACTGTGATGGAGGGCGTGGCAGACAGCTTAACCCTCCATTTCCTTATCAATAATGCAGTGGAGCCACTTCTGATGGTTCTTGTCGACACCATGACTGATTGTATTCACCAGTGGTAAACACTTAGCCCACAGCAGGGAGTGTCATAGGTGCGCATGTGGTTTTGGCTAGGATACGTCTTCATCACCTCACAGTACCTATTCCTTAGTATACCATTTGGACAACTCTGAAGATTTTGCAAACCAGCTTCCTCCACTGCTCTTTGATCTCTCAGCTTTCTGTTGTAGGTCCATACACTCAAGGCCAGTCCACTCTCTGATGTTGTCTTACCATTGTTTTCTCAGTCTGCCTATTCATATCCCTCCTTGTACTGTTTGTTCCCTTGTACGGCAGTCTTGGCCAGTCTACAGTTTTCCAGTGATGTGCCCATACAACTTCAGTTTGAAGTTTTCATTGAAGAAAGGAACTCTGCATAGAGCGTAGTCGTATTTTCAATTCCGGATTTTACTTCTTATTAGTTATGTAATCTCTGTATGCGATATCAACAAGTTTACAAACGCATCTCATTACCATTGCCTGTATCATTCTTTCAGTGTGTGATGTTATTGTTCACTTTTCACCCGCATACAAAAATATGGACATGACCAGGGAACACGCCAGTCTGATCTTGAAGCTGATAGCAATGCTGTCATTCCACAGTTCATTTTGTTTGGTCCTTGCTGCTGTGATCTGGGCTATCCTGAAGATAATTTTAATATTTGATCTTTCATTTGATACTATAGCTCCTAGGCATTTAAAGTTATAGATAGTTTCAATTCTCTTGTTGTCTATGATGCCAGTGCTGATGTCATTTTCAATAATTGTTGATTTTGGTGAGCTATGGCTTAGTATGTCTTAAAACATATAGCTGATATTGCTTTGCTAGGAACATACACGCATGGACAATGACATACACAGACACAGACACGCACATGCACACGCACACACATACACACACACACTCACACACACACACACACACACACTACACACACACACACATACACACACACACACACACACACACACACACACACACAAGAACACAGATATACAGACAGACAGACAACACACTCATTAACGCACGCACGCACGCGCACGCACACTCACACACACACATCTCTTCAACTTTTTCTCAGCTTTGAACTAAACCTTTCTTCCCAAAAAACAAAACAGATCAAAGCCAATCGCTACACAACACATTTTATTCAATTAGACTCTCAAACTATCAATGTGTTGTTTATCATCTGAGAATACTACCAGGTAGAACAGTGCCTGGCAGTAAATGAATGTTGCATCATTGATAGCATGGAGGCTGACACAGTTGTTGATGATGTCTGCTTCACAGATGACTGTCGCCAGACTTTTTTCAATAATGCAACAGATGCTTATGTGGTGGACACTTTACAAACCTGTAAGTTGAGATCAAAGTTCACTGCTACTTGTCTTTTTGTTTTAGTGCAAATGTCATCACAGTTTTGGGTTTAATTGTTTGTTCACGTTGTTTTATTGATAGCTTCAAGTTTGTGTGCAGCTGTGTGTTTGTGTGTGTATGTATGTGTCTGCATGCATGTGTGCATGTGTGTGCATGTGTGTGTGTGTGTGTATGTGTGTTGTGTGTGTGTGTGTGTGTGTGTGTGTGTGTGTGTGTGTACAACATGCACAAATCCATAATATAATCAATAAAGAAAAAACATCAACGATGTTAAAGGAGAAGGAAAGATATATAGATAACTAGGCAGACAGAGAAAAAGATCAAGAAAATTATTGTACTAGATTCAAAAAATGTATGGCAAAAAAAAAGGAATTTAAGAAATAAGCAAACACCAGCAACAGCCTACAGTCAAAATTAATATAGATAAACATAGAGACAGCAACAGAGACATAAATAGATGTAGAAGGCCATGAAACAAATAGAGTAATAGAGAGAGAGGGGGGGGAAGGCAGAGAGATAGGGGAGAGAGAGTGAGAGAGAGAGAGAGACAGAGGGAAAGAGACAGAGAGAAAGAGAGAAAGAGAGAAAGAGAGAGAGGGGGGGACAGATAGAGAGTAACAGATAGAGTAATAGATAGAGAGAGGCACACATGAAAAAGGACACACAGAGATGCGGAGTGCCAGAGACATAAAGAGAAAAAGGAAGAGAGATGATGACAGACACAGATGCAGATAGGACGGAAAAACACGGGCAAATCGTTACTTAGGCACCGCACACATTCTAAACCACTACCAATTGAATTAGGCCTCTGTTAAATTCCAGCAATTTGCTGCAGATGTGCGCGCTGTTTGCAAAATTGATCAGTGTCTGGCGACAGGAGACTGTGATGGAAGGGCGTGGCGGACAGCTTAACCCTCCATTTCCTTATCAATAATGCAGTGGAGCCACTTCTGATGGTTCTTGTCAACACCATGACTGATTGTATTCACCAGTGGTAAACACTTAGCCTACAGCAGGGAGTGTCATAGGTGTGTGTGTAGCTTCTGCTAGGTTATGTTTCAAGGTGGCTGAAAAAGCATGTTTTTGCTTAATGTTTTCAGGAGTGTCACACACACATGCACAGACACACACACAACACAACCACACACACACACACACATATACACATACACTCACACACACCCCACACACACACACACACACACACACACACACACACACACACAACACACACATACACACATACACTCACACACACACACAACAAACCACACATGCACACGCACACACATTGCATAAGACCAATGAAGAGAAGGAGGAGGAGGACGACGACACGACGAGGAGGAGGAGGAGGACAATGAGGAGGACGAGGAGGAGGAGGAGGACAAGAAGAAAAAGAAGAAGAAGAAGAAGAAGAAAGAAGAAGAAGAAGAAGAAGAAGAATTATAAACATCATCATCATCATCATCATCATCATCATCATTATCATCATCATCTTCATCATCTTTGTCATATTCATCATCATCATACTCAATCATATTATCATACTCATCATACTCATAATACAAATGAAAACGCTTAACTCAAATCAGTCACGCGAATGCAACTGTTCACATTTTTTTAAAGCTATATACACACACGCATATGCACGCACAAGGGTAATGAATTTTTGCATAGAAAATGTGTTGTCAATAACTCCTAGATATTTCACAGTGGGACAGAGGAGGAACCGAGGTACCGCCAAAATCTATTAAAGTTATTGTGAAAGAGGAGAGTTTATGTTTTGTCTATAAGAGCATGGCTTCCGTTCCATGGATATTCAGATGTAATGTGTTATGAATCATCCATTTGTAAATAAATATATTGAAGACAGTAGGACACATTTCTCAAGAGGGAAGGCAGGTTTTCTAGAGTTTCACTAATTTAAATTTGAGTATCATCACCATACAAACGATAATTAATGTGTTGACGGTTTATCATAATGAAAGTGGAGCACGGTAGAAGAGAGAAGAGGACGGCCCTAGAGCTGAACCCTGTGGGACTCGACATTAAAGTGACAGGTTTTGATTGATTTTTGTTTACAATAACTCTACAGAATTGGACCGTAAGGTACGACCGAAGCCGCATGAGGGCTGCTCCATTAATAACAAAATGTATTTTGAAGTTGGGAGAGAGGAATTGAGTGGTCTATAGTGTCTGTGGCTCCAGATACGTCATAACACACACACCCCTACGCCCCAACACACACACACTAACACACACACACACACACACACACACACCACACCACACCTCACACACACACACACACACACACACACACACAACACCACAACATTCACACGCACACTCACTATCCTCATACCCATTACTTCTCCACCACAACAACTACTGCATCTTCCAAAATTGCATAGATCTCTGAAAAAACACTGGTGTTGACATGCTCTATATGTAGCAGAAGATACGCGAGTTCTAGAAATACACACGGATTTTGATCATCTTTGTTTCTCTCTCTCTCCCAACAGAAAATGAACATGTACAGGCGTGAGCCCTAAAAGGCAATAAATTGCACAGACAGGCCAGCAGTTGACAGAGGCAGCCATAAATACCATCCTTTATTCATGAACGGGGTAATAAACAAGACATCCCTGGGACAAGATGCATGTCCCTTAATCCCCACTGACCAAATATGGTTAAGATCTGAGTTGCGTGATGTGAATAGTTTGTGCATAATTATGTAAGTGTAGGTTCTCGCACGCGCGTGAACGTGCGTGCGTGCGTGCGTGCGTGTGTGTGTGTGTGTGTGTGTGTGTGTGTGTGTTAGTGGTGTGTTTGTGTGTGTGTGTGGTGTGTGTGTGAGGTGTGTGTGTGTGGTGTGTGTGTGTGTGTGTGTGCGTGTGCATGGTGGCATATGACAAAAAAAACAAATAAGGCTTGAAGATATGAACAGAAGGGAAAAGATGAAAAAGACCTAAAGAAAGAAAACGGAATGAAGAAACTAAACATACAGATAAAGCACACGGGTCAAACCAGAAACAGACAAAGTAAAGAGAAACAGAACGATTATTTCTAGTTTATTACATGGTCGAGAAATGTACCCACATTAATACCCGAAAATGAAGTATATTTTCCCTTGGTTTGAAGTTTTAAAAGTTAGGCTGTTCTGCTCACTTTACAATGTGTACAACACAAAAAATTTATAGCAAACTGCGAAAGTTAGATCAATTCACAGAAAGAGAGGCAGACAAATAGACAGACATTATCACAACCATGAACTATAAAATAAAGACAACCATCTTGCCAAAAGACACAACATTCCATCTCATCTCATCCCCTGTGCTGTAAATTAGGCTGGGAAAGAGCGAAAGATGAACGCAGGCTTTAAATATTTATCAGTGTCTTGGCAATAGTAGTAAATTGCACAAGCAGGCCAGCAGTTGGAAGATGCAGTTATAAATCTCATTATCTATTCATGAATGTGATTATAAACAAGTCACCCTCTTGACAAGATTCATATTCATTAATCCCCTTCCCAATGAAGAAATAAGATTTTGAGTTGCGTGCGGTGAATACTTCGTGCGGGTACAATCATTGCGTGTGGTGTGATGTGGTGTGGTGTGGTGTGTGTGTGTGTGTGCGTGTGTGCATGCGTGCATACGTGTGTGTATGAGTGTGTGTGTGTGTGTGTGTGTGTGTGTGTGTGTGTGTGTGTGTGTGTGTGTGATTTACAAACCTTGAAATTGACTGACATTCACAGAAAGAGACAGAGGAAATATAAACACACACACACACACACACGCACACACACACACACACACACACACACACACACACACACACACACACACACACACACACACACACACAAGCAGGCTCAAATAAATTTATGGAAACACACACTGCTTCTTTACGCGTGTGGGTGGCTCGTGTACATCACTTCTTAAGACCCTTTTCTTCCAACTATAAAACAACAAGAGTCACAACAAAAACAAAACAATCATGTGAAAAATACATTCACTTTAAAGCGAAGTGGTAAAGCTCTCAAGGGAATTGCAACTACGTGTGGGTTGCACTAGTTACGAGGTGAACGGAAGAAAAAGGCAGTTGGAGTTAAATCTGAAACGGCACAATCCGTTCTGCTACACGTTAGTGTTGCCTGCCAGAACGTTTAAAGGGGTTGCCAAGTGTAAGTTCCGTGACAGGAAAAAAGGTTAGCCACGAAAGTAGAATATCAGAGAGAGAGATGTGTTGTGTGTGTGTGTGTGTGTGTGTGTGTGTGTGTGTGTGTGTGTGTGTGTGTGTGTGTGTTTATTTTATTTTATTTATTTATTCTTTTATATCGAGGATAACAGAATAAGCAATCATGTGCTTTTTTCCATCCGGTCCCCGTGTGTATGCAGTTTTGTAAATATTGTCATCTGTTCCCACCGGCACACGATGGCCTACTCTTACGAAAAGCGGAACAGGATTTAACGTGTGCGCAAGATGTTTTGCGTGCGTTCGCACACGGGGCCTCGGTTTAAAGTCTCATCCGAAGGACTTTTGGGGAGAGTGGAGTCAGCACTGATGTTAACTCCAGGAAGAAAATTCCTCGACCGGATTCGAGCCCGGGTCTTCAAATTGCCAGCGCAATGTTCTGACCACTAGGCTATCCGCCCCCCCCCTGTGTGTGTGTGTGTGTGTGTGTGTGTGTGTGTGTGTGTGTGTGTGTGTGTGTGTGTGTGTGTGTGTGTGTGTGTGTGTGTGTGTGTGTGTGTGTGTGTGTGTGCTTGCTTTTGTTCTTCGGTTTAGCATCCTTCCACTGTAAAGAACTAACAAAAAGATGTGTGTATGCTTTTAATTTTAATTTTATTCTTTTAAGTATGTGCACAACATATGAAAGATTCATTCTTAAAACACTATGATGATAAAATTGCGTTTGCTCATTCCAATAACAAAATTGATATCATCTCACTCAAAACAATAACAGACTGTATTTTTTTAGAAGTTTTAACAAGAGAAGATGAACAGATGTGTCTTACCAAAGCAGCAGTAACTATTATTCACAATGACATCAAGTCACTGGTTTCTGCAGGACAGCTATCCTAATGTAAACAGCACTGAAAACCACACAGACATCCTGCCAGCTACAATTCCTGAAATCTATAAAGCAATTAGGCAAACAATTAGATACACTTCATCAAAATCCAAATAAACAACAACAAACAAAAGAGGGGAAAGAGAGGGGGGAAAGAGAGGGAGTGCTGCTTTTTGTTCTTGCAATTAAAAAAAAATCTTTCCCTCCCCCCCTCCCTCCTCCCCCCCTTCCCTCCACCTCCTCCCCCTCCCTTCCCTCCCTCACCTCCTCCCCCTCCCTTCCCTTCCCTCCACCTCCTTTCCCTCCACCCTTGCTCCCCCACCTCCTCCCACCCCCTCCCCCCACTACCCCCCTCCCCCCCCCTCCCCCCACTACCCCCCACACTACCCCCCTCCCCCCTCTCTCCACACTGCCTACCCCCACCCCTCCCCTACCCCCACCTTCCCCCATCCCCTCCACCTCCCCCACCCCCCTCCTCCCCCCACCCCTCCCCTACCCCCACCTCCTCCCCCTCCCTTCCCTTCCCTCCACCTCCTTTCCCTCCACCCTTGCTCCCCCACCTCCTCCACCGCCCTCCCTCTACCCCCCTCCTCCCACCCCCTCCCCCCACTACCCCCTCCCCCACCTACCCCCCACCCCCCTCCTCCTCCTCCCCTCCCCTACCCCCCCACCCTCCTCCTCCCCCACCTCCCCCCCTCCACCTTACCCTCATTTCAGATAGCTAAACAGCACAGTCTACAATTTTACATAAGAACTGATGCTTCATTTCCATTGCATACACACTTTTCTCTGGAATTCTCAGTGACTTCAAACAATAAAAAGGAATCTCACTCTTTATCATAGCCTTTGAAGGGGAGGTAATATTGTCCTTAAAATGTTTTATCAGGCAGTAGAATGTGTCAAAAACTCTAAATACTTATTCTTACCCTCGTTCAGCAACAACCCTTGTGCAGCAACGTTCATCTGCAGTATAACTTAACTTTGTCTTTTCAATCAAAACTTAAAATGCCATAAGATTTCCAACCAAGCATTAAGATTTTACACCCATTTCTCAGTAATCATCAACAGCTTCTTGAAATTGGGCCTAGGAGATCCACCTTATTACCCCTGAGATATGAATTACCACAACGATCAAAACTACGACCACTTCTTTTCTCTATCTCTAATAATAACAAACTACCTCTGCTGCATATTCATTGTTTATGTCAAATAGGTGTTGATGGTACATCAATTCAATGTGACAGCAGTGGCCCAACCCAGCTTGTGAGTGATATGTAGGCAGAAATTGATACACTTATTGAATAGACAGAACTCAATCATATGTCTCTTATTTCAAACAAAACAAAGTGTATGCTTATAACTACTCGGCAAAAAAGACAGAAATTGCATCCTCCAATGGCACCACCACAAAACGAGTTCATCACAAAATGACAAACAAATAGCATTAAAACCTCATAACATTTTAAAACTATATCAATTTCCTGGAAAGACACAAGGTACACATGTGAATGATAGTTTATGAGTTTTCAAGAAATACCTACATACATATCTTATGAATTTTGAGAGACAGGAGAACTTTTCAAAATTTACATTTCATCAGCCATCAAAATTTATAACTGGACAAGGGTTGAAGAAAATGCTGAGGATTAAAATCTTGTAAATTTATAAATGGGGGATCCATCATATAATGAAATTCATCCCCTTAAACAGATCTATTTTATTTTGAACACATTCTTTATTCCTATGGTATGTTATGGAAATGTCCATCTTCAATTGAAAGTTTGTGACAACTACAACAACATTTTTTTTATAAAAGCCTAAACATATATAATCTGGTAGACAATTTATATTTTTCCTTACCAAAATTGATCTTCAAATTTCTATAATAAAAGCGTCTTTTATTATCCCACGGCTCACTTCTCCATTCATTTGCAAAATTTTCTATGAAGAAGACTTTGATATGTGGACTTTTAAATACTTGAAGAAAATTGATACTTGAACATAACTGTCTCTCCCACAAAGTCAAATCCGCTTTGTACTAAGATATTTTTGTAATCATATTTAGCCACGCTGATTAAATCAAGTATTTGTCAAGTAAATCTTTCATCATGTGATAAACACTTGATTGCAGCTTATCATACTGGAAGTGGAGCAGCTGCATCCAGAAAGGCACCATTTGAACAAACTCAACAAAGGATATCTGCCTGTATCTCCCTATACTAACCCTCTTAGTCTGAACCCTGGATTTGCCGGGATTTAATAATTGCCCTCTCTGAATCCCGATTTGCTGGGATTTACACACAAAAGATTTCCATCAGGCTGTGACCATCACTAATTGCTACCACATGTCAAAGCTCTCTCAGGCTAGAAGTAGAAACCCTGCTGAGAGTCTGGAAGTAATTATAGCTGCTGGTATGTACTTAGAAGGAGGAAAAGGCTAGCAAGCATGTGTGCCTGACCTGATTTTGTGATGAAATGCAAAATCTAGGGGCACTTTGTATTCAGAGAACCTGAGTGCAAGAGGGTTAAAGGAAAACTATATTTTAAAACTTTTGACTGAAACTTATGAAATTATTATTATATTTTCATATCCCCAAATTTCACATTCATACAACAAAACAAGTACAACAATTTTATGGAATAAATCAAGTGCCACATGTGTATGTAGTTCTATTTGCTGTGCAGTCCTTATCAAGCTAAACATGACTTTAGCAGCTTTATCATAAGCATTTTTCATGCATTACATTTTCATATGCCCATAATTTCACATCAATACAATAAAACAAATACAACGATTTTATGTGTAGGTAGTTCTTTTTGCCTTGCAGTCCTTATCAATTAAACATGACTTAAGTAGCTTTATCATAAGCATTTATCTTGCATTTTGCAAAACTACGACTGCTACTGAAGTTGATTCCTAAATATTTAAAACTGTTAATAACTTCAAGGGCTTTTCTGCTATTTTTACATAGTTATTACACTTTTCTGTTATTTTACATAATTATTACCAGATTTAATGTGGCCAAATGTCATGATTTTGGTTTTCACTAGATTTACAACAAGTTTCTCATGAGAACAGTAAGTATCCAAAATGTCTAAAGCATCTTGTAACCCTTCTTTGTAGTAGAGAATAAAATGGCATAAAGTAAAAGTTTACCATAACTGGTTAATATTTTGCCATGAGATGAAAGTTGAGTCTGCAGTGTAAAGCAATTTCTGATAAATATTGTTCAAATCATTGAGAAAGTGTGTGTGTGTGTGTGTGTGTGTGTGTGTGTGTGTGTGTGTGTGTGTGTGTGTGTGTGTGTGTGTGTCTGTGTGTCTGTGTGTCTGTGTGTCTGTGTGTCTGTGTGTGTGTGTGTCTGTGTGTGTGTATGTGTGTGTGTGTGCTACTTGATATCAATATCACTTCCCCTTCTCAGGCTACATATCATTTTAAAGAGTTGCATCCCTTTTAATTGTTTGCAGTTGCTTTGTAGTCCAGATCAAAGGTTTCATCTGATGGAAATAGAGCAGTTGTTTTGATATGAAATTGTAGACTTACTGTTGACCTGTGTGAAAGAAGTACAAGGCGAAAGTAAATGATTGTAGACATACATTTTTTTTTCAATTTGTGAAGATGTTGTAAAAGACACCTTTGGAATTTGAACTTGTTGATTTAATGATGAGTTGTAAACATGTGAAGGCAAAAAGTAGAGCTGTGAGTTAGGAATTGCAGATTTGTAGAAGTATCTGCCCCTAACTTCTAATGCTCCGAGCTTTGGAGAGATGTGTTGTCTATTTTCCATGTTTGTGCTAGGGAGAAGCATAGGGGGTGGGGGGATGGGAGAGGAGGATGGAAGGGCGGGAGGGGGAGGAGGATGGAAGGGCGGGAGGGAGGTGGGGTGTGATATGGGTGGAGTGGGGGGTGTGATATGGGAGGGGGGAGGGGAGGGGGGAGGGGAGGGGGGAGGGAGGGAGGGGAGGGGGGAGGGAGGGGAGGTATGAAGGGGAGGGAGGAGGAGGGGAGGGGGAGGGGGGAGGGAGGGGAGGGGGAGGGGGGAGGGAGGGGAGGTATGAAGGGGAGGGAGGGGAGGTATGAAGGGGAGGGAGGAGGAGGGAGAGGGGGAGGGGGGAGGGAGGGGAGGGGGAGGGGGGAGGGAGGGGAGGTATGAAGGGGAGGGAGGGGAGGTATGAAGGGGAGGGAGGGGAGGTATGAAGGGGAGGGAGGGGGAGGGAGGGGAGGTATGAAGGGGAGGGAGGGGGAGGGAGGATAAGGGGAGGGGGGAGGGGGAGGGGAGGGGGGGGGAGGGGGGAGGGGGAGGGGGGAGGGGGAGGGGGAGGGGGGAGGGAGGGGAGGTATGAAGGGGAGGGAGGGGGAGGGAGGATAAGGGGAGGGGGAGGGAGGGGGAGGGGAGGTATGAAGGGGAGGGAGGGGGAGGGAGGGGAGGTATGAAGGGGAGGGAGGGGGGAGGGAGGATAAGGGGAGGGGGGAGGGGGGGAGGGGGGAGGGGGAGGGGGGGGAGGGGGAGGGGGGGGGGGAAGGGGGGAGGGGAAGGGGGGGAGGGGGTGGGGGAGGGAGGGGGGAGGGGGTGGGGTGTTGGGGGAGGGGGGTAGGGGGGGTGGGGAGGAGGGGGGAGAGGAAGTGGGGGGGGGGGGAGGGAGGGGGGGAGTGGAGGGGGGGAGTAGGGGAGGGGGGAGAGGAGAGGGTAGAGAAGGGGGAGTGAGGAAGGGGGTGGAGAGGGAGGGAGGGGAGTGGTGGTATATCTGTGTGTGTAAACGCTCGCAGAGAGAGACAGAGACAGAGACAGAGACATAGAGACAGAGAGAGAGCGTGTTGCTGTACATATACGCATACACACACTTTGAGAGAGAGAGAGAGAGAGAGATGAGAGAGAGAGAGAGAGAGAGAGAGAGAGAGACAGACAGACAGACAGACAGACAGACAGACAGACAGACAGAGTGTGTTGTGTGTGTGTGTGTGTGTGTGTGTGTGTGTGTGTGTGTGTGTGTGTGTGTGTGTGTGTGTGCGCGCGTGTGCGTGTGTGTGGCTGCGCATAAAACCTGAGATTTTTTTTGTTTAATGTGTCAGTATGTTAGGAATTAAAAACAAACAGAATTTATAAGACAAGACAAGAAGAGGAAGAACCAGAGACAGAAACCGCGTAATACTAGTATTTATTTACGGATAAAACATTTCTGTACGATATGTTCGTTTTGAGAAAAAACGCATATTTTATATAATCCAAAATGCATATAGGAGCGTAAATTTATATGAATCATATGAAACATTAACGTCCTCTTCCTAGGGCTGATAAACGCATCATTACTGGAAACAGTCAATATATATTGCTGTTACCTGCATCCATCCTACGCATACGTGCGTACTATATCAAAGAGGCTTCCTGAGTCCTGTCCGGGCCAGTGTATGTTTGAAGTTTAGCGATGAAATCGTGAGGAAGGTTGTCATGCTTTCCTCTAGAATAAGGTTTGCTTTACTAGCCATGGTATGACATGTAGGGGAACAAAGAGTCTAACATTCAGGTTCAAGAACAAATTTGAATCCTTTTGTGTCAGCGTGTGATTTTGCTTTTTGCTTTTCTTTTTGTTAGTATTTCTCTCTGT
>CM060326.1:22907185-22909685 GCA_030674155.1 Stramonita haemastoma | reverse complement strand
ATTTATACTAAGTTTTTCTCCTAGTTTATTCCAAAATTGTAAAAAAAAAAAAAAAAACACAAAAAAACCCGTTAAATTTACAATATATCAAGTACTAATCAGGGAAATCTTTCAACATTTCTCAAATGTCATAATAAACCGTTATACTCAGCCGTGTTACTACAACATTCATACTGGCTGCATGGCAAATTCAATTCAATCTCAAAATACACAAACAATTGTACAGGCTGGGGAAATAAAGAACTCTGGTCATATAGGAGACAATAAATTTCGGAAACCATTATATCAACAAGCCTAAGGCTAAAGAAAGCTAAGCAATCTCTTTGCTGATTTCAACATCCAAAAAACAAATCAAACAAAACAAAACAGTCGCACCCCAAAAAACAAGAACTATAGATATGAATATTTTCAGTAATTGATTGTAAACGAAAACAAGTGATAGCACAATTGTCACCAGACGACCGTAATAAACACGCGATACAATTGACATAACATCTACAAACATATTCTTTCTATGTTTTGTTTTTGTTTTCATGAAAGCAGCATTACTGTAACATTGACAAATCGTTGCACTGATCAAGGGCAACAGACGCGCAACTATGTGACGTATATAATCGGTTCGGGAATCAACGAAGCCATTCCAGATAACAAGAAGAAGGCAATGATCACGGCGCACTTCTATTCATTTTCTGATTCCCTGTCCACTTGACCTAGATAGGCGACCAATGGCCCAGAGGATTGTGACATAGAGAAGCAGGGACACACAGACCACAGTGACAGAAGTGATGATGCTGACATGACGCAAGGTGATGCTGGGACATTCCAGAACATATACCTAACGTGTTTCCTTTGTGTAGGTTCATAATGCTTCATGGAGACAGGGAAAAAAAAAGTTATGGCACTGTTCTTTTCATTTTTGATTTTTTTCATTTTATTCTGCTATGTTATATCGAGGATAATGAATTAAGCACTCATTTCCTTTTTACATCCGGTCCCCGTATGCATGCCCTTTTGTTGATCATGTCATCTGTTCACACAGGAACACAATAGCCTATTCTTACTAGAAGTGAAACACGATTTAACGTGTGCCCAAGATGTTCTGCGTGCGTTTGCAGACGGGGCCTAGGGTAAGTCTCATCCGATGGGCTTTTGGGAGAGTGGAGTCAGCACTGATGTTAACTCCAGGGGAAAAATCCCCTCGAACGGGAATCAAACCCAGGTGGTCAAATTGCGAGCGCAATGTTCTGACCACTAGGCTATCTCGTCCCCGCGCTCTTTTTAGGAAGAGCATCCCAAATTTCACGCGGACAACTCAGTTGTGACTTAAAGTGGTATACAATACATAAAAACACAAAGTAATACAATGCAATACAATACAATACAGTGCAAGACAACACAACCTGCAAACAAAAACAAAAACGCACCCAAACAACAACAAAAAAAGAAACAAACAAACAAACAAACTATAAAAAGCGAAAAAGAAACCCAAACCACAGAAAGCAATTGTGATTCATTCCCCACAAAACTACGATTTACCAACACGAAAGTTCAACCTATGGTTTAAAAAAGATAGGTATATATTCTACAAAAGCACAACCTCCAACTGGATGAATTGATAATGATTTAAACAAAAGGAAATATGCATGTTCAAAGAAGGCATAATCATCAAATGACCCAAACATCAATGCTAAGACAGATACACTGATCATAATTAAGTACATGAAATAGACTAGAATAGATAGGAGGCAGAAGAGAAGAGAGCAACCCAAAGAAAAGATAATATATCTTTCAAACATCATCATTATTTCTTTTTTTTAAACCATTATATGAACCTAAAACGTAAACAAAAAATAGCAAAGAAGCATACATTACAAAACATAATTCAATAACATTAAGGTGTAACGCCCTATGAAATCCCCAAATATAAGTATTTTTCAATTCATGTAAAAGAAAAGGCATTAAAAATTCGAAAAGACTTAAAACTCCGCTTATTTATGTAAGGGACAAAACAAAGCAAAAACCTCCAAACAAACGAATAACAAAAATAACAACAACAAAATCAACCAAAACTCAAACCGGCCGAGAGAGAGAGAGGAGAGAGAGAGAGAGAGGAGAGAGAGAGAGAGAGAGAGAGAGAGAGAGAGAGAGAGAGAAGAGAGAGAGAGAGAGAGAGAGAGAGAGAGAGAGAGAGAGAGAGAGAGAGAGTTCAGACTTTTACTGTACATCGATCCTAGGCCATAATACAACAGAATGTTTTTGCATAGTTGATTTTTACTTTGGATGTTGGTGTTTATGTTACATTTTTTTTATCATTATTCTCGGCTTTTAATAATTGATCCCTGAATGGTTATAAAATATTTGGATATTTGATAGATGCATAATTCCTATTTTTCATTATCTACCACTGTTTCTATATCAGTTTGTATGTTGATCAAATCGTGATATTCCGCGACAAGTTCCATTTTCTTGCATTACATAATAACCAGTCTTTACAGTCATT
>CM060326.1:22902185-22904685 GCA_030674155.1 Stramonita haemastoma | reverse complement strand
GCTTCGATACAAGTTAATAATGTTTTTGCCGAAGCCGAGCTTGTAAGAAGCAATGTAAAAAAAAAAAGAAAGAAAACCCTCCTCTGCAGCCTGCAAGTTTGTGACTGTATGTCCCTTTAAAATGTATGTTGAAACCAGCTCCCCATTTACTGGCGTACTGTCAGACTGTCCAGTAAATGTTACAGTTCAACAACCTAGGACTTACTGTAAAAAAAAGAAGAAGAAAGTAAAGCTGTTTGCGACTAAGAGACAATCACATGATGAAGTTTGTTGGGTTTTTTTCTTTTCCCAAACAAACATCTTAAAACAAAGGATGATGACATGAGTTAGATATAAATATGGAAAAAAAAGAAAGTATTCTGGTAAGATTTGAGGGTTTGCTGGTGCTGAAAAGGACACAAGTACCTATAATGTGTTCACAAAATAAGAAGAAAAAAAAAAGATTCACGTACCATTTTCCTTTTTTGCATTAAATACAACGGCGTGACAGAAGAATTTTCGCTATTTTTGAAGGGGATATGGTTGATTTAAAGAGAGTAGGGTTTTCTGCAGAGACTTGCCATGAAAGATTTACGAGAAAAAAAAAGTTAACTGAAAAAGTCAGGTACTTGTTTCCACCCCCTCTCTCTACCCCAACCCCTCTCTCTCTCTCTCTCTCTCTCTCTCTCTCTCTCTCTCTCTCTCCTCTCTCTCTCTCTCTCTCTCTCTCTCTCTCTCTCTCTCTCTCCAAGATGGCCTTGAGCCATCCACGCCTACCTTAAAAAAAACAACTGCCATAAACAGCCTTAAAACATTATTCTAGGAGAAGGATTGTTTTTCTTAAAACAACCAATGGATGAGTATCTGGTCAATTTTCTTATGGTGACTGACAGGCAGGCTTGCATTAACGTTTTTAAGGATTTACAGACCAATGATCCTTCTAGATGGTGTTTTGACAACTGAAGGAAAAAAAACCAAAAAAGTTGTGTGTACTGAAATTCACTTAAAAAGAACAGTATTAGCATCCCCATAATCTAACCTGCTGGTTTCTTTTGCCCAGAAACTTTTAAATCATAAATAACTCTTTTGATTTCACTTGTTGGTTGACTTTTTGTGTGTTGTTTAATTCGTTTTGTTGTTGTTGTTGTTGTTGTTGTTGTTGTTGTTGTTGTTGTTGTTGTTGTTTTGGGGGGTGTCTTCTTTTTTGCGGCCATATTATCAAACAAAGACAGATAGAAAGATTCAATGAAACGGAGACTGAAGCAGAAAGGGAAAAACAACAGACACAGAAGAAAAGATAGAAACATGACAGAAAAAAATATTTTTTAAACAAACAAAATACATGTGTGGGGAGTAAAAAAAAACACAAAAAAACCGATAGCCTCATGCAAAGGTTAACTCTAGCTAGCATCCCTAAGGAAAACAAATCACCAGGGAAACAGTTCCAGTTCATTACTTGGCTATCACGTGTTTGGTGGTATCTCTACCTCCGAGGCTGATAGAGAAATACGGCAGATGATAGAGAAATACGGCAGAAGATACCTCGGTGATGTGAGCTTTGGGACCCAGTTTATCAGACAACACTCACATGATGCCAGATCCACGTAGAAGACAGACAGAGAACCCAACCCTGGTATAGGAGGGACCAGAGACCAGGGTGGGTCGGTGGTCTAGAGGTAACGCGTCTGCCTAGAAAGCGAGACATCCGGGTCAGAAGTGTGCGGTGGTTTGATCCTGTTTTGGCCCGAAACCTCCCATGGATAGTGGCAAGGTGTCTGGGGTACCTTGTTTCCATTTTCGGATGAGATGATACACCGCGGTCCCGGGTGTTACACGTAGTTATATAGCACAGTATAAACACACGACAGCAAAAAGAGAGTTGTCCCTGGCAAAATTATGTAGAAGAAAGCCACTCTGATAGAAAAACCAACACAGTTGTAGAGAGGAAAGGGAAAAAAAAATAATGGGTGGAGCTGCATTGTGGCGACATTCTCTCCCCGGGAAAGGCAGCCCGAATTTTATGCAGGGAAATCTGCCATGTTTTAAAGAGTCATGATGCCAGGTGTTTGACCCCGTTGACACCTACTTTTGGATGTCTACTCCTTTAGCTTTGCTCGTACCTAAGTGAATGCCTCTTCTCAAAAATAATGATGTCTTTGGGATTGGAGGTTCTTGAACTTGTTATTTTTAACTCTGTAATCCAGGCTCTGTGATGGATATCTTGGGAGATTGACAGCTATAACTAAAGGAGAAATGGTGTGGGAGAGCATGGTGCTAATCCTGATGATATATGCATATTTTATTGTACCTGTCTTCTACTGCACGCGCGCGCATACGCTCGCATGTGTATTGTATTATAATCTCATCTATCTATCTATCTATCTATCTACTATATCTATCTATCTTATCTATCTATCTCTATCTCTCTCTCTCTCTCTCTATCTCTCCCTCTCTCCTCTCTCTCTCTCTCTCTCTCTCTCTCTCATCCCTCTCTCTTCTCTCTCTCTCTCTCTCTCTCTCT
>CM060326.1:22892185-22897185 GCA_030674155.1 Stramonita haemastoma | reverse complement strand
CACACACACACACACACATCACACCACACAGCATGCGCGCTTTCAAATTACACCCGCACTCACCCACACGGCTAGAAAAACCCTTGCCATGCGTACACACACACACACACACACACACAAACAAACAAACAAACAAGCACGTGCACACATACGTACACCACACACAAACAAGCACGCACACACAAGCACACACACAAGCACCACACACACACACACACACACACACACACACACACACACACACACACACACACACACACACACACAATCCCAATTACAATCACAGACAGCGCACAAGTAACACAACACACCTATTTCTTCTTCCTTTCACAATAAATGTGATTTAAGGTCACAAAATAGACACAAGAACAATGAAATCCCGAAAAATCTCAAGACTACATCAGAGAGAGACATAAAACAAGCCATTTCATTTTGAAGTCAGGTTTCCGAGAAAAATAAGAAAGCACTTGCACTGTCAGTGAAAGATATGATATGTCGATTAACTTTCGTGGGGTTTTAGATTGTTGATTTTTAAAATGTGATATATCATCTTTGTGTTTAGTTTCTCTCTCTACAAATGTTGTGTGACTTTGTTTTCTATCCTTGACCCGAAATTTCAATTTGATTTTTTTATCTCTGTGTGTGTATTGTGTGTGTGTGTGTGTGTGTGTGTGTGTGTGTGTGTGTGTGTGTGTGTGTGTGTGTGTGTGTTGTGTGTTGTGTGTTGTGTGTGTGTTGTTTTGTGTAGTGCTGTTTTGTGTTATGTGTTGGTTGTTTGTGTTGTGTTGTGTTCTTCACGCACACACACACACACACACACACACACACACACACACACACACACACACACACACACACACACACACACACACACACAACATTCACAAATACACAAACACACACACACACACATGTACACACGCACAAACACACAGAAGACCTTGATTTATAGTCTTATCCTATCTCTGTGTGCGTGTGCGTGTGCGTGTGCGTGTGAGTGTGTGTGTGTGTATGTGTGTGTGTGAAGAACTGGGGCTATCACTTAAATGCTTCTGCTCTATTGAGTATCCAGTCTCCCCTTTAAGCTTTAGAAAGAAAGACCGCACATAGAACATCTTATGCACACGTCAAAACCTGACTCCACTTTCCCCAAAAGTTTTTCGGATGAGACTGTAAACCGAGGCCCCTGTGCAGAACATCTTTTGCACACGTTAAATCCTGTCCCGCTTTTCGAAAGAGCAGGCCATTGTGTACGATGGGAGCATAGACAACATTTACAAAACTGCATACATAGAAGGACAGGATGTAAGAAAAAGCCCATGATTACTTATTCCGTTATTCTCAAAATGAATAATTGAATGAATAGAAATAAAAAAATAGATAAAGAACAAATCAATAGATAAATTAATGAATGAATAAATTAATTAATTAATGAAAAAATAAGTAAATTCATAAATATATAAATAAACGGAATAACACATACTTTACAAGGAATAAGAACTAACCAACGGTTAGCCAACGAATACCTTTACCGACACTAACTGTAATGTCAACCAGAGTGTAAAGAACTGATTATTCGTTAAGGTCATTCTTTTCTGTAAGAGGTTCAATGACAAGCTCCAGACATATATAACTAGTAAGTGAACGGGCGCTGGGTATGTTTACAAGTCACACTTTTAGTACAGGGGACCGTCAGGTAACATGATGTATTTTGCTTAATATTCCTTAAGGATCTATTCATCTTCTGTCACCCACCTATATGCATGTATGCGTAAAAATCCATGCACACACCGACATATTCACATACTCAAGCATGCGTCAATGCGAATACACACTCTCTCTCTCTCTCTCTCTCTCTCTCTCTCTCTCTCTCTCTCTCTCTCTCTCTCTCCTCTCTCTCCAGGGAACAGGATAGCCTAGTGGTCAGTGATGCGCTCGTGATCTGTTGACCTGGGTTCGAATCTCGATCAAGAGAAGTTTTCCTCTGAATTTAACTTCAGTGCCGATACTACACCCCCCCCCCCCCCCCCTCCACCCCCCACAAAAAATCCTTCGGTTGAGACTATTTCTCTACCTTTCTCTCTATCTCTATCTATCACACACACACACCACATACACACACACCACAACAACACACACAAGCGCGCACACACACACACACTTGCGCACGCACACACACAACACACACACATCCCATTCACTTTGCCGTTGTTTGTTTCTGTTTTTGTATCGTGTTTATTTCTTTGTTTGAGTGATTGATTATTTCTTTCTGTGTGTTTTTAATTGCTGTAATTTTCGCCTGAGCTTTATCACAGTTCTTGATTAAATCATTGACGCTTGGGGCAACAACAAAGTGAGAGACTGTATGATCAGTGACTTTTCCACTCATGGAATTCCACTTTACAGCTCGGTCTTTAGTGATCGACTATGACTCTCTGACCAGGAGGCTTGACTTGAACAGTCCGTTATGTGCTGCAGCCCCGGGGGCTACTTAGCCTTTGGAGAACATCTCCAATGCTGACTATCCTTATGCCCACGTGGCTGAGAGAGTGGGGATGTACTGTGGGCAAGATATCTCCCACTATAATCAAATTAATTCTGCCCAGTGTCCGAATAGCAGCTGCCACCTCTGCTGTTTTGGAGGTCATCGTCGAACACGATGGACAAACAAACAACAACAACAACGATTTTTCTTATCAGACAAATCCTATAAATGCTAAACCATTTATCCAAAACATTGTAAAAAAAAAAAGCAAAAAAACAATGATTTGTACTCTGTCCTTTTTAACACTTTTGAAAAGTCAAAAATCAAACTTTGACCACCAAAAGACGTCCAAAATCAAAGTCAGACAGACTCAGGACTAAAAGTGTGTGGGATTCGATCAATATTTCAGTACAGCTGAAGGGTACCCACTCCCTTCTCCTGCCTGGTCAATATCTCCGTGCTGAGACGCAATCGATCACGAAAAAAATAGAGTTAATTTCATTTTCGAAAGAGCGTAATTATGTATAGAAAGATACAGGATATTCTTAAAAACGAGGCGCATACACGTGCCCGTTCTCTCTGTCTGCTTTTTTTGGGTTTTAGTGTGTGCATGTCGCAGCGGTAATACACTGTTTATTTATTTATTTATTTATTTATTCATTTATCTATTCATCTATTTATTTATTTATTCTTTTGTATCGAGGATAATGGAATAAAGCACTCATGTGGGTTTTTTTTTACATCCAGTCCCCGTGAGTATGCAGTTTTTGTAAATCTTCTCATCGTTCTCAACCGGCACACAATGGCCTACTCTTACGAAAAGCGGAACAGGATTTAACGTGTGCGCAAGATGTTCTGCGTGCGTTCGCCCCGGGCCTCGGTTTATAGTCTCGTACGAAGGACTTTCGGGGGGAGTTGAGTCAGTGTGGTGAGGTGCATCATATTGTATATTATCTTTAATATTATGTGTGATACTATGTACAGGTGTCTGCATACTTCTCGATATGCTCGCACTCTTGGTAATTTGTATGCGGGCGTCCATGCGTGCGGTGGTGATGACCCTGCACTGTGCTGTGTTGCATCATATTGTTTATTATAATATTTAATATTATGTGTGATACCATGCCGTGTATCCACCTTTCTTTGGCTCTCCTCTTCAGAGCTGTTGCGTCGCCACAAGAACGGCGCCACCAATATCGAATATGAAAGTAAAGTGTGTGTGTATACAGTAGAGTACTCGCATGGTGCCGAGGGCTCTGTTACTGCGCAAAAGTTGGGATATGATGGACTAAAATCGGCATTGTTTTTCATATCTTCTCGATATGCACCTTATTCTTGGGGGGGGGGGGGTATGTGCGCATCCTTGTGTTTGCCTATGCGTTGGTTTGTGTGTACGCATGTGGCGACCACCTTACACTATGCTGTGGTACATCATATTGTATATTAGCATTAATACTATATGTAAAACTATGTGTTATTGCGTATATATCCTACACTAAGACCTAACTATAGTAGAGGTGTTACTGGATAAGATTATATAACTTTAACAACTGATTTTATCTATCTGTACATCTTTGTGGAAAATATAGCAACGATATGGGTTTTATTTACCAGTGACACAGTTTTAAAAGTACATTGAATATATCCTAGTTGGCATTTTGTTTTTTTTTTGTCTTTTGTAATAAGAGTCATTCCCAGTACAACGAAGGGGATTTGCCCCAGAAAAGATGCTAATCGCTGCAACGATTGTAATCTTTAAATATCAATTCAATTTATTTCCTGGTTTGATGTATATGGAAGTCCCTTTTCCCATTAAATACAAAGGTCTGCTAAACTAATGTATAAACAATGTCTAATTATTCGTTTCGACTCTTTTCGGGGTGTGTTGATATATTTACTTTGCTAAAAAGGAAAACAACCGCATTCAAGATGAGAAACTGCAGATAAATTGCTTTCTAATTTGTCCCTTTCACTGAGACATTTTTAAAGAGCATACATACGTTTGTGGCTAACAAAGGCAATCCAGAAATAAAGAAAAAAAAAACCTCGTACACTTCATCTTGTTGATTTGTTTTAGGAGGCTCTTCTGTTTGGTTGCTGGTATTTTTTTCTTGTATATATTTAGTGTAGTTTATTATGCGATCTTTATTTTCTAAAAATGCGTTCAATATGTAATGTTTGTGTGTGTAAAATTGCATTACCATAGGGAACAAATTATGTCAGCAAGATTTGTGCCAAGATCTTTATCATTGCGTATGGAGCTCATTCATCATTCATTCATTTAATCTCTCTCTCTCTCTCTCTCTCTCTCTCTCTCTCTCTCTCTCTCTCTCTCTCTCTCTCTCTCTCTCTCTCTCTCTCTCTATCTTCCTATCTGTCTATCTATCTATCTATCTCTATAGCATAAATTTATATCTTTTTCACTTCGTTGCAAGCTACAGCTCTGAAGTCCTGCACAGTAATGGCGAGATATTATGTACATAGGCAACCGTTTCTGCCCACGTTCATCTATTTT
>CM060326.1:22859685-22887185 GCA_030674155.1 Stramonita haemastoma | reverse complement strand
TGGTGGAAATACAGAAACCTGTCACAGTTCTTTTTTCATTAGGTAAACAGAGCAACACTCTCAAATTTGCACCGCAAAGTGGACGAAGCTCAAATATGTGGCCCAAGTCTTCCCAAACAGCCCATAGTAAACTCACTCTGGGTCAGAACCAGCAAGAGTTTTTTTTTTTAAGTCAATATGATTCTTAAGGCAAACAAGCTCACGACCTCTCAGTCCGTAACACAACACAGGGAACCAACCATTTTGCCAAGGGGACTGGTGAAATAATACATTATTTTTTTGTTATCAAAACAGGCAGTGGGTGCTACATGTGGCGGTTTTAGGTGGCATCCTCCCTAGGTACATTCTCACTGTGGTCTGGCATTGATAACACGATGTGGATTGCTGGTACACACACGGACACTGATGGAATTAGCCTCCAGTCTGGTTGGAGATAAGGGACCCGGTTTAAATGGCTGGGGAATTGTTCATTCAATGGGAGAGGAGGAAAAGGGGTTTAACACTCGTTTTTGGACAGACGTGCTGGTTCACAGCTTAGGGTTGGACAGAGGGAGGGAGAGATGGAGACATACATACATACATACATACATACATACATACATACATACATACATACATACATACATACATACATACATACATACATACAGAGAGAGAGAGAGAGAAAGGGAGAGAACTCGAACTCGAACTCGAAAGGTTTATTCATGAAAAAAGGCCATTGGCCCATACATGAAGGGGGTTGCCGAATAACGATAACGATAATTGCTTTAAGCTGACACACGACGCTACTCCAAGCCATGGAAACCACAGCATTGATTAGTAATGTACATCGAGACACGAAACTCTTTACTGTCCAGATATGTTACGGCATTCCGAGCCTTTCTTTTGTCCAGTCTTTGTCACACACACACCCTTAGGTCTAGGCTAGGCCTAGCCAAGCCACCCCTGTAATAGTTCTCTAAGTGTCGCTAAGTCCCTTGAAGCACACAATAGGGTCTCCATGTGTAGTGTGTTCTGGATTCGCTTCCCATTCCGCAAACTGGCGAGTTTGACACGTTCCTCTTTTAGCATGTTTTTCTCTTGCTGTTTGACAAACCAGTACACACATACTGGCTCAGTGTCTGGTTGGCATGCGCACTGGATCACAATGTCGTCTGACTCACACGTCACAATATCTTCACCGTCTGAATGATGTAGCACGGATTTTCTAAAGTGTGTATTTCTTTGTCTGTCTCTTAGCCTTTTCTGTACGGATCTATCAGTTAGAGTAGCCATGTACTGTTTGACATTTCTTGTGTCGAATGGACCAACAATATTATCATCGTTCACCTCAGGCTGCAAAACACACATATCAGCACAGTCACTACAATCAGACATACAGGGAGGTTCTAAATCAACCGATGATGGCAACTTAACTGATGTTTTTTGTGTTGATGTCCTGTGTGTGTGTGTTGTTGGTAGGTCTATTCCATGTGTATCTACACATGCTGTATTCCCCCGTTCTACTCCACTGTCAGGCAGACTCGAGGCACTGAGGACACAGTCACTTTCACACACAACACTTGCCTGCTTCTCTTTATGCTTTCGAGAGCGTTCAACATCTCGTCGTCTTTGAGAAAACGATTTTTTCCTGTAGTACTGTGCTTGTGTGCTGCGATTCACTGTTGGATCCGCCATGTTGGTTGACACTGTTGTGTCCACTGGTTTCAGTCGCAAGACAAAAACCACGCTGTCCCCTTCTCCTGCCACTTTCCAGCTGGAAACTGCATTGTCAGTCAGCAGGGCGCCTAAGGTCCTCTCCACAGCCGCTGGAAGTCCAGTAACTGGCATTTTTTACTGAATTTCTAGTTTTACTGCTGCTCACAGAAAATGTACGCCCTGTCCGCTTCACTTCTCATGACCGCCCCCCAAGAAAGGGAGAGAGAGAGAGAGAGAGAGTGTGTGTGTGTGTGTGCGCGAGCACGCGCGTGTGTGTGTGTGTGTGTGTGTATGTGCGCGAGCGCGCGCGCGTGTGTGTGTGTGTGTATGTGTGTGTGTGTGTGTGTGTGTGTGTGTGTGTGTGTGTGTGTGTGTGTGTGTGTACTCTGAAGATCTAGAAAGAGCATACGTTGATACTGTAGCAATAAGCATCAATCATACAACGCCACATAAGTAACAGTAGTTATTACTATAAATATCAAGTAACACGATAATGCTCAATCAAGTTATCTACAGAGATCTGAAATATTTGTATTTCTTTCCCTAATCACAACAATCGCCATTAACTGACCAATCAAACCCCAAAACATTTATTTTCAAACTAACCAAAGGGTTTGGTGTCTATGTATATTTTAGACCTGTTTGTTCAAAATATGCAAGAAAGGGCATCTAATCCCATTAGAAATTCCCGAGGAGTCTAGGTCTGCTACAGTGCTACCCACAGATAGAGAGATACAGGGACAACGTGGTCTGCATATGTATGATTCATCAGGACAGACACATTAGTGCTACATGTGGCGTCACATAGGCCTAGTGTTGTTTTAGGTACAGTCTTCTTGTGTCCTAATGTTGACAACAGTCTGTGGGCTGTTGGCAAACACTAAGACATTAAGGAAATTAGCTTAGGATCAGCCATGAAATGGTGTGTGTGTGTGTGGTGTGTGTGTGTGTGTGTGTGTGTGTGTGTGTGTGTGTGTGTGTGTGTGTGTGTGTGTGTGTGTGTGTGTGTCCAAAGTTTACTGGGCTTCCGAAGAATGTCCTACCTTATGAATATTTGTATCCAAGATCCATTTTCACATTTTGTTATTTGTTCTCTTCTGATAAAAATGTGTTATTAAAACTTAGCAAATTCATAGTTAGGAGTAGAGTTGCATGACATTGATGAAAAGGTTGACTATACTTTTATTTCTGTGAAATTCTGTGTATGAACGTATTCTATTAATTCAAATTATATATGTTACAGTTGATTTTGTTTTCTGAAATTCTCCATGCCCCAAGAGGGGTCAAAGGTGAATTAAATCTTGAATCTTGAATCTTGTGTGTGTGTATGTGTTTTATCACTACATTCTAAATCATATTTTCAACTTCTCCATCTAATCTTGCTTCCTTCCATATAATAAAAAAAAAACCAAAGCAATCCTTTAAAAAAAAATAGCAAAAACATGCACTGGGGCTTCCTGCCATGAAAACTTTCCCAATTTGCTCTGGATATTGCTGTTTAATCAATGATACTGGACAGGTCAGGACCTGTTGATGTTCTGCGGACATAGCACACTTTGCCAGCACGTGAGGTGGACAACCCCTGTCGCCCCATCCCTGTCTGCTCTGTCCACTTGAGCCTCAGTTGGACAAGGGTGTCATGTGTAAGTGGCAGTCCATGATATTCTAGGCGCGCGCACGTGTGTGTGTGTGTTTGGTGTGTGTGTGTGTGTGTGTGTGTGTGTGTGTGTGTGTGTGTGTGTGTGTGTGTGTTGTGTGTGTGTGTGTGTGCTTGAGTGTGTGTGTGCTTGAGTGTGTGTGTGTGTGTGTGTGTGTGTGTGTGTGTGTGTGTGTGTGGTGTGTGTGTGTGTGTGTGTGTGTGTGTGTGTGTGTGTGTGTGTGTGTGTGTGTTGTGTGTGTGGAGTGTGTGGTTTGTGTGTTGTGTGTTGAGTGCTTGGTGTGTGTGTGTGTGTGTGTGTTGGTGTGTGTGTGTGTGTGTGTGTGTGTGTGGTGTGTGTTGGATGTGTGGGTGTGTGTGTGTGTGTGTGTGTGTGTGTGTGTGTGTGTGTGTGTGTGTGTGTGTGTGTGTGTGTGTGTGCTGATGGTAGCTCTGCACTTATGAGGATGAAGGGAAACTCAACATGACTTTTTTCTTTTTCGTTTTCTTTTCGTTTTCTTTTTATGAGACTGCTTTGTGTGTGTATGTGTGTGCATGTTATGTGTGTGTGTTTGTGTGTGTGTGTGTTTATGTGTGTGTGTGTGTCTGTGTGTGTTTGTGTGTGTGTGTGTTTTGTGTGTGTGTTTGCGTTTGTGTGTGTGTGTTTGTTTGTGTGTGTGTGTGTGTGTGTTGTCTGTCTGTCTGTCTGTATATCTGTCTGTCTGTCTGAGTTTGTGTCTGTTTACGTATGCTGTAGAGCAGTAAAGAAAACATAATTATGCTACTGTAGCAATAGCATTATTCACATGATGCTACACAAGCAACAGTAAACATTCCCATTGTTTTGATGCAACACTAAAGTGCTCAAAAATCATTCAAGTAGATAAAGTTTTCGTTTTTCTTTATCATAAAGATAAACTATAGAAACAATACCATTACCTGCCAAACACTTCTCCAAAACATTGATTTTGAAACTAGCAAAGAATTTGGTGTCTAGGTATTCCTTAATGTGACGCTCCACCACCAAATGAGTCGCTTAACACAGTACCCAATTTTGCGCTAGGAGCCATTAAAAGCAGGTGGGGGTAAAAATGTAAATTTCGATATTTTGATCTATTATCAAACAATATCCATCAGTCTACATTGTAATGGAATATCAAGTCATAGTTTTGTACCCTTTTGCTTTTAAACGTGCTTTAGAATGACCAAGCCCTCATTCTGATTATTTATTATGATGCGAAACTTGTCCATTTCTCGTTTTGTCATTTCCTGGAGTCTATCATTTCAACTTGTAATAACTTTTCATAGACGTGTCTGATTTTCAATCTGTTTTTCCTATTGTATAGCCATTTCATTGCTGATTAATAAATTGTCAATAACTAAAAATTGACCTCTTGTGCAATGCGACTCCTTATGTGGTGGAGCGTCACAAATACCGTAAAATCCCTAGCATAAGCCCACCATCTAGCAAACACCCACCCCCCACTTTGGGCCAAAAGTTGTGCACAGGGGTAACTACCTAGCAAACGCCCACCCTGCTTTTTTCAAAGACAATATGCTCACTTTCACTAGGATTTGTGCAGATTGTTCTAAAAGTCCTTTGACGATGCTTCCTGATGGCAGGAAGTTGGTTCTTGAATCTCTCTGTGCCATTTTTGCAAAATGCCGAAGCAACAGTCTTACACTGTATCTTTCAAATTGGAAGCCCTCCAGTATCTGGATAACAAAGCAGGTGGGAATGTTTTGGAGTGTGCGTGAATTCTCTGTGGATAGGAAGAGGATCAGGGAATGGAGTGAAAACAGAGATAAACTTGAACAGTAGTACGAAAAAGACAAACAAAAACGGAAACTGTCAAAAGGACCAGCAGTTAAATCTGAACATGTCTACCAAGGTGTGCTGCATTATCTGGAAGATGAAAGATCTGAAGGCAGGGTATTGCGAAACAAGGACATACAACAGAAAGCGATGGAACTCGTTGGCCTTCTTTGCCTCAAAATCCTTTTTTTTTCTATTTTCCTTCACTTTTACTCACACGACCTAACTTACATGCTTTCGGGTTTGTATTCACTCAATTACACGGTTGAGCACGAAAATTATTTTGTGCAAAGGGGTCTATCCCTTGCAGACGCCCACCCCCCAATTTTGACCTAAATCAGTGCACAGGGGGTGGGTGGGCGTATGCTAGGGATTTTACGGTAGTATTTATAAACGTATACAAAAAAGGGCATCTCGCCCCATTAGAATTCTCAATGAGTCTGGCTCTGGGACAATACCACCGCCAGATAGAGAGTAATTGGACAAAGTGGTCTGCATATGTATGTTTCATCAGGACAGACACATTAGTGCTACATGTGGCGCGTCGAATAGTGTCGCTTTAGGTACATTCTCCTTGTGTCCTGACATTGATAGTAGTCTGTGGATTGTTGGCAAACACTAAGACATTAATGAAATTAGCTTAGGATCAGCGGTGACAGTGTGTGTGTGTGTGTGTGTGTGTGTGTGTGTGTGGGGTGTGTGTGTGTGTGTGTGTATGTGTGTGTGTGTGTGTGTGTGTGTGTGTGTGTGTGTGTGTGTGTGTGTGTGTGTACGTGCGTGTGTGTGTGTATGTGTGTATGTGTATGTGTGCGTGTGTGTGTCTGCGTGTGTGTGTATGTGTGTGTGTGTGCGTGCGTGCGTGCGTGCCTCAGTCTGTGTCTGTGTCTATGTGCAGCCTTTGTTTTTTGTTTTTTGTTTTTTGTGGGGTGTTTTTTTTGTTATTTCGGTGGGGGGGGGGGTCTGTGGAAATTTTTAAGTTTCCTTTATTAACTTGTTTGTTTTATTGTCTTTTCTTTTGTTGCTGTACAGTTGTTTGTGTTCACTTTTATGTTCTCTGTATCTGTTCTTTTTTAAGGGGTAGAGGGGGAGGGTAGGTGTGCCATTATTCGTCGCTTGTTCTAGCATAACTATTGGTCTTGTGTCTGTGCAGGAGGAGCTCAGGTGCTCCTTGATACTTGTGTAGTGATTCAACAGATGCTCCGTGCTTTTTTCTGGAACATCTGTCTTTAGACTTGGTTTGTTAGCTCCAGGAGTGGGGCAGGGTGTACTTCTCTGTGGACAGCTCTGGCATTTCAGCTTTTCTATCTTCGTCCGTTGATTGCTTTGCTTTTTGTGCATATTTACTTTTTTTTCGTCTTTTTTCTTGGTTTGTATTTTTTTCATCTTTCTTTAGGGTTTTCTTTTTGCGTTCTCTTGTTTTCTGTTCCTTTCTTTCTTTTTGTTTACTGCATTTTTTGGCCTTCTTTTGTATGTTACTTTTGTCTTTGTGTTCGTGGATTCCTTTCATTTCTTTTCTTTCTTTCTTTCTATTGTTTTTTCTTTGATATTTTTGTTCTATTTTCTCTGTTTTGCTTCCCTCGTTCTCTTTGTTGTAGTGTTTGTTGCATTCTTTTCTGAATATCTATTTCATTGCTGTTTTTGTTTTCTAGTCTGCTTTTCAATATCCTTCTTTTCAGTCTTATAATATTCCGTTGCAATGTTTCATAAGTATTCTTCCTCTAATGTATATGTCGGATATGAAATACAAAAGAAACACTCTACATGTTTGTATTCATCTCTCTATGTCTCTCTGTCTCTGTCTTTGTCTCTGTCTCTCTGTCTCTCTGTTTCTGTCTTTCTCCCTCTCTCTCTCTCTCTTCTGTCTGTCTTCTCTCTCTCTCCCTCTCCCTTCTCCTCTCTCCTCTCCTCTCTTCTCTCTCTCTCTCTCTCTCTCTCTCTCTCTCCTCTCTCCTCTCTCTCTCTCTCTCTCTCCTCTCTCTCTTTCTCTCTCTCTCTTCGCTCTCTCTCTCTTCATCTCGTCTCCACTCTCCTCTCTCATCTCTCCCCTTTTCATTCTTTCCTTCTCTCTCTCACCTCTTCGTTCTCCTCTCATGTCTCTCCTCGCTCTCTCTCGCTTATCATCCCAAGGTGAAAACATCACACTCATGCCTTTCTCTCTTATAAGCTCTTTCTAAACAAGCATATGTGGGTTTTATTTTCTATATGACCTTGTATTCAAATCACCAGTTGATGATGAGATGCAGTGATAGCATCCAGTCTCAATGGAATGCTCTGCCAGTCTGACACTGACGCCAGAGCAGACTTTTTCCCATCAGCGGGGAAATGGCTAGTACTGTCATTTGATAAGTACCGTCATGTACATCTACATAGCAAACCAAGTTGGCACAACATACAGTTGTGTGATTGGCATCAAGTGGCGTCCTTGTTTTGCATCTGCCTTGGTACCCTGACTGCATAGCTAGCACCACAGTCACTGATGGCACACGCTAGATGGGGCTTCGAGGGATTTTTTCCCCTGGAGTTAACATCAGTGCTGACTTCACTATCCCCACAAATCCTTCGGACGAGACTATAAACCGAGGTCCGTGTGCGAACGCATGCAGAACATCTTGCTCACACGTTAAATCTTGTTCCGCTTTTCGTAATAGTAGGCCATTGTGCCGATGGGAACAGATGACAAGATTTACAAAACTGCATACACACGGGGACTGGGTGTAAAAAAAAAAGCACATTATGCTTATTTCATTCTCCTCGATATAAAAGAATAAATAAACAAAATAAATAAATAAATAAATAATATACATTCAAGATAAGCCTAGTGTAGTTATAGAAAACAGGTGACTGTACTTTGATGTACAATACAAACCTTTGCCACATGAAGCTTTTAAAATTGTTGAACTATTAGTATTATAGTGACTCCTATTGAGATTGTTGACCAATAGCATTAAAATTGCTTAACTGGCTTTTCACTTGGCTCTGAGTGTACGAAACTCTGTGTGTGTGTGTGTGTGTGTGTGTGTGTGTGTGTGTGTGTGTGTGTGTGTGTGTGTGTGTGTGTGTGTGTGTGTGTGTGTGTGTGGTGTAAATATGAATACCCTTGACATGATAACACAAAACTTGTCCGCTTAATAGTTTTATCAAATCAGCAGTTAAAAGTGATGGCAAAGGTGCACCATAACCTATGTGGTCGTAGGGGAGCGAGGTGTCAGAGGCCTCAGCTTCTTTAGGGGCCAGCATATTGAGGGCAGTGCTCATTCATCGCCCTCACTGCTTTACCATTCCTCATATAAAGAGGGAGGTACCCATTTACAGCTGCGTGAACTGGGGAACTGTACTGAAGCCAAACTTGCAAGCGGTCACCCATCCACTTGATAACCACGCTCAATGCTGCTTAACATTAGCTAGGGGATAGCGAGTGCTCTGACTACTGAGCTATCTAGTCCCCTAAGAGTGTAGTTATCTCCTAAAATTATTAAGCAGCGTCAGACTTAAATGAAACATTGCATGATAGTTCATATACCTCCCATTACCATAAATGCATGCACACACACAAGCGCAAGCATACACGTGCGCACGCACACATGCACACACCTAAAAACACACCTACACACACCTACACCTACACCTACACACACACACACACACACACACACACACACACACACACACACACACCACACACACACACACGTATACACACACATACACACACATACACACATACACTCACATTTAAAACACACAATCTAAACACACACACACACACACACACACCTACACCTACACACACACAGACACACACACACACACACACACACACACAACACACACCACACACACACGCACGCACGCACACACACACACACACAACACACACTACCATGAACACACACACACACTACCATGAACACACACACACACACACACACACACACACACAACACACACACACACACACAACACACACCACACACTTTCCTTTAACATCCTTGGCTCTCTATAATGTGACGAAAAAGATGTGGCCATAAAAGACGCGTCGACAATTATTTCAGAAGCGGGTTTCTTCACTTAAACAGTTATTGCTAATTTCCTGCTGCTGGCAAACTGTAGGAAAGAGATTAGAGACAGCTCAGAACCACCTGATGCTATGCTGATGGCAGAGGAAAATGGCACTGTGAGCACGTGCCATTGACATCTCATCTTCTGTCTAAAGTGTTTTTCTCCACGAGGAAAACTGCTGCCGCATCTGTAAATGGTCAGCTTGGCCAAGTCTTCCTCCTCTTCTCTAACGTTTTCAGTTTGTTGTTGTTGTGTTTTTTTTGGGGGGGTGGCTTTTTTGTGGGTTTTCTGTCTGTTTTTGTGTTGTTGCTGCTGTTTTTGTTCGTTGTTTTTTTTTGGGGGGGCTGCTTCTTTTTGTTGCTGTTTTTGTATTGTTGTGGGTTTTTTTGTTGCGGGGGGGTTGCTAGTGTGTTGTTGCTGTTGTTGTTGTTTTGTGGTTGTTTTGGTTTGGTTTTCTTTTTTGGGAGGGAGTGGGATTCTCTCTTTGTTTTGTTCTTTGTTCACTTTGTCACTTTGCTTTTAACTCTTTGTTTTTTTCTATGTTTTTTTACTTTTGTTTTGTTTGTTTGTTTGTTCTTTTCTTTTACTTTTTTTCAGATTTTAGCTGTTGGGTTAGTTTGTTTTTGTATTTTTGCTCACTTTTATCATGGATAGTATATTTTGATTGTAAGGTTAGGTTATCTCATTTAGAATAGTACCTTTTCTTTTTGCTCCAAATCTGAATTTTGTTTTCATATGCAATCTAAATCTGGACTTACATCCGAATGTGCGTGTGGCGTGGGGGCGGTCGCGCGCGCGCGTGTGTGTGTGTTTGGATTTGTCGTCTCTTACTCTCTCTCTCTCTCTCTCTCTCTCTCTCTCTCTCTCTCTCTCTCTCTCTCTCTCTCTCTCTCTCTCTCTCTCTCTTCTCTCTCTCTCTCTTCTTTTTCTTTCTTTCTTTGTTCTGAGGAGACTCTTTTTCTATGAGTAGATCTAGTCAAAGGCTAATGCCTCGCTATTAAACCTCAATGCTTGTAAACTCTAAACAAATTAATGTAAAACACTAACTTCGTGTTTGACTAATTCATCACTAACTTGATACAACCATTGTTACAAAAGTTAGCACTGTTAATGTCATAAAATAAAGTTCAAAACCCCACATTTCAGACGAAAAAAGCAAACAGCCCTGTTTAGGGTCGATCTACACCACCAATCAAAATTCTGAATGCAAGTAACTGTTGACATTATTTCAGCACCGCCTTCAAATAATGAAAGGGTTCACTGACAGAAACAAGCCACAAGGCAAATGGAAAATCAGAGTGGCAAGCTTCCATATTCAGTCCATGGGCCAAGACCCAGAGCCTCAGGCTTGGATGATCAGCGTAATATCAAATTACACATGCACGTGCACGAGGAGCGCTATAGGGGCCTGGATGAATCACTGCTCGCGTTAGGCCAGGGGTTCAATAGTGCCTCAGGGATAGGGAGGGAGCGTTTTGTTTAGCAGCAGATCATCATTTAGAGGCACGTAAAATATACACCATCGAGATGTGGCAATCAATGTTTAATGCACAAGCTGTTACTTGCTAGCATCTCTCTGTTGTCTGTACTCAGTCTCTATTTTTGTTTGTGCTGTTTTGTCTGTCTGTGTGTCTGTGCTGTTGTCTGTGTGCTCTCTCTCTCTCTCTCTCTCTCTCTCTCTCTCTCTCTCTCTCTCTCTCTCTCTCTCTCTCTCTCTCTCTCTCTCTCTCTCTCTCTCTCTCTCTCTCTCTCTCTCCATGAGAGCCTGGTGTAAAGAAGCCTCTGGCTTATCCAATTACCCTCAATAAAATTTCCTTTTCGGGTTCTCTCTCTCTCTCTCTCTCTCGCTCTCTCCGCTCTCGCTTTATAGCATAGTGGCCAGATGCATTTGCTTGCATTGATATTCTATCTGGAAATACGGTTGTCGAAATTAATAGAAAGAAGCGATATAAGGAAGTCGGTAAGAACGTTTGATTTCGATCCCTGTAGGACATGATTTCCCTTGGTGTTAACATCAATACGATTATACTCCCTGAAATTCCGTGGATGGTACTATAAACTAAGTAGTTTTGTGTACTACTGCACGCAACACATGTTGCCACACTGTAAAAACAAATGTCTTTCAGAAGAGTAGGTCATTGCGTGCCAGAAAGAACACGTGAATTTTTTTCCAAAGAACACCTGCTCATCTGTGTCCTGATGATACACCATCCATGAAGTCAGAATAGGGCTACATCAGTGAGGGCAAACATGTATACGTCAGATATACTACTATGGTGAAACTTAAAGTTCTAGGCAGAGGGAAGCAAAAACAGCCAAAGATGGACTGTGGTATCATTTGACCGGAGGAGAGAGAGAGAGAGAGAGAGAGAGAGAGAGAGAGAGAGAGAGAGAGAGAGAGAGAGAGAGAGAGAGAGAGAGATCGCACACACACACACACACACACACACACACACACACACACACACACACACACACACACACACACACAACACACACACACACACACACACACATTTCTGAACCATTATGTTCTCTTAATGTGTACGCATTTCCATCTTGTACCTCCGCCCTAACATTTTTTTATGTTTAGCTTTGTTTCGATTATATTTCTTATTCGTTTCACTGTCTTTCGCTTTTCGGAATATTTGCTTTCGTTGTAGTTGTCTGCTATAATCTGGGATAGGTGAAATGCAGGTGATGGTATTTTATTTCCGTTGCAATTGATGCCACAATTCTTGATTTGTATTTTTTCTTTCCTCCAAAGATGCATGAGAAGGCTTGGAAGAATCATAGCAACTAAACTGTTCCTTCTTTTATTTTTAGCTTTTCTCTTCTTTCTTTCTTTTTTTTATCTTTCTCTTCTCTTCTCTCTCTTTCTTTCTTTCTTTTTTCTTTCTTTCTTCTTTCTTTTTTCTTCTTCTCTTTCTTTTTTTCTCTTCTTTTGTATTTTTCTTTTTTGTTTCTTTTTTCCTCTTTCCTTTTGGTAAATTTTCCGATTGTTTTTCTTTGTTTTCAAAACAGGAAAAAACAAGCGTTGTCTAAGTATGACATTTCATATTAACATTGACAGGTAGTTATTCTGCTACTCCTCTGCTTCTCGGTAAAATTGGACGTGACGAAATAAAAGCTTCTGCATATGCTGTTTTTGTTGTCAACTTCCGAGTGTTTTTTCTTCTTCTTTTATTGCGTTAGTTTTTTTGTTTCTTTTTCAGGTGCACTTTTAGCAAAAATGTATGCAAGCACAGATCAAGCTACGGAATCGTTTTTGAATCAAAACAAAAACATTGCGGCTACTATCATCTCATTCTATTTGAGTGCAGTCAATGCCATGTACCTGTTGACTATGTTACAGTCTACAAATCATTAAACTCTTTAAACACTGAAAAGAATTTTTTTCAATTAGGGGATTTTTTTTTACAATTGTTCAATACAGATCACAGACACAAAATACACACACACACACACACACACACACACACACACACACACACACACACACACACACACACACACACACACACACAACAAACCACAACACAAACACACACACACACACAACACACACACACACACAAAACACACACCCACACAAACACACACACACACACAAACACACACACACACACAACCACACACACCACACAACACACACACACACACACACACACACAACACAACAACTCATCTATCCCCACCACCCAGACCCATCCCTCCCACCACACACCACACCACACACACACACACACACACACACACACACACACACACACACACACACACACACACACACACACTTCCCATCCATCCATACACACACACATTTTAATGCATTGCGGTTTTTTATTCCGCAGCTTGTGTATGCGCAAACGTGCTGGAGGTTTACAGGCGAAGAGGAAAGGGGTATTTGTGCTGGCTGATGGCAATCAATGATGTCCATTCTACCGCAAGACATGGCATTGCAATCTATCGTGTAAACCTTACACAATGCCGGCTTTCAAGGAATCTGAATGACTGTCTGTCTGTCTGTCTGTCTCCCACTCTTCATCAGCAATGTCTCTGTCTCTGTCGCACCATGTCTCTGTGTCTGTGACTCTGTGTCTCTGTCTCTGTGTTTGCCATCTCTCTGTCCCTCTCTATCACTCGAAATCTCTATCTCTCTTTTTCACTCTTTCGTGCGGCGCGCGACGCGAGCGCACGCGCGCGCGCGCGCAACACACACACACACATTCACATACACACGCACTCTCTCTCTCTCTCTCTCTCTCTCTCTCTCTCTCTCTCTCTCTCTCTCTCTCTCTCTCTCTCTCTCTCTCTCTCTCTCTCTCTCTCTCTCACCCCTGTGTTCTTTTTATGTGGTAAAACACCAACAATACTAAGTATTACGTCATGATCAAATTTGTTTCCGGGTCACATTGGATTCAGGTGGCCTTTTAAGAAGCAGAGTAAATGAAGACATTTGATTCCCCCCCCCCCCCCTCCTCCCTCTCCCCCCTCTCTCTCTCTCCTCTCTCTCCTACTTTTGGCCTCATGCCCTTTCCTCATCAAACACTCACCAAGGAGCTAATTTGGAAACCATCCATGCAAAGAGAGAAAGAGCGCACAATCATGTGTTCTCATGTTGACGGACATGTGGGGATGCAAATATTCGGTAATGGATCAGCTAAGTTAGTCTGAGAAACAGAATAGAAAAAAAATGTGCATTTCGTTTTGGAGCACATAAGACATTGGACATATCGAAGCTTACCACTTTCACACCAAAGTAAACACATGCTTCGGACTGGAGTGATCGCGCAATCTTAATGATGAGTACTTTTGCCTTTCCTCTTTTCTGATGCACATTGGAGGTTGTGCGGTTTACGTGAAATAACAAAAAAAAGAAAGACACAGAAAGAGAGACCGAAAAACAAGAAAAAACAGGTAAAAAAGAGTAGAGAGAGGAAGAAGAAGTATATGAAGAAGAAGAAGAAGAAGAAGAAGAAGAAGAAGAAGAAGAAGAAGAAGAAGAAAAAGAAGAAGAAGAAGAAGAAGAAGAAGAAGAAGAACGAAAAAAGAAGAACAAGAAAAGAAGAAAAAAGAAGAAGAATGAAGAAAGAGAACGAACATAATTAAAGAAGAAGAACACAACACACGAACAAGAAGAACAAGAAAGAGAAGAAGAAAGAAAAGAAAAGAAGAAAAAAAAGAAGAAGATCAAGAACAAGAACAAGAACAAGAACAAAAAGAAGACAACTAAGAAATGAACAAGAACAAATACAAGAGCAAAAACAAGAACAATTCTAGGAACCGAACAAACACAAGCAAAACCAATAACTAGAAACTAAAGTTGTTGAATTTTGGGTGGTTTTTTTTATTACGGGTGTATAACAAAGAACATGGCATTTATTCCACTGGTAGAGACGTTCCTTTAGCAAAGACTTCTTTCAACAGCATAAAGCCATGTGTAATCCACCCAGAGGGCACACTTTCATAGTCTCTTATCGCCCACTCACTTCAGGCATAAGTGACTGGCCTTTCTGCGTTGGATAGTCACTTGTGAATTGGTTAGTTTTATCCGAAAGTCTTGCAGATAAGGCTATCAAAGTTAACGTAAATTGTCGGCTAAAAGCCTTCATGTAAACAAAGACCTTTTTGGTGACATACTCCTGTGTTTGATAGTCAAAACTAAACACACTAAAATATGTCAAGGTTTATTATAAAGTTTTGTTGCTACTATTACATACATAAATAATCCTCTCTTCTTGAAAGAAACACTAGAACTATTAAAAATGCTGTTATTTCAACATATGAATTCTCTCATAATTTGCATGGAATCTGCTGGGATATGGAGTTATGCTGAAAAAATAGAACATTCTGAACAATGTTCAGTTTCTTCCACCATCTTTTTGCTATCTAACCTCCTACAGATTATAGACAAAACTGAAATGCTGCATGCTGACATGTCTGTGAAGGTTTTTTTACGAGATTAAGGCAGATTTAATTAGCCTTCAGAGTTTTACATTATTTCTTTAAAAATCTCAATTCAACATTGTATGAGTCTATTGTAACATGTATGATCAGAATCAGAAATTATTGATTGCCATAAAAGTCACATGGACTTATTGACACAACAAAGTAAACTCTTTATAATTTAGGAATTTAACATATTCACTGGGCAGCATGACTGATACAAATGTGCAGGAAAAAAAACTACCACAAAGCAAAACCATGTTGCATTCTATCTTATTTCATTTTTTTTTCCAAAACAGGCATAAACACAATGTACGTGATTCACTTTTAGCATGTTCTTTTTTTTAAGCTTTATCGGGCGGGTTGAATGAATGCATTATGATTATATTTTAAGCATGAAGATAGATTGTAATCAGACAACTTGCCTTCGAGGTCAGTTTATGGATCAAAGACGTTAAGCCCTAGGCAGAGATATCCATCTTGATATCAAATTATACATGCACGTGCGCGAGCTTGGTATAGTCATGGCGGACTGTTCGTGTCTGTTGGTGGGATCCATAGTGCCACAGGCACACACAGGACATTTTGTAGGGATCATTATTTTGGACCACGCAAATCACACAAATTTCAGATGTGTCTGTAAATGGATAATGCACAGCTGTTGCTAATAATCTGCCTGTCTTTCTCTTCGTCTCTGTCTCTCTCTGTCTCCATTCTCTATTTCTCTGTTGTGCCCTTCTTCTGCGTCTCTTCTGTCTGTCTGTCTCGCTGTCTCTATGTCTCTGTCTGTCTTTCTGTCTGTCTGTCTGTCTGTCTGTCTGTCTGTCTGTCTGTCTGTCTCTCTGTCTCTGTCTTCTGTCTGTCTGTCTCTCTCTGTCTTCGCTGTCTGTCTGTCTGTCCTCTGTCTTCTGTCTCTCTCTGTCTCTGTCTCTCTGTCTGTCTCTCTCTTCTCTCGTCTCTCTTCTCTCTTCTCTCTCTCTCTCTCTCTCCTCTGCTCTGCTACTCTCATCTCTCTCTCTCTCTTCTCTCTTTGAAGCTTCATCCTCGGTTGAATGAATGAATTATGATTATATTCTAAGCATGAAGATAGATTGTAATCAGACAATTTACCTTCGAGGTCAGTTTATGGATCAAAGACCTTAAGCCCTAGGCAGAGATATCCATCTTGATATCAAATTATACATGCACGTGCGCGAGCTTGGTATAGTCATGGCGGATTGTTCGTGTCTGTTGGTGGGATCCATAGTGCCACAGGCACACACAGGACATTTTGTAGGGGATCATTATTTTGGACCACGCAAATCATACAAACCTGAGATGTGTCTGTAAATGGATAAGGCACAGGCTGTTGCTAATTAATCTCTTCTTCTCTCTCTCTCGTCTCTCTCTCTCTCCTCTCCCTCTCTCTCTCTCTCTCTCTCTCTCTCTCTCTCTCTCTCCTCTCTCTCTCTCTCTCTCTCTCTCTCTCTCTCTCTCTCTCTCTCCCCCTCTCTCTCACAGACTAGTTTGCATGCAAAACAAAAAAATTGGCAGCTACAGTTCATGATTATCGTTAAAAGTACTGAAGAATTCATATTCAATTTGTAAGCGACTAGATCAATTATGCATAAAATACATAATCAAGGAACTCATTTCATGTGTCAGGTATTGCAAATGAATTTTTCTTAAACCATGACAACAGTTTAACTGTAGCGCTTTTTTTTTATATTACGGTTGGTTTTTTTCCTCCGAAAAATAGATTATTTTGAATGCCATTTGATCTGAAAATTGTGTGTACCAAAAGGTTGTAGATTTACATGTTCGTGTAGACTGAAATAAAAAGAAAAAGAAAAAAACCTATACAAATGTTAAGAATTGAACAAATCTTTTTTTGTTTTCCTGTCTTTTTTATAAATCACACACACACACACACACACACACACACACACACACACACACACACACACACACACACACAACAACAACACACATACTCACACACACACACACAACATACATACACACACACACATCTACACGCAACACAACACACACCACACACACATACAACACACACATCTACACACACACACACACACACACACACACCACACACACACACACACACACACACACTAACACATCTAACACACACACACACACACACACCACACACACACACACACACACACACACAACACACACATATTTACACACGTACACGACTGCCAGAAAGACAGCTCCTCTTAATGCAATGCCATTTATCTCGTCCACGCAGTTAAGTTATGCGCGTACGTGCGCCAGATTTACCAGAAAAGAGGAGAGGCAGCTCATGGTAATCAATGGAGGCCCATTCTCACAACATTCTCTTGAATGCTATCCGGCGTGCATAGCTTAGGCAGTATGGGCTTTCAGAGATTGTAAATAACTCTCTGGCTCTGTCTCTGTCTCTCTGTTTATCTGTCATTCTGTAGTGTGTGTGTGTGTGTGTGTGTGTGTACTGTGTGTGTGTGTTGTTGTGTGTGTGTGTGGTGTGTGTGTGTGTGTGTGTGTGTGTGTGTGTGTGTGTGTGTGTGTCTGTGCTGTCTGTCTGTCTTTAATTCTTTAAGCTTTCTTTTTTCTATCTCTGTCCCTCTTGTCTGTTGTCTGTCTGTCTGTCTGTCTGTCTGTGCTGTCTGTCTGTCTCTGTCTTCTGTCTTCTGTCGTCTGTCTGTCTGTCTGTCTGTCTTCTGTCTCTCTCTCTGTCTCTCTGCTCTCTCTCTCTCTCTCCTGTCTCTTTTCCCTCTTCTCTCTCTCTCTCTCTCTCTCTCTCTCCTCTCTCTCTCTCCTCCTTCTCTCTCCTCTCCCTCTCCTCCTCTTCTTCTCTTCTCTTCTTCCCACTTCTCTTCTTCTCTTCACATTCTCTTCTCTTCTTCTTCTTCTTCTTCTTCTTCTTCTTCTTTTTCTTCTTCTCTTCTCTCTTTTCTTCTTCTTCTTCTTCCTTCTTCTTCTTCTTCTTCGTAATTCCTTGCAATTCTTTTTTTTTTGCAATTCTTCCAGCAATTCTTCTTCGCAATTCTCCTTTTTTGCCTTCTCTTCGCAATTCTTCTTCACATCTTCTTGCCGCTCTCGACATTCTTCTTCGTAATCCTTCTTCGCAGTTCCTCTGCCTTTCTCGCTTCGTCTCCACAATTCTTCTTTGCAATTCTTGTTCTTCTTATTGCATCGTTTTCCATAGGCAAATACTCACCCAAATGCTGATTTGGAAAGTGTACTTGCTAGAAAATGAAAGCAATTACTCCATGTCTTGTTGATGTACGTGCTGTAGCAAATATTCAGTGTTTGACCAGGCTAGAATGTTTCAACACAGCAAAGCCAATTGGCTTATCTTTCAGAGCACATAAGACATTGCCAGCATGGAATTTCGCCATGTTCCAGATTTGAGTCAACACAGGCTTTGGAATGAAGAGGATAGGCAATTTGAATGAATACCTGTTTCTTCCCTGTGCGTGCTCGTGGGTAAACAGGCATATACAATCAGCAATGTAGAAGACACAGAAAAACAATAAGAAAAAGGACAGTGTGTGGGGAGGTTTTTAATTTGTTTTGATTTGTTTGGTGTGTTTTTTTAAGATCGATTTTCCAAATGTTACTCCGACTTTCGATTTTTTGATGACGCCAAAGAATTTTGCCTGACTTTTTTTTTCAAACCCACAGCAGATGTTCTGCTCATTGCTTATCTGTATATTTTTGTGTCATCATGTTTTTCATATCTGTTCTATATTCTAATTTCTGTTATGAGATATTTATTCAGTCTAGCTGGTAAAATCAAACCAGACACAGTTTTTTTTCTCCAAAACATGCTATGCAGGTGATAAATGCAGCCCTCTGACCAGTCAGATGTCGGTCTTGCTTCTTTAACAAAGAGGAGTAAAGAATGCGAAGAAGATTGCGAAAGAAATAGCAAAGAAGAAGCGAAGAAGAATGCGAAGAAGAAAAATGCAAAGAAGAAGAGGAAGAAGAAGAGAGAAGAAGAAGAAGAAGAAGAAGAAGAAGAAGAAGAAGAAGAAGAAGAAGAGAAAGAAGAAAGAAGAAGAAGAAGAAAGAAGAAGAAGAATGAAGAGAAGACTTATGAAGAAGAGTTGCAAAGGAGAAGAAGAGAGAGATGAAGAGAAGAAGAAGAAGAAGAAGAAGAAGAAGAAGAAGAAGAAGAAAGAAGAAGAAGAAGAAAAAGAAGAAGAAGAAGAAGAAGAAGAAGAAAGAAGAAGAAGAAGAAGAAGAAGACAATGACAAAAAACTGCAGCCACAAACAACACGAAATACAGCACCAATACAATTCGATAACCCCCCCCCCCCCCCCCGAAAAAGGGGGTTACGTGTGTTTGCATATGCATATTGGTGTGTGTGTGTGTGTGTGTGTGTGGTGTGTGTGTGTGCGTGCGTGCGTGCGGTGTGTTGTGTGTGCGTGCGTGCGTGCGTGCGTGCGTGCGTGGTGCGTGCGTGTGTGTGTGTGTGTGTGTGTGTGTGTGTGTGTGTGTGTGTGAGTGAGTGAGTGTGTGCGCGCGCGTACGCACGTACGTCAGCCTAAGTGTGAAAGTTGTCATATTGAGTAGATGCAATCTCTTTACAAACAAGATCATATTAAAACAAAAAGCAATTGATTAAAAGCAAACTTGTTAGGAGTCTTCAAATATCATTACCAAATCCAGAATCACGCACAAAGTCTAATCATGATGTTTTGAAACTTACAGGGACTAGTCTTACTTATCCAAATTTCTTACCATCGATTATTCTAACAACATATAAGTCAGCTGTAGCTTTAAAAGTGTTAAAGCAATGTCTGAAATAACGAGCGGCAACACTCCAAAAGCAAAACATGTCAATTCCTCTACCCAAGGGTGTTGAGCACAATGCATGCAATAGGTCAAGATCCACTGCTGTGCCGAGGCCATTGAGCCATTTCCGAGCATGTGAAGTTGACAACTGCTGTCACTGCATCCATCCTCCACATCCCCTTCCTTGTCAAGTTGCCAGCAGTGTCATAGGAGAGGCTACAGCAATGATATTTTATCTGTATGTGTGTGTGGGGGGGGGGGGGGTGGTAGTGGTGGTGGTGGTGGTTGTGGTTGTGGTGGTGATGATGGTGGTGGTGGTGGTGTGGTGGTGTGTGTGTGTGTGTGTGTGTGTGTGTGTGTGTGTGTGTGTGTGTGTGTGTGTGTGTGTGTGTTCATTCATTTATTCCTTTATTCTTTCATATCGAGGACAATGGAATAAGCACTCATGTGCTTTTTTATATCCATTCCCCGTGTGTATGCAGCTTTGTAAATCTTGTCATCTGTTCCCACCGGCACACAATGTGTGTGTGTGTGTGTGTGTGTGTGTGTGTGTGTGTGTGTGTGTGTGTGTGTGTGTGTGTGTGTGTGTGTGTGTGTGTGTGTGTGTGAATACAAAATGAACAACAATTGGCTTTACAATCTCATTGAGCCTACGGCAATGTTTTCTTTAGAAAACATCAACCTCAAACGCAGTTAAGAAATCTATTTTCTAATCTAATTTTTTCAAAGATCATCTTCCATTTATTACCCGATTGTTCCATGTTCAAATACTATTAAAGCAACAGAACCCCTAGATTAGTTTTGAAGCAACGTTTTACGACAATGAAATGGCCCCATTTTGTTTCCTTTGTCCAATGACATCTGAACAAATGAACAGTATCTGATCATCTGATCATCACTTTCATCTCATCTTAATTTTCAGGTCTGATTTGGTATCAGTTGACCAGCTACAACATTGAAAAGATTACAGCAAGTTGCCGTCTTCTTTCTTCTTCTTCTTCTTCTTCTTCTTCTTCTCTTCTTCTTCTTCTTCTTCTTCTTCTTCTTCTTCTTCTTCTTCTTCTCATTTCTTCTTTATTATTTGTAATTCTTCCTCGCAGTTCTGCTCTTTCTCTTCTTGTTCGCAATTTTTCTTCGCAATTGTTCTTCGCAATTGTTCTTCGCAATTGTTCTTCGCAATTCTTCTCCTCCCTCTGCTGCTACTGCTACTGCTGCTACTGGTGCTCTACTACTACTGCTGCTGCTGTTGCTCTAGCTGCTGCTACTTGCTGCTGCTGCTTACTGTTTTCTACTGCGTAGCGCTACTATGCTGCTGCTACTGCTGCTGCTACTGCTGAGCTGCTGTGCTGCACTGCTACTGCTACTGCTGCTGCTACTGCTGCTACTACTGCTGCTGCTACTGCTGCTGCTACTGCTGCTTGCTGCTGCTACTGCTACTGCTACTGCTGCTGACTCGCTATACTGCTGTCTGCTGCTTGCTACGTGGTACTGAAACGTGTGCTTGTCTCTATGTCTCGTCTCTCTGTAACACATGATTGATGCATAAGTACATGCATAGATTTATATAGGAGAACTCAAAAAAAAAAAAAAAATTTTTAAAGTATGCGCACAACAGGCGTAACGCAACATAACAACAGCGCATCATACTGAACTAGCATATTAAAGTAAACACACAATGCTGTAAAATTATCAGGCAAAGAAACCCCGAATAAACAACAGAGCAAAGGCAATACATAAAAGACTAAAAGTATGAATCAAACTGTAAAAAGCTCTACGACACCGGATCGTAATAGATCTATAGAGACCTTTAGTCCTTTATAGACACTCGTTATAACTTAAGAGGGTAGGCATCTCCTCTCTCTCCTCTCTCTCTCTCTCTCTCTCTCTCTCTCTCTCTCTCTCTCTCTCTCTTTCTCTCTCTCTCTCTCTGAAAAACAATGCTCTGCACTAAGTAGCCGGTGATCAAATCCAAGTCGAAGAGCATAATCTTCTTAATAAATGTCCTGGAGGTTTTTTTTCTAAATGACGTAAGATACAGAATCTGACGTTGTGGATATGACGCAGTGCAATTTCCGGCACACGATTGGCAACTGCGCTGTCGCCTCATCCATTCTTGATGTCAGTGTTCCTAGCATGTTGAAAGTGTGTCATCTTCAAGAAGGGAGGCTGTGTGTGTGGTGTGTGGTGTGTGTGTGTGTGTGTGTGTGTGTGTGTGTGTGTGTGTGTGCGTGTGTGTGTGTGTGCGTGTGTGTGTGTGGTGTGTGGTGTTGTGGTGTGTTGGTGTGTGGGTTGTGTGTGTTCGTGTGTGGTGTGTGTGTGTGTGTGTGTGTGTGTGTGTGTGAGAGAGAGAGAGAGGAGAGAGAGGAGAAGAGAGAGTTTGTTTTATTTATTTATTTTATTTTATTTATTATTTATTATTTATTCTTTTATATCGAAGATTTTTTTATATCGAGGATGTGTGTGTGTGTGTTGTGTGTGTGTGTGTGTTGTGTGTGTGTGTGTGTGTGTGTTGTGTGTGTGTGTGTGTGGTGTGTGTGTGTGTGTGTGTGAGTGTTGTGTGTGTGTGTGTGTGTGTGTGTGTGTGTGTGTTGTGTGTGTGTGTGTGTGTGTGTGTGTGTGTGTATGTGTGTGAGTGAGGGGGGTGAAAAGAGGTGGTTGCTACTACATATTATATCTCTTATAGACTTTGTTTAGCTTCTGTGCGTCTTTATGTATGTGTCTGTGGGTCTATCTGCCTGTGTGCAACTCTCTCTGTTTCTGACTCACTCTGTCTCTGCCTATCTCTTTCTATCTTTCTTACTATGTTTCTCTCTTTCCTGCTATGTGTGTTTATACATGTGTGTATGTGTCTCTGTGTGTGAAACTAATACTGAAATCTATCCCTCAAAGAAAAAAAATGTGTGTGTGTGTGTATGTGTGTGCGCGCACGCACGCACGCACGCGGGCACATGTGTGTGTCTGTGTCTGTGCGTCTGTGTCTGTGTAAAGTTAATACAGAAATCTACCAACAACATAATTCTTCTAGAAACAAACAATCCAAACGAAACTTCAATCCCAATTTGATTAAACCATACGAGAGCTTTTCCGCATTCCACAATAATTGTTCTAGAATTCTCTCTACTCACTCGGATCTGAACTATCCGCAACAGAAATTTCTGAGAGGGTTTTATGTTTTTGAAAAGCGACGACATGGTGCAATATAAAACTGGCTCCAATTTCCTGTTACAGGCATCATCGCGCCAAAAAGCAAGGGGCATGTCAAGACCTGATGCTGTGCGGAGGCCATCCTGCAATTTCCTTGCACGTGAAGTTGACAAGGGGTGTCATGTCACATCCTCTCGCCATGTCCTCTTCAGGGCCAGTTGGCCTGTGCTGGTGGTGGTGTCGTCTGACAGCGGAGTGAGAGAGAGAGAGAGAGGGGGGGGGGGGGGAGGGAGGGAGGGGAGAGTGGGGGGATGAGGGAGGGAGGGAGAGAGAGAGAGGGGGGGGAGGGGAGAGAAGGGGGTAAGGAGGGAGGGAGAGAGAGAAGGGGGAGAGAGAAAGGGGGAGGGAGGGGGGAGAGACAGAGAGACAGAGAGAGAGATGAGAGAGAAGAGAGAGAAGAGAGAGAGAGAGAGAGAGAGAAGAGAGAGAGAGAGAGAGAGAGAGAGAGAGAGAGAGAGAGAGAGAGAGAGAGAGAGAGAGAGTCAGTCTAGCAGAGCGAGGTCTACCTCATTTATTGTATTCTTTTTCTTTCTCTCTGATTTTGACTTTCTGTTTATCTGTTTGACTGTCTATCTGGCTGGCTGTCTATATGTATCTGTCTGTCTGTCTGTCTGTCTGTCTGTCTGTCTGTCTGTCTGTCTCTGTCTCTTCTCTCTCTCTTCTCTCTCTCTCTCTCTCTCTCTCTCTCCTCTCTCTCTCTCTCTCTCTCTCTCTCTCTCTCTCTCTCTCTCTCTCTCGTCACCAATACATACACACACGCTCATACACACACACGCGCAAACACACACATACACATACACACGCAAACACACACACTCACACACAAACACACACACACAACACACACAGAGTTATACATACACACACCCATGCACACACGTATATGTATTTACGTGTATATATGTTTATATTGTATATATATGTATGTATGTATGTATGTATTGAGTATGTATGTATGTATGTATGTATGTATGTATGTAGATGTATGTATGTATGTATGTATGTATGAATATCTCTACATTATTATGTATCTATGATATATTATTATAGTATTATATATATATTATATATATTAATATATATAATTATAGTATTATATAATATACAGAGAGAATATTATAATATCTATGCATATAATCATAATACACATATATGTATATATATATACATACACAACACAGACACAATATTATATATATATATATATATAATATAATATATTATATATATACATATATTATATTATATTATATATATATATATATATATATGTTGTTGTGTTATGTATATATACATATATGTGTATTATGATTATATGCATAGATATTATAATATTCTCTCTGTGTATGTATATACATATATATAATATATAAAATATATATATATAATATATATATATATATAATGTGTGTGTGTGTGTATGTGTGTGCGGTGTGTGTGTGTGTGTGTGTGTGTGTGTGTGTGTGTGTGTGTGTGTGTGTGTGTGTGTGTGTGTGTGTGTGTTTAGCTCAGAAATAAAAGTATGACAGGATACAAGGAAATCTGTCTCACTATTAACGATGAAGACAAGAGCACACATTCACCGGCAGACAGGTAATGGAGCTGAAAGACGCAAAACCAACACGCAGCATTGAAAGAGCACAATGAAAGCTTTGGTTTACAACAAAAATGCCAATCCCAGATCGTAATGAATGCAGATATACTTGAAAGCGGCTGGACCTTTAGTCTGAAACACTTCACAATCGATCAACGTGGAATATTTTGCGCCTGTCAATACATTATAATAGTCCCTTTGTTCATGTCCTGAAAAGTGGGTAAATGGGATTGGATATACGCGGCAAACAGAAGAAGACAGAGAAGAAGAGAAGAAGAAGAAGCAAGAAGAAGAAGAAGAAGAAGAAGAAGAAGAAGAAGAAAAGAAGAAGAAGAGGAGGAGGAGGAGGAGAGGAGGAGGAGGAGAAGAAGAAGGAGAGGAGGAGGAGAAGAGGAGGAAAAAAGAGAGAAGAGAGGAGGAAAGAAGAGAGAAAAAGAAGGAGGAGGAGGAGAAGAGAAAGGAAAAAAGGGAAAGATGAGGAAAGAATTAAGGAAATAGGGTAGACAGATAATGTTGAAGAACTTGTCAAATTCAAAAAATATGCACATAGAAACGTTTTCTTTTGGAATCTATTCATAAGTTATCAATGAATATAACAAAATTTTGTGTCCATCAATAAATAGAATGAATAAGTAACAAAATTTGTGTTCTCAATGATTCTGTACGTATTAAAGGTTTCATGTTTGTGTTAGTGTTGTGTGTGTGTGTGTGTGTGTGTGTGTGTGTGTGTGTGTGTGTGTGTGTGTGTGTGTGTGTGTTGTGTGTAGTGGTAAGTGAGAGACATAGAGATAGAGAGATAGACAGTAGACAGACAGACAAACAGACAGCAGACAGACAGACAGACAGACAGACAGCAGCAGCACAGACAGACAGACAGACAGACAGACAGACAGATAGATAGATAGATAGATAGATAGATAGATAGATAGATAATAGATAGATAGATAGATAGATAGATAATAGAAGATAGATAGATAATAGATAGATAGATAGACAGACAGAGTGGAGAGATGGGTGAGAGAGAGAGAAGAAAGTGTGTGTGTGTGTGTTTGTGTTTGTGTGTGTGGTGCGTGTGTGTGTGCATGCGTGCTAATGTGTATGTGTTGTTGTTGTTGTCTTCAATTTTGCCTCTGTTCACCTTTAGTATATTAGACGATGGAGAAGAAGATGAAAAAAATCATTCAAAAACATGTGTCACCCCTCCACCCTTCCTCCACAAAAAAATGAGAAATACACCCTACAAAGAAACTTGGTTATGCAATAGAAATAACAGAAATAAAAAAAAACCTCATAACGTTAATGCAACTGTAACAAATGTCCTATGGAACCGTAAAAGAGACCCTTTACAATTAAGTGACCTTTCTCCATGATTTCAGTTCTTGTAAACTGTACCTCTCTTGCAAGGATAAAGGCACATGCCATTCTATTGAACCCGTCCATGTTTTGCAACCTTTTTAGTAGCTCTATCTGCCCACTCATTTGGAAAGAATCCAGAGTGTGAAGGCACCCAACAAAAATTGACACCTATCCCCTTTAAGGTCAAAATATGTGTGGACATGCTTAATCTCTAATATAAGTTTTCGAAGTTTTCGTGTAACATGGAGATTTTAAAACATACAATACCGACTTAGAATCAACGCAAAGAAGGATTTGAAACACACACAATGGCAAATCAAGAACATAAGTAAGACCCATTAACTATTGCTGTAAATATCGAGTGATGTTTACCAACGGAATATGATTTTTCAATTTTTAACGCTGGTATAACAAAAGCAAACCTGTTTATTGATTATCTAGAAGTGATCCGTATGTGTAAATTAGTAAATGATCAAAATATTTATGATGGATGTGGGATCGAACATCGAAAACCATTATGCTTAGATTGTCATTCTTGTTAACATTAGACAGGTCTATGTCGAAGTGTGCTTTATTCATCTCCCACAATGGACAAAGTAAGATTGCGTCTCTGTGTCCATGCTGTTTGATTGATTTCAGAATTGTCTACAAGTTCAGACACATATGTACTTACAGGCATTAGAGAGGCTATAGATTTTGCTCTTTTCGGAAAATTAAATTCTGATTTTACTTCTATTTCTTCTGGAATAAAGTTTCCAGTCGTTCTATTTCTAAGCACATATTTTAGCACAGATTTTCGGGTAAATGTTTTAACATGTCATTAGAAACTACATCTAATCCGACAGATGTTTTCTTAGTAGAAAAGACAGTAAGGCATCTCTGACTTCACCCACTTGAATTGGAGCATAACACATGAACTATTGTCAGGGAACGGTCGGTGTACTCTATCTTACTTTGCTCTTCTGTACTACAGTTCTTGCACTTAAGTGACAAGCCTTCAAGACGCATTGATTTTAAAAACATGTCTGCAAACCTTCAGCTTTTTCTAAATTTGATGGACATTTTTTGTTCCAGTCTCACTGACAAGCTGGTAAACTCTGTGTGTATGCGTGCGTGCGTGCGTGCGTGCGTACGTGCATGCGTGCGTGCGTGCGTGCGTGTGCGCGCGCGCGCGCGAGCGTGTGTGTGTGTACTTTGAGTACATAGCTGTATAGGCAAATATTCTTCGACTACACACTATTTTTTTTTCTTTATTGGAAATTTCTGATTAGTATATTACGATCGTATTGCAGTGTATTAAGATTGTCTCAGAATATTATATATCAAAGCACACTCAATTCATTGTAGGCATCAGCACTTTGCCTACAGAAAGAAATAACAATGAGTTTATTTAAT
>CM060326.1:22849685-22854685 GCA_030674155.1 Stramonita haemastoma | reverse complement strand
CGTTTCTTTATTTCACTCCATACTCAATCATTTATTTATTTGGTTGGCACCTCAACATCTTCTTTCAATCTATCATATTGCTCATCTGCACATTTTTTCCATTGATTTTTTTCCCATTATGTATTACACTATCTATCAAGCAAAAGGATATTATGTCTTTCTTTATTTATCTATAGTAAGCAGCCTAGTACAGACAAAATAAAATAAAGAAAAACATAATATCTAGGAGCTCTAGGCTATTTTGCGCTTAAGGCTCTAGAGCGCAAAGCTTGGGTAAGTAAGTATGGAAAGCAAGCTGTTAATTTGCTAATAGACTCGTTCATTCATTATTTTCTTTGGTGCCTTTTTATCTGGTTTCTTTTCGATATATTTCATATCACACATCTGGGCATTTTTTTCCTCACGTATTCACAACGTGTTACATTATCTATTACTCAAGTTATAGTCTGCCTGTATATGCTCATCAACTCATTCATTTATTCATTTCTTTCGCACCTCTACGTCCACTTGTTTTCTATCTATCATATCACTCATCTGCATATTTTTATTCCTCACTCCATTTATATACTCCATCTTCTTTTCTTTTTTTTTTACCTTATTTGGCGTAAAGCGTTCTCTTCAATAATGCCTTCTTTTTTTTGTCTGTTTCCTTTCCTGTTAGAAACTTTAATTTCAAACACCTTTTTTTTCGTTAAAAAAGAGTGATGAATAGTCCGTGAGACCATCACCGAAGAGGTGGTGATCCATTTTGGAAGCTGTCCAACAAAAGGACAGGCGTGAAATTAATGGACTCACTCACAGTCCCTAAGAGAGGCACTGTCACAGGATAAGCGAAAAGAAAGATTAAAAAAGAGGAGTTCTGGTATAGAAAAAAGACAGAAAGAAAGAAAGAAAAAAAAGATCTGTGCCTCTAGCTCATGCGGTGTGTTTTTGGTTTTATATCGATCAGTCAGAGTGTGTGTGTGTGTGTGTGTGTGTGTGTGTGTGTGTGTGTGTGTGTGTGTGTGTGTGTGTGTGTGTGTGTGGTGTCTGTGTCTGTTGTCTGTGTGTCTGTGTGTCTGTTATTTATTTATCTATTCTCTTATATCGAGGAGAATGAAATAAGCATCCTTGTGCATTGTTTACATCTAGTACCCGTTTTTATGCAGTTTGTGTCCCACCGGCACACAATGACATACTTTTACGAAAAGCGGAACAGGATTTAACATGTGCGTAAGTTTTTTGTGTGCGCTCGCACACGGGGCCTCGGTTTAGTCTCATCCGAAGGACTTTTGGGGAGAGTGGAGTCAGCACTGATGTTAACTCCAGGGGAAAAATCCCTTCGAACGGGAATCAAACCCAGGTCGTCAAATTGCGAGCGGAGTGTTCTCACCACTAGCTAGCCCCCTCTCCCCCCCCCCCCCCCCCCCCCCCGTCAAGTCAAGTCAAGTCAAATAAAGTCTGTATGTATGTATGTATGTATGTATGTATGTATGTATGTATGTATGTATGTATGTGTGTGTGCGCGTGCGTGTGTGTGTGTACGTGTGTGTGTGTGTGTGTGTGTGGGGGGGGGGGGGGGGTACGTGAGTGCGTGAAAGTGAGAAAGAAAGTGTGTGTGTGGTGTGTGTGTGTGTGTGTGTGTGTGTGTGTGTGTGTGTGTGTGTATGTGTGTATGCGTGTGTGTGGTGTGTGTGTGTGTGTGGTGTGTGTGTGTGTGTGTGTGTGTGTGTGTGTGTGTGCGTGCGTGTGTGTCTGTTAGTGTGTGTGTGTGAGTGCGTTAGAGTGAGAAAGTGTGTGTGTGTGTGTGTGTGCGCACACGTGAGCGCGCGAGCGCTCGCGTGTGTGTGTGTATGTGTTCTTTTTATTTGGCATCTTTTCACTAAGAATGATATTATTATTCGAATTTTTTTGTGTGCCTCGGCTAAAGATTTAATGTTTAACAATGATGGGATTTTGTGTATTCGGCAATTTTTTCCAATTATTCTGGTACCGACATTCTGACCTGTGTAAACAGGAGTTTTTGTGCATTCGTTTTAGTTTTGTTTATCCTTCGCAACCGGCACAAAATGGCATAAGCATTAAACAGTGTTTCAAAGAATGGTTGGGCAAGACGTTCTGCGTGCTTGCACACCCAGACCTCAGTTTATAGTTTATTCGGACTCGGGGAGTGGAGTCAGATGTAATATTAATCCATGGGTAATCTTGTGTAATTGCACAATGGGCTATACTATAGCATTCATTCGTTCATTCATTCATTCATTTTTTTCTTTCTTTCTTTCTTTCTTTCTTTCTTTCTTTCTTTCTTTCTTTCTTTCTTTCTTTCTTTCTTTCTTTCTTTCTTTCGTTCATGTATTCATTCATTCATTCTTTCGTTCATGTATTCATTCATTTTTTGTTCGTTCGTTTGTTCATTCATTCATTCAGTCAGTCAGTCAGTCAGTCAGTCAGTCAGTCAGTCAGTCAGTCAGTCAGTCAGTCAGTCAGTCAGTCAGTCTGTCTGTCTGTCAGTCAGTCGATGTTTTGTTCATTCATTTATTCATCAATGCGTTCTTTCATTTAGTCAGTCAGTCAATCAGACAGTAAGTCATAATTCAATCATTCAGTCATGTACGCAGTCTTAGTTGTTATTGGTTGTTTTCTTTTTCCCTGTTTGTTTTTCCTTCCTCCAATAACTCTTCCTTTGCTGTTTCGGTGGTCCATTCTTTCATCTTGTGAACGCAAGGCGCTTTTTATTTTATTTTATTTTTGACTTTTTTGTGTTCTTGCAATCCAACCAAGCTTTTTATATTATTTTTCTTCCCTTCCGTTCTTCTCTGAATTTTTTTTTTTCAATCTTATATTTTATCTCTCCTTTTTGGTATTTTTAGAAACTTGAGTTTCCAATAGCCTTATTTCTTTTTCTCCAAATGAATGATGAATAGGCTTAGAAACCATCACTGGAAAGCGGGTGATCCATTTTGGAAGCTGTTCAGAAGAGGACAGAGCGTGAAAATTAATGGACTCAGCCTCAGTCCCCAAGAGAGAGGCTGTCCGGAGATGACAAACAATCTCTATCTTTGTCCTCCTGTTTGCCTGTGTCCGTTTGTGTGTATGTGTGTGTGTGTGTGTGTGTGTGTTGTGTGTGTGTGTGTGGGGGGGGGGGGAGGTGAGGGGTGGTATGTGTGTGTGTGTTTGTGTGTGGGGTGTGTGTGTGTGTGGTGTGTGTGTGTGTGTGTGTGTGTGTGTGTGTGTGTGTGTGTGTGTGTGTGTGTGCGTAAGTGTGTGTTTGTGTGTGGGTGTGGGTGTGGGTGTGGTGTGTGGAGGTGTGTGTATGTGTGTATGTGTGTATGTGTGTATGGGTGTATGTGTTGATGTATGTATGTATGTATGTATGTATGTATGTATGTATGTATGTATGTATGTATGTATGTATGTATGTATGTATGTATGTATGTATGTATGTATGTATGTATGTATGTTGTATGTATGTATTGTGTGTGTTGTGGTGGTGTGTGTGTGCGTGCGTGGTGCGAGATGAGTGCTGCGTGCATGTTGTATGTATGTATGTATGTATGTATGTATGTATGTATGTATGTATGTATGTATGTATGTATGTATGTATGTATGTAATTGTATGTATGTTAATGTGATGTTGTATTTGTGTATGATATATGTATTGTATGTATGAATGTATGTATGTATGTATGTATGTATGTATGTATGTATGTATGTATGTATGTATGTATATGTATGTATGTATGTATGTATAGTATGTATGTATGTATTTTATGTATGTATGTATGTATGTATGTATGTATGTATGGTGTATCTGTTGTATGTTGTATGTATTATGTGTGTTTGTTTGGTGTTTTTTGCTTGTTTCTTTCTTTGTGTTGTGCATGTGTTGTGTGTGTGTATGAGTGTGATGTGGCATGTGTGTATGTGTGGAGTATGTGTGTGTGTGTGTGTGCGTCCGTGCGTGTCTGTGTGTATGTATGTATGTGTGTGTGTTTATGCGTGTGTGTGTGTGTGTGTGTGTGTGTGTGTGTGTGTGTGTGTGTGTGTGTGTGTGTGTGTGTGTGTGTGTGTTGTGTGTTGTGTGTGTGCTCTTGTGTGTGCTCTTGTGTGTACATGTGTGAAGTTTTTGCGAAGGTGGCTGAGTGTTTGAATGTGTGCCTGATCTCTCTCTCTCTCTCTCTCTCTCTCTCTTCTCTCTCTCTCTCTCTCTCTCTCTCTCTCTCTCTCTCTCTCTCTCTCTCTCTCTCTCTCTCTCTCTCTCTCTCTCCTCTCTCTCTCTCCTCTTCTCTCTCTACTCCTCTCTCTCTCTCTCTCTCTCTCTCCTCTCTCTCTCTCTCTCTCTCTCCTCTCTCTCTCTCTCTCTCTCTCTCTCTCAGAGACAGAGAAAGACTAATATTCAGAATGAGACATACAGAATAGGGGACACCATGAGATACGGGCTCGTGTCAGCCTAGCAGACATGCAGACAAACAGACAAGCAGAGACAATGAAACAAATCGTGACATCTTTTATACATGATTATTCATTTTTTATTCACAACTCTTTTCTCCTCGAAACGCAGGTTTTTTTTCATAATTTGCTCTTTTTTTTATTTCAAGACTTTCCAATATATTTTCAAACATTAAAAAAAAAATGATTCGAGATCGTGTTCTTCAGTAGAATCCTATGGTTTAACCTTATTCCATTTCAGCACCTGCCCCCCCTACCACCCCCCCTCCCCCCCCACCACACCACTCACACACACATTTTTTTCTACCTTTTTTCCATATGCTTTTTAATACACTCTCCTTTTTCTTTCGTTCATTTTTTCTTTCTTTCTCTAGCTCCCTCTCCCCCTCTGTCTTTCTGTATTTTCTTTCCTTCAAACTTCTTAGTTTCTTTTCTTTTTATCTAAAAAACAAATACAAGAAGAGCACGAGAGAGAGAGAGGAGAGAGAGAGAGAGGAGAGAGAGAGAGAGAGAGAGAGAGAGAGAGAGAGAGAGAGAGGAGAGAGGGAGACAGAGACGAGACAGAGACAGAC
>CM060326.1:22829685-22834685 GCA_030674155.1 Stramonita haemastoma | reverse complement strand
AGCTATGATATCCAAAGCGGTCAGTGGAGGGTTTAAATATTTCATCTACCATTAAGAGACAGATAAAGAGACAGAGACATGGAAATAGTGACATTGACACAGAGAGAGAGGAGGGGAAGGCGAGAGAGAGAGACAGACACAGACAGAGACAGACAGACAGACAGACAGACAGACAGACAGACAGACAGACAGAGAGCCAGTGTTTTAGTGTCTCTGAGATAAATTTATAGAGTGAGACACAGACAGACACACAGACAAGTGGAGATAATTTTAAAAGAAAGAAACAAAAAAGCATTCCGACCTTATAGAAAGTGTTCTTGCAAAAACAGGTGGTTGCCCCCCCCCCCATCTCCCAAAGAGCAGAAAAGAAAAAGAACAAAACATAACCACCTCAAGGAAAGCACACAAAGAAATAAATCTCCAAAAACGCCCTATAAAAGCTTTTTGAAACTAGTCTTAGCATGAGGCTCCTTTAAAGCAGCATGCAGACAACACGTTAAAACGAAGCATTAATATGGCATAGGTACAAAAAGAAAAATTAGAAAAACATAACACCTCTCAAAAAAGATGACAGAGCAAAGTGGCAGCATATAAGAAAATAAATAAATAGATAAAACAAACCAAAAATGCACATTTTTGGCTGGGGCGTATCTCCTGAGACCTGGTATGAAAGAAGGGATGCTGACAAAGATTTATGGAGCTTTTACCTTCACTGCCTGAGATTCTTTTTCATGGAATCACCCCAGATTTGTCCTGATAAAAATGTCCCTTTCAAAGTGACCTCTCTCTTTTTTTCTGATGTCCAGATATCAAGGAGGGAGTTTTTGAGCTATGATATCCAAAGCGGTCAGTGGAGAGTTTTAAATATTTCATCTACCATTAAGAGACAGACACAGAGACAGAGGCATGGAGATAGAGACATTGACACAAGGAGAGAGGATTGGTGGGGCGAGAGACAGAGACAGAGGCAGAGAGACAGACAGACACACAGACAGACAGACAGACAGACAGACAGACAGAGAGCCCGTGTTTTAGTGTCTGCGAGATAAATTTATATACAGATTGAGACACAACAGACACACAGACAAGTGGAGATATTTTTTTTAAGAAAAAGAAACAAAAAAGCATTTCGACCTTATAGAAAGTGTTCTTGCAAAAACAGGTGGTTTGCTCCCACCCACACCCTCTCCTAAACAGCAGAAAAGAAAAAGAACAAAACATAACCCCCTAAATGCAAGCAAACAAAGAAATAAATCACCGAAAACACCCTAAAAACGCTTTTTGAAACTAGTCTTAGCGTGAGGCTCCTTTAAAGCAGCATGCGGACAACACGTCAAAACGAAGCATTAATATCGCATAGGTACATAAAGAAAAATTAGAAAAAGATAACACCTCCCTAAAATAAATGACAGTGTAAAGTGGCAGCATAAAAATAAGAAAATAAATAAAACAAACAAAAACATGCACATTTTTGGCTGGGGCGTATCTCCTGAGACCTGGTATGAAAGAAGGAATGCTGACAAAGATTTATGGAGCTTTTACCTTCACTGCCTGAGATTCTTTTTCATGGAATCACCCCAGATTTGTCCTTATAAAAATGTCCCTTTCCAAGTGACCTCTCTTTTTTCTGATGTCCAGATATCAAGGAGAGAGTTTTTGAGCTATGATATCCAAAGCGGTCAGCGGAGGGTTTAAATATGTCATCTACCATTAAGAGACAGACCCAGAGACAGAGACATGGAGATAGAGACATTGACATAGAGAGAGGGTTGTGGGGAGAGAGATTTTTATATTTTTATATTTTATATTTATTCTTTACATCGAGGATAACAAAATAAGCAATCATGTGCTTTTTTTCATCCGGTCCCCGTGTGTATGCAGTTTTGCAAATCTTGTCATCTGTTCCCACCGGCACACGATGGCCTACTCTTACGAAAAGCGGAACAGGATTTAACGTGTGCGCAAGATGTTCTGCGTGCTACGCACACGGGGCCTCGGTTTAAAGCTGAGAGAGAGAGAGAGTGGGAGAGAGAGGGAGAGAGAGAGAGGTGGAGAGAGAGGGGGAGAGAGAGGGGGGGAGAGAGATGGAGGGGAGAGAGAGGGGGAGAGGGGAGAGAGACAGAGAAAGAGGGAAGGGAGAGAGATAGAAAGAGAGATAGAGAGAGAGAGAGAGAGAGAGAGAGAGAGAGAGAGAGAGAGAGAGAGAGAGAGACAGAGACAGAGACAGAGACAGAGACAGAGACAGAGACAGAGAACTGACAGACAAGCAGACATACAGACAGACAAAAACTGGCAAACGGACAGACAAACAAATATAGACAGATTTAAGGGGAGAGGGAGAGGGTAGGGAGAGAGAGCGAGAGCGAGAGCGAGAGAGAGAGAGAGAGAGAGGAGAGAGAAGAGAGAGAGAGAGAGAGAGAGAGAGAGAGCTGACAGACAGAGAGACAGACAAAACTGGCAGACAGATAGACAAATAGAGACAGATTTATGGACTCAACGAGAGAAAAGATGGTTGTAGAAGAACCCACAAGCAAAACAACCGAAAAGACAGCAGTAAATGGACATTCGGGAACAAAATGACAAAACACGGAACATGGAGAGAGATTGACAGAAAGAAACGGAAGGAAACGAAAGAAAAAGCAGACGACAGAAATGACGCATGCAAATCAAGACCAAAAAAGAGTGAGGCAGAATGACGTAGACACAGAGAGAGAAATAGACATTACTGATATTATAAGATGCAAAGAGAGGAAGATAGACAGACCAAAACAAACAAACAAAACAATCATAAAAGGTACAAATACAGTCTGATAGACAGACTGGCACACACAGAGAACAAGAAACAGAAAAATCACATCATAAATATATAGATACAAACAAAGGCATATAGACAGACGTAGACAGCCACAAAGAGAGATACAGACATATAAACTTGTAGAAGAGGAATGAGTGAAAAAGCAGAGCGTGCTCTTCATCATTATTTGTTGTTGTTTTTACATTTTACATTTCTCTTAAGTCACTACAGATTTCTCTGCGTGAAACTGGGACTGCTCTCTCTGGGGAGAACACGTTGCAACAAGAGCAGTGCCACCTAGTTTTTTATATCTTTTTTCTGTCTGCAACTGTATTTGTTTCCATACCAGAGTGGCTTTTTTTTTACAGTTTTGCCAGTAACGACTCGTTTGTTAAGAAAAGAGAAAGAAATCAACAAAGAGCTAAATCCATCATTGTTTTTTTTTCTTTCAATCAGACAATCAAAAGGTTAGAGGAGTGTATCAACTGATTGTGGACACAATCTGTTGACCTGAAAACAAAGCCTGCTCTCTGATGACGCTGATTGGAGTTGAATAGTTAATATCGCTTGTCAGACTATCAGACGTGTTCATCATTTTGGCCCTGTCCCACCTGCCTCTCCCTGGGGAAGCTCAGGAAATGGGTTTGGTGATGCGTGCGCTTTAGTTATGCAGTGCTGGCCATGGGAGAGAGAGAGAGAGAGAGAGAGAGAGAGAGAGAGAGAGAGAGAGAGAGAGAGACAGAGACAGAGACAGAGAGACAGAGACAAAGACAGAGACAGAGAGAGAGAGGCAGAGGCAGAGAGAGACACTGAACACTGAAATGATTTCTTTTACTTTGGCCTTTAGTCACAATACAACTCAGAGGGAAGAAGGATAAAAAATGAAGAAATAAAATAGAAGTTCACGTAGTCTTCGGTAACACCTTGCCGTAATTATGCACCTTGGCATGTTCCTAAAGTGGTCTTTGGCCTTTTGGCCTCAATGCAATTTAAAGGGAAGATGAAAAAAAGAAGAAAATGAAACACAGCTCCAGGTAATCTTCGGTAATACGTTGCCATTATCATACACCTTGTCATGTAGCTAAACTGTGCTCCTGGAAGTGCCTATTCCAAAATCCCAAATAAAGTGCTGACTTAAACCAACAATACAAACATATCTTAGCTCAAAGTTACAGAAAAATATTGCTCAAAGCAAACCTGGATTAAACTTGATAGTAGAGTTATATCTGACAATGTCAACACAAGCATTCAAAATACAAACATCAAGTGCAGCGTGCATCTAATAACAGGAATTTTTTCAGAGAGAAAAAGAGACAGTAACAGACAGACAGAGACAGTGACAGAGCCAGAGAGGTTGAGAGATAGACAGACAGACAGAAGCCGAGAAATAGATACAGACAGGAAAAATCAACAACGCATTTTTCACTAGCTTTAATTTTTATTGGCTGCATTCCAAACCAAGCTATCAAATTCAAATATCTTGAGTGTATGTTTTTTTAAAACATTTTTTGTTTTACATAGTTACATTCTGCTTTTATTGCTTGTTTGTTTTTTTTTATCCCCAGAGTTCATTTTTTGCTTTACTGTGCATCAAGGGGCTGTACTCCATTCCCACTCTAAGTTAGAATCTCCCTGCCCCTGACAAGCAGTTGTCAAGTGCTACTTCTTTTTTCTCTAGTTTTTGCTGATTTTTTTTTGTTTTCTTTAAATATGTTCTGACCCATACTTTGATTACTCTATTTGTTTCTTTTTTTATTTTTTCGGTTTTTCTTTTGTTTTGTTTGTTTCTTTATTGTTGGGGATTTTTTCTCCCCCTTTCCCCTTCTTTTTTTTCCATTTTTTTCTATTTTTTCTTATCTTCTTTGCATAATATACAGTTTTGTCTTTTTTTCTGCTTCACTATTTTCTTGCTTTTAGTGGGGTTTCGTTTTTGGTTTGTTTCTTAGCTAGAACTTCGAGATATTGAGATGTTTGCATTTGCTAGGGTTTTTTAACCCTACCATTATGGCAGCCGCGTTTTGACTTTGTGGGTACCGTTTCCTTTGCATTCTTTGATTTTCGTTGTATGCAAGTTTGAGCTTCGTAGTCTCTGTGGATGACTTTGTTTGCTTTATGTGTGTCAGTATATATGCTTTTTATCAAGTTTATGCTTTTTCCCTTTTTCCCCCTTTTAAGTTTCTCTTCCTCACATTATTAAGTTTTCCCC
>CM060326.1:22819685-22822185 GCA_030674155.1 Stramonita haemastoma | reverse complement strand
CATCTTCTGAAGTGATTCATTAGTGTGATAAGTGAGTCAGAGTTCGTTTTCAGTCTGGGTGCCCATCTCCCCTGTTAATCTAAGGAACGATAAACAACAATAACAATACACACACCACGCACGCACATCCTTGTTGCAGGGATAGTAGTGACTCCCAATGGTCTTTTTCCCCTAAATGTACCCCCAGAGAACATTTGTTCTGACTAGGTAATAAAAGAAGACAAGATAATATGCTAAGCGCCAAACGGACCCGTCCGAAATTTGCTCTCTCTCTCTCTCTCTCTCTCTCTCTCTCTCTCTCTCTGAAACAGGATGTAATGCTTCGTGTCATGTCCAACTGTTATTGGCAGGCAATATGTGATAGTGTTTGATATGTCGAATGGAATGTGAAAGGATGCCCCCTTGGAACCGAACTAATTTTGTTCGGCTATAGCAAAACGTAGTTTATAGCGTGTTATCTCGTGTTTTTGTCAAGTGCTGTCCAATTCTTCATTGAGATTAATTTTTCATTGTTTTCCACATTCTTGTTTTTTGGTTCATCTTGCTGTGCTATTGTTGTTGTTGTTGTTGTTGCTGTTGCTGCTCTCCTTCTTCTTCTCCTCTTTCCCCTCCTACTCTTCTTCCTCTTTCCTCTTTCCTCTTTCCCTTTTCTGTCTGTCTGTCTGTCTGTCTGTCTGTCTGTCTGTCTGTCTGTCTGTCTGTCTGTCTGTCTCTCTCTCTCTCTCTCTCTCTCCTCTCTCTCTCTCTCTCTCTCTCTCTCTCTCTCTTCTTTCTCTCTCTCAGCTATGTTTGTATGTGTGTGTATGCGTGTGTGCGTGGGTGGGTGCCTGAGTGTGCGCAGTGTGTGTGTGTGTGTGTGTGTGTGTGTGTGGTGTGCGTGCATCAACAAGCAATCAAAAACTCATAAAGTAAAACAAAAAAGTATGGCACTTGATAAATACCTTTTTAAAACTTTCTAATGCTGCTTTTGCGTCATCAATTTTCGCTCTCTTCACCATCCGTTTGCCTTATTTCACATCATCTTTAAATTTCTTTTTTTCCTAGCACATGAATCAAGCTTTTCTTCAATATACCTTGAAAAAAATATGATGATAAAAACTTAATCATTATGAAGGAAAATTGAGGAAGAGAACCAAAATCATATTGGGATAGCTCAGTGGTCAGAGCGCTCGCTCTCCCCCAACCAATGTTAAAGCAGCGTTGAGTGTGGTTACCAGTTGGATGGCTGACTGTTTGCGCGCCTTGGCTTCAGTATAGTTCACCCAGCTGTAAATGGGTAACTGCCCTTTTTAGAGTCAGGGAAGGTAACGCAGCGCGGAAGAGGAGATGGGTGCCGCCTCTAGAGAAGCTGAGGTCTCTGACGCCTCCGCTCCCCAAAGACCACTATGTGGCATTTTTACCCTTTTTTTACCACACCCATGAGTGTTATGATGTAAAATGTAAAAAGTTATATTTTACTTAAGGTGGTTGAACCAAAATATTGCAGACACAGTATAACGACTACGACACATAGCAGAAAAAAACACAAATCAAAAGGAGAAGTGGTTAAAAGACCTTTTGAAAAAGCCACATCATGTGCAGAGTAAACTCTTTTCATTTTCTTATTGGTGTGTGTGTGTCCACCATCTTTATCAAATGCTCAGCATTGCTACTGTTCCATAATAGACTCCGATTTTATCGCATGCATGACGTGAATATTTCAAAGGGGTTATTTGTCAACCATAGTCAACAATCCATGAAGACCTATCTGTTGTTGGCTATTGTCAGACAAGGAAGTCCCTGGCTGGGCCATGGGCCACGTCATTGAAAACTCTTCCAAAGGAGGGTGACGTATCAGTAACTCCAAGTAGACTTTAGCCAACACTTTTCAGATAAAAAAGTGAACCTCTAATGTTTTTTTTTCCTGCCTAATCTTCTGTAATGTCTCCGTCCTGCTTCTCCCACACTTCTCATTTCAATCTCCCCGCCACAGCCATACCCTGATTCGTTGTTTCTCATCCTCGGGATCGGCAGTCCACAGGGAGCTCTTCAATAGTAGGCTGCCGTCGGGCGACCAGCCAGAGGGTCCCTGCACTTCTGCTGGGTCACTTTGGTGGTGTTTAGTAGTGCCTGTTCTGAGCTAATATATGCAGGATACCACCTCCTAAGCCCCCTACTAACGACAGTATCAGCTCAGTCACGGAGCCAGACTGAGTGAGTCACCCACCTTAGGTGGCGAACACCACAACGCCCCTCCAACGACCGTCCCCCCACGAACCTCTAATCCCTAAGACTTTGACGCAATCGCACCACAGGCACAGAAGTGTAGAACCTGCAACCTCCAATCCGAAATAAAAGGCGCTAACCACTTCACCAGGGTAGCTGGTCGTGAACCTCTAAGTTTGTTGACTTGAACATCCTCAGATCATCAGAAATGCTTCTTTCATCATGAATCATCGTCCAATCTGATTTCTTCCGAAAATAACATGAAGACTTAGAATCCGTGAACAAAAAAAATTAA
>CM060326.1:22779685-22782185 GCA_030674155.1 Stramonita haemastoma | reverse complement strand
TCTGTCTGTCTCTCTCTGTCTGTCTGTCTCCTCTCTCTCTCTCTCTCTCTCTCTCTCTCTCTCCTCTCTCTCTCCTCTCTCTCTCTCTCTCTCTCCTCTCTCTCTCTCTTCTATCTCTCTCTCTCATCTATCTATCTATTATCTATTATCTATCTATCTATCTATCTATCCTATCTATCTACCTCTATTTTATCTCTTTATCTCTCTATCTACATATCTCTTTATCTATCTATCTCTTTATCTCTCTATCGATCTATCTATCTATCTCTCTATCTATCTCTCTATCTATTTCTCTATCTATCTCTCTATCTCTCTGTATCTCTTTCTCTCTTTCTATCAAACTGTCAGTAAAGGAAACAGCAGTCAGGCAGCTTTAGCTAACCAGACAGAAGGAAGAGGTCAATGATAAAGGAAAGAAGAGGGGAAGAGAGGAACAAGAGTAAGCTTGCCCTAGAAATTTGATATTTCTCCCCTTTCTCTTTCAGAGGAGTGGAACGGACAGTGACTGAGCCTGTGATCATAGATTGTGTGGCTCGTCAGGTGGAATGTGTGACAGGAATAGTGTATAATATATACCTATACGCAGCTACATTGTGTGATTTCCCGGGTATCCATGTCGTTTTGATTCTGTTGTCAGCCAACCTTGAACCCTGACCTAAATTGAAACAAAAGTTATGTGTGTACATCTATCTATCTATCTATCTATCTATCTATCTATCTATCTATCTATCTATCTATCTATCTATCTATCTATCTATCTATCTATCTATCTATCTATCTATCTATCTATCTATCTATCTATCTATCTATTTATCTATCTATCTATCTATCTATCTATCTGTTTATCTATCTATCTATATTATGCACAGAGAGAGAGACAGATACACAGAAACAGAGACAGATAGACAGACAGACAGACAGAGACAGCAGATAAGCAGACAGGTAGGCATATAGATAGACAGAAAGAGACAGATAGAGAGAGAGATACAGAGACATAGAGACAGACAGGCAGAGATAAACATACAGTCATAGAGACAGATAAAATGATGGACAGACAGGGTCAGATAAGGATACAGACAGATAGATACAGAGAAAGAGACATACAGGAAGAAGGGGGAGAGAGAGAGAGAGAGAGAGAGAGAGAGAGAGAGAGAGAGAGAGAGAGAGAGAGAGAGAGAGAGAGAGAGAGAGAGAGAGAGAGAGAGGGGAGAGCGCTAGCGAAAAGCAGAGAGACAAGACTTGTTAAATACAGACACTAAGACATACAGACATGGATCCAGACACATACACACACACACGAAAGAGGAGCTAGCTAACACAACCATAGAATAAGAACGACAACCCAACATCTGAGAATAGTTTTCACCTTCAGTCATCGACCTTTGAATTATACCACTGGCATGGGAACATGGTACGTCTGAAAGAGACAGAAATACATTTTACTATGGGGACATGTTTGATTTTATGGCTCAGAACGGGTGTCACCAGTAGACTAAGGACTGTGAGTGTAAGACTGACAGACAATTATGTCTGCAGTTCCAGATATGGATTGCGACATGCACATCATATTTCGATAAAAGTCGTCTTCAATGAGAAGGGGTTTTTTTTTAATTTTTAAATTTCAATTTATCCATATCATTTTGATTCTGTTGTCAGCCAACCTTGAACCCTGACCTAAATTGAAACAAAAGTTATGTACGTATATCTATCTATCTATCTATCTATCTATCTATCTATCTATCTATCTATCTATCTATCTATCTATCTATCTATCTAATCTATCTATTTATCTATCTAAATAAATTTTTAATTAAAAAAAAAGCACAGTTTGGTGGCACCTCCATTTCCTCACACCTGTTCAAGTCTTGTGCTCTTTTATTCAGCTTTCTAATTTTGGTTCTCATCCCCTGTTGTTAAGCCTTGACTTTTCAGTTTGCTAAATCAGGCTTACCTTTATTTTCTGTCAGGTGAGGTGCAATATGTCAGGAGGCGACCTTGACACACACACAGACAAACACACAGACAAAGACACACACACACACACACACACACTACACACGTACACACGTACACACGTACACACTACACACACACACACACACACACACCACACACACACACACACACACACACACACACACACACACACACACACCACACACACTCACACTCACACCACGATTCTATCAGTGGGCGTAAGAGTGAAATGATCAGTCACCAGTTCTAGGAATGGACTGGGATACATAATCATCATTTCGGTTAAAGTCGTTTTCACCACACTTTTTATTTGAAAGTCTGGATGGCTGTGCCTTCAGTTCAGTTTGATCTTTTTTCGGTCAGCCTATGACTCATAATCGTAATTGCTGATTATGATTTGCCACACCTAATGTTAAGAAGAAGAAGAAGAAGAAGAAGAAGAAGAAGAAGAAGAAGAAGAAGAAGAAGAAGAAGAAGAAGAAGAAGAAGAAGAAGAAGAAGAAGAAGAAGAAGAAGAAGAAGA
>CM060326.1:22764685-22767185 GCA_030674155.1 Stramonita haemastoma | reverse complement strand
CACTCACTTTCTCCAAGCCAAGGTTAAGCAGCGTCGAGCGTGGTTACCAATTGGATAGGTGACCGTTTGCGCCCTTTGCCTTCAGTACAGTCCCCTAGTTCACCCGGCTGTAAATGGGTACCTGCCCTCTATAGCGTCAGGGAAGGTAAAGCAGCGAGGGAGAGGAGATGGGCGCCGCCCTCAATATGCTGGCCCCTAGAGAAGCTGAGGTCTCTGACGCCTCTCTCCATTACGACCACATAGGATATGGGACCCCTTTACCTTTACCCTTAAGATACTAGACATCTCACTTGCAATAAATAACTGAGAGAAAAAAGTCAGAATCATTCAAGTTAAAAACTGTTTTATCAAAAGTTCGAAAAAAAGGAATCTGCTATACTGTAACTTGGTCGCAAGCATTCAAAATGTTTAGACTAACTTTGGCTTTCTGCTAAAAATCAAGTCAGGCCGATACATTAGACCGGAAACTAAGACTGTGATGTCTCTTTGTCAGAAAACAGAATGTGCCCTTTTAATCATTGACTAACTTTAAACGTCTTTTTGTGAATTTTTTTTTTGCATTTTCTATGTATAATTGAATTTTGAAAAAAGTAATTTCGTCATGAGACAGTACTCATTCTGTCAAAGAAATAAAATCTTTATCTTCCTCGCGTTCATTTTATGGTAAACAATTTCTTTACTGTATGATCTGCATATTCAGAAAGCAGACACATAATAACAGTGATCATGATCATGATCATGATGGTGATGGTGATGATGATGATGAGGAGGAGGAGGAGGAGGAGGAGGAAGAGGAGGAGGAGGAGGAGGAGGAGGAAGAGGAGGAGAATAAGAATAATAACACCAACAATAACAACAAGAACACTAACACCAACACATGGAATTCATACAGCTCTATATCTTGTAAAGCAATCAAATCAAAACGCTTGCATTCAAATCATTAACACACATAGAACTATTCACAAATAAGATGAACAAATTAGACGTTTATACCGACACAGACACAGACACACACACACACACACACACACACACACACACACACACACACACACACACACACACACACACACACACACACACACACACACACACACACACACACACACAGAGTATGTGTTTATTTATGTATTTGTTTTTTATTCATTTATTCTTTTATAGTGAGAATAATGGAATAAGCACTCATGTGTTTTTTTACATCCAGTTCCCGAGTGTATGCAGTTATGTCAATTTTGTCATGTGTTCCCACCGGCACACGATGGCCTACTCTTCCGAAAAGCGGAACCGGATTTAACATGTGCGCAAGATGTTCTGCGTGTGTTCGCATCCGGGCCTCGGTTTATAGTCTTATCCGAAGGACATTTAAAGGGGGAGTGGAGTCTGCACTGATATTAACTCCAGGAGAAAAATCCCCTCGAACGGGAATCAAACACGGGTCGTCAAATTGTGGGGCCATCTGTCTCGTGTGTGTGTGTGTTTTGTGTGTGTGTGTGTGTGTGTGTGTGTGTGTGTGTGTTGTGTGTGTGTGTGTGTGTGTGTGTGTGTGAGTGTGTGTATGTATGTATGTGTGTGTGCACATGATCTGTTACTGCTTGGGCTTACATAAAAACCCTCGGTCATCTAGCATAGAGCCTGCAACTAAACTTCCAACGGCGCTGCAAGCTGCTTTAAATGTCTGGCTGACTGATGGCTTGGTATGCAGCTGGCGGGGAGCTGATAAAAGCTACAATAACACGGTAGGGCAAAGACTTGAAAAATATTGAGAGCCAAATATCACAAAAGTGCTTTATCCCGTTAGGAGCTAAAGCTTAGTATTCTAAGGAAAAGGCTCTCCAGCATTATTCAAAAGAACAGAACATACCCTGGCGGCAGCAACAGCAGGAATAAATGCAAAACAATATCAATCAGGTTTGTTGATGTGTTGTATTTATTTCTTCTTCGTCGTTGTCGAACACTCAGACTACATCTTGACCTTTCGTTCAGTGCATGACAAGACAGGCCCAGCGCATCGCACTTCGGCGTAGGGGAGAATGGTTCTCTTTTTATTTAAAGTCTTTGTTGGAAAAAGAGGGTATGGCAGGAAAATGGAACAAGACGGTAGATAATAGACATCAGCAGCCACAGCAACAACCGCAACAACAACGGGAAAAGAAACGCTAAAAACAAGCTATTCCTAACAAATATCATAGTTCTACATAAATTCCAGATAGTCTTTTGCGCCGAAGAGGAAGCGTCCGTTACGAAATCTGTTTGGCCCAACCATCCACTTGAAAACCCGTCATTAACGTTAATGTTTATTTTTGCATTCTTACTTTACTTTCCACACGTGCTGAAGTGGTCTGAGCACTCTCTTCACCCAAGCCAATGCTAAGCAGCATTGAGCGTGGTTACCAAGGGAATGGTTGACCTTTTGCGCGCCTTGGCTTCAGCACAGTCCCCAAGTTTACCCAGCTGTCACTGGGTACAGGCCCTCTTAAGGGTCAGGGAAGGCAAAGCAATG
>CM060326.1:22749685-22754685 GCA_030674155.1 Stramonita haemastoma | reverse complement strand
TTTCTTTTTTTTTGCTGCCTCATCTTCTGTGACGTCTCCGTCCTGTTGCTCCTACGCCGATCATCACAATCTCCCCGCCACAGCCATACCCAGATTCGTTGTGTCTCACCCCCCCCCCCCCCCCCTCCCCCCCAGGGCCTGGAGTCTATAGGGAGCCCATATGGTGTGGAACATCTGTGCCTGGTCAACGTGCGGTAACTGCATGATACCGAGTAACCAGTACTTGGGGTCCAAAGCGTTAAATGAAATATGAATCAAATGTCTTTTCTTTTCTTAGGAAGCACTCATTTTCCACACTTTTTCTCCTGACAAAATACACAAGTGTTAGAGTCAACTAGTAACAATATTTGGTATCACTGAAAAGGGAACAAAATGGATAAGATCCCAATAATCATCAGTAAGTATGGATGCAAGATTCATACTAAATATAAAACAAAAGAAAGCAATGCATTCATTGTTCAACACACACACACACACACACACACACACACACACACACACACACACACACACACACACACACACACACACACACACACACACATATACAGAGAGAGAGAAGAGAGAGAGAGAGAAGAGAGAGAGAGAGAGAGAGAGAGAGAGAGAGAGAGAGAGAGAGAGAGAGAGAGAGAGAGAGAGAGAGAGAGAGAGAGAGAGTACTGACTCGCATTGCTATTTCATGAAACTTGGGAAAATCAAAAAAAAAATACAGATCTGGCCCCATACAGATTCGTAAAGCAAAATTAAATATAGTTAATACTGACAGGGTTTTTTTCAACCTATCTTCTAAAGCATGGTAAGTTACTGAAACTAAATTGCAACAGCTATCTAATTGATTAGTTTAAGCAGTTTATTTCGGGTTTTTTTTTCAGTTCAGTTATTATTTTCGCTCTCCAGATTTAGGTAATAACCAAAAGGGTAATTGAGAACAATCGACACTGTGTGTGTGTGTGTGTGTGTGTGTGTGTGTGTGTGTGTGTGTGTGTGTGTGTGTGTGTGTGTGTGTGTGTGTGTGTGTGTGTGTGTGTGTGTGTGTGTGTGCGTGCGTGCGTGCGCGCGGCGCTCGCACACATGTCTGTGTGTGCCGTGGGCTTTCAATTTCGAAAATAATACATGTGTTTACTCACATGATTGTAAGTGTGTGTATAGGCCTATATGAATGTATTTATCCTTACGCATAGATCTATGCACGCTTGCGTGTTTGTGTGTCCTGCTCATAATTTACATGTCCAGTGGTGCTTTAAAAATGTTCCAAACGCTAAGCCTATAGCAAATCAAAACTGCTGAAGACAGGAGAGGGAGGCCAGACAAGCCTTTTTATGACGTCAAAGATGACGTTCACCCATTTGTCTGTTAAGCTAGGTTAAGTTTCCCCCAGCAACGGTAAACATGCAGAAATATTGGAATGGAAATGATGAATAGGATCACCCGATCATACCCAAAATGCAGAAGAAATGAAATCACCTGCCAGACACACACACACTCTCTCTCTCTCTCTCTCTCTCTCTCTCTCTCTCTCTCTCTCTCTCTCTTAGGAGGTGATCTCCCTTGGATATAGGCAGGGCGAAATTTTGCTGTGTGCATTTTTCTGTGTAATTAACCAATTAAGCCAGCACTATGCCAGTTGTCGGGCTACCAACAACTCTGGAAGCGACACTAGGTGCCCTGCTGCAAGAAAACTGCATCACCTCGTGGAAGGTCTGTGGGGAGGGCGATCAAACAACCGTCGTATTGCGACTGAAGGCTGGCTCAGGGGAAGGAAACATGGCGGGTCAACAAAGACCCGTATACTTCCGTAAAAAGCCGCCCAGTCAGATCACCAGGGATCGAAGACGGAATGAGGGGAGGAGACAGGCAGAGGAGAGGAGACAGGCAGAGGAGAGGAGACAGGCAGAGGAGAGGAGACAGGCAGAGGAGAGGAGACAGACAGTGGAGAAAAGGCAAGCAGAGGAGAAGGAAGAGGACAAGGCAAGTGCATTGTTTAATTCTGAAACTGCACCAAGTTTGTTTATGTCAACGCCCCCCATCACCCAGTCTGTCTCACCCACCAACACGCCCTTCTCTCCTAACGACACGCCGCTGCAACTGTTGCTTCCCGCACGTGATTATTGCGGAGCATCACGTGCTGTCACGGTGCTGGCGGCTGATACAGTTGCTGAACATCAACAAAGTGAAATTGACCTGGTTGACATTCCTGTACCTGACGTGACCTCGGAGGAGGAGGAGGACTACGACAAATACCTAGAAGAGCTTCGGGATGCAGGCTACAATGGGGACACTATAAAGGACTATGTAGGTGAGCTGAGAAACAGATCCCTGCAGAGAAATCTACGGGACGTTTCTAGAAACAACGAGTTTGTTCATGTGTATACCTCTGAGGACATCCCTGACACTATCTTATGTGAAAGTGATGATATGGTTTTTCAGTTCACCTGGGCAAGTGACACTTACAACCCCGCAGATCACTTTTGGTTTGCTAAAAGAAACATCAGGCAAATGACTCGGGAGGAAAAAGAAATTTATTCCAAGCTGCAAATGTGGACACTTGCCGATCGCGAAAGAATTAAAGACAGAATTAGTGTCGGACTAGGTATTCTACATGTTATGATCGATGCTATAAGGTTTTTTCTGGGTTAGATGTGACTATGGTTGCCTGTGCGTGTATATGTGTGTATGTGTGTGTGAGTGTGTATGTGTGTGTGTGATTGTGTGTGTCCGTGCGTGTGTGTGTAAGCGTGCGTATGTGCATATGTGTGTGTGTGCGTGCGCGCGTGTTTGTGTGTGTGTGTGTGTGTATGAGAGAGAGACAGACAGACAGACAGACAGAGACAGAGAGAGACACAGACAGAGAGCAAAACAGGACGGTTAGGCATATGGGATTAGCTTTTTCACGTGTTTGAAAGTGCACGAGCCAAACGAACTAGACAGAACGTGGCGATATGGAAGCCTTGTCACAGACTTTGTTTGTTCGATGGTTATGTTTGTTGTGCCCTCCACCCCACCTTTTCCCCAATTTGCAATAGGCGAAAGTGTTCTAAGACAATCCATCGTAATCTGAATGTAAACCACTTCAGAAATGATACGTTTTTTGTTTCTGAAAATGTGTTTTGTGCCCAGTCCCCCTCCCGCTGTCCCCTTGTGAATGGGCTTAAAAAGCTTAAAACAATAAAATATTGTCATTGTCATTCTCTCTCTCTCTCTCTCTCTCTCTCTCTCTCTCTCTCTCTCTCTCTCTCTCTCTCTCTCTCTCTCTCTCTCTCTCTCCTTGTCTCTCTCTGTCTCTCTCTGTCTCTCTCTGTCTCTCTCTCTCTCTCTCTCTCTCTCTCTCTCTCTCTCTCTCTCTCTCTCTCTCTCTCTCTCTCTCGTCTAGGATCTGGCTAAGCAGTCGATATCGTCTTCTTCCTCAACAGACAAGATTTGTTTTTGTTTTGTATGCTACTAGATCTATAATTGAGGGAAGTCATTTATTTAAGCCCAACTAATGTATTGAACTGATTCCAGTTTAATTCTTTGAACAGAATGTGCTGCATACATAATTCAAGTTGTGTAACAGTTTTGTTTCTTCAAAATCAAAGACACACGTTTTAGTTTGTTTTTGTTTTTTTCAGAAGTGAATGCCTATAGGTTTAGATCTATAATTAATATAACGCAACAAATAATTAACATCCAATGCCGTGATCACAGAAATATTCCTCATCTGAACAGAATGTGTCTTTCTTAAGACAGTAACACATACGCACCATTTTTTCCCACCGAAATAACATAAAGAATGATAATAGACATCAAAATTCAGGGTACTGACAAACATAATACAAGTATTTTGGACAGCAACACATATCCCCATCTCTTTGTGAATTAGCCTTAATACTCTTAGGAAAAACTGCAGATAAGTAATAGTTGTTTTTACGTCACACGATATTTCATGACAAATGGCTAACATAAAAGTAGCCTCTAATCATTTCTTGGTAGCCCTCAAGGATAGTTTCCTAAAGCAAATCTGATATTCATTTTTTGCTTTGCTTTTGAAAAAAAAAAAAAAAAGCCAACATGATGAAACGTATCTTTCGACAGTGGCCCCAAACCACAAGGTTTGCTAGTTAGTGAGGTTAACAAAGTGCCAACACATACATTATGATGGTAACGCTTTGAAATTGTATCTTCAGATTCTATGACAAATTTCTTAACATGAATACCAGTGTTTAATAAAAGCAAAGATAAAGGTGTTTCCATAACCCATGCAGTCATCGTGGAGCGAGGTGTCAGAGACCTCAGCTTCTCTGTCGGGCCAGCATTTTGTGGACGGCGCCCATCTCCTCTCCGTCGCTGCTTTACCTTCCCTGACCCAAAAGAGGGCAGGCACCCATTTACAGCTGGGTGAACTTGGCAACTGACTGAAGCTAAGGCACACGAACTGTCACACATCAAAGAGATAGCCAGTCTTAGTACTCGTGAATTTCTCTGTCTTTGAAAAAATAAAGTGTTGGAATTTGAATTTAACGCTGTTTAGCGTTTGCTTCGAGAGGGCAAGTGATCTGACCACTGAGCTCTCCCGTCCACAACTACCAGTACTCATTTTAAAGAAGATAAAAGACTCTGAAGCTAAAGAAGGAATTTAAAGATGGCAAATCTGGATTCCATATCCCAATACGGCTAGCTCTGAGAGTAAATGTGGTAGTGAACATTGTGAGACTGGATATCAGGAGCAATTATGGATTCATACGGACGCTGTAGGAAAAAAATAACCGTTGAACACGCTGATGTTTCGGTATAATTTACTTTGTAATAGTTACTATATACATCATTTTGTTCTTTAACAAAATAACAAGCAAACAAGCATCAACAACAAGAACAACAAAAACAAACAAGAAAACACAGAAATGAACAAATAAAAAATAAACGAAAAAAAGAAAAATCACCAAAAAAGAAATCAAGCAAGGAAACAAAACACCACAACGGCAGAAAACATAAACCTAAAAATATACAACAAAACCGTAAAACAC
>CM060326.1:22742185-22747185 GCA_030674155.1 Stramonita haemastoma | reverse complement strand
AGCCATATCTGGCCTATTCTTCTGTAGAAGATTAGTAAGGCTTTAATGTGTGCACAACATGTTCTGCCTGGCGGCAGCAACACACAAATCTTTGTCTATCTCATCTGAAGGACCGACCCAGGCCTTAAGTTTTATTGGTTATTGATGTCCTTCAGATGAGACCATAAGCCGAGGTCCCGTGTGTGAACACACGAAGAACATCTTACACATACGTTAAAACATGTTCCTTTTTCGGAAGTTAGGCCATCGTGTGCCAGTGGGAACGGGTAACAAACTTTACAAATATGCACGCACGCAGGGACTAGATGTAAAAATGCACGTGATAGTTTATTCCATAGTCCTAGAAATTTAAAAAAAAATGAATAGATAAAAATGTAAGCAAGTTATTAAAACTTACAGCTTCAAAACATTCTGATGTTTTGAAATTTCTCGTAAGATTGTCTTTATCCTTGAAGCAGCTGTTTGTCTGCTGATGATTGCTGTCCAAATGTATATGCAGTATGCTCTGTTTGATAGGAAAAAAAAACCAATCTGGTTAAACTACAAGTCTTTGTCTATGTCAGTTCCCCAGCAAACCACCAAACCCTGTGGGTTGTTTTTTTCTCCTAGATAAAACGACAAGAAAATTCTGAAGTCAACGTGTGTTGGCTTATTTGGCAAGTTTTGTGGGGGTTCTATTTTTTAACAAACGCACACGCAAGCATCTCATCCAGTATGTCCTTTAAATCTCACAGTGCAGTGAGTGCAAACGAGCACACAATATGAATGATCCCCGAAGTGCCTGCGCTGTAGAGTGCTTAACAACAACAACAAAAACAACAACTACAAAAGCATATCAGCATCAACAATGAAAACAACAGCGTTATCAATACAGATAACAACAAAATCAACGTCAACAACAACAGCAAAAACTACAGTATCATGAGCAACAACATTAGAATCACCAACACAGCCACCACCACAACCAACAACGAAAGAATCATCAACGATTGTAGCAATGATACCAAAACAGCGGCATCATCATCAACAACAATAAAAAATTAAAAAAAAACCTGCATCAACAATAACAACAACATCACTGTAAATAAGAACATCTAAAAGTACATCATCATCACCATCATCACCATCATCGTCGTCGTCGTCATCGTCGTCGTCGTCGTCGTCGTCATCATCATCATCATCATCATCAGCAGCAGCAGCAGCAGCAGCAGCAGCAGCAGCAGCAGCAGCAGCAGCAGCAGCAGCAGCAGCAGCAGCAGCATCACCACAACAACAACGACACCAGAATCACCACCATCACAATCACCACCAACAGAACCATCAACAGCAATAACAATAACAATAATAACAACAGCAACAGCAGCATCATAAGCAACAACAATGCCAACATCACTCTAAACAACACCAAAGACATCAGCAGCAGCAGCATCAACATCAACAAAAACAACAATAGAACAAAAACGGAATCATCAACAGCAAAAACAACAACAATAATGACAACAACAACAGCAACAACAACAGCAGAATCAGTAACATCAGTAACAACAACAATAACTACAACAACAACAGAATCATCAACTGCAATAACAACGATAATAACAGCAGCAACAGCATCATCATCAACATCAACAATAACAAAATTAATAACAACAGAATCATCAACAGTCATATCAACAACAATCATGACAATAATAGCGTCATCATCGACAACAGCAATAGGAACAACAATGATAACAACAGCAGCAACAACAACAATAACAACAACAGCAGCAACATCAACAACAACAATAATAATATCAGCATCAGAAGGACTCTAATCGGTGTGGAGGTCATTTCAAACGTTAACACCACAGCAAAATTCAACCCCACCCTATTTGGATCAATGTGTTCGTAGCTAACAAACACCACATTGTTTGTTTTCTCCTTTTTTTCTTAATTTTTACATAATTCACATTTCTGAAAAACCCATTTTATAAAAAATATACCGAACAACAAAGACCAGCATTCTTTTTCTTTGTTCTCCCTTTCTCTTCCTTTCGGTGTCTGTGAAAAATAGAAGACAGCTTCTTTGTTTACCTGTGCCCGTGGTGACATGGAAAGCTAAGGTTAGCATGACCGCGGCACTGGACATGCAAAACAACCCTCCTTCTGTCCATAGTTCTGAAGAAGACAGGTGACTCCTTATGTCCGTCTGCTTTTCACAGGTCTGCAAATTGGGTTTCGTGTTGTCTTTACAACTTGCTAGGAGAGGAGCTGTTGTGGAGAGCCTTTCGTCTATTTTAGGGGGTTTTGTTTGTTTCGTTTTGTTTTGCTTGTTTGTTTGTTTACTTGATTGTTTGTTTGTCTGCTAATTGGCATTCTGTTTCTGTCCGTCATCTGTATCTGCTTGGCTGTGCCTATGCCTGTCTCTGATGGGTTTTTTTGGGGTGTCTTTTCTGTCTGTCTGTCTCTGTCTGTCTGTCTCTGTCTCTGCCTATATGTCTCTCTCTCTCTGTCTCTCTCTCTCTCTCTCTCTCTCTCTCTCTCCTCTCTCTCTCTCTTCTTCTCTCCTCTCTCTCTCTCTCTCTCTCTCTCTCTCTCTCTCTCTCTCTCTCTCTCTCTCTCTCTCTCTCTCTCTCTCTCTCTCTCTCCCCTCTCTCTCTCTCTGCCCTCTCTATCTCTCTGTCTCTCTCTCTGTCTCTGTCTCTCTGTCTCTGTCTGTCTGTCTGTCTGTCTGTCTGTCTGTCTGTCTGTCTGTCTGTCTGTCGTCTCTGTCTCTGTCTCTGTCTCTCTCTCTCTCTCTCTCTCTCTCTCTCTCCTCTCTGTCTCTCTGTCTCTCTCTCTGTCTCTGTCTCTCTCTTCTCTCTCTCTCTCTGTCTCTGTCTCTGTCTCTCTCTGTGTCTGTGTCTGTGTCTCTCTCTTCTCTCTCCTCTCTCTCTCTCTCTCTCTCTCTCCTCTCCTCTCTCTCTCTCTCTCTCTCTCTCCTCTCTCTCTCTCTCTCTCTCTCTCTCTCTCTCTCTTCTCTCTGATACCATTTTATGTTCTCTGCGTAGCCTTAAATAGTGATAATACCTGTCTACCTTCCTCCATTAAATGTAGAATATTTTGTTTGTGTCTCTGTTACCTAGTATGTGGATCTGTCCTTTGGCTTTTTTCCCTGCCCATGTGTCTGGGATCCTGCTTGTCTGTCTGTTTGTCACTACATCTCTTTCCTTCTATCTTTCTAGTTCTTTACCTCCGTTTGATGTAGTGTGTGTGTTTATGTGTGTGTGTGTGTGTGTGTGTGTGTGTGTGTGTGTGTGTGTGTGTGTGTGTGTGTGTGTGTGTGTGTGTGTGTGTGTGTGTGATGTGTGTTGTGTTGTGTTGTGTTGTGTTGTAAGAGTGTGTGTGTGTGTGTGGGGGGGGGGGTAAATGTGTGTGTGTGTGCGTGTGTGTGTGTGTATGTGTGTGTATGTATGTGTGTCTGTGTTTGTGTGTGTGTGTGCGAGTGTATGCGTGTGAGTACGTGTGTATGTGTGTGTGTGTGTTTTTGGTTGTGTGTGTGTGTGTGTGTGTGTGCGTGTGTGTGTGTGTGTGTGTGTGTGTGTGTGTGTGTGTGTGTGTGTGTGTGTGTGTGTGTGTGTGTGTGTGTGTGTGTGTGTGCGTATGTTTGTGCGTATGTTCGTGCGTGCGTGCATTGTCATGTTTAAGCTTCTTTATCTCCGTCTCCTACTTCACGCAGTCTTGAATCCATGCTGTAGGAATATAACTGGGGAACATATTTGAGAAGAAATAAAGCAAGAATGAGCTTCCAGCCTCTTTTATTGCATGGAAAAGCATTTTTACTGCTGGTCTTCAGAGCTCAGCTGAGCTATCCCCAGCAACACAAAACATGGGGAAAGATCAGTGAAGACGGTTGTTGGAATAAGGAGAACCTTCGTCCAAAAAAAAAAAAAGGACAAAAGTTCCCAGTTTGATTCGTTTCGTTTCAGTATTGTAGCATTTTGCAATGAATTTGACATTACTTTCGAGAATTGAGTATAAAACAATTCAGCACTATTTTAGAAGCTGCTGTTTCTTTTTTTATCGATAAAAGTACATTTTTAAAGATACAAAGACCGCAAATGTGAAAATGTACAGAAAAGATATTTGATTAGAATAGTATCTACACATTTAAATCTTGCAGGAAGGAGTGGTATTACAATTATAAAAAAAACAATTTTGCAGACATCTGCTAACATTTATGTTTGTCCTTTTGTTTTTGTTCTTTTTAATGTGTCATTGTTATACGTTTGTGATTTGAGATTCTGTCATAGAACTGTCATTCTGTCATTCTCTCTCTTCCTGTGTGTGTGTGTGTGTGTGTGTGTGTGTGTGTGTGTGTGTGTGTGTGTGTGTGTGTGTGTGTGTGTGTGTGTGTGTGTGTGTGTGTATGTGTGTGTGTGTGTGTGTGTGTGTGTGTGTGTGTGTGTGTGTGTGTGTGTGTGTGTGTGTGTTAGAATTTACGTCTTTTCAATTAATGTGATATTGGACGAGCATGGTGGAGGGGGGGTGGCGTATGTGATGAGAGGTGAGGGCTGAAAGGTAAGGAGATGCGTGTTAGTATTTTTTTAATGTGTGTATCAAAATACTGATTTCAAACAATAAACAGCAAAAATAAGGCAAAGATTCGCAAAAAGAACAACACCTCAGAACAACTATAATCTTTGCAAAGAGCAGAACCCGAACATTTGCGAATCATTCTGATATCGAATCTGTGGCAGACGCATGGTCATATTTTACAGAAATGAAGTTACTGCGGACTGTATCAGAGATAATGCTATCTCACACAATAACTTTAACATAATTATAATAACTTCGTGCATAGACTTCTTTTGAAATGCTGGTAGGAACTTTTTTGAAACCTTCACATTGATAGAAAATATGAATATAAATGAAGGCTCCAGCCTTGTCAGAATTAGAGGAGAACTCTTTATTTTTAATTACGATTGGACAAGATGGCTGCTGTACGCCATGTTTCATTTCCTTAAACTTTTTCCATA
>CM060326.1:22707185-22734685 GCA_030674155.1 Stramonita haemastoma | reverse complement strand
CCAGCTAAAGGGACTCTAATTTAACACAGCGACCTTCACAGTCTAAATCTGATTGGTGAGAAGTTCGCGCGTATAAATCTTTTTAAATCATACTCCATACTCATACTCCATACTCCATGAATATAATCATTTGTAGCGAACAAAGCTATTTGGTCTTGGCCAAAGTGTAATTTGCTAGTTTGAGGTGGTTTTTTGTTTGTGTTTTTGTTTTTGTCTGCCTTTTTTTTTTTTTTAATAACATACAGTGATTCAAAGTTGACTCGCGAAAGAAAAATTTCCAGCAGATATCCATTAAGCATCGATTGCCACAATACAAGGGTATGCTTACAATACAGCACAACCCATGCATACAGACTCAGTGCTAAAGAAACTACACCATCCCATGATCCCACCATCTGTCTTTGTCAGGCTGTCTGTGTGTCTGTCTCTGTCTCCGTCCCTCTCACTCTCTCTGTCTGTCCTCCCCCCCCCCCCCCCCATACCCCTCTCTTTCTCCCTTCCTCCATCTTACTCTCTCACCCTCTCTTGTTCTTTCTTAATATTTTTTTTTCTCTCTCCCTTTTCCCTGTTTCTCTATCTATTGTTTTTCCCCTTTCTCAAAGTCCATAACTGGTATTTGTATCTTTTGGGTCGGCTTATATTATGAAAAAGAATCGAAAGTAACAGCTTTACTAGGTAGATCTAGCTTTACATCTAGTGCGAATCTGTAGCATCGTCACATCACCCATAGCTAGTTTTGAGAGTTCAGCAACAGAATGGTATCTGGTTTGGTGCCTCTTGCTTTTGTGGTCTTGTGCTGACCTCAGTCGTGGTTTACCCTACGCTTATGCGCCTGTAGGGGACAGGGTAGCTCAGTGGTCAGAGCGCTCGCTTTCTCCCAGCCAAAGTAAAGCAGCGTCGAGCATGGTTCTCAAGTGTATGGGTAACCGTTTGCGCGCCTTGGCTTCAGTACAGTTCCCCTAGTTCACCCAGCTTTAAATGGGTACCTGCCCTCTTTAGGGTCAGGGAAGGTAAAGCAGTGAGTGAGAGGAGATGGGCGCTGCCCTCATCATGCTGGGTCCTAGAGAAGCTGAGGTCTCTGACGCCTCGCTCCCCTACGGCCACACAGGTTATGGGACACCCTTTTCCTTTACCTTTTTTTATGTGCCTGTGGTGTGTTCGGATCAAGGTCCTTTGAGGTCTGGAGATTCATGACAGTTCAGTTTTTAAAGGAAGTTGTAATAGCTGCTGCCCCAAGTGGGCAACCTCATTGATCCTGGCTTCTAGAGTTAGCTATTCATTTTTCGCCAGTAGGAAACTGAATATGTGATGACTATTTTAACAAACAGCGGTGACTACGGCTAGCATGTCCAAGCAGCAAAACAGGTTCCTTCTGGTTCGTGATCCTGGGAAAGCCAGCCGAACATTGACGAACAAAGCGCCTTGTGAATATGTCTAGCAGCAATATGGCTGAAATGATGAGATTGGAGTGAATGGCAAGGAAGCATAGAAGTGATAGACCGCGGATAATGGTGAGAGAGCGCGCGCGCCCGCACGCGCACGCACGCACGAACGTACGCACGCACGCGCGAACGCACGCACGCACGAACGCGCGTGCACACACACACACACACGTACACGTACACACACACACACGTACGTGCACACACACACGCACGCACGCACGCACACACACACACACACACACCACACACACACACACACACACACACACACACACACACACACACACACACACACACACACACTGTTGTGTGGTGAAGCACTAGTATCAGTATATCAATGAATAGTATTGAAGACTACTTCATACGCATACACCGACAGTAGTACTAAACCATTCAAGACAAGTGAAGCAAATCTAAGAAAAACAAAAAAGGCACCCCCCCCAAAAAAAACAACAACAACAACAACAAAAAAGCACCCCAAAAGCCCCCCCACTGCTGTCAGTTTTCCCCCTCTTTCAGCTCCTCTCAGCTGCTAGTTAATCCATCCCATCCCATCCTAGCCCAGATGGGGCCAGCTGGTGCTTATCATAGCAGAGCTGACAATACTTCGACTAGGAAAAAGGAAAGGGTGAGCTAGATATAGCACTCTTGACTGAGAGATGTTGGATTTATGGGCTTGTACCCCATGTAACCTCAGCAATAACGACAACAAAGCCTCAAATCCTCCAATTCTTAAAACTCAACTTTCAATTCTTCACTAACTGCTGCTCTTTTTCAGACACAGGTTTTTTACCCATCAGTGTCCAGAAGGTGTCCCTGTAGCGAGAGCCCATAGTGTAGTACACAAAGAAGTTACACGTGGAGTTGACGTAGGTGAACATTTCGCTGATCCACAGGCACGTCAGAAAGAAGTTCTGGCTTCGCCGTCCAGCGTCCACATCGGGCAGGAAGATCCAGTAGTAGCGCATCAGAGCTACAGGAGCGATACAGATCACGAATAAAACAGAGTTTCCGATCAGCATCTTCGTCAACGCTACCTCACGAGGGGAGATGCTAGAGGACTGTTCCGACCTCCAGGACACAGTCTGTCGAAGCTTCACCGTGGTCAGAGTGGTCACGATCATCACCACGACCATCTCGCTGCCCGGCAGAGCCATGCCGTACACGAAGCCGTCTAGCGAGTTGATGAGCTCTTTATGGGCCAGGTAAAACTCCACCTCCACGCCTGTGGTGTCTGCGCTGCCCGTCACAGGATCCACGCACACGATGCGGTACCGAAAAGCCACGATACAAAAGCCGCTGATAAGAACGAGGTACACCAGAACGATGATGATGGCTGTTGTCCTTGTGCGTAACAGATGTTGAAATTTTAGGGGGTTCATCACACACAGACATCGCTCCACAGCGACTATGGTAGAGAGCGCGTGAGAGACGAAAGAAAAGCCCACAAAAGTGATGTAGTTTTTGTTGATCAGAAAACTCATGACGGCCCGAATCTTTCCTGCGAGGTGAAACTGCAAGTAGAACTGCTGACTGTACAGGCGAAGGACACGCACAGAAAACATCAGGTCAGCCAGAGATAAGGCAAAGAGGAGCAAAGTCACTCTGTCACGCAGGCCCTGCTTGCGGAACACCGCCATGTTGATGACGTTGACGGGTGCACCAATCAGGAAGAGGCAGGCCAGGGAGTTCTCCTTGATGCGGCGAATGGTGTTCTCCACCTCGTAGCTGACAAAGTTGATGTCTGGACTGCCTAAGGAGAGGGACTCCACCTCACTGAATATGATGTTGAAGCAACCAGGTCCTGCTGACACGTTCCGCTCACTGGGTGGCAGCAACGGCTGGGTACTGAGGGCTGCATTGTTCTCTCTCACACTTATCACCTGATACACGGTGCTGGGACTTCGGAAGCTGATGACATTTTTTTATTACAGTTCCTTTGTTTTTGTTTTTTTTTAATTTGGGTCCCACTCTTTGACTTTCGCTAAGCATATGTTTGCAGATAGCAGCGTGGTATTTTCGTATCATGTATCAAGTTAGATGGAGTAATTGTTACGTCCTGTATTCGTGTCTTCCTTCGTTTATTCTTTCCTTCCTTCGCTCTTGATTTTATTCGTTGTTTTGAGGGCTTTTCTTTTTAGAATCTTTGAGAAATGCATAAGATGTAGTGGCTATACAAATGGAACGCATAAACACACACACATGCGCGCGCGCACCACACACAAACAACACACACAACACACACACAACACACACACACACACACACACAACACACACACACACACATACATATATATATATATTCATACATATATACATCTACATATATATAACATGTATACATAATATATTATTATATAAGTATTATATAATATAAATATATTAAATTATATATTACATGCACACACAAAGTTTATAAGAATTACGAAATTATCACATCTTGTTCAATTAAAACAAACATAACATAGTATTTCAGAGCCAAGGGCTGGAATGTGCTGCAGCTTTAGCATTGAAACTGTGATCTGACAGCAGGGGCACCAGCCACCTCCCCAGACGCCTGTTCAAGGGTAGTTTCCCAAGAGACAACATCAGTATGGCTATCCACTCCATTCCATTGGGGACGGGGAAAAGCCTGTGGTCAGAACATTGCCTCGCAATTTGACGACCAGGTTCGATTCCGTTCGAGGGGATTCCTCTCTTGGAGTTAACATCAGTGCGACTCCACTCCCCCCAAAAGCCTCGGATGGGACTATAAACCGAGCCTCGTGCCTAAACGCACGCAGAACATCATGCGCACACGTGAAATCCTGTTCCCTTTTTGTAAGAGTAGGCCATTGTGTGGCCGGTGGGAACAGATGACAAGATTGACAAAACTGCATACACATCGGGACTGGATGTAACAAAGCACACGAGTGCTTATTCCATTGATCCTTGATATAAAAGAATAAAAATAATAGATTACCTGAGACGTTCTTGAGATGAGACTATAAACGTGTATGAACGCACGCAGAAAATATTGCACTCAAATCAAAACACGTTTCATATTTTGAAAAAGTAGGCCATTGCATGACGATGGGTAGGAACGATGACGTTTTTCTTTTAAAAACCCACATGCAGACTGGTTTTGTGTTTAAACATCATCATCCCTGAAGTCGAAATCTGGCTACCTTAAATTAAGAATGGGACAATAAGCAAAAGAAGATATAATATGATCGCAATGGATGATGGAATAAATAAAAAAATCTTTATTTTTAATATCGTAGTATACACTATAACATTTTGCCAAAATTATAACTTTTGGTTAATAGACAATATGTCAAAAACAGTGATAGCAATAATACACACAGATAAAAAAAAATTATTATGAAAACAAACTCGACAAAACCAAACCCAATCAAACAAGAACAAACATCCTCCTAAATAAAACAAAAACAAACACCACCAATTGTTATAACAACACAAATGCATAAAAACCAGCGAACAGCTTTGCGCTTATGCTATAAAAAAAAGCAAAACACAATGCAAATAACATCGATCAGCTATACTATCATATAAACACGTAGATTACGTCCAAGATACAGAGAACGTAGGTAAACTCTGACAAAACACAATAAGAGAACATCTGCCTTTAAACTATCTTTAACATCGTGCATCTACTAGCACCGTAATTTCTTTCCTATGCGCTGTAAGCTTACGAAGAGCATCAACTATACCAAAATGTACACATAATGTAAACATGTCCATGTGCACCAAACACAATATGCGTCTGCATGTGCGCACGCACACACACACACACACACACACACACACACAACACACACACACACACACACACACACACACACACACACACACGGACAGACAGACAGACAGACAGATAGAAAAACAGAAAAATAGAGACAGAGAAATGTGCATGCTACAAAACTTCATACAGATAGACAGACAGGTAAGCAGCCACACTCAAACTGCTGCTGACTAAATGTAAATGACATTTGCAAGTAATAATTAAAAGTTAAAAGTGTTATATATATATATATATATATATATATATATATATATATATATATATATATATATATATATATATATAATACATAATACATACATATATTATATAATATAATATTATACAGAGAGACAGAGAGAGAGAGAGAGAGAGAGAGAGAGAGAGAGAGAGAGAGAGAGAGAGAGAGAGAGAGAGAGAGAGAGAGAGAGAGAGAGAGAGAGAGAGAGAGAGAGAGAGAGAGAGAGAGAGAGAGTTTTTAAAGGTAGGTTATGGTAAGTTACAGCAATGCGGCGAACAAAAAAAGAGAAAAACATCAATACTTGCTTTGTCTCTCCTCTTTTACATTTTGTTGTTGTTTTGTTTCCCCTCTGTACAAGAGAGAGAGAGAGAGAGAGAGAGAGAGAGAGAGAGAGAGAGAGAGAGAGGAGAGAGAGAGAGAGAGAGAGAGAGAGAGAGAGAGAGAGAGAAGAGAGAGAGAGAGAAGAGAGAGAGAGAGAGACAGACAGACAGACAGACAGACAGACAGACAGACAGACAGACAGACAGACAGACAGACAGACAGAGACAGACAGACAGACAGACAGACGACAGAGAGAGAGAGAGAGAGAGAGAGAGAGAGAGAGAGAGAGAGAGAGAGAGAGAGAGAGAGAGAGAGAAGAGAGAGAGAGAGAGAGAGAGAGAGAGAGAGGTTTTACTTATGCGCGTATATGTGTGCAAGCGTTCCCGTATGCGTTCGTGCATATGTGCTTGCATGTAAGTTTGCATGTAAGAGATTGATAATGTGTGTGTGTGTGTGTGTGTGTGTGTGTGTGTGTGTGGTGTGTGGTGTGTGGTCGTGCGTGCGTGCGTGCGTGGTGCGTGTGTGCTGTGGTGTCTGTCTGTCTGTCTGTCTGTCTGTCTGTGTCTGTCCTGGTCTGTGTCTGTGTCTGTGCCTGTGTTGTGTGTGTGTTTCTGTGTGTGTGTGTGTGTGTGTGTGTGTGTGTGTGTGTGTGTGTGTGTGTGTGTGTGTGTGTGTATGTTGTTTGTTTAGTATTACATTGTGATGAATTGTGTGGTGTGTGGTGTGTGTGCACTTGCGTGTGATGTGTGTTGTTGTGTGTGGTGTTTGCACATGCGTGACAATGTATTGTTGCTGGGAAACATGCATCCAGGTGAGTGCGTATGCGAGCGTACATACGACCATGCATAGGCAAGCATGCTGTGAATGGTAATGTGTATGTATGTGTGTGCATGCGTGTGTGCGTGCGTGCGTGCAAGCGCGCGCGTGTGTGTGTGAGTGTGTGTCTGTGTGTGCGTTTGTGGTGTGTGTGTGTGCGCACGTGCTCGCTCGCGCGTGTGTGTGCGTGTGCGCGTGAGCGCGCCTGATTTCTTGCTGGCCCAGAGCACACGCGTGCCTGCATTCATGTGTGCACTCGTATGTGCATTCAAGGGAGTTTGCATGTGTGAGAGAGTGCATCTGTGGTTGTGTTGGCTGGCGCGAGTCGCATGCGTATGGATTTGTCCCTTTTCATAGTCGACTTAAAAAATGGTTTCGTTTGTGCGTTTTATTTTCTTTCAGATGAAAAAAATAGATCTCTGTTCTACATGTTTTTAATTAGTGTGTGTGCGCGCGCGCGCGCATGTGTGTGTGTATGTGTGGGGGCGTGCGTGCGGTGGTGCGTGCGTGATGCCTGCCTGCCTGTCTGCCTGCTTGCCTGTCTGTCTTCCTGCCTGCCTGCTAATGCTTGTGTGAATGCTTTCGCGCGCGCCGCGGCGCCGCGTGTGTGTGTGTGTGTGTGTGTGTGTGTGTGTGTGTGTTACGGTCGTGCCCGCGTTCGTGCATGTCTGCATGTGCGTGCATGCGTTTGAGAGCGCGCATGCATGGGTGTGTGTGTTGTGTGTGCGCTTGCGTGTTCATGTGTGCGTACGTGAGTGCGCAAAAGTGTTTGTATTTTAATGTGCCTGCCGGGATTCAAGTGATGGTGAGCATATTTGTATTTGTTTACTTAATACCTATTTCACAGTATTTGACTAGTTCTTGAAAGTTTCCTGGCCTTCGTATATAGCTATAGGCTGTGATCTGGGAACAGTTTCATTACACAAGCATCAGACAGGGACTTACTTGTGTTGTATTTTTAGATTATTGTGTTGCTGTTTCGTTGCTGTATTTTGTACTCGTGTTTAAACGCTCCAAAATGAATCAGCGTAATCTTCACACACAATATAAGCACTGTCTGCAAGTAATTGAATTCTTACATTAAACACCATCTGTCATTTGATTTTTCTCAATGGGAATACCCATTGATACACGGTAGTGATTATTACATAGTATTATGTTTGAAAAGAAAAAAAAAACCAAAGCAGTTACGTTGAAGGGGTTGAAGTTTTTATATATTATTTTTCCGTATTATTTCTTTATTCTTTATTAACGAGGATAATAGAATAAGCACTATGTGCTTTTTTTTTTTACATCTAGTCCCGTGATGAAAATGTTCAGCTAGCTCAATACACAACAATAACAACTGTGGTAGGGTACAGGACGTTTACCACAGCTGTCAGTTTATCCCACTTTCAGCTCCTCTCAATTGCTACCATCCCAGCCAGATGTGGCCAACCAGTGCTAATTATAGCAGCAACTGACCACCTTGGACTAGGTAAAAATAAAAGGGTGTGCTAAATATAGTACTTTTGACTGAATGTATGATATGATTTATCCAATATATAGCTATTGACTGACAGGTAATTGTATGATTTTTCCAAATACTTAGCTATACAGGCAGCGCACTTCATTTACAGACTTTTTTTTTTTTCCTTTGATTGAGGAAACGGGTTGTTTTGGTAATAAATTGGCACGAGTAAAGACAATACCAGCACAGCCTTTCAAAACATGGCGGCATTTTCGATGTGGAACTTGACATTTGCATCCACAGCTGACGAAGCTAAGTCAGTTCCAACTTGAAAATTTGCTCAGGTTTTAAGACAGAAAACGAGTGATGCAAAATAAAAACCACCTCATGTGCTATTGGTTATACTGAAACTGTTATCGGCAACTTAGTTTTTGTTGGCTGCCCTCAGTGTTGTTTTTCTTTTTTTTGGTTTTATTTTGTTTTTTGCAAATGAACTTGGATCGAGATGACTTGTTTAGATATGTTTTTTATGTAACTGTCTGATTTTCGTATGTTCCTTTTCTAATAACTGATGTTTATTTGTTAGTCTTAAAATTTTTCTAAAGAAATTGAACACCGAAATTCAATTTAATTAGTGTACACTTGTAACAGTTTGTTTAAAACTATTTGTGAGTGGTTGCATGTGTGAACAATGGTTGAAGAAAGCGTCTTGATTTGTTTTTACAAGATAATATCGTATAAATTCCATCATTATTCTTATTGTTGTTTTTTGTTGTTTTTTATTATTATTATTATATATTATTAATAATTATTATTATTATTATTATTATTATATTATTTCATCATCATCATCATATCATCATATCATCATCATCTCAAATCATCTCATCATCATCATCATCATTCATCATTATATTATGAAAAAAATATCTCCTTTCAGGAATTCTGGTTTCAGGGGCCGCATAGCTCCGTGGTTAGTGCATCGAACTCGTGGTCTGAACTTTGCGAGTTCGAGTCTATATCACAGCTGTGCAAACCCTATAAAATCTCTGTGTGTGTGGAGGGGGGGGGGGGGCAAGACATTAGGGACACTGTGGATAAAATCTTTAACAGCTTTTTCAGGACCATATGTCATTTGGAAGTTACACGGATTTTTTTTTTATAATCTGGGATGTAGTCAGAAAACTATCCAAAGAGAAAATGAAGTTGGTAGGGGTTTCACTGCAGATGAATGACGCCTCTGTTGATGTACATTTCAAGAAATGGACAGCTTATATCCCTGCAGGTCTTTTGAGCCCTGTGAGTGGTACTTCACACCTGTACACGTTGATGTTGGTAAAAAGAAAAAAAAGGTAAAGGTGTCCCATACCCTAGGCGGCCGTAGGGAAGCGAGGCATCAGAGACCTCAGCTTTTCTAGGGGCCAGCATATTGAGGGCGGCGCCCATCTCCTCTCCCTTGCTGCTTTACCTTCCTGACCCTAAGAGGGCTAGGAACCCATTTATAGCTGGGTGAACTGGGGAGGACTGTCACTGAAGCCAAGGCGACAGAACGGTCACCCATCCAACTGGTAACCAGCTCGACGCGCTATGACTTGGGGAAAGCAGCACATGTGCTTATGACTTTATCAGTAGGGTGGTCAATTGTTCTGGCCTGTATACCGGGGCCTTTCTGCTAATCTTGATTCCCAAAGTATTGGGTTTAAATCTCGTCATCGCTGTCTGTGACCTGTTTGTTGTTGTTGTTGTTGTGCGATCCCCAGTATAACACTCTGGGGTCACCGACTATGTGCGCTCTGACTCACTCATTCCACCTGGCAATCACTGTGAGATTTTAAATTGCAACACTGAATGATAAGTTTGCATGTATGACTGTTTTTAAGTACCTCGCCATATAGGCAGCCATAATCCGACTTGAGAAAAAAATTCTCATAAGGAGAGTGGAGGTTGTTATGTTAAGAGCTTGTCATGGCTGAAGGCAATCTCAACATTTTACAACATTGCAACCCTTTAGTGTAGGCCTTGTAAATGAGCTAACATTAATTACTGACACAGCTTTTGGCAGGGGTCCAGTCTCGTGACCTAACGCTGGGAATTTTTACGATTTCCCATTCCCTCTTTGGGTGCAAGCCTGCAAAACTGAAGAAGAATACTGATTTGAGAGATGTTTCATTGAAAAACAAAAAGAAAAAAAAGACAGATATGTGAGTTTCTGTGTGACAATTTGATCAGCTGGGTGGATCAAAGTTCTTCCAGAAATCTACCAACTGTCCCATCACATACTGAAGAAGAAGATAGAACAGCAACGATCAAAGGTAAAGGTAAAGGTGTCCCATAACCTGTGTGGTCGATAGGGGAGCGAGGCGTCATAGACCTCAGCTTTTCTAGGGTCTAGCATTTGAGGGTGGTGCCCATCTCCTCTCCCTCGCTGCTTTACCTTCCCTGCCCTAAAGAGGCAGTACCCATTTACAGCTGGGTGAACTGGGGGAATGTACTGAAGCCAAGGCGTGCAAACCGTCACCCACTCAGTTGGTAACCACGCTAATGCTGCTTAACCTTAGCTTGGGGAAAGCAAGTGCTCTGACCACTGAGCTATCCCGTTCCAAGTTTCAAAGACAGTAGCAATGTTTCCAAAGAGAATAATAACAATAATAAAAAATCGTAAGGATATTGATGATGATAATGGTGATGATGATGCTAAGAATAATACGAAAAAAGAATGATAACAGTACGACAATTGTTACAAGAATAAAAAAAAAAAAAATTAAATATATAAAAAAAATATAATACATGGAATTTTAACAACTTGTAAACCAATTGCATACACACATGATAAAAATCTAGCAAATTGACACAACACACACTTTGCAAACGCAAAACGCCTGTAATACATACCCAAACATAAAATACTGCACCCGTGCGCTCTCTCTCTCTCTCTCTCTCTCTCTCTCTCTCTCTCTCTCTCTCTCTCTCTCTCTCTCTCTCTCTCTCTCTCTCTCTCTCTCTCTCTCTCTCTCTCTCTTCTGTTTCCTTCTTTCCTTACAATTACTATATAAAATAATTCAGTGTGCTCTGATTTAGGACTAATGGATTAACTCAATACGTTCCGGTTAAATCAAAATGTGGTGATGTCACTTTTGTTGGAAATAGACCAAAAACTGTAACCCACCAGACAACTGGAATGTGAGTTTCATGTGTAAGAACCAACACGCTCTTGATCGTAGTGAGCACACTGAATTCTCTGTGGACACTGCAGTAAAGAGTCTGTCTCAGGTCTTAGGTCGCTTCCGATGATCTGGATGTTTGGTGTTTTTTTAAACTGGACAGGCTTTCGCAGCAGTAGAAACGGCAAGAGAGGTAATTTTATCTGCACAAGAATATAGATTTAAAACTACTGATCAGCTGGGTAGCTCATTAGCCAAATCTACTGTCAATCTCATTAGCACAACAACGACAAATCTCAACAAATCAATAAACAGACTTCAAGAGAAATTTGAAACACAACCTAAATAGAACAAACATTAGAATCAATACCAATGATAACTACTAGCGTATTTCTAGAAGAGTACACTTCGTTTTCTTGTAACACATCTCTGCAAAACATTCCCGCCCTAAGACAGACACGTAACAGCATTGGAGCAGGGCTGCAACTGCACAGTCATTTCTATACAGGAATGGAGACCACAGACTTCTCATGCCAGGCCTCTGAAGGCCAATGTAGGCCAGACATAGTACATCAGGAGTAGCCAGTCAGGGGGCAGGGAAATTGCTAATAAAGCTGATCTACGGGAGAGAGGGAGAAGGGATGTGGGAGATAGCAGATGTCCTGTCCAACCAAGGCGCCATATGTCTTCATTCCGTGCAGAGCTGCTACGTTACTGTATCACATGACGCTAGCTGGCGGTTAAGAATGAAAGTAAAAGTGAGGGGAAGAGGTGAGTTTGTTTGTTTGCGTTCTTTCTTATTGTATAAGTACATTTACAAGGATAATTTTAAGTCTTGTTTATTTGTATTTTGGAACCATTTTTGAAATATACATACATTTTTTCAAATCATCATAAAAAAAATTCAATCAATCACTAAATCATTACGCAAACAATGAAGTAATGATTCTAGAATCTAACTGTCCAAATGAAAAGGGGCAAACAGGGCACCTCATAGTTTGCACTTTCAGATTGTTACAGTCACTCTCTCTCTCTGTGATAGCAACAGTAACAATTCTCAACATGTCAGGCTCAGAATTGAAACAGCAGCAGGAGAAGGAGCCTCTATCTGCTCTGTAATTCCCACAGAAGAATCAGGACCCATACACCTTACATCAGACCTATTGTGGGAAATGTGGGCTAGACACAGTAGATCAAGTGCGGAAAGCGGGCGGTGGGAAAATTGCAAATAAAACTGATTTATGAGGGGCTGAGGAAGAATGGAAAAGAAGAAACTTTCCCATCGATTGACTGATAATTAACCAATCATGTCTATTGACACGTTATTGTGCTATCTTTCGCTTAATTGTAGCATGTACCAGAATAATTATAGCGTTAAACGTTGGTTATTTTTATTGAACAGCTCTGTCATTGTGATTTATTTAAACATTAAAATGGGGTGACCTGTTTTAGCTTTTTGTGGATAATTCAAATAATGTTCTATTGAAGTATGAGTGTATATATTCAACCATGTAAACATGAGGCATCATTATTTGATTGCATTTTGTTTCATCATATATGTTGTGAATGAAAACTTTTTTGTTTCCATTATTTAAAAAATGCAGCCGAAATATCAATGACATATTGGTTATCAAATAAATCAATCAACCAAAACAATGGTTAAAGCACACAAACAGGCAACATCAACAGTTGTTACAAACAATATATTCAAAAGGGTATGATCCGGCCACCGACAACAATACTCAGCAAGCGCAACAGTCCACGAACAGATGTAGCAACAGTAGAGGCAATTTGCATCTTTGTATGTAATCTATCCACGAATTACGACACCAAAGACATAATTGCATGGTGGGGAAAAGTAGGCCAGACAATGTCCATCAAGCGTTGGGAGACTGTGACAGGCACATTTGAAATCAAGCTGATGTATGAGTGACTCGGGAAGCTTGCCAAAGAGGAGAATTCAGACCCAGGGCCGTATGTTCTCATTTGTGTAGTGTTATTACATTGGAGACGGAGAGGCAGACAGAGGAAACGATGGAAAGACAACACCAGAGAGTGGACCCCTCTTGGATGGAGCGATCTGCTACCGAGGGCAGAGGACCGTGGGGAGTGGAGGAAGCTGGTTGCTAAATCTTCAGTGGTGACCCTGTGGTTCATGAGATTACGTGACAGTTGAAGGTGAAGGTAACTACATTGCTGTGCTGTTTATTGCTGGATGCTTGAATGGAAATTATTGGAAGAGTGTATCAGATTTTGGCTGCTTGTGTATCAGATTTTGGCTGCTTGTGTATTCATTTTCTTGTTGAATTTTTTTTTGTTGCTGAGAGTGTTGATATTTTTCTTGTTGTTGCATTTTGATGTGTGTTCAATATTCTTTTTATTTGCTGGCGTTATGTTGTTCAATCGTGAAGTAAATAATTTAATCAAATGTACACTAGCAGGAACTTGATTTTTTTTATATTAACCTGAAGATAAGAACTTTCAATATAAATATGAATGTTTCCTGTACATAAAAAGGTTAGAACAAACATTCACATGTTAATGGCATAAGGATATCAAATGATTTTCTTTTTTCCAATTTCTAAACAGAAATGAGTGTGTTAATTGTGTTGTATAATAAAGAAGAATTAGTCACAGCAGTAACTTCACTCTGTCAGAAGATCTGGGAGACAAAACAATGGCCCAGAGAATTGACCCAATCACTCATCATCCCTCTTCCTAAAAGAAGGAAACCTCTACCAATGTCAAAACTACAGAACAATCAGCCTCATCAGCCACCCTAGCAAGATCATGCTACGAGTCATCCTAAACCGGCTCAAGAAAGAGGCTGAAGAACATCTAGCTGAAGAGCAATCTGGATTTAGGGCAGGCAGAAGCACTGTGGAGTAAATATTCAACTACCGTATTCTGATGGAGAAACACCTACAACACCAGAGAGATTTGTTCCACAACTTCATAGACTTCAAGGCCTTCGATAGAGTGTGGCACGAAGGTCTATGGCGGGTCCTGAGAAACTTTGGCATAGAAGAGGGTCTCGTCCAAACCATCCAGGCGCTGTATGTCACATTCAACAGTGCAGTCCTCCTCAACAGCCAGATAGGTGACTACTTCAAGACCACAGCTGGCGTCCGACAAGGTTGCCTGCTATCCCCAATCTTGTTCAACCTCTTCGTGGAAAACATCATGAGAGATACCCTCCACGACTTCCAATCTGCCATCTCTATAGGAGGGAGAACGTTAAACAACCTACGCTTTGCCGACGACATCGATCTGATGGGCGGCAGCAACACTGAGCTACAGGATCTCACAAACAGTCTAACAGACAGAGCAAGAGCATACGGCATGGAAGTGAGCACTGAAAAGAGTAAAGTCCTGGTCAACAGCACAACTAACATCCATGCTCAAATCTTCATGAATGGAGAACACTTGGAAGAAGTGGACACCTTCAAATACCTTGGTGCCACTCTCACCAAAGATGGCCGCTCTGCAACAGAGATCAAGACCAGACTAGCCATGGCAACATCGGCAATGGCAAAACTCAGCAAGATCTGGAAGAGCAAAGACATCAGTTTCCACACCAAGATGAAAATCTTCAAGTCGCTAGTTATGTCCATACTGCTCTATGGCTGTGAAAGTTGGACTCTGACAGCTGAAACCACCAAGAGAATACAAGCATTCGAAACAAAATGCTTCAGACGCCTCCTTGGGATCTCGTGGAGGGATCACAAGACCAATGACTTTGTGCGGGGCCAAGTTACACAGCTGGCAGGCCCCCAGGAACCGCTCCTGTTAATATTAAAGAGGAGGAAGTTGTCTTCGTTTGGGCACGTCACCCGACACAACACGCTGCCCAAGACGGTTCTTCAAGGAACCTTGAAAGGGGACAGACGCAGAGGAAGGCAACCCAAGAACTGGATGGACAACATCAAGGAGTGGACCGGGATGGACAGCACAACGCTGATCCGCAGGGCAGAGGACCGGCCTGGATGGAGGAGAACAACGTTATCGACATCCTCATGTCTCCTCTACGACCATTCGGTCAGGAGAATGAGGTGAGGTGATAATGAAATACCAGTTTTATGTCTTAAATTCAGACTCTGTTACAAAGAAGTATACCTTGGTGTCATGTCACACCATGTTTTAATTGAGGTTAGCAGATAGAATGCGATGTAAAACGATATATAAAAATTCATTAAAAGTTATTCATCAGACAAATGACAGTAGAAAAATAGTCATCTAGCACACACGATAAAACCAACAACTCAACAACGGTTTAGTGTGTAGAGTGGTTTTGTGTTAACTTCTTAGAATGAAAAGGTAGAATGTACGTGTGTGTGTGTATGTGTGTGCGTGCGTGCGTGCGTGCGTAAGTTCCCACGCACGCGCATGTGTATGTGAGAGAAAGAAAGAGAAAGACAGAGACAGAGGGACAGATAAACAGACACACAGACAGACATATGTCTAAAATAACATTTTAGTGGATAGACGTTAAAACAGAGACACACACACAGAGACAAACCCGCAGGCAGGCATACCGACAGACATACCGACAGACAGACAGGCAGACAGACAGACAGACATGCAGACAGACAGACAGACAAGCAGGTAGATACATAGACAGAGATAGATGGTAAAAAGAAAAAAAATACAAACACTACAAAAAAGAGACAAGCTAGTGGGCACCAGCAATGCTTATGTCCCTGTACATACAGAGCCTTAAAGACCCATCCTCTTTAGAACATCAGTAGCCGTTGTAAGCAACATTAAAACTTCAGTGTAAAGACCAAAGCAGAGGCCATGGACTGGATTAACATCTGTGCTGTAATTTCCCCAGAAGAAATCAGAACCTCAAGCTGTATTTCAATAACGCATGTAGTGAAGAATCTAGGCCAGACACAGTTTAGGCAAGACATAGTTCATCAAATTAATCTGGGAGGTCGGTTAGAGGGAAATTGCAGAAAAAAAAGAAGAAAAACATAAACCCTGATATTTGCAAAAGTGTGGAAGGTTCTGGGGAGAAGAAATATCAGGCAGAGAGTGGAGTATGTATGCATTCCTGCTCCGATGTTATTACGTTACTGTGTCGTGTGTTGTTGGGCGATTTCAATAGAAAATATTATTGACAGGAGGTAGGTTTGTTGTGTGATCTTTAACTTTGTTTCGTTTTGGGCTTTGTTTTACTTTTTTTAAGTTTAGTAAAGAGTAGTTAAAGAAAAAAAGACCATAATATTTTTTTTTAATCATAACACAAAATAGAAGCCAGTTAGCAAAGATGTTGTTTATAAAAGATAAAATCCTTCAGAATTCAGAAAATAATGAGAGAATAGTTCTTTAAGAGAAAGAGAGAGGGGGGGGCGGGGAGAGGAACAGAGAGAGAGAGAGAGAGAGAGAGAGAGAGAGAGAGAGAGAGAGAGAGAGAGAGAAGAGAGAGAGAGACGAGAGACAGAGACAGAGAAGAGACAGAGAGAGACAGAGACAGAGATAGAGACAGAGACAGACAGAAGACAGAGACAGAGAGACAGAGAGAGACAAGAGAGAGAAGCAGAGAGAGAGAGAGAGAGAGAGAGAGAGAGAGAGAGAGAGAGAGAGAGAGAGAGAGAGAGAGAGAAGAGAGAGAGAGAGAGAGAGAAGAGACAATGACAATGACAATGACAATGACAATAGTTTATTGTGACAAGCTTTACGCCCATTCAAAAGGGGACAGAGGGATGGGGACTGGGCACAAAACTTCAAATTCACATCAAACATTGACATAACTGGATCTGTGACAAGGTTTCCATGTCACGCAATGTCTTTTGTCAGGTAGGCTCACTGGCTGGCTCTGTTTCGTGGTACAAACACGTGGATTGGGGTGCACATGTAGCTGTCCAGGGGTTATGCTTGCCTGCTCTCTCTCTCTCTCTATCTCTATGATCAACCACCGCCTTCGACCATCTCTCTCTCTCTCTCTCTCCTCTCTCTCTCTTCTCTCTCTCTCTCTCTCTCTCTCTCTCTCTCTCTCTCTCTCACACACACACACCACACACACACACACACACACACACACACACACACACACACCGCGCGCGCGCGCGCCGCGCGCACACATACACTCACACAACTGCACGCATTAACACACCATACATGTGCGCGCGCACACACAGACATACACACACATGCATTCACACACACAGACATACACACACATGCACACACGCACGCACGCACACATACATACACACACACACACACACACACACACACACACACACACACACACACACACACACACACACACACACACACACACACACACACACCCTAAACAAAGGCATTCAAAAGCAGGCAATCACAGTCACGATCAGTTATCCAAGGAAGAATCTGACAACGTCCATGATCACTTTTAGCATAACTAGTCCAGCATCAATCCTGTCTTTGATTCTCTCGCGATCAGCAGGTGTCCACAGCTTCAGCCTGGAGCTGATGGTCCGTTCCTCCTCAGACATGTGCTTGGTGTCTCTTTTCACGAACCAGAAGAAATCCAGTTGTTCCTGGGAATCCCTAAATTCAAACACCACGTCATCACTTTCACAAATAACAACACCAGGTTTGTCCTCAGAGACAAGCACGTGGCCAAAGTCCTGATTCCTAGAGATGTTTCGGAGTCTTCTCTGCAGGAACCGATCTGTTAATTCCGCCACATAGTCTCGGATCATCTCCACACTGCAGCCAGTCTCCTCAGCTTTCCGTAGAGGGCTGTCATCGTTATCCCCGGTAGTATCCGATGAAGCAGACACATCGTCAGCCAGGCCGATGTCACACAGCTGGTCAGGAACTGGGGCTGCTTCTTGCACGGTGACATCACGTGGTCTAGGGTGGAATTCACGTGCAGATGACAGCACGTGCAGCGGTGTGTTGTTTGGAGACAGGGGCGTGTTGATGTTTGACGCAGCCCTGCTTGTCGGTGGTGTAGGCATAAACAAACTATGAGAAGTTTCTGAAGCAAAAAATTCACTTCCCTGACTTTCTTCTTGCTGTGTTGCTGTCTGTCTCTTCTCCTCTGCCTTTCTGTTCTCCTCCACCTGTCTCCTCTCTTCTGCCTGTCTTCTCTCCTCTGTCCGTCTTTTGTCTCTGTTAAGCTGACTGGGGGGTTTCCTGCGGAAACGCTGGCTGGTAGAAGACATTTGCTGGTTAGCCATGTTGTTTGTGTGCTCAGGGCTGGTCTTCAGGCGAAGCACAACCGTTGTATTGTCGCCTTCTCCGCAGATTTTCCAGGATGTCAGGTGATGGTCTTCGAGCAGGGCACCTATGGTCACTTCCAGAGCTGTTGGTAAACCAACAACGGGCATGGTGCTGATTTAATTAGCGTTTTAAAGGGAAAACTGCCAGAGCAAAAAATTCTCCTGCCTCTATCCAAGGGAGCTCACCCACCAGTCGCGAGAGAGAGAGAGAGAGAGAGAGAGAGAGAGAGAGAGAGAGAGAGAGAGAGAGAGAGAGAGAGAGAGAGAGAGAGAGAGAGAGAGAGAGAGAGATGGCAGCAATAAGAAAAGAAATATAATCAGAAAGAAAGTTATTTATCGTAGGCCACCGACAGTGATACTAGGTAAGTTTCCAAGAGTTCATTGACCACAGCTAACACAGAGAGAGAGAGAGAGAGAGAGAGAGAGAGAGAGAGAGAGAGAGAGAGAGAGAGAGAGAGAGAGAGAGAGAGAGAGAGAGAGAGAGAGAGACAGACAGACAGACAGACAGACAGACAGACAGACAGACAGACAGACAGACAGACAGACAGACAGACAGACAGACAGACAGAGGCAGACAGACAGACAGACAGACAAACACACAAACACAGGCAGGCGGGCAGGCAGGCAGTCAGATGTCTACAGACAGAGAGACATTCAGACAGTCAGTCAGTCAATCAGTCAGTCAGTCAGTCAGACAGACAGACAGACAGACAGACAGACAGACAGACAGACAGACAGACAGACAGACAGACATATAGACAGACAGACAAACAGGCAGGCAGTCAGAGAGATAGACAAACAGACATTCAGACATTCAGGCAGTCAGACAGACAGGCAGACATACATACATACTGACAGGAAGTCAAACAGAGAGATAGACAGACATATTGACAGACAATCAGTCAGTCAGTCAGTCAGTCAGACAGACAGACAGACAGACAGACAGACAGACAGACAGAGAGACAGAGAGACAGACTGACAGACAGACAGACAGTCAGACAGACAGACAGACAGACAGACAGAGAAGTCATCATTACTCACAGAAATGGACACAACAGCTGCCAGAGCACACAGGTTTCACTAAGGAAAGACTACAAGGGGAAATATGCCCCTGCAGATATTTACCTAGCCTGGTGTGTCTGCCATACACCCCTGTCATTCATCATTTTCAGCTACATGAGAGAGAGAGAGAGAGAGAGAGAGAGAGAGAGAACTGAACTGAACTGAACTGAACAGGTTTAATCTGTACATTGGCCTTAGGCCACAATACATGGAGTGGGGGGAGGGAGGAAACAAAATACTGATATTGTGATAATTCATAAAACGAAAAGCCAATTCCTTGTGAGAAATGATAGCAATAGCCCTATGTTGAACGGGCTTGGAACTTGAAAAACACACATTATACTGCATTAATAATGATGATAACACACCTCTAAATCGCACTGTCAAAATACAATACTTCATTTTAGAGTGACAGCAACAGTATTTGAAACACAGCTTGTTATGCACATCACTACCTTAAATAATATTTTAATATAACAAATTCTTCCTTCTATTGATGGAGTGAAAAATGTATCTGGATAAATAGTGAGTGTGTTCTTTGCTTGATGCTTTGATTAAATCTGGTAGTGACATATTGATACACTCAGATAAAAACTTTTCTCTTAAATCAGAGTACATTGAGCATTCTAGCACAAAATGGGCTTCATTTTCGAGTTTAGTCTCACAAAACGGACACAGCTTTTCTTGTTCATTTATACTATATCTGAAAGCATTGTTATTTAGAGGCAAAACATTTAACCTAACTTGCGTAATAGCAACTCGGAAACAGTATGTGTCGATAAAGTTGATGTATTTTTCTTTTTCAAAGATACTTTTGAATGATCTATAGTTTTCATATCTCTCCTTATCTGTTATAGTTCCATGCCACTCTTGGATGAACATATCAACTAATCTCTGCTTGAATACACGTAAAAAGGCTTTTACATCACCAACTCCTTGTTGCAACCATACAATATTGAATCCAGTGTAGCACAGAATTTCTCGTATCTTTGAAGCCCAACAATCTTTTCCATTCCTATCTAGTTCTACTAACATTTCGTAGGCATAATAAGGTAACCTGTTTTGACTCAGTTGCAATAATTTGAACCAGTATCTAGAGAGCTTTTGTGTATGAATTGATATAAAGCGGATATCTACCCAATTCACTATATACCATTTTATTCGGTGTTCTTGTTGGTACTCCTAGAAATCTCTTACATGCAGTCAGGTGAACTTTTTCAATGTGATCCATTCTACCCAAGCCCCATATTTCTGAAGCATATAGCAGAATTGGCTGAATTTTAGCATCAAATACCTTAAAAAATGTGCTTGCAGTCATCTCTTTATATCTATTGAAAGCTTTATTTAACTGAATTACTGCTTTTTTCCCTTTTAGAACTAGGTTCTCAGTGCCCAACTTTGTACTAATCTTTGTTGTAAAAGTAAAACCTAAATAACAATACTGATTAACTACTTCTAACTTAACACCATTATAGGACCACTGTTCATGTTTTGCAAGAAACCCACCTTTTCTAAAAACCATTACTTTAGTTTTATCAATATTTACATTTAGCTGCATATCATCACAAAAAGTTTGCAGAATGTTCAATTGTTGTTGCAACCCAAATGGCGTTACTGAAAGTAGAGCCACATCATCGGCAAACAGCAAAACGAACAATTCAAAAACATCCGGTAACATCTGTATCCCATGTCTGCCATTTTCATTCATGTGATTAGCTAACTGATTAATGAACATTGTAAATAATGTAGGGCTTAATACACATCCTTGTCTAACACCTATTGGACACTCAAAAAACTCTGATAGTTTATCATTAACTCTAACACAAGAAAGCAACGATGTATACATAGCTGATAAAGAAGCAAAAAATCTACCCCTTACTCCTTGGGTTTTGATACATTCAAAAAGTTTTTCATGTCTGACTGAGTCAAATGCTTTCTTGAAGTCAACGAAAGCTACGTATAATTTTTTACCTTTTTTAGACATGTATTTTTGAACAATCCCATACAGGTTAAATATCTGATCAACGGTAGAGTATTTTTTCCTAAATCCTGCTTGATTCTCACAAATAAGAGAGTTTTTCTCTAGCCAGGCATAAAGTCTTGAGTTTAGTATTGATGTATAACATTTTGATAAAATACTTAGCAAAGAAACACCCCTGTAATTATCTACATTGTTTGGATTTCCTTTCTTATAAATTGGTATTATAACAGCCTTTGACCAAGCATATGGGTACATACCTTTGCTGAATATGGTATTAAAAAGCTTGATAAGGAAACATTTTACCTCTCTGCTACCATGTTTCAACATCTCAGCAGTAATACCATCAATTCCGCTGGCTTTTCCACTCTTTAAACTGTGTATAGCTCTCCTTATTTCTTCCTCAGATATTTCCTTGTTTAATTCATGCTCACTTTCTTCAGACAAGTTGACATCCATATGTGCATGCTGATTAAGAGAAGATTCATTGTTTTGAAACAAATTTTTAAAATGATTCACCCAGTCTGCAGTCTTTATGTCATTTTTTGGTCTGTCTTTATTATTACATCCCATACTTCTAAGTTCTTTCCAGAAAAGTGTTGAATTGGAGATATTTGCTGTGAGAGACTCTACTTTTTGCTTTCTGAATGCTTGCCGTTTTGATTTTAATAACTTTTTGTACTTTTTTCTTCCTGCGACATAAACAATCCTATCATTTTCCTTTCTTGTTCTTCTAAAAGCATTCAAGGCTGATCTTGTCTCTTTCTTAATTTGGCTACACTCAGCATCAAACCATTCTGACTGCTTTTTCTTTCTCTTAACATTTTTAATAAACATGCATTGACTGGATTCCTTTAAGCACTGTACAAACAAATCTAAACCATTGTCAACATCACTGTCAAGTAGATCTATAGCCATTTTAATGTTGTTCTGAATCGTGTTGCTATTTAGTGCTGTAATAAAGTCTTCTTTCTTATGGTCTTTCCAAACTATTTTTCCTGTTTCCATATTTGGCTCTTCAACCTGTTCTTCATACCCGACTTCAGACATATCAGTTTTCCAGTTAATTGTCAAAACGATTGGCAGATGATCAGATTCTGACACACTTTTGATATCCACAGCAACAATGTTTACAGTTACAAACAGATTACAGGATATAACAAAATAATCAACCATGCTGGCTCCTGAGGGTGAGATGTATGTACAACCACTATCAAAATTAGATTGACACAGTCCATTCAGTATCATACAATCAAACATATTACAGATTTCAAGGAGTTGTCTGCCAAAGATGTTTGTGTTAATATCCTGGGAATTTCTTGAAAAATCATCAACAACAGAGTCTTTTACACCCTCAAAATCAAAATCATCATCAAAAAATGAATAGTTAGCATTCCCGGTTCTAGCATTAAAATCTCCGGTCAGCATAAGGTAAAAATCATCATTGGAATTCTGCAAATCTAGAATACACTGTTCCAGCATTTCAAGTCCATATCCATTTTGCTGGAGTGTCCAGAACATAGAATCATAGGGTGGTATATATGTACATAGTAACATTATATCTTTGTCAGTTGAGAGAAGGTCCTTATGAATTTTAACCACAACCGTATTGTCATATTCGATATCAATCTTTTCAACCCAGACTGCAATTTTCTTTCTGATCATGACAATCACCCCTCCAGAATATCTTCCATGGTGGGACAATTTTTTGGCTTTTGAAGTAAACATAACAAAATCAGTGAAAAGTGATGAATCAAAATTTTCTCTTACAAAAGTTTCTGTCAAGCAAATAAAGTCGTACATCAAAAGAAAATTTATGAAATCATTGTTGTCTAGTTTTTGAAGTAAGCCATTGACATTGTAATTGAGAAAATGAAGATGTGAGTTATTTACAGTATATACAACAGGACTAGTGTCCTGATTGTCATCCCCCTCATTGGCCACAAGAGTCTTGTCTCGAGGTGGACTTTCAGTACCACCTGTTGTGACTCCACCCATTGTGACCCGGCCAGTGTGCTATTTGCTAGAGCCAGAGGCTCCCTTGGAGTGAGACTTCTGTTTTTCACAGATCCCTTCACTCTCTTTGGAGTGGTCATCAACTGGCACCCTTTTGATAGAGTCCAGGATGCTAGACTGACTCAATGATCTGTGTGTCACTGCATGTGTGTTTTGCTCTGAGCCTGTTTGCTTCTGGGGAGCAGCACGCCTAGTTGGCCTAGCTTGCCTTCCTGATGTTGACGCACGGGCACCACGAGGTTTACCCTGCTTTGCCTCCCTTGAATCTGTTTCTATGTTCCTCTTTTGTGTTTTGAGGACTTGTCTGCTGTCATTTGTGTCAGACTGACCAGCTACTGAGTCATTCCCTGGTGCATTGCCTTCCTTTACCCCTGATTCATTTAACTTACCAGTAGCAGTCGTATGCACCTCAGAAACATTTATAGAATCAGTCAGTATGTCTGAGTCAGTGATGGTTCCTTTTGGTGTTTCATCGTTTTTTGTTTGTCTTTGTTCCAAGTCAGAATTGTCCGATACATAACCATGAACATCACCCCAATTGTCTGCCATTTCAAGGTCAGATCTGACATTTCCACCTTCACCAGTGTCACTGATTTCTTCTTCACTATCATTTTCACAGGTGCTGTCTTTGTATTGGTCAGTTTTTTCCTCTTCTAATGTGTACTTTCTATCAGAATCACTGATTCTAATCTGGCTTTCCCTGGCAATGTCCTGCACAGGAGAAGAACTTGATTTTTGAATCACCCTGGCCTGGCGTTGGTCCCCATGGATGGACAGCTCACTTTGTCTTCTTTCTCTGCTCCTGGTCCTTTTGTCTTTGACAAACACCAGCCTCCTGCTGTCTGGGACTGATGATTTTCGTGTCACTTCACTGTACGTGTAGTTACCTGGGACAACTGGCTTCATGTTGGAGTCTTGGCTTGGGTTCTTTTGCCTTCCCAGGTTGTCAGAGTCTCTGGTGGATCTGGCCGAAGACGCGTTCCTGTTCTGGCTTCTTGAGTCCTTTTGCCCATAGTTCTGCAGACTGGTATCATCACTGTACGGCCTTCTATTCATGCTATTTGATGTTGGGATGTCATAGTTTGGTTGGTGATAGGTCCTTGAAAAATATCTATTTGACTGACCTCTGTTTTCCCTGGGAGGTTTGTTGTACTGGCCTGTTTCTTGTCTGCTATGCCTACTGGGATAAAGATTTGGCCAGTCTTCAGTATCTGGTGTAGAGTCCATAGCCTCATTCCTTCTACTGCGTTGATCTTGAAGCCACATATGTGATACTTGTTTTTCTTTTACCTGTAGCTTTCCATTGAAAATGTATGCTATTTTCCCCTGCCTGCGATAAAAGTCAACCATTTCTTTTTGACGTGATGTCAAGTCAGAGGCAACGCTTATCCCTTTCCATCTAAGATAGTCTCTGAGTTGGGGATCCCCCAGGACTGCCATTTTGTAGGACCAGCGGCTGAACTGGACCAGGACTGGCCTAGGGCTGTTTCCATGTGCCCGAGGTTTCCCAAGACGTAAGGCCCTGACTATGTCTTCCTGGTGCCAGCTGGTTTCAGGATCAAAGGAATTTAAGAGATCCGTGATGATCTGCGTGCTTGATTCACTGTTTCCATGGTAGTTTTCTTCAACATTGAAAAATATTACATTACAGGCTTTCATATCTTGTTCAAGCCAATCAAACTTTTTTTCAAGTTGGTCAAGTCTGTCAGCCATTGATTTCTTATCCTCCTTAAGATCATCAATGTCCTCTCTGTTTTCTTCTACAGCATACTTCAGTACCCTCATCTCATTCAATACTCCAGCCATGTTGTCGTCTAATTTTTTGAATTTTTCATCAATGGCAGTTTTGATGCTGGTAGACTGAAGCTGAAGCTCTTGCTGAATTTGAGCAAAACGCCAGTCAAGGAATTGCATAAAGTGGAATTGAGGATGGGGCATATCTTGTTGTGACATTTTCAACGTGTGTGTTTATATTCTTGCTCAAGGGTAATTACTCTTCCTGTCAGCCCACTGTCAATAAATTATCTGCTCTCACTGAGTTCTATCCCTTGGGGACCTGATTCAACGTGCACATGCACCCAACTTCTGTTTACATCTGGTCTTAGCCCAGGCTTGCCTGTCTCTACATTACAACACGTGCAACACACGATGTATAAAGTTTGAGGGAGGGAGGAGGGTGAATCACGGTTACAAATCACAACAACAGTTTTGTTTCTATATTTTATCAGTAATAATTCACACCGCTAATTACTAACCGTGTACTCATTACTATGCTGATTTGTTGACATACGCAGATGGAGACGATGATAATCTACTATCACACCAAAAATCGTCTTCTGGTTTGCTCTGTATCCTTGACAATTCAAAATAAACAGCAGAGCTGTGGCATTGCACGTCCTTCTCGATAGCTCACACGGCCTCCCTCCGAGAGAGAGAGAGAGAGAGAGAGAGAGAGAGAGAGAGAGAGAGAGAGAGAGAGAGAGAGAGAGAGAGAGAGAGAGAGAGAGAGAGAGAGAGGCAAGGTAAGGCAAAACAAGGTGAGGCAAGGCAAATTCTTTTATTCGAGGATAATGAATAAGCACTCGTGTGTTTTTTGTACATCCAGTCCCCGCCCTTTTCACGGATAACATCAAGATAAAAAAACAACCTCTAACTAAACAACAACAACCACCCAATCAAGGGACCTGTATCACCCATATAGCCCATTGTTCTTCAGCAATGCTTCAAACAGTACTTCAGCAGGGAGCTTGTGATTCAGAATAAGATGATAAAAAAACACACGGGAAATACTTCGGGAAAAGGAGAAAAATGATCTAGAGAAACTTTCCTTTTGCGGATTGTAATACTCGTCAGCACTCCGTGCTGTAAATATTTTTTTTTGCTTACTCCTACCTCAAACTTTGGTGTTATTGTCCCCCCCACCCCCACCCCCCGACCCCTATCCACTGCGCTTTGATTGTCTGACACATCTGTCTGTGTTGTTTCTGCCCCAAAAGTCACCCAAACAACAGTTTCACCAGTGGGATATTCCATTACAATTCGCTCTACGTCTTGGATACTGTGTTTGTTTGACTTGAAAGAAGATTCACTAAACTCTGGATGGATTTTGTAAGCAAAAAATGTGAATAAAAATGAGAAATTAACAAACCGCAAATCTTCCATCCATCCACCTTCATGAAAAGACCAGACGTCAGCAGGCTCATTAATTTGTAAACAAAAAGAGGAGGGTGATAGGACGGTTAAGACGTTTACATACCTAACAAGTACACCGTGAGGTTCTGGGATTGATTCCCAGCCTTGGCTTGTCTCTCTAGTTTTACGAGAAAATCTAACTGAATGTCAAATTTCTTCGGATTAGACAATAAACCTAGCCCACGTTTTGTAACGCACGCAGACCCGCTCTGCCTTTCGAAAGAGAAGGTTATTCCGTGCAGGTAGGAACAGATGACAAAACCTTAAACACCATCCCTGCAGCTACCTAAAATGATGATGGAAAAACGGTTGCAAACACAAAAATCTTACCATTGGTGAACCGCGAAGCTCTTGCCGAGGAAAGAAAAAAAAAGCATCATAAACATGATCAAACAAACTCCTGTTTGGGAGCTGTAGTTTCTCCTCCATAAACATGATCAAACAAACTCATGTTTGGGAGCTGTAGTTTCTCCTCCATAAACATGATCAAACAAACTCATGTTTGGGAGCTGTGGTGTCTCCTTCACATTGACTTGCCTGCAACAAATCTGAGGCCACGTCTGAAAGTGCGACAGAAGCAGAAGCGATGGTAATTACCCCACAGGGACCAAGACCACAGACGGGTCTCACTGGCAGAGACAAACTACATACGCTGTATCCAGGGGGAAACGGAGAAGAGGGTAAGTGGTGCAACACAATTACAGACCTGACATTTTCCCTTTTGTGTGAAGGAACGCAGAGACGTCCACAGCATTCAGGGAATGTGCTGCCTAGCATTGCAATTTTGTGTGTGGGGACCACAGAGATAATTT
>CM060326.1:22694685-22702185 GCA_030674155.1 Stramonita haemastoma | reverse complement strand
TGTTGTGTGTGTGTGTGTGTGTGTGTGTTGGTGTGTGTTGTGTGTGGTGTGTTGTGTGTGTGTATGTGGTGTTGTGTGTGGTGGTTTTGATTGGCTGTCTGACAAAGTCATGGCTAGTTTCTGTCTGTATTCGTATGTCTCTGTCTTTTTGCCCCCTCTCTCTCTCTCTCTCTCTCTCTCTCTCTCTCTCTCTCTCTCTCTCTCTCTCTCTCTCTCTCTCTCATCTCTCTCTCTCTCTCTCTCTCTCTCTCTGCCCGTCTGTCTGTCTGTCTCTCTGTCTCTTTCTCTCTTTCTCTGTCTTAACCATAATAACTACAAGGAAATTTCCCTTAGTGACATAAGAAGTTCGCTGTATAGTACCATCATTAATGATAGGTTACAGGAATGGGTTAAAGATAAACAACATGACAGGTGAACATCAAGGTTTTAGAGAGAATACTCCACTGATAAATCATATTTTACTCTGCTTGCATATGTACAGAAACAATTTGCTCAAAACTGTAGAACTATATGCAGCAATAATTCAATTATCGACTTTGAAGAGGTATTTGATTCTGTATATATAAACTAGTCACTGCCTGATCTCCCGAAAATGGTGTGAAGGTAAATTATTTCAATGTTTGAGAGCCATGTATCAGAATGTAAGAAGCAGAATAAGATGTGTAACTAAGTTGATTGACATAATATACTGTACCATTGGTGTTAAACAGGGTGATGTATGTAGTCCTCTATTGTTTTCTGTTTTTGTTAATGAGTTAACCATAGAGGTCATTATTTACGGTAAATATGGTGCCATCTTCCCTCGAGATTTCAGACAATTGGTTATTCATCTGCTTGGTGATGATGTTATCCTGCTATCCGAAACAGTTGGAGATTTGCAAAAGCAGTTGATCAGTTCAAACAGTGCTGGAACAACACTTGATCTTAAGGTTAATCTGAATAAGAGTAATATTGTTGTATTCAAAAAAGGATGGTTATTTAGCTGCTCATGAAAAATGGTGGTAAAGATAAAAGGTAAAGGTGTCCCATAACCTAGGGGGTCGTAGGGGAGCGAGTTGTCAGAGACCTGTAAAAACGGTGGTACAATGGAAAAATCATGCCTGTGATTAATGTATATCGATATTCAAAAATATGTTGTTGTTTTTTTTACAAAGCTTACTGCATGTCTAGCAAGTCGTGGTAAATGAAGTTTGTTACTCGTTTTGAAAAAAACACGATTATTAAAAATAACGCTTCTGACTTGTTCATTAAGATATTTGATGCCCAAATACAACCCACTGTGTTATATGGTGCAAGAATTTGGGAACTGGATGCAGCTGTAACACACTGTGAATCAGTGCATGTCTTGGCTTTAAAGCAGTTTTTAGGCATAGATAGACGCACACCTAATGATCTTGTTTATAGTGAAATTAATAGATGTGTTCTCTCTGTTAATGCTTCTGTAAGATGCATTAGATACTGGATTAAGATTCTACATATGGATGAGAGCAGGCTACCTTTTTAATCTTACAAGATGCTTTATGATCTAGATGTCAAGGTGAAAAACACACGGCCTTCACAAATACGCACCTGCTTCTGCGAGCTTGACTTTGGATTTGTTTGGCTCAATCAAGGTGCGGAAATTGTAGAGATTTAATCAGCGTTTTCAAGCAAATATTGATTGATTGCCGATAGCAGCAATGGGGTGGTTACATAAAAATAAGTAAAAGATATTAAATGAATAAACAGTTCATAAGTTCACACGATGTCAAACCTTATCTAAAGCTTGATATGGATATACATTTGAAAAAAAAAAAGTATAAGTTTAGACATGGTGTATCTGACATAAATGTTCATAACTTTAGACACATAGAACGTGATGTTGATGACCTCAGGCTGCTATGCCCTATATGTAAGCAAGCAGTGGAGAAATGAAATCCATTTTATGTTGTGCTTCCCAATATTAGAAGATGTTAGGAAGAAATACACCCCTTTAAAATATAGTAGACAGCCTAACTTATCTAGACCCCTTTACACATGGCATCTAGTCATCCTGAGATTGTGCACTACCTCACCTTATATTGGAATAAGAGATATCTTCGTGTCTTCGGCTGACTTTTTATTGTTGTTTTTGCTGTTGTCGTCGTTGTTGTTGTTATAAGATAACATGTTTGTGCTGCTGTTCCTTTAGTACCCCCCCCCCCCCCTTAGAGTAAAATACGACTCCTTGACCAAGGAGGAAGAAAAAGAGGCAGACCAAGGAAGAGTTGGGAGGACAGCATCAGCGAATGGACAGGCCTAGAACTCAACAAAACCCTGAGAAAGGCAAAACAGAGAGAGGAATGGAGGAAACTGGTTGTCAAGTCTTTAGGGGTGCCCCCACGGTCGCCAAACTAAGGGATAGATAGATAGATAGACAGATAGACAGACAGACAGACAGACAGACAGACAGACAGACAGACAGACAGGCAGACAGACAGACAGACAGACAGACAGACATACAGACCGACCGATATATCTATCTATCTATCTATCTATCTATCTATCTATCTATCTATCTATCTATCTATCTATCTATCTATCTATCTATCTATCTATCTATCTATCTATCTATCTCTATCTGTCTGTCTGTCTGTCTGTCTGTCTGTCTCGTCTGTCTGTCTGTCGTCGTCTGTCTGTCTGTCTGTCTGTCTGTCTGTCTGTCTGTCTGTCTGTCTGTCTATCTAGATAGATAATCTATTTATCTAAAATGGCGTTTGATTGTTGTTGCTGTTAGTTTTCTGTTAGCTTTTTTAATCCATATTATTGTTTTAATGTGAAAAAGATTTTTCGAGATGCTGCATTCATCAAATGTTCATCAAAATTCCGTCGTTCAATCTATAAACTCAAGTGTTTCTGAAAGCAATGTAAGTAACCACACATTTTATCAAGTACTCCACTAATACTATACAATGCAAGTATGATCACAGTATTTGTTCTTAATATTTTTTCCACTAATCACGGTCGCATTCTTTGCGGTAGAATTTATTTTAGACAGATGAACAAACAGTAAAAAAACACGGTTGGCTAATGGCCAAAGAATATGACCGATAGTTGGTCAGACAAACAGGCAGAAAGACAGACAAACATGTGGACATACATACATACATTTTAAGGGGACAATTAACAGGAGTATTAGCACAATGAACTACTAAAAATCTGCAACATGGCTCATCTTCTGACTTCAATTAAAATGATCGTGGACAAGTGTGGATTCAGTTTCTTTAAAAAAAATAAAAAAAAACAACAGATTAGGTTTACCAATATCTCCAGTCGCTAAGTCGGCTATCTCCGCTTGGACGTAAATATAAGAATATCAGCGATAACAACAACGACGACACCACCATCACCACAACAACATCAACATCAACAGCAACAACAACAACAACAACAACAACACTACTACTACTACTACTACTACTACTACTACTACTACTACTACTACTACTACTACTACTACTACTACTACTACTACTGCTGCTAGCTGCTGCTGCTGCTGCTGCTGCTGCTGCTGCTGCTGCTGCTATAGCTGCTGCTGCTGCTGCTACTACCACTGCTACTACTACTACTACTACTACTACTACTACTACTACTACTACTACTACTACTACTACTACTGCTGCTGCTGCTGCTGCTGCTGCGCTGCTGCTGCTGCTGCTGCACTGCTACTACTACTACTACTACTACTACCTAACCCCCACCACACCACCACCACCACCGCCACCACCACCACCACCACACCACCGCCACCACCACCGCCACCACCACCACCAACAAGGCCACCAGCCATATTTTGATGCACGAAATAAAAATTGTCAGCAGAATCTTCCTTTCATCATCACCTCCTTTCTGTCCATTTTTTTCTTTACACAGCAGACATGCTATATATGAAGATTTCATATGAAGGAAAGTTCAGCCCTAAACTCCCTCCACGTCACTAAACCCTAAACTCCCTCCAAAAATCCTTCGGATGAGACTTTAAACCGAGGCCCCGTGTGCGAACCGCACGCCGAACAACTTGCGCACACGTTAAATCCTGTTCCGCTTTTCGTAAGAGTAGGCCATCGTGTGCCGGTGGGAACAGATGACACTTTCAAAACTGCATACACACGGGGACTGGATGTAAAAAAAGCACAAGAGTGCTTATCGTATTATCCTCGATATAAAAGAATAAATCAAATCAAATCAAATCAAAATCAAATCACGTGTAAGCGTCCTAAAGGGCTGAAGATGCCTGGAGCTCAACTGGAGTTTGATCAGGGGACAAGGCCAGACTCCAGGAAAGAACGCCGACAGGCCGTCAGAGAGGGATCTGATAAACGAACAAATAATGAGAGGCTCTGCCACTTTCACCCTTTCCTCTACAAATTAGTTCCACTCTTTTCCCCCTGCTACACTCTCTGCACGGAAATCTTTGTCTCGTAAAGCACAGGCCATTATGTTACATGGAGTGACCTAGTGGATGATCCATGTCTGCCTTTTCTTGGGGAGGGGGTGGGGATGGGGGTGGGTGGGAGGTAAAGTTCAGGTTCAGCAAGGTTATTCAAACGCATTTTTTTTTCTTTTTAAAATCTGTAATGGCAGCCATATTCCGTCTCGTTGAAGCTTGATACGAGACTGTCTTATCATGGTAATAATTTATTGTATTGTTGTCCGCTCTTATTGAAAATGATGATAAAAAGAGATAATAATCTGTTTGCAAATTTCAAGTATGTCTTTTTTGCATGGAGTACGGTTTTATAGTAATATATTTAAACAAAGTATCATCAGATGTGGATGAACAAACAGTAGAATACGCTTGCTAGTTAGAACAATATGATAACATAGTGAAGCATAAACGTACGAGTCATTTTTGGTCAGCCTTATAAATACATATAATAAATGACGCTCCACCACGAAACGAGTCGCTTAGGCATTACCCAATTTTGCGTTAGGAGCCACTAAAGGCAGATGGGGGTCAAGTTGTCAATTTTGAGATTTTGATTGATTATTAAACTATATCCATTATTCTACCTTGCAGTGAATTATCAAGACAAGTTTTATTCCTTTTGCTTTTAAATGTGTTTTGAAAATACCCAAGCCCTCATTCTGACAACCTGTTACAAAATAAACTTGCCCGTTTCTCATTTTGTCACATCCTGCAGTCTATCATTTCAATTTATAATAACTTGCACAGAATTGTCCAATTTTAAATTTGTTTTTTATTGAATAGCCTATTAATTGCATATAATAACTTGTCAATAACTAAAAACTGACCTCTGGCGCAATGCGACTCCTTATGTGGTGGGGCGTCACTATTTCACGATTGCAGCCGGAGGTCAGACTAGGACGTGAGGGGGAGGTTAAGCCCCTATAACAAGGCAGTGTGACTCAGCTACCAAGTAGAGCACTGGTTCCCAGACCAATTACTGATATTCTGTCAGCAAGTTAAATCGGCCTAAAATTATGGGTACCGGACAAGACAGCGTCTGATAATGGTCCCTCAGTGAGACTTTCATATTGATCTCCTTGTTGAAAAGAATGTAACGAACAGATGAAATATTACCTCTCTGACTCTCTGTCTCTGTCTCTCTATGTATGTCTGTCTCTGTCTCTTTCACACACATACACACACACACTCACAGACGCACGCACACACATACCAACACATACATACACATACAATACAACACACACCACACACACACACACACACACACACACCCACACACACACACAACACACAAACACACACACACACACAACAACACTACAAAAACAATACATACAAACATCACAAACATCACACCACTGCAAAACGTGAGCAGATTCGAAAAGTTTACAATTGTTACTCGCAACACTTATACATCACAATAAGTTACAATACAATACACAACACACAACAAAAACACAACAGACAGAAGAACATGACATGAAAGGAGAAGCATGACAGGAAAAAGACAGACAACAAGTGATCAAGGCAGACAGTAGTAGAGACAGGACAACAATAATGTGCAGACAACAGACAGAGACATACAGGAAAAGAAACAGAGCAGAGGAGAACAGAAGAGGTCACAGAGACAGAAACAAGACAGAGCAGAAAACATAAATACAGAAGGCACAAGAGAACAAGGACAGAACAAGACAAGACGAAACAAGACAGAAGAAACACAGGGATAGGAAATCCATGCAGACAAAACAGATGGACAGATGGACACAAGATACAGACAGACAGAGACAGGCAGACACAGACACAAAATACAGAAAGAGGGTCATCGTAAGTTTAAAATAAAAAACGGAGAAGGAGGGAGGAGCGGGTGGAATGGAACACATCTTTTCTCAGAAAAAAAAGAAGAAAAAGAACCAACCCCCAAAAAAATTGTAGTGCTGCTTCAGGCTATTTTGAGAACCTCAGCAGGCTTGTTTACTTCTGTTTCCTCCCGTACCCTGGAGGCTGAAAGTCAACTCCATCTTCTCTCTTTCCTTCATGGCCCTATTGCATTAGCAAGGTCAGGGACACTCAAGTGCCAAAAAAAGAAGAAAAGAGAAATAAAAAAGGAACGTGCACAAACCTTTTGGTGGTTTTGACTTTTTTGTATAATGTTATAAATTCAAGCGTTTTTTTTTCAGATTAATAGGGAAACGAAATTTGTTCATTTTTTTGCACACAAAAATTTACGAGAATAGTGGAAGAGAAGTATACAAGAAAAGAAATTAAGGAAAAAAAAGAATTAGGAGACAAGAAAAAGAACAACTAGATGTCTATGTTTAACTTTTAAAAGGGCATGTATGATTCATAGTATCCCTTTAAAGATGTGAAAGATTCCACAAGCTAAAACATCACAAAATTCTCATGACAATTTGTTACTATGGGATACATCCTTACGTTAACAAAAAATAACAAAAAAAGAAAGAAAAAGGAAGCCAAAATAAAAGAGGGAAAAAGCATACAGAAAAAGAGATAGAGACAACACAGAAATAAATGAAACAGCAAACAAGAATGAATGGGAAAAAAAGCAAGGAAGAAAGAAATAAGACAAAAAGAAAGAAAAAAAAGTAAAGGAAGAGAAGGAAAAGCTTAAATACAAAAAGGATGCCAGACAAATACAATGATAAACCAACAGTAAGTACCGCAGGTGGGCAGGAGTTGCTGTTCAATTTCTTTTAACGTCTTTTCACAAATTGTGATATTAGACGGAAATGAGGGAGAGAGAGAGAGAGAGAGAGAGAGAGAGAGAGAGAGAGAGAGAGAGAGAGAGAGAGAGAGAGAGAGAGACAGAGACAGAGACAGAGACAGAGACAGAGAGACAGAGAGACAGAGACAGAGACAGAGACAGAGAAAGGGGGGGGGAGGAGAAGGGTGTGTGATTGTCAGGGTAGGAGGGTGTAGTTGGTAATGTATGGAAGATAGAATTTCAGGGGATCAATAGGGCCTACATGTGGATTGATAAAAAAAACACCTTAATGTTACTTACCTACTAAACTACAAAGAACAAAAAGGAA
>CM060326.1:22687185-22689685 GCA_030674155.1 Stramonita haemastoma | reverse complement strand
GAAACAGATACAGGTAGAGAGAGCCAGTAAACAAGAAATCCAGACCTTTTTCCAGGGAGGGGGAAAGTGGGGAAGAGGGTCGGGGTGGGGGAGACAACTCCACTGTCTCCATTACTCCTCCCTCAGGCTATTTTAAGAACCTCAGCAGGCTTGTTTACTTACTGCCTTTGCTGCATACACCCTGGAGGCCAAACGTGGACTCCATCTCTTTTTTATATTATTAATATTGTTTGTATTGTTTCCTATGGACATTTTACATTTGGAAAAGGTTACGTATGCTCCTGTGCTGCGAATCTGACAAACATTTATCCAAATATCAGGGTTTTTTGGTCTCTGTTCTTTTACACACAAAACAAAACTGATGAACTATTGATGAATATAAATCTATTTGTATCATATGCCTTTTAAAAAAAAAGTTACGCCTACTCTATTTTAGCAGCAGTATTTTTCAAGGTTTACAAAATGAAGAAAGAATGAAAGAAAGCAAGTAGGAAAGACAGTAGGAAGGAAAGAAAAGAAAAGAAAAGTGAAAAGGAAAGAAAGGAAGAAGTGAATGAGTGAGACAAAAGTTGAAACATTTGGAAATACCAACAGAAAAACAGAAATGGTACAGATAAACAAAACAAGAGAGAGAGAGAGAGAGAGAGAGAGAGAGAGAGAGAGAGAGAGAGAGAGAGAGAGAGAGAGAGAAGAGAGAGAGAGAGAGAGAGAGAGAGAGAGAGAGAGAGAGAGAGAGAGAGAGAACAATTTTTTTTTTGAACAAATTTTATTTTTCGGAGGGTAATAGATTAAGCATTACAAGCTTTTTTTACATCCAGCACTCAAAAGAAAAGAAAACAAAACAAAACAAAATAAATAAACTACAGTTCAACAGCAGCAATAAAAGGAAAAATATACATAATGACATAGAAATGCATGGAAAGCAATACACACACATGCGCGCGCGCGCACACACGCACACACACACACACACACACAAACACACACAAATAGGCACACGCATATACACACATCAAAAGGAAAACCTAGAAAGAAAATATAAATGTGAGGAGAGAGAGAGAGAGAGAGAGAGAGAGAGAGAGAAGAGAGAAGAGAGAGAGAGAGAGAGAAGAGAGAGAGAGAGAGAGAGAGAGAGAGAGAGAGAGAGAGAGAGAGAGAGAGAGAGAGAGAGAGAGAGAGAGAGAGAGAGAGAGAGAGAGAGAGAGAGAGAGCGAGAGAGAGAGAGAGAGAGAGAGAGAGAGAGAGAGAGAGAGAGATGAGAGAGAGAGAGGAGAGAGAGAGAGAGAGAGAGAGATTAAATATATTGGAAATGGTGAAAGAGAGAGAGAGAGAGAGAGAGAGAGAGAGAGAGAGAGAGAGAGAGAGAAGAGAGAAGAGAGAGAGAGAAAGAGACAGACAGAGACAGAGACAGAGACAGAGACAGAAACAGACAGACAGTAGACAGACAGTCAGACAGACAGACAGACAAACGGACAGACAAACGGAAGGACAGACATATGGACAGGCGAGACAGACAGACAAACAGAGGGAGACAGAGAAAACACAAAACAAAGTCTAAAGCAAACGTAAAGAGAAACAAGTAAAAACAACAACAAAAACAACAACAATAAATACACAAAAACATAAAAAGATAAATGTGTGTCCAACAAGCAAAAAGACAACAAACTGTTCGTTTCATTTCATTTCATGGCAAAAGAAAACCTAGGAGACCGCCTGGTCAGAATAATATGGAAAGCAGCAGAGAACCTGTGTGTGTAGGTTTTTTTTGTTTGTTTGTTCATTTTGTTCTTGTCGGTCATTGCATCAAACCTCAGCCACCTCTTTTCTTTCTTCATCTGACAGATTCAAATGATTATAATGATGTCTTGGGAAGATGGGCTTTAAACACGAGAACAATAACAACATTAATAACGAGAGAGACAGACAGACAGAAAGGGAGACAGAGACAAACAGTGAGAGAGACTGACAAACAAAGATTCAGAGACAAAGATAGAGATAGAGACACAGAGAGACCAAGAAACCGAAAGAGGGAGAAATGGGCACAAAAAAACAGATACATAAAGACAGAGAAAAAAAAACCAAAAATGTAACAAAGGAAAACAAAAGTACGCTTTTGTTTTTTGCATGGCGCGCCTTAAAACAACCCCAAAACAACAATCCAAAATAAGGGTAAGGATGTTAATCAGGAATGTGGGGCAGTGGTTACAAAACAGATTTATACAAAATAAGGCCAGAATTGGGGAAAGAGAGAAGGAAATTCCTGTCCATTGTAAACAACTTCTCAAGGTAAAAAAAGAAAGAAGAAAACATAGGGTTGATCAAATGTTATTCTTGTTCAATTGTCATCATCCACACTGCTGAATGCAGCAGGGAGGGTGAATTATTGTTGTTGGTAGTGTGCGAGGATTATTGTTTAAGGGGGGGGGGGGAGGGAGATCAGTTATGTAGGGATTCCTAAGACCATACATATATTCAAGCGCTTTATAATAATACTGACTTT
>CM060326.1:22669685-22682185 GCA_030674155.1 Stramonita haemastoma | reverse complement strand
ACACACACACACAAACACGCATGCACCCACACTCACACACACGCACGCACGCAAGCACACATGCACGCATACGCACACACACACACTTCAGGTTATGTTGTTTTCATGTGAAGAGCTGAAGCAGAGGGCTTGAGATCAGACCACTTGTATCTAATGAAGGTGGTCGAGCGATTTAGGGAAGCATACTAGTTTTGAAGTCTAAAGTGTTTTCAGTGCATTAGTTTCAGCAGTACTAATATTGGGTAGGCTGTTTGTAGCTGTTCAGTTCAATGCGCTCTATTGGTAAGATTAACTGGCGCATGTGCGATTTCGTTGTGTAGATTTCTTCCACATATTTACTCGATAATACCGGGTAATTGAAATTACAAATATCTGTAGTTAATACTGAGTAACAGACCAGACATTGGAGGTGGATTAGCTAAGTGGTCAGAGCATTCGCTTTCCCCAAGTCAAAGTTAAGCAGGATTGAGAGTGGTTAGCAATTGGATGGGTGACCGTTTGCGCGCCCTGGCTTCAGTACAGTCTCTCCCCCCCCCCCCACAGTTCACCTAGCTGTAAATGGTTACTTGCCCTCTTTAGGGTCATGGAAGGTAAAGCAGTGAGTGGGAGGAGAAGGACGCTGCCCTGAATATGCTGGCCTCTAGACATCCAAAAATTACATTTGTTTTGGTTCATGTTCACGTCCATGTGCTGTTGTGAAAAAGTAGTCCTTCACTGCCTTGTATTCTCTAAGAAACTTTGCATGCTAGATAATTATGCATCCAAATTGCAACACATAGACACATCTGAAGACCTACTGAAATCTGTGTGGTTCTTTTAGGTATGAGCATAGGATACTCTTAAGAATGACAAAGGCATAATTATCAAGACAGGCTTATCCACATAGAGGGAATTTCTTTGTATTGTCAAGCGATGTTGGCAGTTTAAATTGCTTTATTTGTATTCACACTCACAGGTTATGCGTACTTTATATAGGCTCTGACAACAATCTTCCTGTTTATGATTGAATGCCAGCACATAATTAGCAAGTAGCCATGTAGTTAAAAGAATGGTGGTGGAAATGTACACACACCAGTGAATCTTACAACATCCTTTGGCCAGTACCGGACACCAACAAACCAACAATCACAAACATTGGTCAGCAGACGACTGGAGAGTAAAATTTCTGATCAGGACAAAATCAACAGAAGTTTCAAGTAGTGAAAGAAAAGTAGACCCTTTCTTTTAGGTGACTGCTCTTGCAAGATATGGGGTTGGTAAACGCTGTTGTTTTTTTTCTTAATAGCGATGGTCTTTTTGCCACGCAAATGCATTGACACCCCCCCCCGTCCCCCTCCCCCCTCCCCCCGCCCCAGCTTCCTTACCCATCCTCCAGTCAACCTCTCTCATCAACTAGAAAATTTAAGTCCATGCCAGTCAGCGGCATGCAAGCAATTTCCATGGTAAAATGAGGCAGACAAGCGTGCAAGTCAAAAGGAGAAAGAAGTTGCGTGTGTATTGCAGCAGTACTGACGTTGAAACGAGATATCCCTCCGGTAACTTTTGTTTTAATAAGTCAAGCAGCAAGTTTTCCACTTTCTTTTGACTATTTCGCTTCTAATCTTGCTGCAGGGGATGTGGTTTTCATCTTCATTTTCAGATTCTTCATCAGGGATATTTGCGTCTCCATTTTCGTGTACTTTAAAGCTGGACACAGGTCTAAAGTGGCCAAAATTATGTTTCGTAGTATACAGAAATTGCTATCTGTATATAAGGAGATTTTCTGTCGTAAATCTAAAGAATATAGGTTTAAAAACTATCTGTAAAACGGGTTTCTTGCACTTGTTATAGATAGAAAAGGTTTAGAGTTTGAACAGTTTTGGCGGCCATATTGAATTTGTTGCCTATGGCAACCGTACAGAAAATCAGTAGTTTATAGATGTTTGTGCTTCACATGTGATACCCTTTCAATATGATTATGGTACAACTTCTAACATGAGTTTAAAAATATGCTATCAATTTTGACTCACATGCCCACAGAAAGAAAAAAAAATCCCTGCTCTATGATCCCTATGTCAATACTTGCATGTCATGAAGAACTGCTTATGTAAGGCCATTCTCCTTTTTGCTATCAACCTTCAAAAGAGACAAAGAACCTCAGGGATTTTTCTCAGTTTAAAAGAAAAAGATATGCAGCAGAGCTATGTATGAAATAATAAATAGGTCAATAAAAGTATGAGAATGTATATGTCAAGTCCACATCCATGTATTCGGGCACTTGATGGTTTAGTTAGGCTAGGAGAGGAAGGTGGCAGGATGGTTAAGAATTCGCTGCCAACAAGTAAACCGTGAGGTTCTTGGTTCGTTTCCAAACCTCTCCTTTTCTTCCCAGATTGAGGAACAATCAAACAGAATGTCAAAGACATTCGAGTGAGATTATAAATCAAGGCCCCGTGTGTGAACGCACGCGGAACATCTGCACACACGTTATATTCCGTTCTGCCTTTAAAATAGCAGGCCATTGTATCGGGTAGGAGTGGATGACAACAAAATAACAACTCACCATGCACACAGTGTCGTGTTTAGACACCACCCCTGAGAAAAAAAAATGGGGGAGTTATCCCTAGAGCGGATCAGGACTGTGGACCTATATGGAACGTTCTGGCGGCTCCTCCGACAGCAATGGAATCATGTGTATTACGCTAGACTTTCCAGTGGACCATTCCAGCGACGTGAATAGGAGAGGGGCTCTACTGAATGGGTAACAGCTTGCCCTCCATACTTACTTGCCAGGCTTTGCACTTTAGAGCCTAGAGCACGACTCCATGGTCTTCCGAGACTGATGCTACCTACGTACCTACGTACCTACGTACCTACGTACGTACGTACGTACGTACGTACCTACCTACCTACCTACCTACCTACCTACCTACCTACCTACCTACCTACCTACCTAGCTTTTATCATCAATTTTTGCCATGGTGAATTAGGACATGTTTCAGCCCTGGCGCGGGCTGTAGGTATACATGTGACACAAGGATAATAATATCGCGATGCATTCAATACACAGGACAATTCATCTGAATCAATGCTGACAACAAGATATCAGTTACTCATAATATAGTAAACGAGAGTGTAATTCAAAAGTATGTGCGCACGCACGGCGTGTGTGTACATGTGTGTGTGTATGTGTGTGTGTATGTGTTTGTGCTGCGTCGTGCTTGTGTGTTTATGTGTGTGTGTTGAGTGTGTGTGTGTGTGTTTGTGCATGCGTGTGTGTGTGTATGTGCTTGCGTGTGTGTAGTGTAGTGTGTGTGTGCATGCGTGCGTATGTGCATGTGTGGTGAGGGGAAAAGACAGAGACAAAGACAGGAGATAGACATAGAGACAGACAGGCAGACAGAGAGAGAGAGAGAGGGGGGGGGGGGAGAGAGTGAGCGAGAGAGAGACACAGAGAGAGACAGACATAGAGAAAATGAGAATTAAAGAGAATGAGAGAGAGAGAGTAAGACACACAGACAGACTGTAAGACAGTAAGACAGCCAGCCATAGCTCTAGACATACAGAGAGGGATTTTTCTGCCATGTCAACACCACAGCACTTACTACCAGTTCCATGTCATCCCAAACCATGAACGTGCGTGACCGGGTCCACAGAGGAGAGAAAGCTTACACTCAGAACAGATCCAAGATTAAATCAAAGTAGCAGACGTCAGCTCAGCTTTCTTTTTTTTCTTTCTTTCTATCTTAAGCTGTGGCCAGACCTACAGAAAATGATGCTGAGTTCTTTGTCTCTGTCTCTGTCTTGTCTCTGTTGTCTGTCTGTCTGCTGTCTGTCTGTCTGTCTGTCTGTCTCCTCTCTCTCTTGTCTGTCTGTTCTGTTCTGTTGTCTGTTTCTGTTGTCTTCTGTCTCTTCTCTCTCTCTCTCTCTCTCTCTCTCTTCTCTCTCTCTCTCGTCTCTCTCTCTCTCTCTCTCTCTCTCTCTCTCTCCTCTTTCTCTTTTCTCTTCTCACACACCCACACAAACATAGATATTCATCTTCCAGTGGCAAATGCGATGCTCGCCTTCCACATTACAGACATTTCAAATTCAATTTCCTACGTAGTCGGAATGCGGCTACCTTCATAGTGGGCTAAAATGGTCGCATACACAACATCTCACCACTGGCGAACGTCCGAGCTCCAGCCGAGGAACAACAACTAAAAAAAAAACCACTGAAAAGTCTGTTACTATAAGAGTCACGAACAGCATTTTCGCCATCCATACAAGAATCATGACCATCAGTAGCTCCCGTAGACCATCAGTAGCTCGATAGGAAACCACATTCATTTCAATAGTTTTGGGGGAATGTGTGACATTTTTCGTTGTTGTTGTTGTTCCCCAGCTTAACACCCTCTGGGTCATGCTGTCTCACTTTCCTAGCCTGGTAATTTGTGTGACAGAAGACAAAGATATAAAGCGTCCAAGAAAAGAACGAATGGAAACGGGCATAAAGACTGCATCCCAGTTTCTGACTGGGATCACTGTCAGACCGTCAGTGTAGTGCTCTACTGGATGAGAAGCTAGCGTGTATAACTTTTTTTAAGTACTCTGCCATACATGCAACCGTATTTCGACTTCTGAAGTTGTTTTCTACGTTTAAAGGAGAAATACAAGCAGATTGTTATGCTAAGAGCGGTCCATGGCTGAAGACGCTTTTTATGTTCGAAAGAATCACGATACTCTAATGAAGACCTGGGTTCTGAACTTACATCGATTCTAAGCAAAATTTTTTGGCCCGTACGAGTGAAGAGGGAATGACGCAATAATCTTGTTCTTTGTTTTTATATGGTCCTGAATGTCTTTACGTCCCTTGATTTCTGGCGCAATCTTGCGGTTTGCTTTCATTTTTTTCTTTACTTGCACACTTTATATCTATGTCTTCTGTCACGCAAATCACCAGGCTAAGAATTTCTGCCCCACGCACAAACTTTAATTGTCACCACGGATCAATCACAATAAAGTAAAAAAAAAAAACCACCCAACATTGATCTGTCAAAATCTTGTAATTGGGATCATAATGGTTCATGCATAAAATTAAGTCTGTCAGTGCCTGGAGTTACTACGGACAGAGAGCGTGTGAGAGACACAGACACAGATACACACACACACACACACACACACACACACCACACACACACACACACACACACACACACACACACACACACACACACACACACACACACACACACACACACACAGACAGACATACAGACAGACAGACAGACAGACAGAGACAGAGACAGAGACAGACAGACAGAGGCAGAGCAGAGACAGAAAGACAGAGAGACAACAGGCATTGACAGACAGAAGACAGAGACAGACAGATAGACAGACAGACAAACAAAATACCCCAGACCGACAAAAATGAAGATGGGGCGGAGAGACAAAAACAGAGAGGGAGGTCGCGATATATAAATGTTAACTGGAGCTGTACCTAAAACTACACGTCACAAAAAAGAATGAACTACGGCCGTTTGTGTGAAGACTGGAAAAAAAAGACTACATTCAGGACAGAAGGAAAATCAAATCAAAGCCGCAGACAGATGCTGAGTGTTCTTCTGGCTGTGGCATGAAATCAGGAAAAAGACTCGGATATGAATGCTGTTCCCCTCTGAACAAATCTCTTCAATTCAGCAAATCATTGCCATTTCCCTAGTATATTCCAGACAGTCTGTCTTATCCTCTTTAAAGCTAGTTTCCCGAGCAGTCGCAGAAATAATCGTCACCGGCTTCTGGTGAGTACAAGAAACCTCACAGCCCTAGGAGAGAAGAAAAAATCAGTTCTTCGTGCATCAGACCACTGCTTCCCTAGGGTGACACATTCTCCCTTCAGCTGCATTAGTCACAGGATCAAGCAGTACCGTGTCCTCTTTGTTCTGTCTAGTCCTTTAAGCTTTTCCATGGAAACTAGATCTTGTTTTGACTGTTCTGTTCTCTTTCTGTCATTTTTTTTACCGTGAAAAGCTAACTCTAAAACACCCTTTATCATAAATCCCAAGGATTTTTTACTGCATGCAGCACGCTCCTCGTTGTCTGAGAGGAAATGATGACTATCAATGATTTAGCATCATCCCTTCAGTAGATCACTACCTAAACGGCACCATAGAGAGCAGAGGTTTAAAGATGTCTTCAGCCACTCCGGTAATGGTCATTAAAGGTTTGTACTGATCCAATAAAAGAGAGGATGACAACTTCACGAAGTCAGACTGCTTTACCTATGATGGCAAAAACAGCTCAGTCATGGAACTAGGCTAAGTGAGTGAGCAGAGTTTGGCTGGAATGTTGCATGCATACAATGTCTTACACCTTTGAAGAATACAGACCTGCTATTTGCTACACGAGGTCACCATCTCTCCGTGGTTTTAGAACTAATGAAAGTCATCATTTATTCTTTGCTTTCAATTAAGAATTAAACAGTAACGAAGTCTAGTTTACATGATAAAAATTACCTTGTTTAAGTCATGTACTATTTCAAGAGTCAGCCTAAAGAGAACATTTACACAAATGACACTGATACAATCATTAATTCGATTACTGTAGAACGCTCTATGAGGCAGCTTGTCTTTACTTGTACCTACTTTTTCTTGTCTTTCTGCGTTGTTGGCTTTTGAACAATTCATTATGGAAAAGAAAAAAACAGACGGAAAACAAAGATGTAAGTTATAAAGTTAAGGACAAACCAAGACACACACACACACACACACACACACACACACACACACACACACACACACACACACACACACATATATATATATATATATATATATATATATATACAGAGAGAGAGAGACAGAGACAGAGACAGAGACAGAGACAGAGAGACAGAGACAGAGAGACAGAGAGAGAGAGAGAGAGAGAGAGAGAGAGAGAGAGAGAGAGACAGACAGACAGACAGACAGACAGACAGACAGACAGACAGAGAGAGAGAGAGAGGACAGACAGACAGACAGACAGACAGACAGACAGACAGACAGACAGACAGACAGACAGAGAGAGAGAGAGAGAGAGAGAGAGAGAGAGAGAGAGAGAGAGAGAGAGAGAGAGAGAGAGAGAGAGAACAACAAGAAGAACAATACAACAAAAAGACAGCACAAACAACAACAGCAATAACAAACAGCACTTTGAACAACACAGAGACAACAATAACAATGAAAAACATCAACAAAATTAAAAAAAAGAAAACCATGAACAAAAAAAGAAATGGACAGTAACAATACCAAAACAACCAAAAAAACCAAGCAAGTACTAGTCCCTACACCAGTGTCTCAGAGATTACAGCCATAACTTAGCATCAGCATTGGTCAGTCCCCACTCCCCGAAACAGAACAGGGAGGGAAAAGGACGAATGACAAAAAGAAAATCGATTATAAGCAAGAACGGCAGAGAGGAGAGGAGTTAATAACTATCATGGACACACTCTCTATAAAAGAGATGATTGATTTTTTTTGCTGTTCCTGGCCCAAGAAATGTTCCATCATTGGGTAAACGGGTAAAGGCCTTCTCCCAAGCGCACACTTTAGGTAGTCTATTTTCAACAAGTGGTGGAGGAGGGCTTGAAGAGAAGAAGGAGAGTTTGAGACTACTTTACATTGCAATGGTAATTGAAAAGCTATATATTAAGCATGTTAGTTTGAAAGAGAAATCGTTTTCTGTTAGTAAAGCCGGTGTTTATATTGGAAAGCTTTCCATGAGGATGTTGGGGGTTCGTTATAATTATAAAAGTATCCCCACTTTCTAGAAATTCTGTATTAGAAAATTTCCCATTTTCTATCATTCCCTTTTCCCTGACCTCTCTAATCACCCCTTCTATACTAAAAAAAAAATCAAGGGGGTTCTTTCGTGTCTGATCAAATTTTGCACATCATAATACTTGTCTTCTTCCTTCCCACCAATCTCCGTGTATAGTCTTGTGGCCTAAGGCCAATGAACGTATTAAAAGTGTTCAAAGGTCAGAGTTCAGAGTTTAAAGTTCTCTCTCTCTCTGTCTCTCTCTGTCTCTGTCTCTCTCTCTCTTATTTTGTCTACCTAGCCCATTCTCCTGCCTTTTTTAAAAAGTATTTTCTTTCTTAAATACCTTATAATAAGCTATCTCGAAGTCGGAATGTGTCGGCTAAGGCCAATGGGCAAGACCCCCTGCAGAGTTACAAGCACAGAAGACAACAAGGCACAACGCATTTTACCCAATATAGCCATTGCCACGTTGGAAAGGAAATTCGTTGCAATAATTCAACAGAAAAGTTCATTGTGTGCTGTTTCTTCCCTGATGAAAATTACGTAAAATGTCATCTATGTTAGTTCTCAAGTCAGTCTCATCGTTTATAAAGAAAAACGTTTCATTTTAGCTTCTTTTCTGACTTTCGAAATTCATTTCACATGCCCAAACTACAACGCCCCCCACACTCATGCCCCACCCTCACACACACAGACTTTAGGGGGCCAAACTATTGTATCCAACAAAGCGGAATACTCTGACAACTCTAACAAAATGCAGTAAAAGTTGATCTTGAATAACAATGCCCCTTTAATTAACAAAGCATCTGAATCCCAATCTCCTCCCCCCCCCCCCCCACTTCACCCCTTCCCTTATTCTGCGTCCACGCAACCAGAAAAAACTGAGGGTCCGGACCAGTCACTGGCATGTGATTTTTATCGTGAAGTGAGTTACACAAGCATGGGAGTCTGAGAAGAAAAGAGTTGCGTGTGCATCAGCAGCAGTACCAAGGATATTTTGAAACCACTAACTTTTTTTTTGGTTCTTATGGAAGGCATTAACTTCTCTCTACTACAATTAGATCAAAATAGAATATCATATAATGCTTACTGCATGCAGCTAGAGTTAGATAGACATGGGAAACATTGCTGAATTTCAAAAATAAGAGAAATTTTGTGTGAAACAGGTTTTAACATTGTTTGGATGCAGCAAAGTGTGTGAGATGTAAAAGCTTTCTTAGGTATGTATAAACAAAGATTAGTGGATCTGTTCATTCAAGAATGGGATGGGACTATACGAGATAAAGAGAGGTATGACAATTACAGATCGTTTAAAAGTATTTTTGAAAAAGAGCAATATATAAACTCTATTGATGTCTACTGCTTTCGAGTAGCAATTACACAAGCAAGATGTGGCGTTCTACCTCTTAATAATAATGTATACAGGTATAATGAAAATGCTCAAGAAAAAATGTGTCCTTTTTGTAAAACAATAGTTGAAAATGAAGCCCACTTTCTTATGGAATGTTGCATGTACACAGACTTGAGGAAAAGTTCTTAAGCAAGTGCGTCAATGTGCCATTACCAGATCTGCTCAAAGCAACAAATGACGAGTACAGGCACAGTTTGTCTAGATATATTTTTCATTCTATTAACAAAAGGAAAATATTGTTGACCCAAATGCTTTCTTGACTAGCTGTTACGATCAGATATATACTTAATATGCATATTTATTAGACACCATTTTTGTTCTTTTGTAGCTGTATCATGGTTGATTTCAGGTTTCAATCATGAAATGGAATAATTGTGTTTTGTCTCTTTAATCGTTGATAATAGTTACTTGTTTATGCATTTGCATTGCTAATAATATGAATGAGTCCATTGCCGAACCCCAAGCCCAACAAATGTATTGTGGTCGAAGGCCAATGTACATTAAATCATTTCAGTGTTCAGTGTTTAGTGTGTTCTCTCTCTCTCTCTCTCTCTCTCTCTCTCTCTCTCTCTCTCTCTCTCTCTCTCTCTCTCTCTCTCTCTCTCTCTCTCTCTCTCTCTCAGTTTTTGTCTAGGTTTAAACCAATCCAGCACCAGTTTGTTATCTCTCTGTCTGACTCTGTGGTCGCTTGCTGGGATATGCCCTACATCTCCTTTGTCAGCTTAGTTTTGCCCAAAAAGTTATTTTCTGCAGCACCATTTCCATGCACTTTATGATGTCCCCCTTTTTATACTTTAATCACACTTTCCAACAAAAAAAAACGGTTGGGACACTATTCTGCAGACTAGAAAAGAATACAGTGGGAATACAATCGATATTTTTGTCAAATTCAAACAGCAGACACTATTTTGAATTGGAGCTAAAGTTCTTTTTTTGGCTGAAACCAAACTATTCTAAGAAAATGAGGATGTTAGAATCTCTCTCTGTCTCTGTCTCTGTCTGTCTGTCTGTCTGTCTGTCTGTCTGTCTGTCTCTGTCTCTGTCTCTCTCTCATATACTTTGTACGAGTGAGGGAGAGGAGATGGGCGCCGCCCTCAGTATGCTTGCCCCAAGAGATGCTGAGGTCTCTGATGCCTTGCCCCCCTACGACCACAAAGGTTATGGAACACCTTTACCTTTTACTTTGTACTACCATGCATAAAGTTTATCGTAGGACATACATGGTTAATGTACCCATGTGTAGAGGGAGAGGGAACTGAACTTGGTGTGGCCTCTGGTTGATTGGAGAGACAGCGTGAGTGTGCTGGAGGTTGCTGCCAGTGTATGTGTGTAAAACTGCGTACGACTGGTAGCATGACACCAAGCATGTGACATATATATAAATATATATACATACATATATATATATATATATATGTATATCTATATCTATATGTATATACATGTGTGTATATAAATATACATATATATATTAATTAATAATACATGGAATTTGTATAGCGCTATCTCTTGTAAAGACAATCAAAGCGCTTGCATTTGACCTACAGAGCCACAGATCATGCTGCCACCAGGCGCAAAGATCCCCAACTCCAACTCCCCGATTTTTCTTCAGGGATGGTGTCTAAACACGACACCTGTGTGCATGCTGGTTTGTTATAATTTTGTCATCCGCTCCTACCGGCACACGATGGCCTACTCTTCCGAAAGGTGGAACGGGGTTTTAACGTGTGCGCAAGATGTTCTGCGTGCATTCGCAACACGGGGCCTCGTGTTTCAAGTCTCATCCGAATGACTTATCCGAATGACTTATCCGAATGACATATATAAACATACACACACACACGTGTATATGTATATTGGGATATATATACATTATATATGTGAGTATGTGTGTGTGCGTGTATGTGTATGTGTGTGTGTGTGCGTGTGTGCGTGTGTGCGTGTGTGTGTGTGTCTGTGTCTGTGTCTGTGTCTGTGTGTGTGTGTGTCTGTGCGTGTGTGTATAATCATGTTTCATATAATATAACATTAAACATTAATATGACGGGGTTTTCTTCTCTCTAGAGGGTGCAACCTGCACTTCTTCTCCCCTACATCTAAGCCGTAGACAGTCTGTCTAATCCACTGAGAGAAAACTCAAATCTGTTTCCAGAGCAGACACGATCACCCCTTCTCGAGTTCAGTTTACAGAAGCATGTTAGCCCCAGGAGAAAGGAATTTCCTGTATGTCATAAAAATTATTGGCAGCGACCTTGAAGGATCAAAATTCCTTTCAACAGCCTTGAAGACTGAATCCGCCATAATCTTCGTCCATTTTGTGTCTGATCCTGTTCATGATACTCATGTCCGTCTTTTCCTGTTTTCTTTGCATCTTTGCACGTCGTCTGACTCTCTCTCTCTCTCTCTCTCTCTCTCTCTCTTCTCTCTCTCTCTCCTCTCTCTCTCTCTCTCTCTCTCTCTCTCTCTCTCTCTCTCTCTCTCTCTCTCTCTCTGTCTCTGTCTCTCTCTCTCTGTCTCTCTCTGTCTCTCTCTGTCTCTCTCTTATAGTCTTCTTTTTGGTTTTTACACTGCCTGTCACAAACCCTATGGTGAGGACGTGTGTCACTTAACTCAGACCTGTCTGCAGATCAGAGCTAATAATCCCCTTGAAGCCAGCACTGTCTGCGAGCTGTTCAGCAAGGGAATGGCTTGATAAAGACAGGGACACATGTCCCCGCTCACGGTGTAATAAGCCAAAATCACTCTATGCAACAAACACTACCATAGTCATTTTGGCAACGCTGAAAGCACTACCAGTAGTGTTTATAGCACAGGCCTTCACGCCAAAAACACTATTTCTGGCTACGCCAATGACACTATCCTCAAGCAAAAACTACTATTCAAGTATGCTAAAAACACTATCCCGATCAATGATCACGCGAAGAAAACTACTGTCATTACATCAAAAGTGCTATTCTCACCTGGGATTATGGCGTGGGTAGTCAGTAGTAGTGTTTTCAGCTTAGAAATAGTGTTCATAGTGTTCATAGCGTACGCCAAAGTCACTAAGGTAGTGTTTACAGCATGTGCAGAAGTCACTACGGTAGTGGTTATGACATGAAAGCCTTACGCCAAAACCACTACTGTAGTCTTTTTTGCATGGTAGTGTTTTGAGCGTGTTACACCGGTCCCAAGTCATTTCTGTGATGTGGTAAGGGATGTTCAGATCCAATCTACCCAAAAGGTAACGTCTTGGTACATGAGGGTCGAAGCTGATAGGTTTTGATTACTTCTCCACGTTAGGAGTTATATCGTGTATTATTGATTGAAATGGCGGTGACTTGTAAAGCCA
>CM060326.1:22649685-22662185 GCA_030674155.1 Stramonita haemastoma | reverse complement strand
ACATTTGGAACAATAATAATAATAATAATAATAATAATAATAATAATGGTGACGATGATAATAATAATAATAATAATAATAATAATAATAACAACAACAACAACAAAATAACAACAACAACAATAATGATAACAATAACTGTAATAAAAATGGGCGACAGAAAAACAGCTCAAAAGCCAAGCAAAGACGACCTAAGCTCATACAAGACAAATACAACTGGTTGTTCAAAACAAATCAAAAAAAAAATCAGTAGGCATTTTAATATCATGGCAGTGGCGTTTATTTATTGATTCCTCTATCTGGACCACACAGTACCATCAAAATCACAAATGTCTGTCTTTTTTTTTCGTTTTTGTTAGTTCACAGCAGTGTGACAAATTGTATAATTCCTTTGCACAATGAGGTGTCATAAAAACCAGACACTCTTATAAACAACATAATTCAGTTGTGACCTTTTTTCTTTCCTTTTTTTCAGTCAATAGGGTGGTTTTTTTAGCTTCTCTCTCTCTCTCTCTCTCTCTCTCTCCTCTCTCTCTCTCCTCTCTCTCTCTCTCTCTCTCTCTCTCTCTCTCTCTCTCTCTCTTTCTCTCTCTCTCTCTCACTCTCTCTCTCTGTGTCTCTGTCTCTCTGTGTGTGTGTGTTAAAAATGTACGCAAGTTTTGTTCTGCTTGGCATTATAATCTAATAGCACAAGTGCTCACACCTTAAAATAGCCTACAAATAAAGGCTAACAGGTCACGCAAATCAAACAAAAAGAAACTGTGCCAGATTCCCAGTTGTTGGTTGTTTTTTTCTTTTCGGAAAGTTTGTCAGAAATTGAATGCTTCTTTCGATCCATAAAGACACGGGGAAGAATACCGAAGTGCTGAACTGTCCAATTACAGTGTGTAAACAATTAAAAAAAACCCACAAACACGCACATTAGTGGAGACCACAGTCACACATAGTCTCAGGCTGACATATCGATGAAGGATGACATGACATGACATGACATGACAACAGGAGAGTACAGAGGTGACATGATAAACTTGATTTCCATGAATGTGGTCCAACCCCCTTCAAGGGCATCACCATCTAACACTGTTTTTTTCGAACTGTGACGTTCGTTTTCAAAATTAGATGACGTGTCTGTAATCTGTTATCAGTATACACTCCAAGACTTTCTTCACAGTTTCAAAAAAACCCAAAAGATTCCAAACATGTTTCATCAGTGTGAATGAAAACAAACGGGACGGTCATTCTCTGCTTCTGTGTACTTTTTTTTTATTCTCTCTTTTTCCAGAATCCAGTTGTTGAATCCACGCTTAGTAGTAGGTGACGGTATTGCAGTTTCTCTTTGACATTCAGTCAGGACTGGACACTGTAGGCATATTTTATGTCGTGGTCCTTAGGGCCTACTAGTGCTTGCTGCAACGCCCGCCCCATACACACACACACACACCGGTATCAGTCAACACACATCTTTGGGGTGTATCGCCACGAGTGCCATGACCACAAACCTTTTACGATTTCGTCAAACTGACCACACGTTTCCAGAATTAGGTAGCCATCAAGGAACTGAAATCCATTGTGATCACTGTTGTCTACAATGACAGGGGTGATGTTTTGTATTTTTAACCTATTCCGTAAAGTGCCGATGAAAGATGATGGTGCGAAAACTGCATGTACTTATTGCAGTGTGGACTCCAGCTACCTCCAAGTTCTGGTGGGAATGACAAGAAACCACGCACATGCTGCGGACAGAGACACTGCCATTGACTCCAGTCGCTGATAATTTGACGTGTCAAAGACGTTCTTTTTGAGTTGCTACTGGTGAGAAATAAAGTCATACTCAAGTTCGACTTAACGACGTTTTTTGTTTTGTTTGTCGAGTCTCGGTATTTCTTCAAATACGTTATTGCTTCCCCAGGGAAAAAAAAAACAAACACCCTTACTTTAGCTAATATTGCTAATGTTGCTGACCCACGAGCTCATGTTGATGCCGGACCAAGATGTCACTTTGCATCACTGTAGATGGGCATTGCTAACACTCAGGCAGAAACCTCAACTCTTGATTCAAGTCGCCACAGTTCCACAGGGACACCAGAGGGCTGGCTAGCTAGCTGTCTCAGCACCCGGGAGACTGCGGGGGTCAGACCATGATGTCGTGCACCTGGTGGAAGGGCACCTCCCCGGAGTCCGCAGGGGCCTCCTCCTCAGGGTCAGCGTGTAGCTCCCTGACGTCGTCGTCTTCTCGTCCTCGTCAGCCGGGGTGGTGGGGGAGATGGCCGACCTCCACCCTCCGTCCAGCCCCTTGGCCCTCCTCCAGGCGGGGTGTGTCTGCTGGGTGGTGGGGTGCTGGTGGCCGAACGTGTGGAACGTCCTCCGCCCCCCCGCCTCCGGACCGGCCGGGTCCCTCAACCGGAACGGGCCCTCAGTCCCCTTGCGGTCCATGGAGTGGTATCGGTCGGGCATGTCTCTGCCACTGTCCTGGGCACCCTCCCTGGCCGCGGTGAAGGAGGAGAAGTTGTTCCGGGCACAGCCTGAGGGGGGGTAGCCCAGTCCCCCGTGCGTGGGCAGCTGCTCCGAGGAGGCCCTGAAGTAGCTGTGCTGGGGCTGGACGGGGCGATCGCTGGGCGAGGTGTGCAGGAGGTGGTGGTGGTGGTGGTGGTGCTCCTCGGGGAGGGAGGAGAGGGAGGGGGGCTTTCGTCGTCCCCGGTCAGCTCCGGAAATGGACACGTAGCCGCCAGTGCAGCCCTGGGAGGGAGACAGGTGGAAGGTGCGAGGATCTGCAACACAGGTGGTTCATAAAGCAGCAATATGTCTGTGAGGAGCTCAGAGTCATTTTAGATGTAATACGTCTATGATGAGTTCAGAGTAATTTGGGAAGTAATAGCGTTACGGGACATAGAAACGATTATCATGCAAAATAAATGAAGTTATGAAAGGTTCTAAGAGGATTCCCTGCAAAATTGACGAAATTCTTGAGAGCACTTAAAGAAACTTTAATAAACACAAAAAATGAGCTCGTAAAAGGTGTAAAAAAAGACGCACACATCAGGACTAAAAGGAAATAAGATGAGCAAACTGGCAAAATAATGATGCAAAACGATGAAAAAAATCCCCATAGACTATAAGAACGCAATGTTTCACAGCAAACGACGCAAACACATGAGAGTGACTTGTTTATGGCAGGGCATGCTGTTAAAAAAAACAAAAACACACCGGGCAGACATAGACAGTGACAGACATTTGCATCATGATATCAAACTACGAGCACAGGCCAGAGAATGTCAAGCAGCTGGGTATTACTCTTCACCATAATATACCCTCCATCCGAATGGTTCACACCCCATGAAAGGAGCTCCTACGTGCAAAGCTATACCCAGAGCTTTACACACACTGGGCAGGGATGTTTGGTGTCCAGTTTCAGCTAGCCCCAGCTCAACCTTGCTTAAAACTTGACTGTATTGCATTGTATTGTCTACCTTAAAACTTGACTGTATTGCATTGTATTGTCTACCTTAAAATTGGACTGTACTGTATTGTCTACCTTAAAACTTGACTGTAATGCATTGTATTGTCTACCTTAAAACTTGACTGTACTGCATCGTATTGTCTATATCTTCCTTAAAACTTGACTGTATTACATCGTGTTGTCTACCTTAAAACTTGACTGTACCTGTATTGCATCGTGTTGTCTATCTTAAACTTGACTGTACTGCATTGTAATGTCTACCTTAACACTTTACGGCATTGCATCGTGTTGTCTACCTTAACACTTTACTGTATTACATCGTATTGTCCACCTGAAAACTTTACTGTATTTACATCGTATTGTCCACCCTTCTGAGTGAAAAGTAGAATTCCCTACATGAAATTCGGGTTGCTCTTCACACCCGAGTAGAGCAAGTCGCCACAAGAACAGTGTGTGTGTGTGTGTGTGTGTGTGTGTGTGTGTGTGTGTGTGTGTGTGTGTGTGTGTGTGTGTGTGTGTGTGTGTGTGTGGTGTGTGTGTGAGAGAGAGAGAGAGAGAGAGAGAGAGGGGGGGGGGAGAAAGAGAGACAGAGATAGAGGGTTTGTGTGTTTGCATATCCGTGCGAGCGTGCGTGTTCGTGTATGTGTGTGTGTGTGTGGGGGGAGGGGGGGGTGGCGGGGGGGGGGGGGGTTCCTGTGTTTCTGTGTCTGTGTTTGAGCACGTTTAACAGCCCCAATGAAACATAACCACCAGACATAGTGAGAAATGCTCTCAGAGACCAAAAAACCCCAAATGTTTGAGCAAAACAAACAGGAGACGAAGCAGGCAGCTCATTTCTTTAGGCTGTAATCCTCAACATGGATGATGTACATTCCCACTTTATGATGCTCTTCTGTACAGGGATGTTTTCACAGCCCTGTAAAGGCGCTGTGGGGCAATTTGTCTTCTACGTCTGCCAGGCCATTAAGACTTTTGCTTGGAATGATACCGATCTCATTAATGAGGTCTGATACATAAAAAGAAAGAAATGTATTGCTTGTAGGATTATTGGTGTGTGTGTGTGTTTGATATGTGAATGTGTGATGGTGTGATTGTGTGTGTGTGTGTGTGTGTGTGTGTGTGTGTGTGTGTGTGTGTGTGTGTGTGTGTGTGAATTGAATTGAATTGAATTGAATTGAATTGAATTGAATTGAATTGAATTGAATAAATTTTATTTAAAGAGGGTAATGGCATAAGCAAACATGCTTTTTTACAACCAGCCCTCTGGGCATAAAAGAACACAAATAACCAACAATCAAGAAAACCAACCTCTCAACCAAACAATGAACAATTTCTTTTTTGAAGAATACGGGGGAAAATCAAAACAAAGAATATATTAGGAATACAAATTTAAATACCAGACAGGAGAGTATGGGGAAAGGAGAGAGAGAGAGAGAGAGAGAGAGAGAGAGAGAGAGAGAGAGAGAGAGAGAGAGAGAGAGAGAGAGAGAGAGAGCATAATTTTGCAAATATTAACATTTCCATATCAAAAAATAATAATAATAAAAAATTTTTTAAAAAAAGCATCCGAGCATCTAGTCATGTAAATAATCATATTATTAGCAACAAGAACAATGATGATGATGATAATTATAAACACAAACTATGATGAGGGTGACAAAAAGACGCTAATGAGGATGATGGTGTTGAGGATGAGGATGACGATGATGGTGATGATGATGATAATGATGGTGATGATATGAACAACGACTACGACAAACCAAACGGTAAGATACATGCTGAGTGACAATAATAGTGTTGATAATAGATCAGTTCAATACGCGTTTGTGTTCAATACATGTTTGGAGAAAGGAATGTTAAATCAGAGAGACTCATTAAGTAATTAAACATGTTGGTTTTAAATCTAGAATAATTAGATTCACATTTTAGGAGCTCTGGAATATTATTCCATAGCCATCCTCCAGAGTACATAAGGCTAGACTTATAAAGATTAATTGTTGTGAAAGGAACATTTATTTTGTGCGAATGTCGATAACTATTATAAGTAAACATATTCCTAAGAGAATGTGGAGTCTTACCATGGAGTATTTTATACATGAGAATGCCTTTATTGTAAATTAACTTGGCTGGGAGGGGAAGTATATTTGCTTGTTTATAGTCAAAGTCTGTTAGAGTAGATGCCTTGTTAATGACAATTTTAATGGCTCTTTTGTGAACGCTAAGCAAATGTTTAAGTACATTTTTACTCGCTAGATCCCAGAGTGTAGATGCATAATCAATGTGAGATTGTATATATGCATAAAAGAATAGTTTCCTAGCATGTAAGTTTAAAAAGTTCTTTATTTTTCTAAACTGATACAGTTTTGATGCTATATTTCTAGACATTTTTTCTGAATGTTTCGACCATGTGAGGTTATTATCTATTGTTACACCTAAAACTTTATGATTCGTTACTTCATCGACTTTCACATTAGAAATATACAGAGAGGGTAAAAAAGACTGGGTGAGGTTTTGACGCTTTTGTCTATTGGTAATCAACATAAATTTAGTTTTATTGGGATGTAGAGACATGTGGTTTAAGTGTGTCCACTGAATAAGGTTATTGATACTTTTTTGCATTGTATGATAAACCTCACGCGCATCAGAGTTCGTTGTTTCAAGGGTGGTGTCATCAGCAAACATGTCGCATTGAGTACCTATGGATAAAGGAAGATCATTAATGTAAAGTAGAAAAAGTAGGGGACCCAAAACTGAACCCTGAGGCACACCATAAGTGTTTGGGAGAAAATCAGAGATAGATCCATTTAAAGATACTTTCTGTTGTCTATCAGAAAGGAAAGAGGAGATCAACTCAAGAGTACTACGGGATAATTTGTAAAGTGCTAATTTTTTAAGAAGAAGTTTGTGATTTATAACATCAAATGCCTTTGCAAAATCAACAAACAGTATTCCAGTAAATTGCTTTCTATTTATATTTAATAGCCAGCGATCAACCAGCTTTGTTAAAGCTGTGTGACAGGAATGATATTCTCTAAATCCAGACTGGTTGGGGTGTATGAGATCATGTTGATTTAAGTGAGAAAGAAGACACTTATAAATATGTTGCTCCAGAGGCTTAGAAAGAACAGATAAAATAGAAATTGGTCTGTAGTTGGATGGATCGGTCTTGTTTCCAGATTTATATATGGGAATAATTTTTGCTTGTTTAAAACCTTTAGGGAAATACTTTTTATCAATGCAAAGATTATAAACATATGTAAGAGTTTCTGCTATGATTGGTGCTGAAAGCTTAAGAATTTTTGCATCAATTCCATCAATGCCACGGGTGCTTGTCTGTTTGAGCTTTCTTAAAGCAGTGTAAACTTCTTGAACGCATAGGGGTTGTATTTTCGCAAAAAGGCGAATATTTTTGTCTTTACAATACTTTTGCAGTTCATGTAAATTATTTTCTTTCGAGTAGTCATTTTGAATTACTTGTTTTGCTACAGTTGAAAAATGGTAGTTTAGTTTGTCAGCTGATATATCATTTTGCGTACTGGTTGAACTGTTGACATTTTTATTTGTTAATTGATGCATGGCTTTCCAGATTAGTCTACCATTGTTCTTCTTGCTCAGTGCATTTAGAAAATATTTCTTTTTTTCTGTTCGAATGAGGGAAACTACTTTATTTCTCTGCCTTTTATAATTTTCACGGGAGCTATGTTTCAGCAAATAATCTCTATGGTAAATGGCTTTCTGTATTTCATCTGTCAGCCATGGAGGTTTTATCCTATATTGAACTCTCTTCGTTTGCAGTGGAGTATGTTTGTTGTATATGCCATAAAAAATCTTGTACCATACTTCTAATGCCATATCAGGGTCTGTATACTGATATACGCTATTCAGAGAAGAATGTGTAAGATCATAAATAAACTTTTCACTATCGAATTTTGAAAAATTTCGAAACACGATAGTTTTATGATTTAACTTTGGTATTTTTGTGCCTTTTTTTGACCATGTAAAACAAATCGGATAATGATCGCTGCAACCACACTCAGGGACAGATGTTTCAATAATAGTCTTAGGATCAGATACATATAAATGGTCAATAAGAGTTGTAGAGACACTAGTTACTCGCGTTGGTGATTGTATTAACTGTGTTAGTCCATAAGATTTATACGTTAGATTCCAATGCTTATTGTCTTTTAGTAAATCTATATTGAAGTCTCCTAATACAATGATATCTTTACATTGAGTGTATGCGTGGTCCATCATTGAAATAAAACGATCGTTCCAATCAATTCTTTCCGATGGATTTCTGTATAGTAAACAGATTAGAAATGGCTTGGTAAATTTTATTTGAATTTCGACCCAGAGTGCTTCTACGTTATGTTGCTCTAAGGTATCTATTCTTTTGAATCTCAGTGACTCATGCATATAAAGGAGTAAACCGGTTTCCTTGTTTTGTAATGGATCCTTGCGAACTGCAATGTAACCAGGGAATGATATATCACTATCGGAAATCTGGGAGGAAAGACGAGATTCTGAAAATCCAAATACATGAAAACTCTTTCCTGAATTTGTCAAAATAGAAGATATCTCAGTTAATTTGTTTATCATATGATTTATATTTAAATGACCTACTCTGAGTCCCTCTTCCTTTAGCCAGGAATTATTGCTGTCTGACATTGTGACACAGCATTAAAGAAGAAACATGATAAAGGACCAATTTAGTTATGATTTATAATCTGTTGAGAACCTTAGAAATGTATGCGAATTTGGTATTTTGAAGAAAACACAAAAAATGCACACACTTACACTGATCCCAAGGGATAACGTAAATCACAAGAAGGAAAAATAAAAATCAATGTGAAAAGTCTTCAGCAAAGAAATATGAATAACAAGTGACCAAAGTAATGATATGTATTTGCAGGATAAAACTGAAATGATCAACTACTCAATACACAATGCACAAAAGCTCAGATTTTCAATGTACACTCACAAAAAGACACAAAGGTGAACCACACTCACAATCGGTGCCAACTAGGAAAGGCCCAAAAAGAATTAATTCCCAATCTCACTCAAACAAACAAAAAACCTCACACACAACAACAACAAATAAACAAAATAAACACTGAAAAGAAACAAAGTAAAAACCAACAACAAAAGCTACAGCTTACTGCTAAAGGCAAATTATCAAGTTTTTTCCCTAAGAGATGAAAGAAAAGAAAAAGCAAATTAACACAATGATCCCAAAATTTGTAATTCAAGGTCACAGTAAGTCACAAGTTCACTTTTCCAAGGACAATAACTATATTATCTACCACCGTCAGTAATCATTGACTAGTGCCCAGCCCGGTATATCATCCATGCATACCATGCATCACATACTTATGCCTAGGAGTCTTCAGGAGATTCCCAGAGGGAAATACATCCAAATACTCACATGCATGCACCCACCCACACACCCACCCACACTCACACACACACACACAATCTCTGACATTACCCTCAGGCTAACATGGAGTACTAAACAGATGGTTTAAAAATCATGTTTACATTGGACAATTTGACATGGATAGTGAGGATGGCTGTTGATACAACAACTGGGATGCCATGGCCAGTAAATCAACAGCAAAAGGATGTATGTATCTGTGACTGGCAGAAAAGTCTGGAGGCATAGAAACAGTCTGATTAGTTGCTTGCTGAAGTTTAGGGGCTACATGAGAAGTGTGTCTGTAATGACCTCTGTCATGTCTGAATTGGTGAGGAAAGGGCAGATTTGTTTCTGTTGGGCGGACATTATGGGAGAAAGCATCTCTGGGATGACTACTGTCCTGAGTGGAATGAGGAGGTAGGGGCATGGGTGCTTTCCTTCCATTGATATCATGAGGAAAACCATCAACAGTTGACGGTATATGTGAAGACCTGAAGTTTGTCCGTCCAGGATGTGAATTAAGATTGTGAGAGAGAGAGAGAGAGAGAGAGAGAGAGAGAGAGAGAGAGAGAGAGAGAGAGAGAGAGAGAGAGAGAGAGAGAGAGAGAGAGAGAGCATAATAATTAGGTGTGTGCGTATATTCAAGCATGTGCGCGACTAGCATGTATACCTCATGTGTAAATAAATGCATGTGCCTATGTCAAGGAAAGAGAGACAGCCACAGACTTACAACAAAATTAATTGCCCTTGCTGACATACACAACGTATGAGGTGAAGACCATTCAAATCGACAAGAACTCGGGTCAACCCCCGGAAAAAAAGATCAAGCAATGAGACTTTCCTCTTCCCCGTATACCCCCACCCCACCCCCTCACCATCCAGACAGTTTAGACCCAGTTTATGCCAGTCTTATGTCAAAGGCTATATCTGCAATCGAACACACGCTTCACTGGGCAATTTGTTTTCCAGACTGCATTATAGCTTAAACTTTCCCTGCAGCGCTACCGATATAGCTTGGGTACCAACACGTAACTGCTGTGCAGGGTTTCATGACTGATGTGATTTAGAGAAGTGATCGTAAACTTGTGTCTGTCCGTACATACGTTGACATTTATCGCAGTCAGTCAACATCAAGTGTGTGTGTGTGTGTACAGAATGGCCTCAAAGATAAGTCTTCGTTTATGTTCCTTTCTTGTTATCTGTAAAGATGATGAAAGGTGATGAAAGCTTAATTGTTTGTAAGAAATATCACATATCCGGGTGTTTTTTTTCCGTTCTTCGGCTAGAGGTTCACCAATGGTGAGATTTTTTTTGTGTATGCAACCGCTTTTACCCACCATTAAATTAGTCACATTTCAAACTCAGAGAGGATATCTATTATACCAGTTTACTTTTGACTGGGGCTTTGTGTTAAGGTTTGATCTGCTTAATTTTGGTTTTTGTATTTAGAAGGGGGGGGGGGGGGGGGGGCTGCTTTTTGAGTCACTTTGACCTCATCACATTTCCTGAAGTCTCGTCTCTTCATCTTACCAACTTCGTTTCACTTCAGATTTCTCTCGTCCAAATTTACAAATGTCTTCTTTCCTTGTTTGTTTCATATTTTCAGGTAGATTCTTGGATATTTATTTTTCTGAACCTTGCTTTGTTTCTTCTGTCTCTCCCTCGTTGTCTTCTTCAGGTTACATAAAGTGGGCACTGTGTGAGAGTGTGAGTGAGTGAGTAAGTGAGTGAATGTGTGTGTGTTTTATTTATTATTTTATTTATTTTATTTTATTCTTTTATATCGAGGATGATAGAATAAGCATTAATGTGGGTTTTTTTCATCCAGTCCCCGTGCGTATGCAGTTGTATAAATATTGTCATATGTTCTCTCCGGCACATAATGGCCTACTCTTACGAAAAGCGGAACAGGATTTAACGTGTGCACAAGATTCTGTACAAGGGCAAAAAGTAGACACAGCACAACTGACATCTCTGGTGACATATAGACACACATACCACAGGGGGAAAACCACCTTCCCTTAAACGCGGACTTAGATCAGCACGGTAAAAGAGGTCAAGCAATCAGATCAGACTTTCCTCTCCGCCATATACCCAGCATCCAGACAGTTTATACCCCAGTTATGCCCGTCTTATGTCCAGAGGCTATATCTGCCTCCAAACACACGCTTCACTGGGTAATCTGGCTTCTAGACTGAGCTATAGTCAAAACTACTCCTGCAGAAACACTGCAATAGATTTGAGTTGTTAACAGATTCCAGTTTGCAGGATCGGTTACTGATGTTAATCATCATCATCGTCATCGTCATCATCGTCATCATCGATGTCGATGACAATGACGATGATGATGATGACGATGATGATGATGATGATGATGATGATGATGATGATGATGATGATGATAATAATAATAATAATAATAATAATTATTATTATTATTATAACAACATTTTCGTCTCCATCTTCTTGTTCTTCTCCTCTTTCCCTTGTTCTTCTTTATCTAAACGTGAGTGAATGAGTGAGTGAGTGAGTGAGTGAGTGAGTGAGTGAGTGAGTGAGTGAGTGAGTGAGTGAGTGAGAGAGAATTAGTATACGTGTGTGTGCGTGCGCACGTGTGTGTGTAGGTGTTCGTGTGTGTGTGTGTGTTTATGCTTGTATACATGCTTATATGTGTGCTTGCACACGCATGTCTATATGTGTTTATATACTGCATCTTCCCTACACATGCTTACATTGCAAAGGAAACATCAAAACTGATACCTGTGGTAACATACGGACAAACTACCACAGGAGAAAAAGGGTAAAGGTGTCCTATAACCTAATCGGTCGCAGGGGAGCGAGGTGTCAGAGACCTCAGCTTCTATGATGGGCAGCATCCCGAGGGCGGCGCCCATCTCCTCTCCCTCGCTGCTTTACCTTCCCTGACCCTAAAGAGGGCAGGTACCCATTTACAGCGCTTTGATTTGTTTTTACAAGATATAGCGCTATATAAATTCCATGTATTATTATTATTATTATTATTACAGCTGGGTGAACTGGGGGTGGGACTGTACTAAAGCCAAGGCGCGCAAACGGTCACCCATCCAACTGGTAACCACGCTCGACGCTGTTTAACTTGACTGGGGGAAAGCGAGCGCTCTGACCACTGAGCTACCCCCCCCCCCCCTCCAAAAAAAAACCAAAAAAAAAACCAAAAAAAAACCCCAGTCCTCTAAACGCAGACTTAGATCAAAACTCGGAAAAGAGGTCAGGCAATCAGATCAGACTTTCCTCTCCGCCATATACCCAGCATCCAGACAGTTTATACCCCAGTTATGCTCGTCTTATGTCCAGCGGCTATATCTGCCACCAAACACACACGCTTCACTGGGTAATCTGTGCTTCCAGACTGCACCCCAGCTAAAACTTTCCCTGCAGACTTACTGACAGAACTTGGGTACTAACACATATTGAGTTTACAGGAGCAGTTACTGCTGTGTCTTTAGAAGCAGTCGTAAATTCGCTATGTTGTACCAGCTTTGACTTTTACAGCACCTTAGCATCAGACAGTAAAATTTAAGACGCCGGCACAGGCATTGCAGGCTGTTTTCCTTCTTATCATATTATTTTTAATTTAAATTTTTAAAG
>CM060326.1:22637185-22639685 GCA_030674155.1 Stramonita haemastoma | reverse complement strand
CTACTGACACTTTCTGAGATTACTGTCCATGTATCTAAGCAAACAAAAAAATCTGGTCACCGTTAAAATCACGCGAAATAAACTTGTCCTAAATACACTGGTCAAGGAATTCAGCTATTTGACTATTATCACATGTTATAATCAAAATGATGTTTCAACACGCCACTTTTAATTGATCACCCAAAATACTTTCATAGTCATACACGTACATTATTATACACAAACCAGAAAAGTTCAGACACATCTGCCGATTTAACTTTAAATGTGATATCTTATACCAGCCTCCCTTCCTGCACTTTTTCTCTGTCGTCCACTTTCCAAACTTTCCCAAAAGGCAAAACTAATTCAGTCATAATAGTTTTCAAAGTGCTGAATAATTTCCGATTATATATATTTATTTTCTACTTAAGCGCATTAAACAAAACTTTTAAACTCCTCTTAAAACCACCCTTATTCGTTTTAAGAGAAAAGCCATCTGCAAAATGCGTCAAATAATAACAATAAAAGTAATAATAATAAAAAAGTTAAAACCCATTGATTTGTCTGGTCGAAGTTGCAGTTTTTTTATGTTTTGTGGAGACAATGTCTCTGGCAGCAACAGGCAATGAAAACCAAAGGAGGTAAAATAAAGCACTTTCTGTACTTTTCACATTACCAGAAATGAAAAGGGTTTATGGACATCAATTTACATAATTATCGCATATATATTTTTTTGTCTCTCGAGAAACAGATTTAGGAGAGAGAGAGAGAGAGAGAGAGAGAGAGAGAGAGAGAGAGAGAGAGAGAGAGAGAGAGAGAGAGAGAGAGAGAGAACACACACACACACACACACACACACACACACACACACACACACACACACACACACAGAGGGAGAGGGAGAGGGGGAGGAGAGAGAGAGAGAGAGAGAGAGAGAGGAGAGAGAGAGAAGAGAGAGAGAGAGAGAGAGAGAGAGAGAGAGAGAGAGAGGCAGACAGACAAACAAACAGAGACAGACATACAGAGACAGACAGACAGACAGACATACAATCATAGAGTCAGACAGACAGGCAGACAAACCAACAGACAAAGACAGATACAGAGAGACAGACAGACAGACAGAGAAGCAAAACACAGGCAGCAGACTTCAAAAAAGAGAAAACAGACAGTCGTGCACACATACAGACAAAGAAGTGGACCAAAGAGACAGGCAGAAGCCAGAATTAGAAGGGATGACAGTCGGAATTAAAAGCCCAAAGGACAACAGCAGCAAGAAAAACAACAGTAATAATAACGATGATAATGAGGTGTAGGAGTGAGAGACGTGGTACCGTAAGCATGGAAAGGTGTTGACTACAAAGAAACAGACAGCAGCAGCCAGGATTTACAGCTCTCGTGAGGGATATATTTACACTGGAGCCATCCCCATCATCCAGGTGGTTTGTTAATGGTCTGTCTGCAACTCTGTCTGTCTGTCTGCCTGTCTGTCTGTCTGCCTGCCTGTCTGTCTGTCAGTCTCTGTCTGTCTGTGTCTGCCTGTCTGTCACTCTGTTTGTCTGTCTGTCTGTCAGTCTCTGTCTGTCTATCCGTCCCTCCCTCCCTCCTCTCTCTCTCTCTCTCTCTCTCCTCTCTCTCTCTCTCTCTCTCTCTCTCTCTCTCTCTCTCCCTCTCTCTCTCCCTCTCCCCCCCTCCCTTTCTCTCTCTCTCTCTCTCTCTCTCTCTCCTCTCTCTCTCTCTCTCTCATGTGATGTATACTGTTTTCCACCATGCTTGTTTTCATGTCACCCTAACACTTTCACTTTCGTGATAATTATGTTAATAGAAATAATGTTAGCAACACCTGTCATCTGCCCATTCCCTGTGCCAAGTTTTGTTTTTGTATTGTGGTTTAAGGCCGATGTACAGTAAAAGTCTACAGTCTCTCTCTCTCTCTCTCTCTCTCTCTCTTCTCTCCTCTCTCTCTCTCTCTCTCTCTCTCTCTCTCTCTCCCCTCCCTCTCTGTCTCTCTGTCTGTCTATGTCTTTCTCTCCCTCATGCCAAAAAGTAATACATAAAAGAAATAAATGATGGTGAAACTAAACACATTCGAAAACTAAACAAAATTTTAAAAAGAAAAAAGATAAATGACTGAACATCCAGATAGTCTATACTTTAGATTGCATGACGATGACAATGTCCGAATTATTATGCTAACAGGTCTGATAGCTAACAGGTCTGATATCACCCACTAAAAGGAAGAAGGAGGAAAAAAAACATGGTCGGTAACGACTTGGGAATGTCCTTTTTTATTTCTCTGGCCAAATTCATTTCTAACACGCAGCGGGATTAGGCAGAAACGACGGGTAAGGGAATGGAAATGTGGTCAGTATAATACACAGAAGAAGAGAATACATGAATACAGGTTTGCTTTTTTCACCCTGTGTTTCCTTCTCCTCCTTCCGATCCTATCTTTTTTTTTTTATCTCTCTTGTAAATGATTTATGTTGTCCAATCCTACAGGGAGAGAGGAGAGAGAGAGGGG
>CM060326.1:22624685-22632185 GCA_030674155.1 Stramonita haemastoma | reverse complement strand
TTTTTTGTTGTTGTTCTTCTGTCCTTCATTGTTTCCCTTTCTCTTCTTTCTCATCCTTTTTTTCTTGTGGTTTATCGTTTCTTTTCTTCTTTTTTTTTACCTCTTAATAACGTTTTTTTTTTATACCTCTTTATCTCTTCTTTTTCTGTTATCCTACCTCCCCCCCCTCTCGTTGTCTTTCGTGTTACTTTCCATCCGTTCTTTCACTGCCTTATTTATTTCTTCCTTACATCCTTTTATTCTTTCATTATTTTTTCTCGTCCTTCTTTCTTCTTCGTTCGATATTTCCTTCCCTTTCTTTGATTCTTTTTGTGTGTGTAGTTTTGTTTTTCTTTCTTTCGCTTTTATAGTTTTTACACCACTTTTTTTTTTTACTGGTTAAAGTTTACAGAAATATCAAAACTTACAGGTTTATAACTCTAAAATATTTTTGCGCTTTTCTTTATATCTCTCTTTTCTTTTATTTTCCTTTTTTTATACATTTTTTTTTCTTTTTTGGTCCTTGCCTTCTGTTTTCGTTTAATTTTCCCACCAAGAAGTGCGGTCGACGTTTCTCTATTCTCTCTTTTTCTGTCTCATCTTTTTTCCGTTTGTTCTTCTTATGGTTTTTTTTTTCTCAGATATATTTCTTTTCCTTTTCGATTAGCGAATTCTTTACGGAGTTGTAAAGTTCAGCGCTTGTTTATCTTAAAGACATTCTCTTGTCTGTTAGTCCGTTAGCATGCCTGCCTGCCTGTCTGTCCGTCAGTCTGTTTGTCTGCCTGTCTGTCTGCCTGACTTTCTGTCTGTATGACGAGAGAGAGAGAGAGAGAGAGAGAGAGAGAGAGAGAGAGAGAGAGAGGAGAGAGAGAGAGAGAGAGAGAGAGAGAGAGAGACGAAGACAGACAGACAGACAGACGACAGACAGACAGAGACAGACAGAGACAGACAGAGACAGAGAGACAGAGAGAGACAGACAGACAGGACAGAGACAGAGACAGAGAGATGGTGAATGACTAAATAAATAAGTAGATGAATGAGTGAACAACTAAACAAACATAAATGTACAGACGAATTACGATTTATAGCGGCTTTAAAAAATTTTCAGACCATTAGACATGATTGCCGTCAAAAAAAGAGAGCGACATACACATACTGACATGACACGGTATAAAGAAAAGACAGACCTACGATTTGACATACAGACAAATAAACGAGACACAAAAAAGACAAGCAGAACGAAACACACACACACACACACACACACACACACACACACACACACACACACACACACACACACACACCACACACACACACACACACACACACACACACGTCAAAAGTCACTAATTGTGAACAGACGTAAAATTAAAGACAAAAAAACAACAACGACAACAACAACACACACGCACACACACACAAAACACACAAACACACACACACACAAACACACACACACACACACACACACATACACACACACACTTGCAGACCTTGTTGTTCAGACCAGACCTGAGCCCAAGTATTAAACAACCCCGTATTACGTATTTCTTCTAGCTGACAAAGAAAGAAAACAAAAAAGAGGCACTCCTCTTAATTTAGGCAGGAGGCAGGCAGGCAGACACATTATGCCATCCACTGAGCTAATTCATCGCAGGAGGTTTAAAAATTCAGAAAAATACAAAACCCCAATACTAACAATAGCTGTCTACACCGAGCTACGTACTGCTTTAATCCACCTTTGTTTAAAAAAAAACAAAAAAACATGGTCATCCGACGAAAATGTATGACCGAAACAAGAGTCTTTGTTTCCACCTCTACTCTCGTATGACAAAGGAGGAAAAAAAATAAAGAAAAAAAATGGCTGGTGATTTTTCAGGGTATTTATGACACACCTGCGTCTACTTACACCACCACTCCCAGCTGCCCTTTGCTTTGTGTCATTGTCTGGTACTACTGCTATTATGGTCACAGTCACGAGAGACAGAGAGAAAGAAAAAAGCCCCGGCAATTAATAACAAGAATTGTGTTAGCGCAGAAATACAGAGAGAGAGAGAGAGAGAGAGAGAGAGAGAGAGAGAGAGAGAGAGAGAGAGAGAGAGAGAGAGAGAGAGAGAGAGAGAGAGAGAGAGGAGAGAGAGAGAGGAGCAGACAGACAGACAGACAGACAGACAGACAGACAGACAGACAGAGAAAAGAGACATTAAGAGAGAGAGAGAGAGAGAGAGAGAGAGAGAGAGAGAGAGAGAGAGAGAGAGAGGAGAGTGAGAGAGAGAGAGAGAGGAGAGAGAGAGAGACTTAGTACTGTTGTAAACATGTCTTTAACGTATTCACATACATGCACTTCCATAAATGACTAACAAGTCGCTCAGCCTTATCATCAGTTCCACCATCATCATCATCATCATCATCATCATCAGCAGCAGCAGCAGCAGCAGCAGCAGCAGCAGCAGCAGCAGCAGCAGCAGCAGTAGCTGTAGGGTAGCAACATCGCCACTACCATCACCACCATTTATTGTCGTTTTAATTGCTCTCACCACGAAATCATCATCGTTGTCATAGATTCCTCTATACACACACCCACACACAAACAAACACACCCACACACTAACACACACACGTGCCTCCACCCCCCCCCCCCACCCCAACCCACACCACCACCACCCCCCATACACACACACAAACCCCAACCCCCCCTCCCCCCCCTCCCAACACACACACACACCACCACCACCAACACCAACAAACCTACTCACCAAATTATTATTGTCCTGCGTGGCCGGGATGGGAGAGGTGAGACAGACCCCAGGGATCCGCTAGTGTCGGGATCCCCCTCCTTCTCCGGATCCTCCTCCAGGGAGAAGCTCACCTCCTTCTTCCCCTTCTTCTCCAGGCCAGGGGGGGACCCCCCGCGGGCGTGTTTTTGATGGGAGGCAGGTCGTTGGGCTCTCCTGCGGGAGGCAGGGAGTGGGTGCTCACCCACTGGGCTGCCTGGTACATCTTGTCTTTGACCTGTCCAGGGGGAATTCTTATTATATTGGTGGTGTTTTTGTTTGTTGTTGGTGGTTGTTTGGGTAGGTGTGTGTGGGGGGGATGGTGGGGTGTGGTGGGTGGGGGGGGTGGTGGTTTGGGTGGGTGGGGTGGGGTGGGGTTGAGTTTGTGTGTGTAGGAGGGGTTGTGTGTGTGTTTATTTATTTATTTTATTTTTTATATCGAGGATAATGGAATAAGCATCTTGTGTTTTTTTTACCCCGTCCCGTGTGTATGCAGCTTTGTGAATGTCTTCTGTTCCCACCGGCACACGATGGCTACTTTACGAACAGCGGAACAGGATTTAACGTTAGTGCGCAAGATGTTCTGGTGTATGTGTGTGTGTGTGTATGTGTGTGTGTGTGTAGGGGGTGGGGTTAAATTTGTGTGTGTGCGTGTGCGTGTGTGTGTTTGTATGTGTGTTTGTGTGTGTCCGTGTGTGTTTGTATGGTGTTTGTGTGTGTGTATGTTGTGTGTTTAAGTGCGTTAATGTATGTGTGTTTGTGCGTATGTGTGTGTGTTTGTGTGTATGTTTGTGTGGTGTGTTGTGTTGTGTGTTGTGGCAGGGGGTGGGGGTTGGTGGGGGTTGTGCTACGACGCAGAACAGTGGTCATTCGTAGTAGTCCGTAGACGTAGGTAGACGTAGTAGTGTGTAGTGGTATTGTAGTAGTAGTAGTGTAGTAGTGGTAATTGGTAGTAGTGGTGTGTGGTAGTAGTGGTTGTAGTAGTTATAGTAGTGTAGTATAGTGTAGTAGTGTAGTAGTAGTGAGTAGTAGTGTAGGCATGCAGTCGGGAGTAGTGTAGTAGAGTAGTGAGTAGTAGTAGTAGTAGTTTAGTGTAGTAGTAGTAGTGTTAGTAGTAGTAGTAGTAAATAGTAGTAGTATAGTAGTAGTAGTATAGTGTAGTAGTAGTAAGTAGTTTAGTTGTCTTTGTTGTTGTTGTTGTTGTTGTTGTTGTTGAAGTGGTTGCTGTTAACGTTTTGGTATTGTTTTAGTTAGATGTAGTTGTAGAAAAAATCAAAATAGAAACGAAACAACGAAAATAATATCAAAAACAAGAAAACAAACACAAACCTCTCTCTCTCTCTTCTCTCTCTCTCTCTCTCTCTCTCTCTCTCTCTCTCTCTCTCTCTCTCTCCTCTCACCACACACCCACAACACACACACACACAACAACCACACACACACACACACACGCACGCACACACACACACACACACACACACACACACACACACACCACACACAAACACACAGATCTAACCACCACCAACTGACCTGTCTTGTGATGGCGACCCGACTCCTTTCTTGTCCGGCGAAAGATGCAGCAGATGACCATCTCACCATGACGGCTATCAGCAGCGTCACCACCACGATGATGACGATGATGATGAAGTTGGGCTCGTTGAGGATGTTGGCCGAGGGGACGACCTCAGCCCTCGAGGGAATGGTGATGAAGAGCGGAGGCCGTGGCGGACTGGGGCTTGGAGCCCCCGTCACTGACCACCAGCAGGAGCTTGTGGGTCTTGGTCCTCGTAGCGGATCTCCCGGGCCAGGATGAGTTCTCCAGTCCCGTGATGACCTGGAAGGGCTGTTCCTGTTGCTGCCCGCCAGCGTGTACTCGAAGACCGTGTGGTCCTGCCCGTCCCGTCCTCTGCCCGGCCTTCAGGATGAGCGACCCCACCGTGGTGTTGTTGGGCAGGGTGAGGGTGTTGTTTGGCGGGGGTGGGGTTGGTGATGACGGGGGCGTGGTCGTTGTCGTCCAGGATGCTGACCATCCTGGGCCGAAGTCCTTGTAGTAGGACACCGAGGGGTTCTGCACCTCATAAGAAACGTGTACGAGTCGCGGATCTCGCGGGTCGAAATGTGGTTTGGAGGTCACGTCCCCGTCGTCTCGTCCCAGGAGAAGAAGCGGCTGCTGTCGTCGTCCGGGATGATGGTGTACATCATGCGGGCGTTGGCCTCCGAGTCCTCGTCCACGGCCTTGATCCTCCGCACATGGACCCCGGGGGCATGTTCCCATGATCTCCAGGAAAGAAGATGGGCTGGCTGAAGTGAGGGGGGTGGTCGTTCTGGTCCACGATCTTTGACACACGGTGGCCGAGGACGGACCTGGGTGAGGTGGGGGCGTTGTTCTGGGCCACGACGGGAAGGTGTACTCCTCTGTGCCTCTCTGTCGAAAATGGTCTTGGTGCTGAGGACGCCCGTCATGGGGTCGATGCTTGAAGTTGGTGCTGACGGGGGATGAGTTAGGTCACGCGTCCCAAATCCCCGTGTGGTTTGGAAACAGTTTCAAAAATGTTCCTGCTGTCCGAAACCTGAGGTTTTTGCCTCAAGATGTTGGTTCCGGGGTGGGCCGGGACGAACCCCGGGGAATGTTGCCCTGCTAAAAGTGGGTGTTGTTTGATGTCGATGACCTTCATCAAACGATCTGGTGGAGGAGGGGGTTCTTGTCGCCGTCACGGATTGATCGTCCCCTCCTTCGAGGCAAATTTTCGTGTCCAAGGAGGAGGAGGATGATTTTGTTTAACGTAGGTGACCTTGAACGTTCTAAACGAAAGTTGGAGTCAATCGATTCAAGGTTCCTTTCCTAGGGCACCGTGTCCTCTCAGAGACGGGATGTGTCCCATAAAAACTTGCCGGAGCTTCGTGTTCCAGGATGTCGGTGCCTTCAGCGACAGGTTGAGGATGATCTTGGGCATTGTCGTTGAGTCAACTATGTTCACAACCACATGGTGAAGAAGATTGGGGGAACTCCTTTGTTTGGCTTCGATCAGAAACCGAACCTCTGTTTTTTGTAATCCTGGGTGAGTTAACGAATTCGCCGTTGTTTCTGATTTGGAAATGGTCCCTAATATTGTCCCACCGGGCATCAGTTTGTAAGGATCTGTCCGTTGTCGTTGATTCTTTAAACCGACACCGTCAAGATGGGGTTGCATGAGGTTTTCGTTGACATTGACGGGTGTATTCGACGACATGAAAATAGGGCGTTGTCGTTCCTGTCCGAACGCTATATGATCGCACCGCCCAGACGTTGGGGGAGCCGCTGTCCGAGCCACGATCCTGCATAGTAAGAATCCTCCCTCTCGGTTAAATCTCATTGACCTTGATGTGAGGTCAGTCAGTCTTTCTTTCATTTTCAGACCTTAAATGAACATTTCGGAGGATGGTCTCGAAGTAGTAGGAGTGGCCGAGTTGGGGCCCACGGTCCGGGTCCGAGGACTGGTGTAAGGCGGTAGGGGCGGCATGTTTCCGGCACGAGAGGTCAACCTTTGGGGGAAGGGGGGGTTGTCGTTTTGTCCTCCACCTCACCACATTGGATGGAGGGGTGAAGCGAAGTGCCCGTGGGAGGTTTGCGGTACACGGCGATGTCCAGGTCTGGTGCAGTCCTTTGTTGCCGCACACGCTCTCCCGTCGATCCTCAGCTTGGTCGCACCCGCGTTGTCGTCACGGAAAAGTACTTGGCCTTGTCGTTCCTTGGTCGAACAGCTTGAAGGCGCAGGTCCTGGAAAATTTGGCTGCTGCCGCTTTGAAGAGGCCCGTGTTCCAGGGCGGTGTTGCCCCGAAAAAGCGGGTTTTGTTCTTCCCTGACGTTGTACACCAGCCTGTAGAAATCGTCTATCCCGGCTCAGAGCCCCGCAAGTGCCAGGATGTCTGCAGTAAGACGCTTTAGCACTGTCCTTGAGGGCGCCTTGTTCAGCTTTTTTAGTAGAAAAAAACACAACACAACACAAAAACCAACTAATTCTTGGAGATGTGTACGAGAAAAAAAAAGAGAAACAAAAAACTGCATCCTCAGTACTCCATTTCGTTCCTTCCTTGTTTCTAAACAATCCTTGGTATTATTTCGCAGGTCCAAACCTTTGAATCTCAAGTCGGGTAGGCCTAACTAAAAAAAAAATCCGTATTTTTGAAAAAGTTGGCAATTCCGGTTTGGTTTCGGAGATAACCGTTTTTACCATTGCTGGTAACGAAAGTCAAAACACAGTTGCGAAAAAAAAAACGTTGTTTTCGAAACGGGGATTCCCGCAGAAGTGCTTGGGGTCCCCGGTGGAATGGTCAGACAGACAGCAGGGAGTAGCGGGGAGTGGGGGTTTTGGGTTGGGGAGTGGAGGAAAACCCCCAGGGAGGAGGGGAGTGACCCCACCCGGCAGTAGGTGGAAACCTGTAACAGAGCGAGGAAGTGGTTGTTAGGATTCTCTGCGCCCGTGATCCCTTGCTTCAAACACCCCCGGATCAATATTGATCAACGAATCAATAGCCCTCCGCCAGCTCCATTTTTCGCTGCACACCGGGCTATCGCTGACTCGGCCCCCTCCTAGCCTCCCCGCTCCTCATTGCCCCCCTGTCTAAAAGCCCACCACCCTTAAAAAATTTCCCCGTTATCTCCAGCGTTTTAAAATTGTGAAAGAGCTAAATTTTGGAAAGGTTGCTCCCTTTCGCCCCTTGTTCCTGTTACGGCAACCTGAGATTAAAGATAGGAACTGCT
>CM060326.1:22610578-22615578 GCA_030674155.1 Stramonita haemastoma | reverse complement strand
AAGTGCACACAAATTAATGTATGTGTGTGTATGTGTGCGTGTGGGGGGATGTGTGTGTGTGTGTTGTGTGTGTGTGTGTGTGTGTGTGTGTGTGTGTGTGTGTGTGTGTGTGTGAGTGTGTATGAGTGTGTGTGTGTGTGGTATCTGTGTGTGTGTGTTCGTTTGAATATCTACCCACTTAAAAATGATTCTAGACAGTAAATGTTTTTGATTGTGAATACCTGATAAGTTGATAATGTATGTGAATGTGTTGTATGAGTGTGTTTAAACACTGAATTGTAGAATAGAGCTATTGCTTTTGCGTGCTCGCCCAAAAACGCACACGCACGCACACACACACACACACACACACACACACACACACACACACACACACACACACACACACACACACACACACACACACACACACACACACACACCACACACACAAACAAATAACATAACCCACACGCACATATCATCAACTTATCAGATATTCAGAACAAAAACACAACATAAAAAGAGCTGTCATAATAATTACGTCCCCTGCCCAGTGTTTGTAAATAACCAAACGCACCTAATCCACAAGTGGACTAGTGGACTATCCCACATCATTAATTTTCAGAGCTTGTTGTGGAACTCATTTCCCCCCAGTTGTGCATCAGTGACTGTGGGCAGGAGTCTGAAAGCAGCTCTCTCTCCCCTGACGCAGTGTGATGGACAGCTCTATTGACGGTACCGGTACACAACTGCTGACGAGCTGACAGCCTGCTTCACTCTCTCAGGGTCTGAGTGGGTTTTTCTTTCTTTGTGTGTTTGTGTGTGGGGTGGGGGGTGTATGCGTGTGTGTGTGTGTGTGTGTGTGTGTGTGTGTGTGTGTGTGTGTGTGTGTGTGTTTGTGTGTGTGTGTGTGTGTGTGTGTGTGTGTGTGGTGTGTGTGTGTGTGTGTGTGTGTGTGCTGTGTGTGTTGTATGTGTGTGTGTGTTACAGAGTGCTGGTAATTGATAAAGCGCACATGCACGTGTGTTTATGTGTGTGTGTATTTGTGTGTGAGTGTGTTTGTGTTTATGTGTCCGTGTGTGTGTGTGTGTGTGTGTGTGTGTGTGTGTGTGTGTGTGTGTGTGTGTGTGTGTGTGTGTGTGTGTTTTGTGTGTGTGTGCGTGCGTGTGTGGGTGTGGGTGTGTGTATGTGCGTGTGTGTTTGTTTTGTATGTGTGTTTGTGTGTGAGTGGTGTGTGTGTGTATGTGTGTGAATGTGTGTGTGGGTGCATGCGTGTGAGTTGTGTGTGTGTGTGTGTGAGGGTATGTGGGGGGAGGATGTGGGGGTGAGTGTGTGTTTGTGTGTGTCTGTGTGTCCGTGTGTGCGTGCGTGGGTAAGTCTTAAGTATTTATGCGTATGATTCCTGTAACACGTACATGAACACACACACACACACACACTCACACACGCGCGCGCGCATACACACACACACACACATACGACTTGTAATGTATGCATCAAAAGAACTGTTGTACCAGATAAAAACAATGCTTCTATGAATGTATCTAGATACTGTGATTATAGAGATATTCAACATTCTGACAAAATAACAAGAAAAAAAGGAACATACAAAAAATATAAAGAGATAGATAGATAGATAGATAGATAGATAGATAGATAGATAGATAGATAGATAGATAGATAGATAGATAGATAGATATATAGATAGGTAGGTAGGTAGGTAGGTAGGTAGGTAGGTAGGTAGGTAGGTAGGTAGATAGATAGATAGATAGATAGATAGATAGATAGATAGATAGATAGATAGATAGATAGATAGATAGATAGATAGATAGATAGATAGACGGACGGACGCACGGACGCACGGACGCACGGACGCACGGACGCACGGAGGGAGAGAGAGAGAGAGAGAGAGAGAGAGAGAGAGAGAGAGAGAGAGAGAGAGAGAGAGAGAGAGAGAGAGAGGAGAGAGAGAGAGAGAGAGAGAGATTTCATTTTCATTTATTCTTTTATATCGAGGATAATGGAATAAGCACTCTTGTGCTTTTTTACATCCGGTCCCAAGGTGTGTATGCAGTTTTGTAAATGTCATCTGTTCCCACCGGCACACGATGGCCTACTCTTACGAAAAGCGGAACCGGATTTGACGTGTGCGCAAGATGTTCTGCGTGCGTTCGCTCACGGGGCCTCGGTTTAAAGTCTCTTCAGGAGGACTTTTGGGGAGAGTGGAGTCGGCACTGATGTTAACTCCAGGAGAAAAATCTCCTCGATCGGACTCGAACCTGGGTCGTCAAATTGCGAGCGCAATGTTCTGACCACTAGGTTATCCGTCCCCCTTTGATAGGTTGATAGATAGATAGACAGACAGACAGACAGATAGATAGATAGATAGATAGATAGATAGATAGATAGATAGATAGATAGATAGATAGATAGATAGATAGATAGATAGATAATAAGACGGACGGACGGACGGACGGACGGACAGACAGACAGACAGACAGATAGACAGACAAGCAGACAGACCGATAGAGAGAACGAGATACAGAGACATAGAGAAACAGAGACAGAGATAGAGGAAAAAACGGAGAGAGACGGAATTACTGACAAGCAGACAGACAGAAAAAAACAAAAGACAGACAGAGTGAAAGACAGAGAGAAATGAGGCGAGGAAGAAACATTTCGGATATTGCAAAATTCATTTCCCACTCCATGCTGCAGTTTGGTTTTCTTTCATTTTCTTTTTTTTAATCCAATTTGTTTTCTGTTGTCCATGTTCTCTCTTCACTTCGTTTCATTCTTCAAATTTCACAACCCCCACCATTCTAGGTCACCCTGATTTTGTCACCATTTGTTCAAGGCTAGTAAATCGTATATAATGTCCGTTACCTGAAATTCAAAAATCATAACTTTAAAACACGAATCATACATGAACATTCAAATCATAACTTAAACACAGATCAAAAGAACATATATTCCATCGCCATACAGAAATGAATCTCCACTACACTTTCCTTACTCTGCTTAAAAAAAAATACAGAAACAGACATAAAACTTAAGCGAATCCGTTTTGATTATGATAAAGAACACCTGAGCAAGAAATATAATACTTGAAAACGAAATGCAGTCAATAGCCTCGTCTCACATCCCACACTCAGAGAAAAAAAACAAAAAACATACAGGTGGTGGTGGGGATTGTTGAGAGAATTATGATCACCCACCTGAAAGTAAAGTATCCCCTTCTAAAGATTAATGATGATAGCAGCATTAGCAGTGCACAAAAATCTAAAACGCAGTAAATAAGAAAGGGAATGAAACAAGAATTTCAACAGCACAAAATACATCTTCCCTCACCTAATCTTCGAAAGGTACACAGGAACATGTAGGTGATGCTTGTTAGAAGCTACAGACAGGTCGGCATTCTAAAGAATTGGGGGATATGGTGATCTGGAAATTCTTCTGTTCTTGAAGGTTTTTTGTGCGTTCGCAAGTTCATTGGGTGTGTGTGTGTGTGGTGTGTGTGTGTGTGTGTGTGTGTGTGTGTGTGTGTGTGGTGTGTGTGTGTGTGTGTGTGTTGTGTGTGTGTGTGTGTGATTTATTTTTTTTATTTATCTATTCATTCTTTTATATCAAGGATAATGGAATAAGCACGTATGTGCTTTTTACATTCAGTCCCCGTGTGTATGCAGTTTTGTAAATCTTGTCATCTGTTCCCACCGGCACACGATGGCCTTCTCTTTCGAAAAGTGAAACAGAATTTAACGTGTGCGCATGATGTTCTGCGTGCGTTCGCACACGGGGCCTTGGTTTATAGTCACAGCCGAAGGACTTTTTGGGGGAGTAGAGTCAGCACTGATGTTAACTTTAGAGGAAACATCCGCTAGAACGGGAATTGAACCCAGGTCGTCAAATTGCCAGCGCAATGTTCTGACCACTAGGCCATCCCGCCCTGTGTGTGGGGGGGGGGGAGGGGTGCGTGCGTGCGTGCGTGCGTGCGTGTGTGTGTGTGTGTGTGTTGTGTGTGTGACAGAGACAGAGACAGAGACAGAAAGACAGATATAAAGAGTGTGTGTGCACATATGTGACGCTCCACCACATAAGGAGTCGCACTGCACCTAAGGCCAATTTTTAGTTATAGACAAGTTATTAATCTGCAATAAAAAGGCTATTTAATGCAAAAAACAGATTGAAAATTGGACAATTCTGTGCAAAGTTATTACAAATTGAAATGATAAACTGCAGGATGGGACAAAATGAGAAACGGGCAAGTTTATTCTAGCAACAGGTTGTCCGAATGAGGGCATGGGTATTTTCAAAACACATTTAAAAGCAAAAGGAAAAACAATTATGCCTTGATATTTCATTACAAGGTAGAATAACGGATATAGTTTAATAATCGATCAAAATCTCAAAACTGATAACTTGACCCCCACCTGCCTTTAATGGCACCAAGTGCAAAATTGGGTAATGTGCTAAGCGACTCATTTCGTGGTGGAGCGTCACATATATCTCCTTTTTTGGCAGCGGTGGACAGGTATTGGTTGTATGTTGGCGGCTGCATTATATATAAAGTCATTGTTTGTTACAGTTTCCATAGCTATTCAATGAATAATTATGAGCCATGGATGTGTTTTCGGGTATCAGTATCAGCAATCTACCCCTAGCTTACTCATAATAACCCCTGGCATAACATGAGTAACCACCGTTATCAGAACCATAGCTACCCGTTAAAAAGAAGAAAATAAGATTCCTTATTGTAAACAATAACCAACAAGCACACAGCAGCAAGGACAATGACACTAAGAGTAAGAGCAACAGTAATAAAGACAACAGAAAAACAACAACAGGGGCAAGAAAAAAGACATTCCATTTTCTGTTCTTCAACTAAAAGAAACATTTGTTGTTGTTTGTTCTTTTACCCTCGCAAACTACCCTGGGGTGTACAGGCTCCAAATTCAGCAAAGGTTAAATGCCTCATAGACCCTTTCTCACATCTTTTCCTGACCAATTGTTCTTAATTC
>CM060326.1:22598078-22600578 GCA_030674155.1 Stramonita haemastoma | reverse complement strand
TTCTATTCTTGTACATGATCTCCCTAGTTGTTTGTCAACTAATACTCAAGTCGTTCAGTATGCTGATGATATCGCAATATGGATAAATACTTCAGTTAGGAAAAACACCAAAAAGAGAGTTACCAATTATGTTGAACATTTATATCAAGATGAATTAAATAAATTCTGTAGCTTTATGAAGGAAAATAAGTTAGAACTATCTGCAGAAAAAACATGTCTTGTGCTCTTTAATAATGGTGAAAATCCATCAAAATTACCAACCCTAAAATTAGAAGGAACAGTGCTTAAGTATAAACCATATGTAAAATTCTTAGGCGTAATTTTAACTAGAAAGTTGAGCTGGAAGATGCACATCGACCACTTAATAACCGAGGCTAGAAAAAGACTGAACTTTTTAAAAGTAATAAGTTTTCAGGCATGGAGTCAAGATACAAAAACACTGATACATTTGGCTCAATCTTTAGTACGCTCAAAATTAATCTATGGACAAGAAGTTTATTTTTCTGCTGCAGATTATCTGCTTAAAAAATTACAAAGTTTAGACAGTAAAGCCATAAAGATAGCACTTGGTGTTCCAACACATGCTAACACAGCTAATACTTATAAAGAAGCACATTTGTTATCTCTTTCTGATCAACGAAGATTGGCGGTATCAAAGTACGTGATTCGGAGTCTATCTATTCCGAATTCAGTAAAAGATGAAATACTTATGGATCAAGACACTGATTATCCAAAACGAGCATGCGATATTTCATTTCTGCTGCCAATTAAAAATTATACTAATTCATTAATGAAAGAAATTGGCATTGACATAGCAACGGTTCCAAATTTACCGATGGTTCCCCTAATGCCTCCGTGGGAACATATTTCAGCTAGCTTTGACATTGATTACACGGATGTAAAAAAGAATGAAGATCAAAATCTTCTCACTGTTGATGTAAAAAGCCACATTGAATGTAATTATTCCAATTATTTAAAAGTGTATACTGATGGATCTGTATTGGAATCAGGCAGAAGTGGCGCAGCATTTGTGATTCCTGCTTTAAAAGTACAAAAGTCGTTTCATTTAGGAGAACATTTTTCCATTTTTACGTCTGAATTATTTGCAATTTTTATGGCCTTGAAGTTTTTGTCTGATATGGCTCTTGATATTTGCCACATACTTTTTTGTGTTGATTCAAAAGCAGTATTGCAGGCACTAAATAATTGGCAAGGGAAAATAAGGACGGATATTATATTTGAGATTAAATTTTTGATACATTGTATTGCAAGTAGAGGGATTCAGATAACTTTATGTTGGGTCCCTTCTCACTGTGGAATTTATTGGAATGAGTTGGTTGATTCATTAGCAAAACAAGGTGCCTCTGATCGTAGTATTGAAACGTTTGATTCCAATCTTGTATTGTCCTCGTATGAAATTAGTGCAAGATTGATGAATAGAATGCATTCCAAAATGAAGACATCACATTTTAAACGTATTTCATGTTCACGTAAACTAGAAATTTTAATGTATAAACTGAGGTTGAATGCATGGAATACCAAATATTCTAAAAACGTGTCATGTTGCTGTTCTCAACCTCTTTCAATCCACCCACTTATTGTTTGATTGCCCAATTCTTATTGACCTTTTTAAAAGGAGAGGATTAGATATTAAAAAAAGATATGCCACTGTTCAAGAAGTTTTGTATGACTCTCAGCAGTTCATAACATCAGTTGCTGAGGTTATATATTCTTCCCCAGTAAGATCTCTTCTGTAGTTATACATATATATATATATATATATATATATATATATATATATATATATATATATATCTGAGAGAGAGAAAGAGAGAGCGAGAGAGAGAGAGAGAGAGAGAGAGAGAGAGAGAGAGAGAGAGAGAGAGAGAGAGAGAGAGAGAGAGAGAGAGAGAGAGAGAGAGAGAGAGAGAGGAATGCGGGTGTGTCTATATCACCAAGTAGTGAAGGACATTAAACAAAACAAAACAAAAACAGGTGCGCAAGAATACGAGCGCGCAAATGGATACACACATGCGTGCGCGGAAGAGTTCGAAAACACTAACACAGACACACGCACACGCACACCTACGCGCGGGGGAGTGGTTGCGTACATACATAACATCACAAAAGTTATATATACACACTCTCACTTTAAGATATTTCTTCCTGTGGTCATGTGTGTATACGTATACGAGTGCATATGCGTGTCTATTTGTCTGTCTGCCTTTCTGTGTTTGTCTGTCTGTCAGTCTGTTCGTAATCTTGTTTGATGTCTGCAAATCTGTAGGTATTTCTCTGGCCATCCCAAGGTGTTTTGATCCAGACTATGCCCTATATTAATCTCATACAGTCTACATTTTTCTCGTCTAGTGCTACACCCCCCCCCCCCTTCCCTACCGCACCAAACAAAGTTGCTATACATACATCAACTATTCTGCTTGAGGTCAACCACCGTCTGTGAATGCAGACATCACCACATGATTAGTTATTCAGACATGGA
>CM060326.1:22578078-22588078 GCA_030674155.1 Stramonita haemastoma | reverse complement strand
CCCAAACACTATCAGGTGGCCAGTAGGAAGAATTGCTTCCCTTTGACCATAGTGTTCGCCAAATGTGATGAAACTGTGTGTGTGTGTGTGTGTGTGTGTGTGTGTGTGTGTGTGTGTGTGTGTGTGTGTGTGTGTGTGTGTGTGTGTGTGTGTGTGTGTGTGTACGTGTGCTCGCGTGCTCGAGCGTGGTGTGTTATTGCTGTTTTTGTTGCTGTCTCTGCTCCTGGTTCCCATAATAATAAAAACTGCTATTTTCTGTAGATTGGCGAACCATTATCTTTCTAACTTATTTTCAGTATTTTTTCTGCAGCATGGTTGAATTATCTTCGAAATGTGGATGCATTGCCGTTAAACTTATGACCATAATGGTCGATATATGTAAAAGCAGTTTGATGATAATCGATGTAATATGTAATGATTGTAGTCAGCCATGTTCCTGCTCTGATGATATTTTAGTGAAACATTAAAATATGGACTGTCAACTGCTGGTTCGATCTCAACCTTTAAACAACGCTCCTTGTCCAAACAGTGGAATGGTGATTGCACGGTACTTAAATCGAATAATCCCTCCAGGGCTCCAATTTAATCAAACCAAAACAAAAGCAAAGACGCAATGGTTCCAGAATTAGAACAGAGATACTTGTTTCAATCAAAAGGTCTAGAACCATCAGTCGTAACACAGCCGGGTAAGAAGGAAAAGAGCACTAAAACACAAAACCCTTAATCGTTGAAGTAATACAACAACAATGAAACGAAAAATCGTTAAGATCTCGAGATTTAAGAGCTCTCTCTATGCGGTATCATTTCAAAAATAGCTCTTGGAAAAGTCAGACACAGACCATAATATATTTCTTTTCTTTTTTTTTCTTTTTTGGGTGGTGGTGGTGGTGATATGGGTCTCACCTGACGGGATGAGTAGGAACCTGATAGATCACCTGCTGATTAGCGGACAATGGAGATCATCTGTATTAGATTCGAGAGTACAGAGGGGAGCAGATGCCAACAGCGACCACTACCTGGTGAGGACCAGCTTCAAACTACGGCTCAGCACACACAGGAACAAGAACAGGGTGAAGCCAAAGATAAACGTGGATAGACTGAAGGACGAATAAGCAAAGAAAAAATACTGTGAGGCAGTGAAGAACAAGCTGGAAGAAAACAGGACAGAGAGTGAAGACATAGAGAAGATATGGGAGCAGCAGAGGAGTGCTTATGTCAATGCTGCAGAGGAGGTACTTGGATTCAGAAAAGGAAAAAGCAAACCATGGATCAGTGACAACACATGGAAGCTGATAAACGAGAGGAAGGAAATCAAGACCAAGACAGATAGCATCCGGTCAGAAAGGATTCGGAGCAGGATGAAGGAAAGGTACAAAGAAAAGGACAAGGAAGTGAAAAGGAGCGCAAGAGAAGACAAGAGAAAATGGATAGCAGAGAAAGCACAGAGAGCACAGCCTGCGGCGGAGAATGGACAACAGAAAGAAGCTTACAACATAGTGAAACAGCTGACAGGACAAGGTACAAGACAAGCGGCAGCAGTGAAGAACAAAAACGGAGACCTGCTAAAGAGTAAGGAGGCCAGACTAGAAAGGTGGAAGGAACACTTTCAGGAGGTACTCAACAGGGATACACCAGATGACCCACCACAAGAAGACGACGAGGAGAGAGAAGAACTAGATATTTCAATAGAAACCCCTACACTGCAAGAGATAAGAAATGCACTATACACCCTCAACAATGGAAAAGCACCGGGAATAGACCAAGTTACAGCAGAGATGCTGAAAGCGGACCCAGAGAATACCAGCAAAGAACTGAAAAGAATATTTGACCTCATATGGGAGAAAGAAACTGTTCCCACGCAATGGACAAAAGGACTCACCTGCAAGATACCAAAGAAAGGCAATCTCCAGGACTGTGGAAACTGGAGAGGAGTCACACTACTGCCACTGGCCAGCAAGGTGCTGAGCAGGATCCTGGTCAGCAGGATACAAGCAGGAGTGGATCCATCACTAAGAAAGGAACAAGCCGGCTTTAGGAAAGGGAGAAGAACAACGGAACAGATATTCATCATCAGGAACATCTTAGAACAAGTCAACGAATGGAATGCAACAATGTACATCCACTTTGTAGATTTTGAAAAGGCCTTCGACTCCATACACAGAAACAGTCTTTGGATCATCATGCGCCAGTATGGAATCCCTGGGAAATTGATCAGGATGGTTAAGTCCCTTTATGAGGACTTTCAGTGCGCTGTCATAGATGAAAATGAAACAACAGACTGGTTTCCGGTGATTACTGGAGTGAAGCAGGGGTGCTGCATGTCTGGATTCCTTTTCCTGTTGGTGATTGACTGGGTCATGAAGAAGACGACAGAGGGCGAAAGAACAGGGATCAGGTGGAATTTCACTACCATGCTAGAAGACCTCGACTTTGCAGATGACCTAGCCCTTTTATCATCGGCCATGAACCATCTACAGCAGAAAACAGCCAAGCTAGAAACAATGCTGCTAAAGTAGGCCTGAGGATGAACGACAAGAAATGCAAAGCGATAAAAGCCAACAGCAAGAGCAAGGAGAAGCTGAAAGTCAGGGGGAACGATGTCGAAGTGGTGGACAGCTTCACCTATCTAGGGGCCAACGTGACGAAGGATGGAGGAAGAACATCAGATGTCAAAAGAAGGATAGCCTTGGCGAACACCCAGTTCAAACGCCTGTCTAACATCTGGAAAGCTGGAGACATCGGCAGCAAAACCAAAACCTCCCTCTTCAAGAGCTTGGTACTCTCAGTACTTTTGTATGGATGTGAAACCTGGAAGCTCACAAAAGGAGAAGAAGAAAAACTGGACACCTTCCAAACCAAATGCCTCCGGAAGATTCTTAAGATTAGATGGCAACAGCACATTTCCAACAAGACAACCCTTCAGATGGCAGGGGCAGGGAAGATAAGTACAGAAATAAGAAGAAAGAGATGGAATTGGATTGGCCATGTCCTAAGAAAAGATCAGAAGAATGACTGTGCTGTGGCCCTCGGATGGACACCAGAGGGAAGAAGGAAGAGAGGCCGCCCAAAGACAACCTGGCGAAGAATGGTGGAGGTGGAGCGGAATGCTGCTGGATGGAGCTCTTGGAGCGCAGCACGCAGCGAAGCGACAAATCGCAACCAGTGGAGAAATGATGTCCAAGCCTTATGTGCCTTCTGGCACGGAGAGAATTAAGGTTAAGGTAAGGTAAGGTGGTGGTGATATTTGTATATTAATCATTATGTATATAAAGCATCATATATATATATATTATTATTATTAGAAAGAACAGGAAGAACGAGAGTGGAGTTACTTTTGCATAACAATGTGCAAAGTGCTATTGAAGTATGCTCTGACTTCAACGCTTTAGTCGGCGGTACGGGGTGTGCCTTGTGTATGAGTGAACTTGTTAACAATCCTGAGGTTATTTTTCTTCTTTTTGTCATTTTTCTCAGTATCTGTTTTCTTGTACGTTTGTTTGCTTGTTTAGTTGTGTAACCTGAATAAAACAACTGATAATAATTATACTCTCATTCCTTGCGTTCGGATTCGTTTTCCCTAGATCAGCAACTGCAGTAGCATCAGCAGCAGCAGCAGTAGTAGTAGCAGTAGTAGTAGTAGCAGTAGTAGTAGTAGTAGTAGTAGTAGTAGTAGTAGTAGTAGTAGTAGTAGTAGTAGTAGTAGTAGTAGTAGTAGAAGTAGTGGCAGTAGTAGTACTAGTAGTACTAGTAGTGCTAGTAGTACTAGTAGTACTAGTAATGAGAGTCTGTGGAATCATTACATTATCTGTCGACCTACGTATACGATTGTCGCTATACGATGTAGGGACTACTGAGTTATCATGTTCTAATTTTTTTTTATGCTATAATGTCAAAAGCATGTGTGTGTGTGTGTGTGTGTGTGTGTGTGTGTGTGTGTGTGTGTGTGTGTGTGTGTGTGTGTGTGTGTGTGTGTGTTTGTTGATTGAAATAATTATCCCCCCTTCCCCCAGCTTTGAACATGTAGATGGACTGAGTCTGTTATTTGATGGTGTAGCTTTATCATCCGAACATGAACACATAGATGACTCACTTAACTGGTCTTCGTGCCATGTATATGTCAGCAAACAAGTATTTTGTCTGTATACTGTTACTGTACAATTATAGTCAGTGATACGTGATGTTCATGACCTCGTGATTGGATTCTTGTTGTTGTTGTTGTACTTCTTCTTCTTCTTCTTCTTCTTCTTCTTCTTCTTCTTCTTCTTCTTCTTCTCTCTTCTTCTTCTTCTCTTCTTCTTCTTCTTCTTCTCTCTTCTCTCTCTCTTCTCTCTCTCTCTCTCTCTCTCTCTCTCTCTCTCTCTCTCTCTCTCTCTCTCTCTCTCTCTCTCTCTCTCTCTCTCTCTCTCTCTCTCTCTCTCTCTCTCTCTCTCTCTCTCTCTCTCTCTCTCTCTTTATTTACAAAACCAGCAAACTACTGGAATGGAATAGAAACTTGAAGGGTCAACGTGACTAAACAATACTGGAATTCAAATCAACAGCTTTACCGTGATAACTACCTTAATGCCAATTTAATGTAAAATGTATATACGTTACAAATGTTTTCTCTTAGTCTAGTATGTGCGTTTGGTTTGCTATGATTGTAAAGTGCTTTCCTGTTTCCCGCCTTGCCTTATTTGCATGAAGGTCAGTGGGTTGGTGTACAGCAAAATGCATGGAATGGTGTCTAATGTAGAATGTTAACAATTTTACATTCAAGGACAAAAAAAAAAAAAAAGACAAAGAATGACATTATTATTTGCAAATATTGTTTTGTTGTATATAATCAGAAGGAAGAAAAAATACTTAAGTGTTGAGATGAGTCTAGCATCATAGAACGAAAACAAAAATCCTTTCATTGTGATAGAACTAGCCATAAAGTATGGAATAATATTCTTCTCGTTCTTGTATGTACTCATGAACTCTGATAATACTAGGAAAGTAAAAATTAAGCAAAACTGAATTTAATCTGCTTCTTTGAACTGTTAACGTACACTGAAAACACATATGATTTGAATGTTGATTACTGTGTATTATGTACTGCTTTATATCGTGATGCTTTCCCAAATCTACTGTGCATTGTATTGTGGCCCAAGGCCGATGTGCAATTAAATCATTTCAGTGTTCAGTGTTCAGTGCTCTCTCTGTCTGTCTGTCTGTCTGTCTGTCTGTCTGTCTGTCTGTCTGTCTGTCTGTCTGTCTTCTCTCTCTCTCTCTCTCTCTCTCTCTCTCTCTCTCTCTCTCTCTCTCTCTCTCTCATCTCTCTCTCTCTCTCTCTCTCTCTCTCTCTCTCTCTCTCTCTCTGTCAATAACAGACAGTACTCAACGACATAAACAAAACAAACAAAACCAAAAAACAACATAATCAGCACATGTAATACTCATAGATCTTCCTCTAATCTTATCATCCCTTTGTCGCTAGTCATTCAATCGACAGTAGTCAGTCTGGGCTGAAAATGGCGACATGGAGAAACGAATGCCGTAGGTTTGTATTAGTTTACTCCATTTCTGTCATTATCTCCTTATGATGAGCTACAGGATATGTGATCACAGGCTCAGACAATGGTCGTTCCAGCCATCTGAAAGAGATTTCACTACGTCTGCATATAGCATTCTTGGCATCAAAATAGTACCAGACTGAGAGAATGATTAGACTGTGACATTTGATGTGTGCGAAAAAAAAAGAAAAAAAAAGGTCATTGTTATTAATACTTTTGTACGTCTCTGTTCTTACCTGTTCTTTTTCAGCTATCCTGTTGTTTTTCTTCTTCCTTCTTCAACATTATTTTCTTCATCCGTTCTCTGTCTCTGTGTGTCCGTCTGTCTGTCTCTCTGTATGTCTGTCTGTCTGTTTGTGTGGCTGTCTGTCTGTCTGCCTGTCTGTCTGTCTGTTTGTCTGTCTGTCTGTCTGTCTGCCTGTCTGTCTATCTGTCTGTCTGTCTGCCTGTCTGCCTGTCTGCCTGTATGCCTGTCTGCCTGTCTGTCTGTGTCTTTCTCTGTCTCTTTATCTCTCTCTCTCTGCAGGATCTGACCTCCATATTGAAATATGCATGTTTACAGATTAAGATTTGGACACCTGGACACCGTTTGGCTTTGAAAATGCTGTATTGTACCTCCTTCAGTACGTGGCCATAGCCTAAACTGAACAAACCATTTCGAGTTCTCTCTCTCTCTCTCTCTCTCTCTCTCCCTCTCTCTCTCTCTCTCTCTCTCTCTCTCTCTCTCTCCTCTCTCTCCTCTCTCTCTCTTCTCTCTCTCTCTCTCTCTCTCTCTCTCTCTCTCTCTCTCTCTCTCTCTCTCCTCTGTAGACGTGTTCATCTAAGGAGAAACATGTATGAAGCTGATGCATACCGTATGGGTCATCGGTCAGTCAAACCGACCAATGTACCACTCAGAACACACCGCTGTCATTCATGGTCGGGTTGTCTGCTCCTTTGCATGCTCCAAGCTGCTCTGGCTAGTAAAATTATTTGTTCAATATTGTGCTTATATCAGTAGTGTTCTTTTAAAAAAAAGAAACTTTTTTGTTGTTGGCGGGGGGGGGGGGGGGGGGAACCGTGAAAGACTTTCATCTTTCGGATGAGACTATAAACCGAGGCCCCGTGTGCAAACGCACACACAACATCTTGCGCACACGTTAAATCCTATTCCGCTTTTCGTAAGAGTAGGCCATCGTGTTCCGGTGAGAACAGGTGACATTTACAAAACTGCATACCACACGGGGAATGGATGTAAAAAAAAAAAAGCATATGGTTGCTTATTCCATTATCCACGATATAAAAGAGTAAAATGAAATAAAATAAAAATAAATAGATAAAATAAAAATAAACTCTTCATGTATAGCAATGAGTTCCAGATCAATAAATTATCCCTGTATAGCAATCTTTCTAAAAGTAAATTTTCTGAGGAATAAACAGCATGAAAATTAAGAATCTGATTTGTTAGAAAACATAATAATTTATAATTATTTTTATCCCCCAAAAAACTTTGTGGGAAGTTTGCAGTAGTTATAAAACAACTATCTAAGAAGCTGTTGTTTTAATATCATGTCATGTTTTTAGTTCTTTCATCTTTCCACCCTTAAAACAGGCATATCCTAGTGGTTTTCTTTAATCTCCTTAGTTAAGCAATGGACCGACAGCTTACAGTTTAACATTGAAACCAGCGGTCATGGCACAGTGGTTAATGCACTATAGTCCTGGCTAGAAGGCTTTGAGCTCAAGTCCCGTAAGGTTCATAACGTTTGAGAATTCTGGCTGACTTCTACCTAGAGGAAGTTTGCTATAGACTCATGGGGAAGACAGCTACCATGCAATAGAGTACCATCCATTTTACATAAGCGATTTTCAGGTTGTTGCTTAAATTACATGAGGAACTCTGAAAACGTATGTGTGTCCGATGTCTGAAGACTAGGCCAGGATATACTAGGATGATGGAAGGTATGCCAAGTACTCAAGTCTGTTGCATCTCTGTAGCTTTATCGCTGTATCACCCTTCTGTTTCTATCTTTGTCTCTGTCTCTGTCTCTGTCTCTATCTCTGTCTGTGTCTGTGTGTCTGTGTGTGTGTCTGTCTGTGTGTCTGTCTGTGTGTCTGTCTGTGTGTGTGTGTGTGTGTGTGTCGTGTCTGTCTGTCTGTCTGTCTGTCTGTCTGTCTGTCTGTCCTCTCTTCTCTCTCTCTCTCTCTCTCTCTCTCTCTCTCTCTCTCTCTCTCTCTCTCTCTCTCTCTCTCTCTCTCTCTCTCTCTCTCTCTCTCTCTCTCCTCTCTCTCCTCTCTCTCATCTATCTTCATCTATATCTATCTATCTATCTATCTATCTACCTCTATTTTATCTCTTTATCTCTCTATCTACATATCTCTTTATCTATCTATCTCTTTATCTCTCTATCGATCTATCTATCTATCTCTCTATCTATCTCTCTATCTATCTCTCTATCTATCTCTCTATCTCTCTGTATCTCTTTCTCTCTTTCTATCAAACTGTCAGTAAAGGAAACAGCAGTCAGGCAGCTTTAGCTAACCAGACAGAAGGAAGAGGTCAATGATAAAGGAAAGAAGAGGGGAAGAGGGGAAGAGAGGAACAAGATTAAGCTTGCCCTAAAAATTTGATATTTCTCCCCTTTCTCTTTCAGAGGAGTGGAACGGACAGTGACTGAGCCTGTGATCATAGATTGTGTGGCTCATCAGGTGAAACTTGTGACAGAAATAGTGTATAATATATACCTATACACAGCTACATCGTGTGATTTCCCGGGTATCCATGTCGTTTTGATTCTGTTGTCAGCCAACCTTGAACCCTGACCTAAATTGAAACAAAAGCTATGTATGTACATCTATCTATCTATCTATCTATCTATCTATCTATCTATCTATCTATCTATCTATCTATCTATCTATCTATCTATCTATCTATCCATCCATCCATCCATCCATCCATCCATCCATCCATCCATCCATCCATCCATCCATCCATCCATCTATCTATCTATCTACCTATCTATCTATCTATCTATTTATCTTTCTATCTATCTATCTATCTATCTATCTATCTATCTATCTATCTATCTACCTACCTACCTATCTATCTATATGTATGTTACACAGAGAGAGAGACAGAGACAAAGAGACAGAGACAAAGAGACAGAGACAGAGAGACAGACAGACGGACAGACAGAGACAGTAGATAAGCAGACAGGCAGGCATATCGATAGACAGAAAGAGACAGAGAAAAAGAAGTACAGAGACATAGAGACAGATAGGCAGAGATAAACATACAGACTTAGAGACGGATACAATGATGGACAGACAGGGTCAGATAAGGACACAGACAGATAGATACAGAGAAAGAGACATACAGGAAGAGAGAGAGAGAGATAACAAATTTTTGAACAAATTTTTCACACCTGTTCAGTCTTGAGCTCTTTTGTTCAGCTTTCTAATTTTGGTGCTCATTCCCTGTTGTTAGGCCTTGACTTTTCAGTTTGCTAAATCAGACTTACCTTTATTTTCTGCCAGGTAAGGTGCAATAGAGAGAGAGAGACAGACAGACAGACAGACAGACAGACAGACAGACAGACAGACAGACAGACAGACAGACAGACAGACAGACAGACAGACGACAGACAGGCAGGCAGACAGAGACAGAGACAGAGAGAGAGAGAGAGAGCGCTAGCGAAAAGTAGAGACAAGACTTGTTAAATACAGACACTAAGACATACAGACATGGATACAAAGACTGCTAAATACAGACACTAAGACATACAGACATGGATCCAGACACATACACACACATACGAAAGAGGAGCTAGCTAACACAACCATAGAATAAGAACGACAACCCAACATCTGAGAATAGTTTTCACCTTCAGTCATCGACCTTTGAATTATACCACTGGCATGGTAACATGGTACGTCTGAAAGAGACAGAAATACATTTTACTATGAGGGACATGTTTGATCTTATGGCTCAGAACGGGTGTCACCAGTAGACTAAGACTGTGAGTGTAAGACTGACAGATAATTATGTCTGCAGTTCCAGATATGGATTGCGACATGCACATCATATTTCGATAAGAGTCGTCTTCAATGAGAAGGGTTTTTTATTTTTTTAATTTTAATGTATCCATATCATTTTATTTCTGTTGCCAGCCAACCTTGAACCCTGACCTAAATTGAAACAAAAGTTATGTACGTATATCTATCTATCTATCTGTCTATCTATCTATCTATCTATCTATCTATCTATCTATCTATCTATCTATCTATCTATCTATCTATCTATCTATCTATCTATCTATCTATCTATCTATCTATCTTTATCTGTCTGTCTGTCTATCTATCTATCTATCTATCTATCTATCTATCTATCTATCTATCTATCTATCTATCTATCTATCTACCTACCTGTCTGTCTGTCTGTCTGTCTGTCTGTCTGTCTATCTATCTGTCTGTCTGTCTGTCTGTCT
>CM060326.1:22547380-22572978 GCA_030674155.1 Stramonita haemastoma | reverse complement strand
GGTAAAAAAAAATCATTGGAAAATAAAGACTTTTCCCTTTCTTTTTAACACAATCATTACAATACTTTGTTACAACCAAGAAAAAAAGGGGAGAGAGAGACACCCCACACAAAACAACACACACAACACACACCAAACGCCAACACAATTTTATTTTACGGGGGTAATATAAAAAATTTACAATACTTTTTTTTCACTATCCCCAAAGAGAGAAGGGAAGGGGGAGAGGGAAAGGGAAGGGAGGGGGAAAAAGAGAGAGAAGAGAGAGGGGAAAAGAGAAGAAAGGAGAAGAGAGAGGAGAGGGAGAGAGAAAGGGGAGAGAGAGAGAGAGAGAGAGAGAGAAGAAGAGAGAGAAGAGAAGAGAAAAAGAGAGACAGACAGACAGACAGACAACAGACAGACAGACAGACAACAGAAAGAAGACAGACAAAAACAAACAGACAACAGAAAACAGAAAGACAGAGACAACAAAAGACAACAACAGAAAACAAACAGACTAATGACATACAGACAGATAGAGACAAATAAAACAGTCAGAGACAAAAGAAAGAGCGAAGACAGAAAGGAAAGAATTAAACACACAAACAAAAAGGAAAGAAAAGCACACACAAACCCAAACCAAATTGTTGGGAAAAAGGAACACCACAACGAAAAGAGGCACTTGTTTCCTTTCAAACATTCAAGATTCCATTAAACCTCTCTGTCTGCTGTCTGTCTTCTTCTTCTGTCGTCCTCTGTCTGTCTGTCCCTGTCTTTCTGTCGTCCTGTCTGTCTGTCTTCCTGTCTGTCTCTCTCTCTCTCTCTCCCTCCCAATCCCCCTTCCTCTCTCCCTCCCCTCCACCTCTTCTCGTCTCTCTCTCTCTCTCTCTCCTCTCTCCCCTCTTAATCCTCTCAAACTATTTTAAAGAGTTTTTCAAAAAACAAGAGTCATCAAATCAATCAATGTGTAAGCTTGTTTTTGCTCGTTTAGAAAAAAAGATTTTACATTCAAACGCAGGCTAAAGAAGAAAGTTTCGGTTTCAAGCATTCTGATTTACTGTTGAAGAGATTCGGGTTTCTTTTTTTACTTTTCCCCTCCCCCCCCCCCCTTTTTTTTCTTGTTGGGGTTATTTTTCCCCATTTACTTAGTTTCTAAGAGCAGAGCACAGCTGAATGGCTGTACAAGAAGAAAACTTTCCTCGTTTAATCTTCTCCTGACTCCCCCCCCCTCCCCGCCACACACACCTGTCTGTCTGTCTGTCTGTCTGTCTGTCTGTCTGTCTGTCTCTCCCTCTCCGTCTCCTCCCTCCCCCCCCTTACCACAAGAACACACAAAAAAAACACAAACACACTTTTTGTCCGTCATTGTAAGTGTGTCTATTTGTGTGTGTTGGTGTGTGTGTGTGTGTGTGTGTGTGTGTGTGTTGGTGTGGGTGTGTGTGTGTGTGTGTGCGCTTGTGTTGCGTGCGTGCGTGCGTGTGGTGTGTTGTGGCAGGCGGGATGCGTGCGTGCGTGTGCGTGCGTGCATGTGTGTGTAGAATGTGCTGGTGTGCGTGCGTGCGTATGTGTATGTGTGTGTGCGTGTGTATGTATGTGTGTGCGCGCGCGCGCGCACGTGCGTGTGTGTGTGTGTGTCCGCAGTTTTTTTTGGTTGTGTCTCCCTTTGTCTACCTACTGTCATTCTGTCTGAGACTGTCATCTCTAAGTCTGTCTTTCTCCTTCTTTCTCTCTCTGTCTTTCTTTCTCCCCCCTCTCTGTGTGTCTCTGTCTGTCTGTCTGTCTGTCTGTCTGTCTGTCTGTCTGTCCTGTCTGTCTTCTCTCTCCATTCTTTGATTGATCCAGTCTGCGTTCCGTCACCTGTTTGTGTAGGAGGCAAAAACTCTCCTCCTTTAATCTAGAATGAAAGTCACTTCGTGCTGGCAATGCAGGCCACCCCACCCCACCTTCCCCTTTTAGCCTTTCTTGTTCCCCCCCCCCCCACTACCCCCACCATCCTCTCCCCCCCTTTTTTTTCACTCCTCTCCATAACCCCCTCTCCCTCTCTCTCTCTCTCACCTCTCTCTCTCCTCTCACTCCTCTCTCTCTCTCTCCCCTTTTCCTCTCTCTTCTCTCTCTCTCCCTCCCTCCCTCCATCTCCTTTTTCTCCCTCCCTTTCTCCCCCCACCCCCTCCCCTCTACCTTTCTCCCCCCCTCTCCTCTCTCCTCTCCTCCCTTTCTCGCTCTCTCTCTCTTTCTCGCTCTCTCCCCCCTCTCTCCCTCCTTCTTTTTCCCCCCTCTCTCTCCCCCTCCCCTCTCTCTCTCTTTATGATCCATCACTAACCTAAAGTAAACATTAAAAGCTAGAAAGGCATTCTTTTTTTTTTCTTCTACAAACTATACAAAGTAAACTATTGTCATTGTCTCTCTCTGTCTCTCTCTGTCCCTGTCTCTCTCTGTCCTCTCTGTCTCTCTCTTCTCTCTCTCTGTTCTCTCTCCCTCTCTCTCTCCTCTCTCTCTCTCTCCCTCCATCCTCTTTCTCCCTCCCTTTCTCCCTCCCACTCTCTCTCTCTCCTTCTCTCCCCTTCCCTCTCTCTCCTCCCCTCCCTCCTCTCTCTTTCTCCCTCCTTTCTCCCCCCCACTCTCTCTCTCTCTCTCCCTTTCTCGCTCCTCTCTCCTCTTTCCGCTCTCCTCCCTCTCTCTCTCTCTCTTTCTCCCTCTCTCTCCCCCTCCCTCCTCTCTCTCTCTCATGATCCATCACTAACCTAAAGTAAACATTAAAGCTAGAAAGGCATTCTTTTTATTTCTACGAAACTATACAATAAAACTATTGTCATTGTCTCTCTCGTCTCGTCCTCTCTCTGTCTCTCTCTGTCTCTCTCCTCTCCCTCATCTCTGTCTCCCTCTCTCTCTCTCTTCCCCCCCCCCCCCCCCCCCCCCCCCTCTCTCTCTCTCCTCTCTCTCTCCCCTCATGATCCATCACTAAGCCTAAAGTAAACAAAGCTAGAAAGACATTCTTGTTGTTTCTTCTACGACAAGACAGATATCCTTTCATATTTAAACAGAAACAGATTTTTTTTCCCGGTTGGAAATGACGGTTTGGGAAACGTAACAAGACCAAACAGTGGACACGATGATGGCGACGGAAGAAATTAAAAGAAAGCAAACGCACAATGGGTCTAAAAGTTTGGCCCAAAAGGCAACACACGCGATAACTGAGTGTCTGGCGGGACAGGAGGGTGGGGGTTGGGGGGTGGAGGGGGGGGGGCGGCGGAGGATTCGGACTTCGAAATGAGAGCTCCGTGTTAGGCCTGTTACAGCATGTCCAGGATTTTTTTTATTCTTTTTTTCTCTGGCCTTAGCTCATTACATGTGTTTTTGGAGGATTGATGCGGTTTAAGTGAAACTTTACTCTCAAAGTACTCGAAGAAGAAGAGAAATACTGTGTTAAACCCACAACGTTGTAATAATCCCACTGCAAATATTTTACGCTATACTCACATACTACACCACTCATTTAAAACCAGGTGGATGAGTAAGACAGTGCATACTCTGGGAACCCTCTAGTATATAAGCTGAAGAACTCCAAACAACAACAGCAGCAGCAGCAGCAGCAGCAGCAGCAGCAGCAGCAGCACAACAACAACAACAACAACAACAACAACAACAACAACAACAACAAGTCTATACCCACCCGTACTCCTATTTCCACCCCGCCAAAATAAAAAAGGAAAAAAAATGCAGACTATAAATGGATAGGATTAGAAGAAGAAGACTTCCATGTTTTTTTTTCTGTTTTTTTTTCAAATAGCTTTGCTTCGGAGCGTAGCTCCACGTAGGGCGAAATTGGGAATGAACAAAGTGTGGGTGGAAGAAAAGGAAGACAGAAAAAACAAGGAAAAGAACAAAAATGGTAGCCGGGTAAAAAATGAATAAAAGAATAAAACAGACAAACAGACTGACAAACAGGCAGACAGGCAGAGAAACAGGCTAACAGATACACAGGCAAGTCAGCAAGCAAGCAGACAGGCAGGCAAATGGACAGAGAAAGACAAACACGCATGGCTAAACAATTTTGATCAAAGAGTGTTCTTTTATTTTTCAACAAAGCATTGAACCACAAATATATATTAAACAGGTGTGTTTATCATTGTGGTTTTTTTTGTTGTTGTTGTTCTTCTGTCTTTCATTGTTTCCCTTTCTCTTCTTTCTCATCCTTTTTTTCTTGTGGTTTATCGTTTCTTTTCTTCTTTTTTTTTACCTCTTAATAACTTTTTTTTTTTTATACCTCTTTATCTCTTCTTTTTCTGTCATCCTACCTCCCCCCCCCCCTCTCGTTGTCTTTCTTGTTACTTTCCATCCGTTCTTTCACTGCCTTATTTATTTCTTCCTTCCCTCCATCCTTTTCTTCTTTAATTATTTTTCTCGTCCTTCTTTCTTGTTCGTTCGATATTTCCTCCCCTTTCTTTGATTCTCTTTTGTGTAGTTTTATTTTTCTTTCTTTCGCTTTTATAGTTTTTACACCATTATTTTTTTTACTGGTTAAAGTTTACAGAAATATCAAAACTATACAGGTTTATAACTCTAAAAGATTTTTGCGCTTTTCTTTATATCACTCTTTTCTTTTCTTTTCCTTTTTTTTTATACATCTTTTTTTTCTTTTTGGTCCTTGCCTTCTGTTTTCGTTTAATTTTCCCACCAAGAAGTGCGGTCGACGTTTCTCTATTCTCTCTTTTTCTGTCGAATCTTTTTTCCGTTTGTTCTTCTTCTATTTTTCTCAGATATATTTCTTTTCCTTTTCGATTAGCGAATTCTTTACGGAGTTGTAAAGTTCAGCGCTTGTTTATCTTAAAGACATTCTCTTGTCTGTTAGTCCGTTAGCATGCCTGCCTGCCTGTCTGTCCGTCAGTCTGTTTGTCTGCCTGTCTGTCTGCCTGACTTTCTGTCTGTATGACGAGAGAAGAGAGGAGAGAGAGAGAGAGAGAGAGAGAGAGAAGAGAGAGAGAGAGAGAGGAGAGAGAGAGAGAGAGAGAGAGAGAAGAGACAGAGAGAGAGACAGAACAGAGACAGAGACAGAGAGAGACAGAGACAGAGACAGACAGAGAGAGAGAAGAGTGAATGACTAAATAAATAAGTAGATGAATGAGGGAATAACTAAGCAAACATAAATGTACAAACGAATTACGATTTATAGCGGCTTTAAAAAATCATCAGACCATTAGACATGATTGCCGTCAAACAAAAGAGAGCGACAGACACATACTGACATGACACGGTATAAAGAAAAGACAGACCTACGATGTGACATACAGACAAATAAACTTAGACACAAAAAAGATAAGCTGACACACACACACACACACACACACACACACACACACACACACACACACACACACACACACACACACCACACACACACACACACACACTCGTCAAAAGTCACTAATAGTGAACAGACGTTAAATCAAAGACAAAAACACAACAAAACAACAACAACGACAACAACAACACACACGCACGCACGCACACGACACACACACACACACACACACACACACACACACACACACACACACGTCTTGCAGACCCTGTTGTTCAGACCAGACCTGAGCCCAAGTATTAAACAACCCCGTATTACGTATTTCTTCTAGCTGACAAAGCAAAACAAAAAACAAAAAAAAAGAGGCACTCCTCTTAATTAAGGCAGGTAGGCAGGCAGGCAGACACACTAAGCCATCCACTGAGCTAATTCATCGCAGGAGGTTTAAAAATTCAGAAAAATACAAAACCCCAATACTAACAATAGCTGTCTACACCGAGCAACGTACTGATTTAATCCACCTTTGTTTAAAAAAAAACAAAAAAAACCCACGATCATCCGACGAGAATGTATGACCGAAACAAGAGTCTTTGTTTCCCCTCTACTCTCGTATGACAAAAGGGGAGAAAAAAATAAAGAAAAAAAATGGCTGGTGATTTTTCAGGGTATTTATGACACACCTGCGTCTACTTACACCACCACTCCCAGCTGCCCTTTGCTTTGTTTCATTGTCTGGTACTACTGCTATTATGGTCACAGTCACGAGAAACAGAAAAAAAAAACCCAGCAATTAATAACAAGAATTGTGTTAGCGAGGAGAGAAGAAGAGAGAGAGAGAGAGAGAGAGAGGAGAGAGAGAGAGAGAGAGAGAGGAGAGAGAGAGAGAGAGGAGAGAGAGAGGAGTGGAGAGAGAGGAGGAGAAGGAGAGGAGAGAGAGAGAGAGAGAGAGAGAGAGGAGAGAGAGGGAGAGGGAGAGAGAGAGAGAGAGAGAGAGAGAGGAGAGAGAGAGAGAGAGAGAGAGAGAGAGCTTAGTACGGAGAAGCATGTCTTTAAGTATTCACAAATGCACTTCCATACATGACTAACATCAGTCTGCTATCACATACATCATCATCATGATACACATCATCATTATCATCATCATCACATCATCATCATATCATCATCATCACATCACATGCATCAGCACACGCAGCGCACACAGTCACGTATGTGTGTACAACATTGTTCCACAACGAAATTCGTTTTCGTTATTCTCACCAACGAACATCATCGTCATCACGATTACACACACACACCACACACACAACACACACACACACACACACACGCGCCGCGCGCGCGCCGCGCGCGCACGCACCACACACACCACACAAACACCTACACTCACCCCCCCCACACACACACACACAACCCCAACCCCCCCTCCCCCCCCTCCCAACACACACACACCACCAACACCAACACCAACACACACCTCACTCACCAAATTATTATTATCCTGCGTGGCCGGGATGGGAGAGGTGAAGACGGATCCCAGGGATCCGCTAGTGTCAGGATCCCCCTCCTTCTCCGGATCCTCCTCCAGGGAGAAGCTCACCTCCTCTTTTGCCCTTCTTCTCCAGGCCAGGGGGGGACCCCCCGCGGCGCCGTGTAAATGGGACCGGCCAGGTCGTTGGGCTCTCCTGCGGGAGGAGGGAGTGGTGCTCACCCCTGGGCTGCCTGGTACATCTTGTCTTTGACTGCCCAGGGGAACATCGGTGGGTATGATATTGTTGGTGGGTGTTGTTTTTGTTGTGTGTGTGTGGGTTTGGGGTGTGTGTTGTGTGGTGGGGGTGGGTGTGTGAGTTAGGGGTTGGTGTTGTGTGGTTGGGCGTGGTTGTGGGTGTGTGGTGTAAGTGTGTGTGTATGAGTTGTGTGTGTGTGTGTTGTGATGTGTTGGGATGTGTGTGTGGGTGTTGGTGTGTGTGTGTGTGTGTGTGTGGTGTGTGTTATGGTGGTAAATTGTGTGGTGCGTGTGGTGTGTGTGTTGTGTGTTGTGTGTGTGTGTGTGTTGTGTGTGTGTTGTGTGTGTGTGTGTGTGTTTTCTCTGTGTGTGTGTGTGTTTGTACGTGTAGTGTATGTGTGTGTTGTGTGTGTGTGTGTGTGTGTTGTGTGTGTGTGTGTGGGGTGTGGTGTGGCGCGGGGGTGACGGTGGATTGGTGAGTGTTGGTGAGGGATTGGTGCCACAGTACAGCAGCAGCAGCAAGTAGTTGTAGTCGTAGTAGTTAGTAGTCGTAGTAGTAGTAGTCAGTAGTAGTAGTAGTAGTAGTGCAGTAGTCGTAGTAGTAGTAGTAGCAGTAGTAGCAGTAGTAGTAGTAGTAGTAGTAGAAGTAGTAGTAGTAGTAGTAGTAGTATAGTAGTAGTAGTAGTAGTAGTAGTAGTAGTAGTAGTAGTAGTAGTAGTAGTAGTAGTTGCTGTTGTTGTTGTTGTCTTTGTTGTTGTTGTTGGATGACGTGGTTGCCGTAACCGTCGTTAGTATTGTTTTAGTTAGAAGACGTTGTTGAAAAAAGTCAAAACAGAAACGAAACAGAACGAAAATAATAACATAAAACAAGAAGCAACACACAAACATCTCTCTCTCTCTCTCTCTCTCTCCTCTCTCTCTCTCTCTCTCTCTCTCTCTCTCTCTCTCTCTCTCCTCTCTCTCTCTCTCTCTCCACACACACACACACACACACACAACACACACACACTCACCACCCCCCCCACACACACGCACCCCCCAGCACACACACACAAACACACACACACACATTTACAGTTTTGCTTCCAACCAACCAAGATCATCAACTCACACTCCACACAGTACATACATACACACACACACAGAAGTCTAACCACCACAACTGACCTGTCTCTGCTGATGGCGACCCGACCTCCTCTTCTTGTCCCGGCGAAAGATGCAGCAGATGACCATCATCACCATGACGGCTATCAGCAGCGTCACCACCACGATGATGACGATGATGATGAAGTTGGGCTCGTTGAGGATGTTGGCCGAGGGCGACGACCTCAGCCCCTCCGAGGGAATGGTGATGAAGAGCGAAGCCGTGGCGGACTGGGGCTTGGATCCCCCGTCACTGACCACCAGCAGGAGCTTGTGGGTCTTGGCGTCCTCGTAGCGGATCTCCCGGGCCAGGATGAGCTCCCCGGTCACCGTGATGACCTGGAAGAGGCTGTTCCTGTTGCTGCCCGCCAGCGTGTACTCGAAGACCGTGTGGTCCTGCCCGTCCCCGTCCTCTGCCCGGACCTTCAGGATGAGCGACCCCACCGTGGTGTTGTTGGGCAGGGTGAGGGTGTTGTTGGCCGGGGTGGGGTTGGTGATGACGGGGGCGTGGTCGTTGTCGTCCAGGATGCTGACCATCACCTGGGCCGAGTCCTTGTAGTAGGACACCGAGGGGTTCTGCACCTCCATGAAGAACGTGTACGAGTCGCGGATCTCGCGGTCGAACATGTGGTTGGAGGTCACGTCCCCCGTCGTCTCGTCCACGGAGAAGAAGCGGCTGCTGTCGTCGTCCGGGATGATGGTGTACATCATGCGGGCGTTGGCCTCCGAGTCCTCGTCCACGGCCTTGATCCTCCCGCACATGGACCCCGGGGGCATGTTCTCCATGATCTCCAGGAAGAAGATGGGCTGGCTGAAGTGAGGGGGGTGGTCGTTCTGGTCCACGATCTTGACCACCACGGTGGCCGAGGACGACCTGGGTGAGGTGGGGGCGTTGTCCTGGGCCACGACGGGAAGGTGTACTCCTCCTGCGCTTCCCTGTCGAAAATGGTCTTGGTGCTGAGGACACCCGTCATGGGGTCGATGCTGAAGTTGGTGCTGACGGGGATGGAGTAGGTCACGCGTCCCAAATCCCCGCTGTCCAGGTCCTCCGCGAACAGTTTCAAAATGTTCCTGCTGTCCGAAACCTGAGCGTCTTTCTGCCTCAAGATGTTGGTTCCCGGGGGCTGGTTCTCCGGAACGAACCCGGTGAATGTCGCTCTGCTGAAACGTGGAGTGTTGTCGTTGATGTCGATGACCTTCACCTCAAACGACCTGGTGGCCAGGAGGGGGTTCTTGTCGCCATCACGGCATCTGATCGTCACCCTCCTTCGAGGCAGCTCTTCGTGGTCCAAGGAGTGAGCGAGGATGATTTTGTACACGTCAGGCTGACCTTCGAAGGTTCTAGACGAAAGTTGGAGTCATCGATCTCACAGGTTACCTTTCCTAGAGCACCGCTGTCCTCATCAGAGACAGAAATATGCCCATAAACTTGCCAGGAGCTTCGTGTTCCAGGATGTCGGTGCCTTCAGGCGACAGGTTAAGGATGATCTCTGGAGCATTGTCGTTGACGTCAACTATGTTCACAACAACGTAGGCTGAGGAAGACTTCGGCGGATCTCCTTTGTCCCTGGCTTCGATCAAAAACACGAACCTCTGCTCTTTTTCGTAATCCATGGGCTGAGTTAACGAAATTCTGCCGTCTGTTTCTCCGATTTGGAAATGGTCCCTAATGTCCTGTCCCACGCGGGCACTCAGCTTGTACAGGATCTGTCCGTTGTCGTTGATGTCCTTGTCAACTGCCGACACGGTCAAGATGGGGTCGTGGACTGACGCGTTTTCGTTGACATTGACGGTGTAGTTAGACGACATAAAAATAGGCGCGTTGTCGTTCCTGTCCGACACCGCTATATTGATCAGCACCGACCCAGACTGTCTGGGGGAGCCGCTGTCTGACGCCACGATCCTGACGTAGTAGGAATCCTCCGACTCCCGGTCCAGCATTTCGTTGACCTTGATGATGAGGTCGGTCAGTCCGTTCTCCTCATTTTCAGCCACCTCCAGACTGAACATGTCGGAGATGGTCTCGAAGTAGTAGGAGATGGCCGAGTTGGGGCCCACGCTGTCCGGGTCCGAGGCCACGCTGGTGTACAGGCGGTAAGGCGCCGGCATGTTCTCCGGCACCGAGAGCGTTACCACCTTCTGGGGGAAGGCCGGCGCGTTGTCGTTCTTGTCCTCCACCCTCACCACCATCTGGATGGAGCGGTAGAAGTCGAAGCTGCCCTGCTGGGAGGTCTTGCGGTACACGGCGATGTCCAGGATCATGGTGCAGTCCTCCTTGTTGCCGCACACGCTCTCCCGGTCGATCCTCAGCTTGGTCCGCACCACCCGTTCTGCTCGTCCACGGAAAAGTACTTGGCCTTGTCGTTCCCTTGGTCGAACAGCTTGAAGCGCAGGTCCTGGAAGTTCTGGCTGCTGCCGCTGCTGAAGAGGCCCGTGTCCAGGGCGGTGTTGCCCACGAAAATGCCCGGGTCTTGTTCCTCCGTGACGTTGTACACCAGCCTGTAGAAATCGTCATCCTGGCTGAGAGCCAGCAGTGCCAGGATCGTCTGCAGTAAGACGCTGAGCACTGTCCTTGAGGGCGCCATTGTTCACGCTTATTCTAGTAGAAAAAACACACACACACACAAAAACCAACTAATTCTTGACTGATGTGCTACAGAGAAAACAAAGAGAAACAAAAAACTGCATCCATCAGTACTCCATGCGATTCATTCACTTGTTCTAAACAATCCATCTGGTCATTATTACGCAGCGTCCAACCTTTGAATCTCAAGTCCGGGTAGGCCTAACTAAAAAAAAAATCCCAGATATTTTTCTGACCAGTTGGCAATTCCGGTTGTTTGGTTTCGGAGATAACCGTATACCATCTGCTGGTAACGAAAGTCAAAACACAGTTGCGAAAAAAACACGTTGTGTCGAAACGGAGATCCTGCAGAAGTGCTTGAGTCCCTGGCTGGACTGGTCAGACAGACAGCAGCAGTAGCGGTAGTGGTGTGTGTGTTGGGGAGTGGAGGGAGCCCCGAGGGAGGGAGGGGAGAGCTGACCCGACCCCGGCAGTAGGTGGAAACCCTGTAACAGAGCAGAGGAAGTGGTTGTTAGGATTCTCTGCGCTGTGATCCCTTGCTCTCCAAACACCCCCGGATCAATATTGATCAACGAATCAATAGCCGTCCGCCAGCTCCATTACGCTGCACACCGGGCTATCGCTGACTCCGGCCCCCTCCTAGCCCTCCCCGCTCCCCTCATTGCCCCGTGTCTAAACAGCCCACCCACCCCTTAATAATCTACCCCGTTATCTCCAGCGTCAACATTGTGACAAGAGCTAATGGACTGGCTTGCTCCCTTTCGCTCTCTGTTCCTATTACGGCAACCTGAGATTAAAGATAGGAACTGCTGCTTGCAAGCGACACAAACTTTAAGCTCCGGCACAGAGGCAAATACAGACCGGCCAGAGTCACAAGTTTGGCCGGGGCCTGACTGCCCACAAAAGCCGACTTGCCACTGTTTACAACAACAGAATCAACTCTAACCCATGTACTGGCGGCTTTAGCCTTAAACGTAGGCGGGGGAGAGAGGCTGGTCTAAGTCTAGCCAAACGTTTGAAGCCAGTTTATTAACGGCGAAAAGTGAGACTGCCATGGTGAAAAATGAAAATGACTATAAAAGGGAAAGCAAAGGATCAGAATCATATTCCTAAGAAATATATCTTATTGAGCTATAGAAAACACACATGTTCTGTTTTTATAGTGCGTGTATCTTTCCTTGTTTTTGTTGCTTGGTCGGTTTTTTCCCTGTTCTCCTACAAACATGAAGTGTAACAACGTTATCAAACAGATAACCTTTTATTTGTATCCCCTTTTCTTCAATGTAATAAGATGGCGTTTTACTTTATTTCTTTATCAAAAGAAAGCTATTTGGCCAGAAAAAAAGTTACATACTACCATCTGACCTCACCAGCTAATTCAAAATATCCGAAATGTTTTGTCTCAGTTACATAAGAGATAGCACCTGTCTGCACATACGCTTTGACAGATGAAAATTAAAAGTATCACGGCAACCTCAAACTTTCTCCCTAAACAAAAAACAAATACAAAACCAGATATTATACAAAAGGCCAGCAAATTTGGCTTTTTGTATGACCTACAAGATACCTAGATCTATCTACTTTTTCTGAAAAATAAAATTAGTATGAGAACAAGTGGGGAGAAAAGAAAAAAAGGTTGAAAACTCGTTATAAGAACAAAACAAACACAGGAAAAAAAGCACACACACACACCTACACACACACACACACACACACACAAGACATAAAAAACCCACAGACTATGTGTGTGTGTGTGTGTGTGTGCGCGCGTGTGTGTGTGTGTATGTTGTGTGTGTGTGTGCGCACGTGCGTGCGTGTGCGTATGCGTGTACGTAAAGGCATAGCTATACAGATATACAAACTTAAGCAGGAATTTTCATCTTAACACCAAGCTAGGTGCACACAGTGCAAACAACAAACAACAACGAAAAAGAAAAAAAAACAAAAACAACCCCAAAGCACTTAAACACATAGTCCTACCCCTCTTTGAGAAAAAAACCTAAACAAAAAGAAAAAGAAAAGACAAAAAGTCCCCCCCCCCCAAAAAAAAAAAGTGAGAAACTCCCTAAAGTTTTAAAACTACTTTCCAATTCTAACATCTAAAAAAAAAACACCTCCCAAAAGAAAAAGGGGAGTAACAACGGCCCCCGGCGCCGCGAAGACAACTTCATCAGAGAGTCAATCAAAAACAACAAACAAAATCTCTCTTTTTTTTTCTTTCCTCGTTGGGTATACACTTAAAACTCTTATATTCTTCCCTTTATACACATACACACACATACACGTATGGACGCACGCACACACACACACACACACACTCATACACACACACACGCGCACGCGCGCACTCACACACACACACACACACAGACACAGACACACACACACACACACACACACACACACACACACACACACACACACACACACACACACACCACCAACACACACTCACTCTTCTGGCAGTTTTTTGTGTGTCTCTCAAACCGGCGTCTTTTTGTACTGTCTCTGTCTCTGTCTCTCTCTCTTTTTCTCTCGTTTTCTCTCTGTCTCTGTCTCTCCCCCCCTCTCTATCTCTCTCTGTGTCTGTCTGTCTGTCTGTCTGTCTGTCTGTCTTTTCTGTCTGTCTGTCTGTCTGTCGTCTGTCTTCTTCTCTCTCTCTCTCTCTCTCTTCTCTCTCTCTCTCTCTCTCTCTCTCTCTTCTCTCTCTCTCTCTCTCTCTCCTCTTCTACGCTGCCTTCAGGCTGTGACGCCCTTGTCTTTCTTTCCCAACATCAAAATCACTCAGTTCAACACTTACGAGATGTCTGAAGATTTAGGGGAATAAGAACGTCGAGGTTTTCTTTCTGTCAAAGATGTCTGTCACTCTTCCTCCCTAACCCTTCTTCTCTGTCTGTCTGTCTGTTGTCTGTCTGTCTCTGTCTGTCTCTGTCTGTCTCTCAACTAGACTATTTGCATACAGTTTTATTATTTATGTGTTTACCGTTTGTGTCTTGATGTATGTTTTATTGTCGATTGTCATTGAAGATTTAGCAAGGTCTTCATATCATTGTCTTTTTAGTTGGAGTGTAATCACTATGTGTATCGCAATTATAGGCTGGTGATTACTATTTTGTAAGACTATAATAGCGAAGATTAGTTTTAGAATTAGAATGCAAGAATTGTGTCCAATGTCATCTGCCTCATACTAAAACAGCTCTCTCTCTCTCTCTCTCTCTCTCTCTCTCTCCTCTCCTCTCTCTCTCTCTCTCTCTCTCTCTCTCTCTCTCTCTCTCTCTCCTTACTTTCTCTCTTTAACTCTTCTCTCGCTAGCTGATAATGCCTCTCAAGTCCTAGAAAAGCGCGTATACTTTTAGGTACTCTCTTGAAGAAACTGACATCCACTTTCACAGTCCTACTCTTGTTAGTGTCAGTTTCCGTTCTGTTTTTGTTCAGTTACTGTTCTGAGGGCTGTCAAGCTGGCGTGCGCGAGGCAGTGTAGGTAGAGGGTTTGTTAGCAGTGTACTGTTGATGTGAAGGATTGGCTGGACAATGACACAATTACAAAGATGGGGGGGCAGAGAGGGGGGGGGGGGGGGGGGTGGAGAGGGGGGGTGAGGGAGGGGGGATAGAGTAAGGAGAGAGGGTCTAAGGAAGGGGGAGGGGGTGGGAGGGGCAGATGAAAGGAGTACAGGAATTGGGTTCGTAGGTGGGTGTGGAAGGAGAGAGGTAGGTAGGTACGGGGATTGGGTGGGTTGTCGATGAATATAGGTTTAATTAAACAGAACCTATTTCTTTTAATTTGCTGTGAGACTACCTCTCTGTCTCTCTGTCTTTCAATCCTTAGTCTCTAGTGTGTGTGGTGTCTGTCTGTCTGTCGTCGGTCGGTCTGTATGTTCTGTCTTCTGTATGTGTGTAAGTAGGTGTAGTATGTGTGTATGTGTGTGTGCTTGTGTGTGTGCATGTGTGAGTGTGTGTGAGTGTGTGTGCGTATGTGTTCACGTGTGTGTGTGTATGTGTGCGATATGTGTGTGTGTGTGTGTGCGTATGTGTGACGTAGTGTGTATGTGTGCACGGTGGTGTGTGTGTGTGTGTCTGTGTGTGTATGTGCGCGCCCGCGTGTGTCTGTGTTGCGTGCGGAGTGTCTGTGAATATTTGTGCGTGTGTTGTATATGCGTATGTGTGTGTGTATGGGAAGGGATGCGTTTGACTTATCATTCATTTCTACCGGCACGAAATAGACAAGACTTATGAATGGTGGAACATTTTGTAACGTATGCGCATGTTCTGGGAGAGTTCTGTAAAAGTGGTCCTCGTTTATAGTCTCCTTATTCTCCTCGAACGCTCCGACAGCAACTATTGTTGTCTTTCATAATGGCGAAAATGCGTCGCACTGCCGTTAAGCGCCTGACAAGTCAGGCCCAACGCACCCGACTTCGACATGCGAGACAATTGTATTATCTTTTAAATCATTCTGGAAAGAAATGAGCAAGGCAGAAGAGCAAAACGACAGAAAAAAATAGACAAGAAAGAGGTGACAGGAAAAAAACAAAACAAAACAAAACAAAAAAACGAACACTACAGAGACAGAACAACGGATAGAAAACTGGGAAGCACTAGATCTAGCTAGCACAGAATCTCCAGAAAGTTGAGATGCTGTTTGTACTGACAGGCCTCCCCAAAGGAGGAAGGCGGAGGGGAGGGGAGGGGGGAAGGTTTATAGTATCACCCAAACGACTTTAGGGAAGTAGAGTTAGTACTGATGGTAACTCCAGGGTAAAATCCCCCTAAACCGGACTTCTCCGTCGTGGCCAATCCTAAGCCGCCAGATTACGAGTGCAGCGCTCCAACCATTAGTCAACCCCCCTCCCCCCCTCCCCACTCTTCTCTATTTTAAAAGACAGTCCTCTTTATTTCAATAAACGGTCCCCTTCATTTTTGAAGAAACAGTCCCCTTTATTTTAAATAGACGGTCAGTATCACTGCTATCATAATATCACTGTCTCTGCCTGTCTCTCCTGATTTTTTGTCTTTGTCTTTGTGAGTCTGTCTGTTTATTTGTCTACCTCCTGCCTGTCTGCCTGCCTGTCTCCCTCTATGCAGCCACAAGTGGACATGCAAATGCATGCTCCTCTCTCTCTCTCCTCTCTCTCTCTCTCTCTCTCTCTCTCTCTCTCTCTCTCTCTCCCTCTCTCTCTCTCTCTCCTCCCTCCTCCTCTCCCTCTCTCTCTTCATTCCTTTTCTCTCCACACTTTTTCTCTTCCTTTTTCATTTTTATTTTTGGGGGTTCTCTTTCTTCTCTCTCTCTTCTTTCTTTTTTTTTCTCTTTTTTACTTTTTTTTTATTTAACTCTATTTTCTCACCACCCACTAACCCCAGCCAGCTAGCAAGGGGAGGCGATCGACTGGGGCGGAGATTGGCAATCGCAGGAGGGACAAAGCGTAAGGCTGATGGCGCATTTCAACCCGAATTGGCCAACTGTGGTGAACAATAAAGTGCCAGGTCTCTGCATCCCCTGGAGTCTCATAGTCTTCCCCCCAGCATCCCTCACTGTAGTCGGCCCCAGGAAATGAAAAGCCCCAAACAATGTGCTTTTGTTCTTGTCCTCTCTCGCCTGCTCCAAACGGGCGCATGCATATATATGGAGCGAAGGTTGTGTGTGCGTGTTGTATAGACTGTGTGAGTGTGTGTGTGTGTGTGTGTGTGTGTGTGTGTGTGTGTGTGTGTGTGTGTGTGGTGTGTGTGTGTGTGTGTGTGTGTGTGTGTGTGCGTGCGTGTGTGTGTGTGTGAGTGTGTGTGTGTGTGTGTGTGTGTGTGTGTGTGTGTGGTGGGGGGGCGCAGTTTTGGGGGGCATACATGTGTATTGAATGCAGTTTGTGGGTCTGTGCATGAGTACTCACATGTGTGTGACGTGGTGTGAGTGCGTACACACGCGCATACAATCACACAAAATATGCAGGTGTCCATTTACACACACACACACACACACACACACACACACACACACACACACACACACACACACACACACACACACCACACACACACACACCTAAAACTCAGAAGAGAAAGACAGACAGACAGACAGACAGACAGACAGACAGACAGACAGACAGACAGACAAGGCAGGCAGGCAGGCAGGTAGGCAGACACAGACTTCATTTTATCCTATCTTATCTTATTCGGTTTTATACTTTATTATGTTTTGTTATTTTATTTTATTCTGTTCTATATTGTTTCTTTTTTATTTTATGTTTCTTCTTTGACTTAAAAAATCGGATTTTTTTTATCAGTTTATTTCATTTTATGATTTTTTGAAATCGTATTTTATGATGTCTTATCTATTATCTATTCGTTTTATCACATATTTTGTTTACATTATAATATTTTATTCTATTTCGTTTAGCTTATTTCACTTTATCCCATTACAAAACTGCATACACACGGACTGCATGTAAAAAAAAACACATGCGTGCTTATTCCACAATGCTCAATACAAAAGAATAAATAAATAAATGAATGATAAATGATAAATAAATGTAAATAAATAATAATAAATAAATAAATAAATAGATAAATAAATAAATAAATAAATAGCTCTGCTGTAGAATTCCTGGTTCATTGACTCTATCATCTCAGCTGAAGACAGGGTTCAGTTTGGAGCAACACAGTGCAGCGGAATCATACAAGTTTGAAATGGGTGCTAAGTGATTTTTCTTTCTGTTCTTTTTTGTTTTCCTTCAAACTGTGGACCACAGCCCACATTGGGCGTCCATCAGTGCATGGATAGATGGATGGATGGATGGATGGGCGGACAGATGGATGGATCGATGCATGGATGGATAGACGGACGAACGGACGGACGGACGACGACGGATGGATGGATGGATGGATGGATGGATGGATGGATGGATGGATGGACGGATGGATGGACGGTCGGACGGACGGACGGACGGACAGACAGATGGACAGATGGATGGATAGATGGATGGATAGATGGATGGATGGATGGATGGATGGATGGATGGGTGGATGGATGGATGGATGGATTTGTGATCTGGCTGACTGACCAACTAAAGGTTATTTCTTTGTTGACAACGAATTGTGCAAGAACATACCCGTGTGTGTATGTGCGCGCGCGCGCGTGCGTGTGTGCGTGCGTGCGCGTGTGTGAGTGTGTGTGTGTATGTGTGTGTGTGTGTGTGTGTGTGTGTGTGTGTGTGTGTGTGTGTGTGTGTGTGTGTGTGTGTAGGGGGGCACAATCGGACGGATCTTACACTCATAAAGTGTCTGGTGACGCGAGTATTTCTCTGTCTCTGTCTCTGTCTCTCTTTCTCTTTCGCTCTCTTTCTGAGCGGATGAATTGCAGATGAGCTGGTTACATGTGCCAATGGATATATAACTGTTACCATAAACTCAGAAACATGGCATAATGACTAGAAGCTCAAACAGATTTCTGCGAATGGGTCCACTGCCTATGCGCTAGCAAGTGTGTGTGCGCGTATTTCCGACCATGCATAATCGTTTTCCTATTCTCATGCGAGTGGCAGCGTGCGCGTGCTCTTGCGCGACTGTGTGCATATCGAAGATATGCTCGAACATACGCAAAATACAGATGGACAGATAATATTGCGAAAGAGAGAGACTGACATTGACACAAAGACAGACAGACAGACAGACAATGTAGGCAAAACGACGAACACACACAGAACGTCAGACGCAGGATATTGAGAAGAAGGAGAGACCGACACAGCTCGAGATAACGAGAGAGACAGTTATATACACAAAGAGAGAGAGAGGGGGAGAGAGAGATAGAGAGAGAGAGAGAGAGAGAGAGAGAGAGAGGAGAGAGAGAGAGAGAGAGAGAGAGAGAGAGAGAGAGAGAGAGAGAGAGAGAGAGAGAGAGAGAGAGAGAGAGAGAGAGAGAAGACAGACAGAGCAGAGAGACAGACAGACGAGACAGACAGAGAGAGAAGAGAGAGTAGAGAGAGAGAGAGAGAGAGAGAGAGAGAGAGAGAGAGAGACAGAGAAAGACAGAGAGAGACAGACAGACAGACAGACAGACAACAGAGACAGACAGGCAGGCAGGCAGAGACACAGACATACAGATAAGAGACAGCCAGAGAGACTAGACAGAATGATAGCGTACGTACCACGAGAGCACTAAAGAGAAGAGGAAAATGTAAACATGAACACATTCTGTATCAGTTTTCAACTTCATCAAGAGTTTTATGGGCCTCCGAGGTACGTGGCGAATATGCAAACGATCCACCATTGATCCGCTCTCGCTTCTCACTTTGCTGCAAGCTTTCAATAAAATGCGATATTCGGTCTCCGTAGGAATAATTATCACTACCATATCGCTTTTTGTTCTTGTTGTTGCTGTGTGTGTGGGGTTTTTTGTGCTTAATATCTGTTTATATTTCTTTATTGAGTGTTTATCTGTCTCTTATTTTATTTGTCTCTTTGTGGGCCGGGGTGAGCATCTTATCTTATTTTTGTCAAGTTGTATGGCTGTTGTTTTTTTTTGCTTTGTATTTTTCTGTACACATAAAGGTTATGTTCTAATTTATTGATTTTGTGTTTTGTAATGTTTGGAATTGCCTTTCTATCACATTTATTTTTTCTTCTTTTCATCCTCCTTTCACTCTTTCGTTTATTCTCTTTCTTTCGTTGTGATTCTGTCTCATTCACTCTTCTTTTTTTTTCTGTGTGCCTTGCACATTTCGAGTTGAACTAGTCTCTCTCTCTCTCTCTCTCCTCTCTCTCTCCTCTCTCTCTCTCTCTCTCTCTCTCTCTCTCTCTCTCTCTCTCTCCCTCTCCTCTTTTCTATGTATCTGTCTGTCTGTCTCTGTCTGCCTGTCTGTCTGTCTTTATTTATTTCTCTGCGGTTAGATTATTTCTTTGTTGTAAACTTTTGTCTACCGAACTTCCTTCCTTTTTTTTCACTGTTTCTTTTCTCCATTTCTCTACAATCGCTGTTTATTTTTTTTCTTTCTTCTCTCTCTCTCTCTCTCTCTCTCTCCTCTCTCTCTCTCTCTCTCTCTCTCTCTCTCTCTCCTCTCGCTCGCTGCTCCGCTCGTCGCTCCTCTCTCTCTCTTCTTCTTTCTCACTCTTTGCTTTACTTTTAATGTGTTGATTTGCAAAAAGTCTTGCTTATACGATTCACTGGTCAAGGTTTGTTTTGTTTTGTTTTTATTTGTCTTTTGTTCTTTCCAGATTTCCTTTTTCGTTTCAAATTCATTTCCTTTCTTTTGTGTTTGGGTTTTTAATGTCTTTATCTGTCAACCTTTATTGCAAGTATTTTTGCGTGTTTCTCTTCCTTTCTGCACCCTTTGTATTCAGTTGAAACTTTCTGTCTGTCTGTCTGTGTCTGTCTCTGTCTGTCCATGTCTATCTCTGTCTGTCTCTGTCTCTCATTCTCTCTCTTCTCTTCTCCTCTCTCGCATCACACACATCATCACATACACATCAACATCAACATCATCACCAATCACACATCCCATCATCATCATCATCACCTGTTCACTTCTTTTTCTTCTTTCTTCTGTTCTTTCCTCGTCTTTTCTTTTGTCTTGTCTTCTTTCTTTTTTTTTTCTTTCTTCTTATATCTTTTCTTTTTTCTCTTTTTTTCTCTAATCTTTACTTTTCTTACTCAAGTACTCCTTGTTTTCTGTTTTGCTTTCTTTTTTTTTTTCCCTTAGTTTGTTTGTACCCCCCCCCCCCCTCCCTATTTTCAACAGTTTTGATTTTCTTCTTTCTATTTTCTTTCTTTCTTCTTTCGTTTTCTTTCTTTCTTTCTTTTCTTTCTTTCTATTCCTTTTCTTTTTTCTTTCACTTCCTTCTTCTTCCTTTAACCTTTCTTCTTCTTCTATTTCCTTTTTTTCTCTTTTCTTTTTCTTTCTTTCTTTCTTTCTCTTCTTCTTTAGTTCTTTCTTTCGTTCTTTCTTTGATCTCATAATTTTCGAATGTCTTTTTGCTTTTCTTCCTTCCCTGTTTTATGAATTTTCCCCTTTATTTTCTGTGTGCTTCTTTCCAAAGGTTATTTTGCTCTTCTAAGTGCTTTTGTTTTCGTTAATAGCTATATTTTGTCCTTTGCGTCTCTCTCTAATTCTGTTTGTGCCTTGCTTGTTTGTCTGATTTTATTCGTTTGTTTTGTGTTTGTGGTGTTTTTTGTTTTTTTTGCGTGTTTGTGCGATGTTGTGTGTGTTGTGTGTGTGTGTGTGTGTGTGTGTGGTGTGTGTGTGTGTGTGTGTGTGTGTGTGTGTGTGTGTGCGTGTGTGTGTTTATGTGTGTGTGCGTGTGTGTGATGTGTTGTGTGTGGTGTGTGTGATATGTGTGTTTTGCATGTGTGTGCATGTGTGGTGTGTGTGTGTCGTGTGTGTGTACGCACGGCATGTGTGTGTTGTGTGTGTGTGTGGAGTGTGTGTGTGTGTGTATGTACTTGGTGGCTTCAACTTTTCAGGGGATGCTCACATTGGCGAAGACAGCACCAGATAATAGTGTGTGGGAGTCTGGAAGCAATTTTCAGCAATCACATGCTAGGTGATTACTCCTTTGTCCATTGCTTCGGACCCCTGATGATGCATGTTTTATCTTGTATGCTCTATGTGTGTGTTTATTATTTTATTTATTTATTTTATTCTTTATATCGAAGATAATGGGATAAGCCCTCTTGTGCTTTTTACATCCAGTCCCCGTGTGTATGCAGTTTTGTAAATGTCATCTGTTCCCACCGTACACAATGGCCTATCTTACGAAAAGGACCAGATTAACTGTGGAGTCGGAATGTCAATTTCAGCAATTCACACACGGGGCCTCGTTTTATTGCTCATCCCGAATGACTGAGTGTGTTTGATGTGAGTGAGTGAGTGAGTGAGTGATGTGTGTGGTGAGTGAGTGAGTGAGTGAGTGAGTGAGTGGTGTGTGTGTGTGTGTGTGTGTGTGTGTGTGTGTTGTGTGTGTTGTGTGTGTGAGTGTGTGTGTGTGTATGCGTGTGAGAAGGTGTGTGTGATGTGTAATGTGTGTGTGTGTGTGTCTTTGCTTGAGTGTGTGCATGCGTGGCACACGTTGTGCACGCGTGTTAAGCGTATGCATGCGCGCCCGCTTGCGTGCATAATTACATTTATGCCTTCACACGTAAAACAATGCCAGAAACATAACCACATCACATGCTTATTCACAGTAAAACGATCCGGGAGTAAGGTAGTAAACAAATAAAGATCCAGCTAATTTAATAATATGCACAGGGAAAAGCAGAGCAAAAAAAACACAACCCATACAAAAACCCCGGCCCGCAATGGACAGCTGAAATAAATGAAGGATAAAAAACAAACAAAATCAAGGAAACGGATCTTATGTCACTTAGAGCTGCGCAAGTTGTGGTTCTGGGTTAATTAACAGTGTCATGTTTCTTTGCTTTGTTTGGCTTATGAGTTCATTATTTCGTTTTTATCATAGTTTGTTGGTTTGTTTCTTTGTTTTGTTACGAGTTCATTTATTCATTTTTATCATGTTTCTTTGTTTTTTTGCTTGTTTTGCTTATGAGTTCATTATTTCATTTATATCATAGTTTGTTTTTATGAGTTCATTTATTCATTTTTATCATATTTGTTTGTTTGTTTGTTTTGCTTAAGAGTTCATTTATTCATTTTTATCATAGTTTGTTTGTTTGTTTGTTTTGCTTATGAGTTCATTTATTCATTTTTATCATAGTTTCTTGTTTTTTGTTTCTTTGTTTATGAGTTCATTTATTCATTTTTATCGTAGTTGTTTGTTTTCTTTATGAGTTCATTTATTCATTTCTATCACAGTTTCTTTGTTGTTTGTTTCTTTGTTATGAAATTCATTTATTCATTTTTATCATAGTTTTTTGTTTGTTTGTTTGTTTGTTATGAGTTCATTTATTCATTTTTATCAGTTTTATTTGTTTGTTTGTTTTTGCTTGATGTGTATGTTTTTTTTGCGTGTGCTTATTTATTATATATTTTTGTCTGATTTGTTTAATTGGTACGTGTTTAATATATCTCTCTCTCTTCTATCTCTCTTATTCGTCTCTCTCTATCTCTCTCTCTCTCTCTCTCTCTCTCTCCCTCCCCTCTCTCTCTCTCTGTCTCTCCAAGTCTCTCTTTGTCTTCTCCCTGTCTCTCTCCGTCCGTCCGTCCGTCCGTCTCTGTCTGTCCGTCCTCCTCGTCCGTCTGTCTGTCTGTCTGTCTGTCTGTCTGTCTCTCTCTCTCTTTTCCGTCTGTCTGTCTGTCTGTCTGTCTGTCTCTCTCTCTCCTCTCTCTTCTCTTCCCTGCTCTCTGTCTTCTTCTCTCTCTCTCTCTTCTCTTCTCTCTCTCTCTCTCTCGTGAAGCACACAGGTGTTCTATCTTTCTCGATCATCATCTAACACATCTGGATTCCAACAACAATTACCAGAGAACTAAAAAGTAAAGTGAATTAAAGCAGCACATGATCACTTTTGTGCTTACGTACTAAAAAAAAACAACACATGAGTGTGTATGAAACAGTTGGTCGCAGTGCTGATGGTATGTACTACGTATACTTTACTTCTGTCCCAGACCCTTTTGCATTCCATAGCTGTTGAGTTCCAAAGCCGATGTGCGATTAAACTGCTTCACTTCTCTCACTTGTCTTGCAAACACACACACACGCGCGCGCGCGCACACACACGCACACTAAAACACACACACACACACACACACCACACACACACACACACACACACACCACACACACACACACACACACACACACACAACACACACACACACACACACGCACACACACACACTACACGACACACACACACGAACACACTACACGCGCACGCACACACACACACACACACACACACACACACACACACCACACACACACACACACACACACACACACACACACACACAACACACAGTTTGTCTGTCTGCGTTTCAACAACAGCCAGTCCAACTGATTTCCTATCTACATCTATGCACGTTTCTGAAAATGTGAGCGCGAGTCTTTAGTTTCTGTTTTTTTTTTTTTTTTTTGGCTGTAGTTTTTTTTTTCCAATCAGTTTTTGTACTTTATCACCACTTTAAACTTGTCATACAGCTTCAAGTTATGTGTATGTCTTCCTGTCGCCACAGCCATTTTGCTTCTCGCCCTTTTGACTTCATCCGTCCAAAAGACCTCGTTTATGCCATTCAGGGCCAACACTCCATGCGAAGAGAGAAAGAGAGAAAGAGCCCGTGAAATCAAAGGATTGGCAAGCGGCGAGACCATCACCCCCTGTGTACTGACAAATTAGAAACGCACTCTTGTCAAAGGACGAAACAGTTTCCAGTGCGCTGAAAGACATAAAGAGAAAAAAAATAAAAAAAATGTGAAGGTGAGGGAGAGATGTGAAGGTGAGTCAAGACATTTTCGTAAGCTAAAGATATTTTCCAGTAAGGTGTGCGTGTTCTGACGCGGCCAAACACTTTCTGGTGAGCCATAATTTATATTCCGATTATTACAAAACACATCATGGTTAACAGATACACGTTGAAAGATGTTTACTGGTGTGCAGTAACACTTTCTGAAACATTTTGTTTTTGGTGGTGGTGGTGGTGGGGGGGGGGGAGTCAACCAACACACTTTTCGTTACATCCATACTTTATGTGGTGCTACAGTGTTTGTTTCCATTTAATGAAATTCTGTTTAAATCTTCCACTTTCTGACGAGCAATGTCTTTTATTCCGGTAAACTAAAACACTGTGGTCAGTTCAGACATGTCAGCGGAAACATTCTCTGATAAGCCCAGATCCATTCTGGTGAGCAAAAACCCACTCTCTTAAGAGGGCATAGCCTGTTGTTTTCGGTCAGCAGAAACAGACTCTGTTGTCATAGTGATGTTTTTTTTTCTGGAGATGAAACATTCATTGGCTATTGAAAGCACTTCTGGTGCGATAAAATCTTATTTGTGAAAGCGACATTATTTAAGATAATTTTCTACACTTTATTTTTTTGTTTTGTTTGCTCTTTTACTCATCTGCCACCCTATTCATAAAACCGATTCTCTAATGAAGCCAAAATATCTCCTCTTTGGTAAACACAAGCACATTTTTTAAAAACATAACTGGGTCTTGAAACAATAATCAACAAGCTATTCCTTAATCAGACATTTTTTTAAAAAATGAACTAGTCTTTTTGTGATTTCAAGCAAGAGCTGAATTGTTTTATGCTTTTTCTTGAAGCGTTGTCAAATTGTAAAGGTTTAACTACCACACACAAAAATTAAATGCCAAAATTTAGGATAAAGGCACGTGGAACATGAATTAAAAGCTAAAGTCAAAAAGACATGTGACATGTCAATCATTCAATCAAATAAATGCCAAAAATAAGTTAAAGAAAAGAACAAAACTCAAGCCAAAAAGAACTATCAATCAAAAACCAATCAATCAGTTAATCAACAAACCAATCATTCAACCATTCAGTCATCAATCAATCAATCAATCAATCAATCGAACAATCTATCAGTCACTCAATCTATATATCTATCCTTCCATTCACTCAACCATCTACTCACCCAAGGACCTCACTACCTGTGTATGCGTTTTGTGTTTGTGTTTGTGTGTGTGTGTGTGTGTGTGTTGTGTGTGTGTGTTGTGTGTGTCTGTCTGTCTGTGTCTGTCTGTCTGTCTGTCTGTCTGTGTATATGTGTGTGTTTGGTGTTTTAGGATCGTTATTCACTTACCTAGTATACATTCACACCACACACACACACACACACACACACACACACACACACAACACACACACACACATATATTAATAATAATATAACACAATATATATTCTCGTTCAAGTGCTAGGCACAAACACACACACACACACACACACCCCACACACCACACACACAA
>CM060326.1:22537380-22542380 GCA_030674155.1 Stramonita haemastoma | reverse complement strand
TGCACTACATCAGTCTTTTCCTTATTATTGTTTATTTATTTAGTTGTTCTACGTTTTCTTCTCTGCCTTTTCTTATGGTCTTTTCTTGTTTTCCTTTTCCTTTTTTCACCCTGTTTTCCTATGATATTCTTAATCATTTTTTTGTTTTTTCCTTTATTCTAGTTCTGTTTTCTTCCCCTTTTTTTTTTCTTTTCTTTGGTTTTTTTCGTTCTATTCTTCTTCTGTCTTTCTTTCTTTCTTCTCTCTTTCTTTCTTTCTTCTTTCTTTCTTTCTTCTTTCTTTTTTTCTTCTTTCTCTTCTTCTTTTCTTTCTTTCTTCTTTCTGTCTGTTTTTCTTTTTGCTTTCTGTCTGTCGTCTTTTTTCTATCTTTCTTCTCCTCTTGAACTCTTTTTTAAACTTATTTGTCTACTTTCTACTGTTTAATTCCAGTAGGATTTCCTACATTGATATTCAAGCCAATTAAGCTGCTATCAGTTGTCATGCTTGCTAGCTTCACAACAACAAAAAAATAAAGATGTGGGAAGGGGGAGAAAGGCGGTGGGGAGAGAGGGGGGGGCGGTGTGGATGGAGAGGGAGGGAGGGGGAGAGAGAGAGAGAGAGAGAGAGAGAGAGAGAGAGAGAGAGAGAGAGAGAGAGAGAGAGAGAGAGAGAGAGAGAGAGAGAGGAGAGAGAGAGAGAGAGACAGACAGACAGACAGACAGACAGAGCAGACAGACAGAAGACAGACAGAGAGACAGAGAGAGACAGAGACAGAGAGATGCGAGACTGAGAGAGCGAACGCACAGACAGAGATGACAGACAGACAGACAGAAGAACAGACAGCACGCAGACAAACAGACCAAGAGACGAGTCATTACAGTGGCGTTAGGGTCTCTTACTCTTAACTATCGATTTTTGGGGGCACTCTGCACAAAGCAAAGGAAACAAAGACCAAACAATAAATGTGAAAAGAAAGGAAGAAATAACGAAAGAAAGAAAGAGAAGAGAAGAGAAGAGAAAGAGAAGAGAGAGAGAGAGAGAGAGAGAGAGAGAGAGAGAGAGGAGAGAGAGAGAGAGAGAGAGAGAGAGAGAGAGAGAGAGAAAGAGAGAGAGAGAGAAAGAGAGAGAGAGAGAGAGAGAGAGAGAGAGAAGAGAGAGAGAGAGAGAGAGAGAGAGAGAGAGAGAGAGAGAGAGAGAGAGAGAGAGACAGACAGACAGACAGACAGACAGACAGACAGACAAACAGTCAGATAGACAGAGACAGACACAGAGACAGACACAAAGAGAGAGAGATGAGAGAGAGAGAGGGGAGAGGGAGAAAGAGAGAGAGGGGGGGGGGGTAAGGGAGAGGGAGAAAGAGGGAGAAAGAGGGAAGAGATGGGGGCATCGGAGATAGGAGAAGAAAGGACAGTAACAAAAATGACCAAAAACAAACACAGCAAAGAGAGAAGGAAAAACAAAAGAAAGGATAAAAAAAAGAAAGACAGGACAAAAAAGAAAAAAAGAACAGAAAACAAAGAAGGAAAGAAGGGAAAGACTGGGAGGGGGAAGACAAAATCAAACAAACAAAGAAAGAAACAAAGGATACAAGGTAAGAAGAAAAAAAAAAGAGATGCACAAACGAAGGAAACACAAGAAGCAAAGAACGAGAGAAAAGAAAAGAAAAAAACAAAACAAAATAAATCAAAAGACTAAAAACAAAAAGAAGAAACGCAAAAGCGAAGGGAATACTTAAAAGATCACGACACAAAAAAAGGAAATCAGAAAGAAATACCGAATGAAAGAAAGCAAACAAAGAAACAGTCCAAGAAAAACAACCCCGAAAGAAACAGAAACACACAGAGAGATTATACATCTTAACACTCGAACATCTGTTAATCTTGTCATGAGAATAGTCCTCAAAGGAATGACTAACTCTTAAGCTTTTAACAGGCTTTGGGTCTTAACACACCAAAAAAAAAATGTACACAGTAGAAAAAAAAAATCGGAGAAAAAAAAAATATCCTTCAGATCTCTCAGACTTGCTATCGAGAAAGAATACTGCCAGAAATTTGATTTTTTTTATTTTGTTTTGTTACTTTGTGTTGTTTGTTTGTTTTGCTTGCACACACTTTCTTGTTTAGCGTTTTAAATTCTCGTTTTGTGTGTTTTTTTTTTCTTTTATCTTATGAGAAGTAGAAGGTTTACGTCAAGATTTGTACAGCTATGCCTGTGCTTGTGCACTCTAGATCAATATCTAGGCAGAAAATAAGACCATTTTTTTTTTATTGAAGCATTAGCTAAGGCTGCCTACATTAGCAAAACATAACTTTTATTAACAGTTTTGTTGCATGAGCTAAGCCTGTCTGATTGAGGAGAATCACAAACGAAAATGCTGAGCTGTTTGATCAGAGTTAGCAGGGATTTCGGAACAAAAAAATCACAAACCAAATAAATCCACAACAACAACAACAAAAAACCCCAAAGTAAAAGAAACCCCTACAACAACAAAGGGAAGAAGTATTGGAGTAATCCAACCCCCCCCCCCCCCCCCATCAAAAACAAGTCAAAACAACACTCTCCCTCTCTGTCTCGTCTACTGTCTGTCTGTCTGTCTCCTCCTCTACCTACTCTCTCTCCTCCTACTCATATATATAATATTACATATATATATAACCTACCTAGCCACCTACCTCTCTCTCTCCTACCTAGCCACCTACTCTACTCTACCTACCTACCTACCTACCTACCTACCTACCTCCTACCTACCTACCTACCTACCTCCTATCCTCTATCTATCTTCCAGGCCCATACGAAAAAACAGTATTGAATGCTTAGTCTGTAACGCTATGGAAAAACAACACAGAACATTCATTCTCTCACTCTATGTCTTTTTTGGGGTATTATTTTAAAGAATTGTGTCTCTCCTCCCAACTCCTCCAGGACGTGTGGAGAGCCTTCTTTTCGGCCAGCCTGACGAGGCAGGAATTATGCCAATCAGCCAAACCTGTCAAGGCAACGGCCACTTCCCCCCCCCCCCTCCCCCCACCCTCTGCCCCATCTACCCATGACAAGAGAGGGAGGGAGAGGGAAGGAGCACACAAAGCGGCCCAAGACAGAAAACCCTCACGCAATCATCATTCACGACAGCTCCTCTCTGCCTGCCATCCTCTCCTGAAGTGGTCTTGGACAGATCCAGCAGCCAAGTGCCCAGAGCTATTGTCTGCCTCCTCCTCTCTGAATTTCAACTTCTCCTTCCAGTTTTTTTTTTTGTGGTTTTTTTTTTTTTTGGGGGGGGGGTTGGTTTGGTTCCAGCCATGTTGCGTTCTTCTCTTCTCTTGACTTTTTTTTTCTGTCCTGTGTGTGTGTGTATCTTTCGTATGTACTGTGGATTACTTGTGTTTTTGTTGTGTGTTGGTGTGTGTTGTGTGTGTGTGTGATGTGTTGGTGTTGGTGTCTCTGTTGCTCTGTCTCTATCTCTGTCTGTCCTGCCTGTCTTCTGTCTCTCTCTCTCTCTCTCGCTCAAAATGAATGACAGGAAACATAATTCTTTCGATGTCTTTTTGTTTGCTTTGTGAGGTGTTTTTCGGTTTGTTTAGTTGCCTCTGTTGTCTCCTTTTAGAACGTGAATTGAAGAAATCACGATATCAAGTATGCTACACAATGCTGACTAATTTCCTCCGAGAATCATATTTTAGGAGTCAGTTTTTGGAGGGTTTTTTAGCTTTGGTGTCTTTTTAGTCTTTTATCTGATTATTATTGTTTGATGTTTTGCCTGGTTCTTTGCTTGTTCTATTTTTGTTCTCCATGAAAAAAAACCACGAGCAGAATTGATTCTCTTCAGACATCAACCCACATGCGAGACTTGATCGATGCCAATAATGACGAATGATGTCATCAACCCTCGTTGTCCATCCTCACTCATAACAGGCCCAGCTTGTTCAAGTGGCCAGCGCAGATAGGCACTCGTGTTCGGCGTAATGCCGCCAACGGCCCTTGTCTGTTTCTGGTCAAATTTCCTGCTCGTCCTGTCAATCAATCTGTCATTCTCTCTCTCTCACTCTGCAATTGACTCCGCGCCGCGCGCGTAGCTGAGTTCACGCAACACCGGTTTCACTTATTAGTGTTGAGGAGAGAGAGGGGGGGGGTAGAGAGAGAGAGAGAGAGAGAGAAGAGAGAGAGAGGAGAGAGAGAGAGAGAGAAGGAGGAGAGAGGAGAGAGAGAGAGAGAGAGAGAGAGGAGAGAGAGGAGAGAGAGAGAGAGAGAGGAGAGAGAGAGAGTGTGTTGGGTAAAATTTTTACTAATCGAGTTACGAGACAACTTTATAGACTTTTTTCTTCTGTTTTCGTTTTCTTTCTCTCCTTTTTCTTTCATTCCCCAGCCCCTCTCCTTTCCTTTTTTCTGCTTTACTTATTTTTTTGTCTTTCAGTTGCTGGTGTTTTTTTTTTCTTTCTTTTAAAGTAAAACTCGAGTGTATGTAGCACGTACCCACTCAATTCGTGATGAAGGGGGTATTGAATATATAGCAGGCTAATCAGGGTGTTGAGAGTGTCGCGACAGTGCTGTTGTTATCTTCTTTGTGCACTCAATGAAATACTGGAAAGCTCAAGTTTCGCGCTTAGTGCCAAGTAGCGGGTCGTGGCCCTAAGTGTTAGGAGTATATGAAAGCAGGCTAATGACTTGTAGATGAATGTATCGGGTGATACTGTGATTGAACTTAAGTGTGTGGCTATTTTTGAGCAGTGGCTACTGTTCATGTTTAGCTGAAAGTCGACAGATTTGGGTGGGTGGAATGGTTGGAGTGAGTAAGCATAATCAGAAGGAAGATACAGTGTATGTTTGGGAGGGGGGTGAGAATAGAGAAAGAAAAAAAAGGAAGAGAAAGAAGTAACAGATATATAATGTAGAGAAGAGAGAGAGAGGGGAGGGAAGAAGAGGAGAGGAGAGAGAGAAGAGAGAGAGAGAGAGAGAGGAGGGAGGAGAGAGAGAGAGAGGAGAGAGAGGAGGGGAGGAGAGAGAGAGAGAGAGAGAGAAGAGAGAGA
>CM060326.1:22509880-22532380 GCA_030674155.1 Stramonita haemastoma | reverse complement strand
CTGTGTCCTTTTTAATAGCCCATATATCTAGGAAGCAGCCGCCATAGTATTGACAGCTCTGGTCAATCATGTCGTCAGGTTGTATGTTATCAAGCAAGGAAAGGGTGATTCAAGTACATGGGTGTAAAAGACAAAAAAAAAAAGGTGGGGACGATAATGTTTGACTCGAGAGAAAGTAGCGTGTAGATATACATACGTTTGTGTGTGTGTGTGTGTGTGTGTGTGTGTGTGTTGTGTGTGTGTGTGTGTGTGAGAGAGAGGAGAGAGAGAGAAGAGAGAGAGAGAGATGAGAGAGAGTGAGGAGAGAGAGAGAGAGAGAGAGAGAGAGAGAGAGAGAGAGAGAGAGAGAGAGAGAGAGAGAGAGAGAGGAGAGAGAGAAAGAGAGAGAGAGAGAGGAGAGAGAGAGAGAGAGAGGAGAGAGGCAGAGGCAAGGCAAGAGGCAAGAGGCAAGGCAAAGTAAGGCAAGGCAAGGCAAGGCAAGGCAAATAGCATGTATACATACGTCTGTAGAGAGAGGGAGAGATGAGAGTGAGTGAGAGAGAGAGAGAGAGACGAAGAGAGAGGAGAGAGAGAGAGAGAAGACAGACAGAAGACAGACAGACAGACAGACAGACAGACGACAGACAGACAGAGACAGAGAACAGACAGGACAGAGCAGACAGTATAAAATGGGGGAAGTAGATGCACAATAAAACGATAAACAATCAAAAGACACAGACACAAAACCAGGGAAACAGAAAAAAAACCAAACTCATTCACAGATGCACAGACAGAAAGACAAATCTGCAGACATAATTAATAGTATAAACAAAACATAACACAAAAACAAACTTGGCAGGATTACAGAAAAAACAACATACACAGAAAAACCAAGATACTAGCAACAAATCAAGGGATCCTACGAGCTAATAAAACAAACAAATAAAAACAACACAGAAGAAAATCATCAAAACAAAAAACAACCCAACCCTACACCCCACAGAAGGCCAACTTTAGAAGCCTAAGACAAAAACACAGGGAAAAAAGACAGAGCGAAGATGGGGATGGATGGATGGAATGACAGAGGTATAACAGAGAGTGGGTAAACGATGCGAAGGAGACGCATGGAGCCCAATTAATCTGTCTTAGCCTCTCGCCATTCATCATTGTGTTCCCATGATTGGGAAAAAACGGGGGATGATGAAGTGGAGAGGTTGACAGGGCAGACCAGGCAGGCAGGCAGGCAGGCAGGCACGTACACACGAACAAACACATGCCTGTACACACGCACGTGAGCGCGTACGCAGGCAAAAAGCACAAGCACTAGCGTGGCATATACGTGTGTGCGCGCGCGCAGACACACACACAAACACGCACGCGCGCACACACATGCGCGCGTACCACACACACGTGCACACATATCCATCCATCCATCCATCCATCCATCCATCCATCCATCCATCCATCATCCATCCATACATGCACATAGAGTATGCGAACAAGTTTAGACATGCATACTTAACTATAAGGGACAGCATATAACAATAAAATATGCATTTAATATTTTCAACAACAAGGGGATGGGGTGAGAGCGACAGACAGACAGGCAAACAGACATAGACTAAGACACATATAAGACACTATTACAGATGATAACTATAATCAAGGTAGACTAAAAAGAGAAATTATGATTTAAAACAGGAAGATAATAAGACTGCGCCTCAGACATTAAAACAAAAAACACGTTTACACAGGGAAAATTCCCCACACACACACACCTTCCACACAATATAAACAAAAGTAAAAACACTCCACACCATTTTCAAAATCAAACAAACAAAAATACCCGTTATAAACAGGGACAAAAAACATACACTAAACATTCTCTCTCTCTCTCTCTCTCTCTCTCTCTCTCTCTCTCTCTCTCTCTCTCTCTCTCTCTCTCTCTCTCTCTCTCTCTCTCACACACACACCAACCACACACACACACACACACACACCACACACACACACACACACACACACGCACACAGACACATAACTAATATTCTCGACATAAAAAAACACCGAAGAATCACACAGCCATCTGATTCATTACCATCACGGACTAATTAACTTACACTAAGCTCCATTACTCGCGAATCACACACCTGCGTTCGGGCGAGTTCCGCAACTAGCCTTGACCTCCTGTGACCTTTTTTCTGCTCTAATGATCTGTTTTTCTTTGATTTAGTCAGCCCGGCCCCTATTCCCGCTCACTGAACCCCCATCCCCTCCCCTCTCACCCTCTCCTCCTTCCCTCGCGGTCCATTCCAAATCTGCAATATCTAAAGTTTGGAAGCGAAAGTGAGAGTTTAAAACAGTAGAATTAAGAGATCCCGACAGTCGACCTCTACAGTATAGACTGCAGGCTGTAACAAGAAAGGATGCTGTGCAAATTTGACCAGGCAGAGAGAGAGAGAGGGGGGAGAGAGAGGGGAGAGAGAGAGAGGAGATGAGAGAGAGAGAGAGAGAGGAGAGAGAGAGAGAGAGAGAGAGAGGAGAGGAGAGGAGAGGAGAGGAGGAGGAGAGAGAGAGAGAGAGAGAGATGATGAAAGAGAGAGAAAGGAGGAGAGGAGGCGGGAGGGGAGAGGGGGGAGAGAGAAGAAGAGGGAAAGAAGAGAGAGAGGGAGAGAGAGAGGAGTAGAGGAGAGACAGAGCAGAGCAGAAGAAGAAGAGAGAGCAGAAGAGAGAAGAGAGAGAGAAGAGAGAAGACAGAAGAGAGAGAGTAGAGAAGAGAGAGAGGAGATGAGAGAGAGATGAGAGAGAGAAGAGACAGAAGAGAGGCAGAGAGGAAGACGACAGACAGAAGACACGGAGAGACAGAAAGGACAGACAGACAGACAGACAAAAACGAGAATAGCTGCAAGAAGAAAAGAGCAGACAGACATAGACAGACAACAAATCGAAAAATAGAGAAGAATAATCACTAGAGAGAAGGAACACAAACATAACGGAAACAAAGAACACACAAATAAAACAGTAATAGCGTCAAGAATAAAAGCAGCAACAATAACAACAACAACGAAAAAAACATTAGATCATAACTAAAATGAACACCGGAAGAATAGTACAAGCATGTACAGAAAATCAACCAAAGTATGATCGTGCTGATACCATCATAGTTTGGTCGTTGTCAGTTTCCAGTTGTCGACAGAGTATCTCTATGTCGGGTCAATACTCTCCCCCCCTCTCTCTCTCTCTCTCTGTCTCTCTCTCTGTCTCTCTCTCTGACTCACACACACACACTCACTCTCTCTCTCTCTCTCTCTCTCTCTCTCTCTCTCTCTCTCTCTCTCTCTCTCTCTCTCTTCTCTCTCTCTCTTTACCACTCATCCCTACCTCTCGCCTGTCCCCTTTTGACTTGACTGCTTTTGTGACTTTAGCTTAAATCTAACTCTCCAGGTCAGTAGATGGCTCTACTGTCAATCCAGCAGCAGCAGCATCAGCAGCAGAAGTAGTGGCAGCAGCAGCAGCAGTAGTAGTAGCGGCGGCAGCGCAGCAGCAGCAGCAGCAGTGAGTAGTAGTAGTAGTAGTAGTAGTGTAGTAGTAGTGTAGTAGTAGTGTAGTAGTGTGGCAACAGCGCAGCAGCAGTAGTAGTAGTAGTAGTAATAGTAGTGGTAGTGGTAGTGGTAGTGGCAGTGGTAGTTGTAGTAGTAGTAGTAGTGTAGCAGTAGTAGTAGTAGTAGTAGTAGTAGTAGTAGCAGCAGCAGCAGCAGCAGCAGCAGCAGCAGTAGTAGCAGTAGTAGTAGTAGTAGTAGTAGTAGTAGTAGTAGTAGTAGTAGTAGTAGTAGTAACAGCAGCAGCAGCAGCAGCAGTAGTAGTAGCAGTAGCAGTAGTAGTAGTAATAGCAGTAGTAGTAGCAGTAGCAGTAGTAGTAGTAGTAGTAGTAGTAGTAGTAGTAGTAGTAGTAGTAGCAGTAGCAGTAGTAATAGCAGTAGCAATAGCAGTAGCAGTAGAAGTAATAGCAGTAGTAGTAGTAGCAGTAGTAGCAGTAGTAGAGTAGTAGTAGTTAGTAGTAGTAGTAGTAGTAGTTGTAGTAGTAGTAGTAGTAGTGTAGTAGTAGTAGTAGCAGCAGCAGTTCAGCAGCAGTTCAGCAGCAGTTCAGCAGCAGTAGTAGTAATAGTGGCAGCAACAGCAGCAGCAGCAGCAGCCATGTCAGATCTAAAAGATTGGAATGTATGCTTTCCGTGTGGGGCAATGTCTGCAAAGTTGATGGCTGCAGCAACTATTAGACTGTAGGACTCATGTCCTTGGCTGATGTACCACAAGTGATATTTACCCAAACTTTAGGTCTGACTGTCTGCCTGTCTATCGGTCTGTCTGTCTGTTCTGTCCGTCTGTTTGTCCGTCTGTCTGCCTGTCTCCGTCTCTCTCTCTGTCCTCTCTGTGTCCTCTGTGTCCTCTCCGTCCGTCTGTCCGTCCGTCCGTCCGTCTCTCTCTCTCTCTCTCTCTCTCTCTTCTCTCTCTCTCTCTCTCTCTCTCTCTCTCTCTCTCTCTCTCTCTCTCTCTCTCTCGTCTCCCCTCTACCCGTCTCCCTCCTTAAGTTATATGTTCATTTGCCCCCATCCTACTCTCTCTCTTTTCCTCTTGTTGCTGACCCGTGAAGTCTGTGTTCTTTCAAGCACATTTACCTCTGGTATTTAATTTTGTCTTCCAGACGAGAGATGAAAGCAGAGGAGGTCATTGAAAGAGAGAAGGAAAAACAAGAGAGGGGGGGGGGGGGGGGAGTTGGGAGTTATTGATGAGAAATCAGATGCCGCTGACGTCCCTTGTTTTGAAGAGTTGACAAGGCATTTTATTCATCTGTGTGTCATTAAGACAGAGAGACAGAGAGTGACAGAGAGAGGGCGGGGGGGGGGGGGGGGGGGGAGAGAGAGAGAGAGAGGAGATAGACGGATGGACAGAGAGAGAGACAGACAGAGACAGACAGACAGAGAGACAGACTAGGAGACAGAGAGAGAGCTAGAGGAGGGGGGGAGGAGAGGAGAGAGAGAGAGAGAGAAGAGAGAGAAGAGAGAGAGAGAGGAGAGAGAGAGAGAGAGAGGAGACAGACAGACAGACAGACAGACAGACAGACAGACAGACAGAAGACAGACAGAAGAGACAGACAGAGACAAAGAGACAGAGACAGAGAAAGAGAGAGACAGGAGAGACACAGAGAGAGGACAGAGAAAGAGAGAGACGAGAGAGGAGAGAGGAGAGGAGAGAGGAGAGAGAGAGAGAGAGAGAGAGAGAGACAGAGACAGAGACAGAGAGACAGAGAGAAGAGACAGAGAGTCTCTGTAAAGGCATACAATGGAAAAAACACAGTCAAAACAACAAAGCAAGATAGGTACGTACCAAACAGAACAAACAAGCCTGAATAGCAACAAAAAAAACAACAACCCAACTCTTTCATTGATGCCATTTCCGAGTGTCTCTCAGCAGTCTGGCAGTCAGATAAGTATCTGTTGCTGCCAGGTCAATGCTCCCACTACCACCAAGCATCACACCAACCACTACCACCCACATTCCCCACACCCCCTCTCCCAGCATCCACCCGTCAACCCTTTCTTCTTTTTGGCTTAAGCCGTGATCTGACTTCTCTGTTTCAGTGATTCCATCACCCATTCACACTGCAGCAGCAGCAAAAGTAGCAGCAGCGCTAAGCAGCAACAGCAACAGCAGCAGCAGCAGAATCAACAGCAATAGTAGTAGTAGAAGCAGCAAGAGCAGCTGCAGCAGCAGCAGAAGTAGCAGCAGCACTAGCAGCAACAGCAGCAGCAGCAGAATCAGCAGCAACAATAGAAGTAGCATCAGTAACAGCCAGATCAGCAGCAGCAGCAGCAGCAGCAGCAAAGCTGGGCGACAGAGACAAGGAATGTACTGCACCTCCTAATCTGAGACTGACAGCCCAGCTGGTGGTGGTTAGCTTAGTGAAGCAGGGCCGTCTCCTTCTCCCTAGGGGTCCCTAGAGAGACATTAACGACTGTTACGTCTGTGGAGTCACACTGTCAGTGTCTATGATATATAGATCTATCTGTTTGTCTGTTTGTCTGTCTTTGACTGTTGGCTTCTGTCTGTCCGATAATCTCTGTCTCTAACTCGATTGTGTCTGTGTCTGTCTGTCTGTCTCTTATTTTGCTCTTTCTTTTTCAGTCCTTTCTCTCTCTCTCCTGTCTGTCTCTGTCTGTCTGTCTGTCTGTCTGTCTGTCTGTCTGTCTGTCTGCCTTGCTGTCTTCTCTCTCTCTCTCTCTCTCTCTCTCTCTCTCTCTCTCTCTCTCTCTCTCTCTCTCTCTCTCTCTCTCTCTGTATCTGTATCGTGGGGACGGGATAGCCTGGTGATTATAGTGATGCTCTTGTGATCTGCTGACCCAGGTTCAAATCCGTTCAAAAGTTGTTTTTTTTATTTGGAGTTAAACATCAGTGCCGACTCCACTCCCCATAAATGTCCATCGGATTAGACAATAAACCGACGCTCCGTGTTAGAACACACGCAAAGCCTTGATCTCATATTAAAACCATACCGCTTTTCGGAAGAGTAAGCCATTGTGTGCCAGTGGGAACGATGACAAAATTTACAAAACAACATACACATGGGGACTGGATGTATAAAAAAAACCCACAAGTGTTCTTATTCCATTATCCTCGAAATAAAAGAATATACATACAAAAATAAAATAACATATCTCTCTGTGAACCCCCACCCCACCTCCACCCCTTCACTCTCTTTAAGAGCCATAACAAATGTCCCTGATCGATATTTCAGGACAGGGGGGATATCATCCGCCCCCCCCTTATTTTACACCGCTAAACCACCACCTTACCCCCCACCTCTCTCCTCCCTCCCTCCCTCCCTCCCACCTCAACCTCTCCCTCCCTCCACCACTCGGTTCAGATTGCCTCCTGCTTCATCCTCATCTGGAAAAAGATCAGGGGTTGGCGGTGAGATGACGACTTCAGTGGATCAGTCGAACAAAGAAGATGGAGCAGGGTGGGATAGAGATGGAATAGAGAAGAATGAGGAGGAGGGAAGGGGTGAGAGAGAAGGACGGAGGAAGAGAGAGAAGCAGACTAGAGAATGATGGAGAGGAGGAAGAGAGAGGTGAGAGGAGAGAAGGGGGAGTAGGGGAGGGAGGAGGAGAGGAGGAAGAGAGAGAAGAGGGGGGGAGAACAAGAGAGAAGAAGAGAGGAGAGGAGAGAGGAGAGAGGAGAGGAGGAGAGAGGGAGAAGAGAGAAGAGAGCAGAGAGAGGAGGAGAGAGGAGGAGAGGAGAAGAGAAGACAGACAGAGACAGAGAGACAGAGACAGAGAGCAGAGGAAGATAGTCAGACAGACAGACAGACAGACATAAAGAGACAGAGAGAGATAAATAACTTTTTTTTGAAGGTCAATAGAATAATACAATATTTTTTGGGATTTCCAGAGACAGACAGAGACAGATAGAGAGAGTGGCAAGAAAGACAGAAACAATACCAAAAAAAACTGAAAGCGGGGATGAAGTAAGTTTAGGGATGAGGGAAAGGGAGGTGTTTGCAGAGCAGAGAGGCTGTGACAAGGATCAGGGCCAGATCAACAATAACAAAAACAATAAGACGATATACTGTCACAGAGAGGGAAAGCACGGCAAAGTAACACAGGATAACAATGATGGAGACAGTCGTCGAAACAGGTAAAAATCGAAATACGCTATGAACATATTGATTAAATAATGATAAAAAAATGAATACATGAGTGAATAAATAACTTGACTAAATAAATGAACAAGTGAGAAATGAATACAATAGATCTGTATAATGGACAATAAAATGAGTGATGTCTCTGTATGTATCTTTGTCTGCCTTACTAATCTAAGTGTCAGTGTGCCCCTTTTCTGTAGTATTAGCCAGTCTGTATGTGTCTGTTTATCTTCTGTCTGTCGTCTCTCTGTCTCTGTCTCTCTCCTCTGAGAAAGTTAAAAAAAAACAATCTCAACTTTTTGCATCACCAAACACAGCCAACACATCAAACTGAAAGGGTACTGTCACACACGTACCCACACGCAAAAAGCAAACTAAACCAAAAAAAGCCAAAAAAACCCACCAAAACACAACCGGACTTCCTAAAGGCAGTCAGGTTCCTCTGTGTGCCTTTAAGCAATCCTGTCAGCTTGATAACTGTTTGGCTGTCAGGTCACCTCACCCTCACCCCTCATCACACACACCACACACACACACACACACACACACACACACACACACACACACACACACACACACACACACACTCACACTAACACACACACCTACCATTGGATTTCGCCACCATGTATGCTGTGGTATTCTTACCAGACTGCTGGCACCTTTTATCTACCTACCTACCTCTCTTCCCCCTCATGTGTCCAGCAGCAAAAGCCATGTACAGCCAAAGCCACAATAGACGGGAATAGATGACACGATTTACAAAAACTGCATACACACGGGGACTAGATGTAAAAAAAAAAAAAAAGCACATGATTGCTTATTCCAATATTCTCGATATAGATAAAAAATAATAATAATAATAATAATAATAATAATAATTAATAATAATAATAATAATAATAATAATAAAAAAAAAACTAAAAAATAAAATTAAAATAAATAAAAAATAAACTACAGGAACTGATAGCACCTACAAAGCAGAACCAGGATTGGGGGGGGGGGGGGGGGGGGCGACGTGAAGGGGGGGGGGGGGGTTGTTGCTGGTGGCACGGGGAAAGTGGGAGCTCTTTGGCGGAACTCCATTCTGTGGTAGTGGCATTCCCCAGGGAGTCATCTGCCTGTCTCCTGGCACTGCGAAAATCACGTTCTTCTGTCTGCCTGTGTGTGGGTCCTTCTCAGTGTGTGGCGCGCGCGCGTGCGTGCGTACGTGCGCGGTGCGGTGTGTGGTGTTGGTGTGTGTGTGTGTATTGTGTGTGTGTGTGTGTATTGTGTGTATTCGTGTGTGTGTGTATGTGTGTGTGTGTGTGTGTGTGTGTGTGTGTGTGTGTGTGTGTGTGTGTGTGTGTGTGTGTGTGTGTGCGGCGTGTCTGTATATAGACAAGCATATAGGCATATGCAAATATACATATATGCAGTTCTGTCTTTCTATTCTCTACGTTTTACTTCTATGTGTGTGTGACAAAAAAAAATTTTATCAGCAAATACAGCTGAGCCTACATGAAACTGCAACACATCACTCACACACACACACACACACACACACACACACACACACACACACACACACACACACCACACACACACCACACACACACACACCACAACACACTACACACACATGCGCCCGCGTGCACAGATGTGCAGACATGCAGCACACACACACACACACACACACACACACACACCACAACACACACTTACACCCTTGCAAACAACAAAAAATCGGACTTCCTAGAACAAAACAAGCCCCTCCTCTGAATCCCTTTCGAGAGTTGGCAGTTGGAGCTGTTAGTTAAGTCCCATCTTACACCTCCCTCAGAATTCGCCACCCAGCTGGCTTACCAGTCTCTCTGCACTGTCCATCTTTCATCGCCATGTGTCGGAGCCAAACCACGCAAGCAGAAGCCCTACAGAGTGACAAAGTTACTCGCGGAACCATGAGCATTGGCGGTTTGGGTGTTGGTGGTCGGGGGGGCAGGAGGGGCGTCTAGTTTGGGAAGTGAAGCTCTTTGGAACAATCATTTGCTGGTAGCGTGATCTGGGAGTCTATCAATATGTCTTGGAACTCAAGAATGCGTTTGTTTTAGGTTCGTTGTGTGGTCGCACTTGCTGTCTATTAAGTATGTCCTTGGTGTCTGTTTGGGTGTGGTTCTCTGTCGTGTTTGTTAACCTGTCGCTTATCTGTGTGCCTTTTAGCTGTCTCTTCTCTCTGTCTGTGTCAATTTTTCTCTCTGGTCTCTGTTCTGTCTCTCTTTTTTGGGCGGATAGCCTAGTGTCAGAACATTGCGCTGGCATTTGAGCCGGGTTCGGTTCGGTCGAGAATTTCTTCCTGGGTTAACTCGTGCTGACTCACTCTCCAATGTCCTTCGGATGAATTTAACGGCCGTGTGCGAAGCAGCAGAACATCTTGCGCCAAGTCTGTCGCTTTCGTAGGTAGGCCATCGTGTGCCGGTGAGAACAGATGACATTTTACAAACTGCATAACACGGCGGATGAAAAAGCACATGATTGCTTATTCTGTTATGCCTCGTTTAAGTATATCAATCTAAATCAATTCAATCTCTTCTCTCTCTCTCTCTCTCTCTCTCTCTCTCTCTCTCTCTCTCTCTCTCTCTCTCTCTCTCTCTCTCTCTCTCTGTTTTTTTTCCCCTTCTGTCCATTTGTCCTCCTCCTTCCCTTACTTTGTTGCGTCATTAACTCTGGCTTCTTTTTTCAGCACCTCGACTTCTGGTACCTCATTGTGTTGTTGTTGCTGCTTTTTCTTTAGGATACGATAGAAGTGCAGGGGTAAATAGGTCAGAGATGAGAGGAGAGGGATGGGGCATGGTGAGAAAACGGGATGATACCCGTAGCTGATGAAGCAATATGCCATGAACTCCCAGACTCCTCACATCCATACACCTACTTTTTCTTAGTTTTGTCATCCCCCTTTAATTGGTATTTGTCTTATTATATAATATGTTATAACAATTTTGTTTATGTCTTAAAATGCGTGCGCATGTGTGCGAATGTTTTTGATATTGTTTATATTTATATATGTTATCTATATATTTATATATTATATTATATTATATATTGGTGTGTGTGTGTGTGTGTGTGTGTGTGTGTGTGTGTGTGTGTGTGGTGTGTGTATGTATGTGATGGTATGTGTGCGCGAGCCATGTGTGAGTGTATGGATGCGTGGGCATATTGGTGCGCACACAAATGGTTGTGTTTATTGGTAGTTTACAACTGTGGGTGCTTTTTATACTGTGATGGGTGCGTGCTGATGTCAGAAACTGTGTTGTCATACTGATATTATTCTTTTTATGTGGCTTTGTTCTTATATATGGCTTGTAACCCACTGGAATTTCTCTGTTTAAGAGATTGATAAAGTATTTGATTTAATTTTATTTTTTATAGTTGTGTTTGACTAAAACGATTTCCAGACTATTTTCTTACTTGCACTCTATGTGCAGACTGAGAGACTACCTAATTAATCATTCTGGTAGTATCAATTCTCTTTGAAAACAAAAACCAAACACAAAATTGACACCCACATAGCTAGGTAAACTAGGTCACCTTTTGACAGTGTTAGGGCAAGACAAAAAGAATTCTAGCTAGCTATTATCAAAAAAAAAATCCGATAAAATTTGAGGGGAGAGGGAGGAATATGACTGACCAGCCTCCTTTCTCATTACTAGCTCACACACCTCCCTCAGCCCTGACCTAGTTACTAGCCCGTGTTACCGCGTGCTGAAGAAGCGAATGAAGTATTAGATGTTAACGTGTCGTTACAAGTCACTGTTAATGGGGCAACAAAGTAGAACAAGGGGAAAACACACGATCAAAGAGATCATGTTCAGGTGAAGAGACAAAGGAAGATTAAAAAGACAGAAACAAACACACACGCACATACACATCACACACACACACCACACACACAAGTGGTGCACGCATGCACACACGCACGCCACACACACATACACACACAGAGAAAACACACCACCAGACTTTAAAACAGACATCTGGATAGAGAAGAAACCAAAGTTTGCAAGAGATACAAATTAAACTATAAAACTAGACACCAATAGGAACAAAGTGAAAGTAATCAAAAATACACTTAGACCATTACAACGTACACACAGTCCACAAAAAAAGATTGATAATGCTTTACGTAACACCGAGACACCTCCCCAAAAAACAACAACATAAAACAAAACAAAAAACCAAACAAAATGACCAGAAGTAGAATAATCAACAAGCCTACACTCCCAATCTTTCCACACACCCTCTCACCCCCATGCATCCTTATGACACCCTCTCCAGGTATCACCCAACAGGTAGTATGCTAGGCCCAGCTCAATGATAGTCTAGTCTGCTGTCAGGTCACTGCTCCCTCCCACCCCCCTCTCCAGTGATGCTATCCTAATCTGGCTTATGGTGTGGAGGGACTTTGCTTGTTCCATCCCAGTACTTACTGGTCCAGCAGCAGAAGCAAGCCACGCACACTGGCTGACAGCGGCTGTAATGAATGGAACTAGGTCCTTCCTCCCATGATGGATATGTCCCAAAGGGGACGTAGCTTCCAGCCTCAGGGTACTAGGTAGGAAGGAAGATGACCTTCTTTCTTGATAATTTTTGTGTGTCTATTTGGCCGTGATTTTTTTGTTCACTGTGTGTGTGTGTGTGTGTGTGTGTGTGTGTGTGTGTGTGTGGTGTATGTGTGTTTTGTGTGTGTGTGTGTGTGTGTGTGTGTGTGTGTGTGTGTGTGTGTGTGTGTGTTTGTGTGTGTGTTGTCTTTCCTCTACACAGAACTCTTCTGTCTCTCTATGTCTTGTCTATCTTTTGTCACTCTCAACTTTCTGTACTCTTGTCTGATTTGTCTCTATCATTCTCAGTCTGTTTTTGTCTCTTATCATTCTCAGTTGTGTTTGTCTCTATCATTCTCTGTCTGTGTTTGTCTCTATCATTATCTGTTTTTCTCTGATCTTTTGTCTGATCAGCCTTTCTTCTGGTCTTGTCCTGTCTTTTTCTATGCCCTCTGTCTATCACTCTGTCTTTCTGAGCGTTTTTCTCTGTCTGTCTGTATGTCTGCCTGCTTACCTGTCTGTCTGTCTGTCTGCTTGCCTATCTGTCTGTCTGTCTGTCTGTCTGCTTGCCTATCTGTCTGTCTGTCTGTCTCTGTCTCTCTGTCTCTCTCTGTCCATTACCCCCTCTTCCTTCCTCTCTCTCTCATGTTGCCAGCCCATTAACTCTGGCTTCTTCCAGCACGTTAACCTCAGGAACCTCATTTTGTTTTCCAGCGGAAAGATGAAAGTGCGAAACATCGATCACGGGGTGTGGAAAAGAAGGTAGCGGGTAGGAGGGGTGGGGTGGTGGGGTGGGGTGGGGAGGGGAGGGGGGGTCATTAATGAGAAAAGGGGTGGTGGATGACCAGCTCCTGTCCCTTGTCTTGAAATAATGGCCAGGGCCGGTGTCTCTGCTGAAGAGAGGGGGAGAGCTGACCCTGGTCTGCTAGCGGTCTGAGTGGCTCTGTTCCCTTTAACCCTTTCCACACAACGTTGGAATATGTCCAGTTGGTTCTTTATGGCTTCACAACTTTGTAGGGGTAATTTTTTTGTTAGGAGTGTGCTTTTTTATACTTTAATGTGCTCTTGTTCATTCTCACGTGATCATCACGTGATGTGTTGCAGAACAAATGGTTAAGATAGTCTTGGAACATCTATTCCTGTGTTCAATAATAAATGCTGTGATTTTTAAAAGCATTCTGTTAATTTTTTGTGTTTATAATGAAAAGAAAAACTAGTGTCATTAGAAATAAGCTACCATATACCTTAATAATTTTGTTATATAAAAGTTGTTGTGAGAGATAATTATAATTTGATTTTAGAACAATGAGAGATGATTGTTCACAAACTAGAAATGTAATTAGTTCTCGTTTTGCTGGTTCAGATTTTTTGTGATCTATATGAAAACTGATCAACAATATTTAGTCATTAGAAATATGCTACAGTATACCTTTAATTTTGTTATATAAAAGTTGTTGTGAGAGATAATTATAATTTGATGTTTAGAACAATGAGAGATGATTGTTCACAAACTAGAAATGTAATTAGTTCTCTTTTGCTGGTTGGCAGATTTGTTGTTTCTACTCCATAAAATACCTCTTCAACAATATTTATATGGTAAGAAAATACTAGGCAGTGATACATTTATGTACATGTACAATGACAATTGACTACTGACTGAAATCCACATTGTTAATCCAGCTCAAACTCTTTGACTGATGAGAAAGAAAAAAGATTACCAGCAGCAGAGCTAGTGTAATGGAACTTTTTATAGCACATTTTGAGTAATTGTCAGGATCTGAATTACATTCAGCTCCATAAACAAAGCAACACAACTTAATAAACCAACATCACTTCGCAGCAACTTGTCCAACAAATTCAGAAAGGTTCCACTGACACAAATCAATGACTGAAGTCCAATCTGGGGAGTGAAGGAGTCAAAGCGAAAGAACAAAGGAAACATTCAAAAGGTTTTAGGCAATGACCTGTTCAGCCAGAAAGCCCTGAAGCATTTCAGGATCCAAAGGACGAACATTCCAACATTGTGCTGTGAAAGGGTTAAAGGGAAAGATGCCACTCAGACCGCCAGCAGACCAGGGTCAGCTCTCCCCCTCTCTTCAGCTGAAACACCGGTCCTGGCCATTATTTCAAGACAGGGGACAGGAGCTGGTCATCCACCACCCCTTTTCTCATTAATGACCCCCCCCCCCTCCCACCCCCCACCCTCCTACCCGCTACTACCTTCTTTTCCACACCCGTGATCGATGTTTCGCACTTTCATCTTTCCGCTGGAAAACAAAATGAGGTTCCTGAGGTTAACGTGCTGGAAGAAGCCAGAGTTAATGGGCTGGCAACATGAGAGAGAGAAGGAGGGGGGGGGTAAATGGACAGAAAACCACAGCCTACAGGGGTCATGTTGCGGGAGAGAGAGAGAGAGAGAGAGAGAGAGAGAGAGAGAAGAGAGAGAGAGAGAGAGAGAGAGAGAGAGAGAGAGAGAGAGAGAGAGAGAGACATACAGACAGAGAGACAGAGAGAGACAGAGAGGGCAGGGACAGAGACAGACAGACTGACAGACAGACAGACAGAAGAGCAGACAGATGACAGACAGACGAGACAGGGAGACAGAGAATCAGACAACGGAGGAAGACAGACATAAGAGATAAGACAGAGATGAGAGACAAAAGAGAGGGAGAGACAGAGGAAGAAGAGAAAAAGACAGACAGAAAAGAGGCAAAGACATACTGAGAAGAAGATTCATAATGACAGACAGATAATCATACAAGAATATTAAAAAAGATAACCATAACAATGATATATATATATATATTATGCTTCTAAGGTTACGCTTTGACCAAAAGGGAATAGTTACACATTTTACAACAACGATGTTTTTGTTGGAACCATGCACTTACTGACATAATGCAATGACTATTTCTATAGAAACATACAAGGTAAAAATCATCTATTTGCATCAAGAAAGCAGGTTTTGTCTGTTGAGTGGTTTATTAATATACTTAGCACAATTATTATAAAAAACAGGCCGACTGATGATATCGAAAGGAAAACTAGCCAATAAAAAGATAGGTATTTGATATTATTTTCAGAGAATTGTGCCCCCATCCTCTCTCTCTCTCTCTCTCTCTCTCTCTCTCTCTCTCTCTCTCTCTCTCTCTCTCTCTCTCTCTCTCTCTCCAAAAAAGGGAAAAGGGATAATAATAAATCATAGAAAACAACAACAAGGAAACAAACAAAACAGAGGCAAGAGATAGAGACGGTCGGACAAGTGGACAAAAGAGACACCGGGACAGTGGCAGAGGCAGAGACAGAGAAACACAGAAATGCTGAGTTAGACAGAAGATGGTGATCTCCCACACAGTCCAAAAACTGCCAGATGGGCCTCCTTTGGGGACACCCCCCTAGGGAAGACCTAGTTCCACTCATTACAGCAGCTGTCAAGCAGCCAGTATAGTAGTGTGCCTTGCTTCTTGCTGCTTGGCTGGTCCAGCACTGCTGCAATAGAGTAAAAAAAAAAAAAAAAAAAAAAAAAAAAGACCCTGACACAGAGAGCTAGCTAGATCAGGATGGAGATCAGCACACAGAGAGAGAGAGAGAGAGGTGTGAACAGTGACCTGACAGCAGACACTTATCGAACCTACAGCCTGTTGAATGGCATTCAGCAGGGATGGCATCACAGGAGAGGGGGTGGGGAGATTGGATGGTGAGAAAGGGGGGGGGGGGGGGTGGGGGGGTGGAGGAGTGTGGGGGAGTGGAAGAGGAGGAGGTCCAGGGAGAGGGAAGGAAGAGAGGAGGAAGGGGAGGGGGGGAGGAGGAGTGTCTGATTCCTCCCTTTTCTCCAAGAAGTCTTTCTGCTTGTTTTCACTGTCTGTGGTCTTTGAGTGATCAAGTCTTGTGCTTTTTGTGTTTTTGGGTTGTTGTTGCGGTTGTTTATGGTTGTGTTGTGTGTTCTGTACGACGTGAGTGTTTGGGTTGTTTTTTTTTTTTGGTTTGCTTTTTTTTCAGCCCATTTTGTGAGTGTGTATGTGTGTGTGTGTGTGTGTGTGTGTGTGTGTGTGTGTGTGTGTGTGTGTGTGTGTGTGTGGTGTGTGTGTGTGTGTGAGTTAGTGAGTGAGTGAGTGTTTGTGAGTGAGTGAGTGTTGTGAGTGAGTGGGTGTTGTGTTGTGTGTGTGTGTGTGTGTGTGTTGTTGTGTGTGTGTGTGTGTGTGTGTGTGTGTGTGTGTGTGTGTGTGTGTGTGTGTGTGTGTGTGTGTGTTTCTTGGGTTTGCGTGACACGAATTTATGTTCCTGCGCAATTCTTGTTTTTTCCCCCTGTTTGTGTCTGTGAGATTGTCTTTCTATGTAGATCTCCCTATCTATCATTCCCTTCCAATCTATTTCACTCTCTGTCTATCTGCCTGTCAGCCCTCTTTGTCTCTGTCTCTGTATCTCATAAACACACACAACATACACACACACTGACATACACACAAATGTGTATATATATATATATATATATATATATATATATATGTATTTATATTATATATATACATTACATACATACATACATACATAGTACGTACGTACGTACGTACGTACGTACGTACGTACGTACGTAGTACGTACTACTACATACATACATACATACATACATACATACATACATACATACATACATACATACATATACATAATCATATACACTTCATTAACACTTTCGCCCACTTCCTCCTGTAAACCACTGTAATCTTTCCACTGGCACATACACAGACACGTGGCAGCATTCCCTGTTCGTGCCATATACCCTCCGCCATCTTCTGTACAGTCTACATACACCAACACTGGCAGCTAAGGCCAACTGGCAGCACAGCGCAAGACAGCTGCCAACTCTCAAACGCCAGGTCTTGCCAGAACTGATGAGCAGGCTTCAAGCCCAGGGCTCTGTATGCTGCATGCACCAGAAGTTCCCATCAAAGACATGACAAGCTTACAAAGTTTTCCTCTGTGCCAGAGACCTCCCACTCTTTCTCCCTCCCTTCTTCAACGCATTGCTCTCGGAAAGGTTAATGGGATCTTTGAGCCACGTAACCCTCGCTGGTAAATACGAGTACAGTTTATGGCTTAGCTCGTCCCGCTTATGTCTATATCTAGTAGGTCTGTTCTCCTCTTCCGTTGACTCTTAAACTTTTGAGTACTACTACAGCGTGGATGCCAGAATGTCTACTACTGTGAAGATGGGGTAGCATGACTTACAGACTTCAGTGGAATCGCACTGTTATCTAGTGAATATTTACATTTTGGAATGGTAGTTATTTAAAGACAAAGATCAGTACTAGTGCTTAGGTTACACATGTTATTGATATGGAAGAGGGTATTTCTGCGCGGGAACATTTTTTTGTATTACAGAAAGTTGCATGCAACAGTAGTTAAACTATTTTCATTAGCTGAAGTATGATCCCCTTTCCATCCAACGTTTTCCGTTGGTAACAAGACTTAAAGTGAAAGTTCCAGTGGACTGAGTTGCCTACTTCCTGTACTCTTAGTAGTAGTATTCTACTTATACGGCCAGAATCTCCAACTAGGCTGTACAAGGTGGTTCCATAATTATACATCAGATATGCTACATTGCCATCAGTGGCCTGCCCTCTGGGCAGAAGTGACGTCTGTGTCAATGTCACTGGCTCCACGTGTCTGCCAAAAGGTTACTGACATCTTCAACTTACATCATCAATGAGATCTTCAACTTGCATCATCAATGAGATCTTCAACTCGCATCATCAATGAGGTCTTCAACTTACATAATCAACGAGATCTTCAACTTACATAATCCTCAATCATCAAAATCAAATCAAATTATATGTACAGTCACGCAGAGTCTGGTTCTGATATTTCCTATTCTTTTTTTTTTTTTTTCAATCTTTAGCTTTAAGTACCTGTGAAATGATAGTGGCGGATCAACTGTAACTATAGTGGTGGGATAAATGAATCATAAAGTATCAATAGAAGTTGTTGATTCCTCTGAAATCGCTGCTTATACCAAACTGTATCAGGCTAGGATAACAACAGTGATTTCTAGGTAGGAGGAGTGCGAGAAAGTACATTTTTATTCTGTGAAATCCTTATCTGGTTAAGTCAGGAAATGTGGAACAACAGCAGCACCTTCAAGTATATTAATGCAAGAAAACATATTGATTTAAAGAAAAACAGATTTGTTGTAACAACACATCAAGAATGAGGCATTGTTATTACGCATCTTATCTGTAGCAGAAACACACACTGACATTATAATAGGTAAAGGTATAAGGTAATACATCCGGTTTATTCATACATTGGCTGATACTGTATGCAAGAAGATAGTTTGATTAAATCAAGACACTAAAACTGTTTCCTAAAGACATTCACACCAGTATCGGGACCCGTCTAGCATTGAAGACGCCACATTAACTTTTCCCCCGTATATTTCAATGGTAACGAATTCGACTCTCACAGATATTGTGTTGCATATTTCCATGTACTTGAAGCTGGCAATATATTCCTCTCTGACAGGCAGAACTGCTGAGCGGGCCCCAGACGCCGACAGTGCGGTCTTCATGCATGAGAAATGCCCATCACAGACAGGCCAGGCTGGAAGAAGTCACCCCTCTGCCAGAGATGCTAGCCACACATTCCAGACAGAGGTTAATCAGATCTTTAAGCTCCATAACCCCACAACATCAATACTCCCGACTTTCTTTCCTTCTATGGCCTCAAGTCTGGTTCCTGCATGGTAGCCTGATGTCTTTTAATGAACTTTTTGTGTGTGTGTGTGTGTGTGTGTTGTGTGTGTGATGTGTGTGTGTGTGTGTGTATGTGTGTGTTGTGTGTGTGTGTGTGGTGTTTGTGTGTGTGTGTGGGGGGGGGGGGTGTAGTGTGTGGGTAAGTGTGTGTGTGTGTGTTTGTGTGTGTGTTTGTGTGTGTGTGTTTGTGTGCGTGTGACATCAGAGACAGATTGTCTCGTTTTGCAGCAATCCGATCTGATTTGAATAAGAGTGGTTGCAACAAATTCTGGAATGTTGATAGGAAATACCATGCAGTTGTCAAGATGTAGTTACACATACTCGACAATACTTGAAAGCAGTTCCGATTGACATTGTCAATGTAAGCGGCAATGGCAATAGATATAAATAGAATTGCGAAGACTAAAAAAATCTTCACAAAAAATTTAGACGATAGTCTATATAAATTTTAACTACCATCAAAATTACACATATCTATAGCTATATGTCCACTGTTTTGGCATTACACAGCAACTTGTTTCAGTCTAAGTATGACTGAAGCAGAATGAGTGCAACAAAATAATAACCATCAAAGGAATAGACTGCCCCGCTAGGATGCCGGGGGTCCGTCATTATAAATAGCATCCCCACACTGCAAGTTCTGTGCTAAAAAATTAATGTCCTCTTTTCTTTCACTCTCTTTGTTCTTCCTTGTTCTTTATCTTCCTGTCACCTCCTTGTCTGTTTTCTACTTTCCTGGTCCATTCTCATGTTGTTGTTTTTTTTTTTCCAGAAAGACTTAAAGGATAACTTTCTCATGCCAATGGCGGATGCACTGGGCCTGACTTGTCAGGCGCTTAACGGCAGCGTGGTGCTTTTTGGCTCATATAACAGACAACAATAGTTGCTGTCTGAACGTTCGATGAAGAAGAAAAAGAATAGACACGAGAATGAAAATTAATGGAATCCAAGTTCAGGAAAATAAATCGATAAAATTTGGACGTCAGTAATGAATAACAAGCTAGAGTTAGGATACAACAACTAAACACAATGGCACCACAAAATCTACACAGCCAGAGCAAAAAGAACACATTTTAGCCCCAAGGACCACACTGGTTACGGAAACCAGAAAAAAAGTGACAGAAAATCAATATAGCACTAGCTGTAACATTTTGTTCACTGATGTATATTTTTGTAGCTCTACCGACCCTTAGGGCCATAATCACAACTGACATCGTGTCAGAAGAAAAACAGCCAGTATCGAGAACTGTCACATGTGTACAAATACTTATGTATGCAATACATTCTTTGAACAAACGTTGGTAAAAAAGATTTCCAAGTACAGTAACATTCTCCAGTATTATTAGTAGCCGGCATAACTAGCACTGTGTGACTTAGTTGCAGCACATCAATCTAAAGACTTAGGAGATCATTTAATTTTGCTTTTTAGTCCCACTTAACGCAAGATTCCTTACTATGACTCTTTCAAGTCTTGAGTACAGATAAAGATGCTAATCTTACGAGCACAACGTGAATATTATGCGCGCGCGCGCGCGCGCGCACACACACACATATACATGTGCGCACGCACGGATGCACTCACGGAAAAAACACATGCAGACATGAGAGAACAAAAGGGGGAAAAATTCGCACTCATCTGCCCCCCACCCCCACCCCATCCCCTAAAAGAAAAATCTGTCTGAACTGTATGCAGTGAAATGTGAAATTCTGGCAGAAAGAACGGCGACCAAAAGGAAAAGACCAGAAAAGAAAGAAGGAAAGAAAGAAAGAAAGGGAAAACAGAAAAAAAAGAACAAAAAATAGCAGTAATGGAAGATTGTACCCTAAACAAAAAAAAACCCATTAATAAAGGCAGGAAAGATATCAATATAGGAAGAAAAGGAAAAACAAAATCCCACACAAACAAGCAACAGGAAATCAGGAAAAAAATACTGAGATAAAAAAGCGAACAAACCAAAGCACAAAAACTCAAAAAAACGAAAGCATCATGGATGGACGGACATTATTGACTTACTGACTGATTTAGAGATTGGTGGATTAACTCCCTGACAGACTGAGTCAGTGAGTCAGTGAGCAGGTGAGTGACTGACCGACTGAACAAACAACAGATTGACCTATTCAGAAAGAATGACAGGAAAAATACAAAACAGAACGATAACAAGCGTGTGTGTGTGTGTGTGTGTGTGTGTGTGTGTGTGTGTGTGTGTGTGTGTGTGTGTGTGTGTGTGTGTGTGTGTGCGTGGGGGGGGGGGGGTGCGTGCGAGCGTGCGTGTGTATGTGAGACAGAGAGAGACAGAGAGAGAGAGAGACAGAGACAGAGAGGAAAGGAGAGACAGAGACAGAAACAGAGACAAAGACAGAGATAACAAAGAGAGACAGAGAGACAGAGAAAGAGAGAGAAAGGATGGGACTACATTATCAATGATTAGGTTTGGCATCAACAGAAGCAGACAATTATTAAGCGTGTATAGTTTCACATGCTCGTTGCATCAATACTGATTAAGGTAATCAAACCTTGATGACAGTTTGCAAGTTTATCTCTCTTCATTAACTACTTGCCCATCCTTTCCTGCTTTACTTCCTTTCTTTCCGCTTTTTGTATCAAACTCCACTTTCCTTTCTCTTTTTTCCCGTCTTTCCTTTTGTTTCCTTTTCTTTCTTTCTTTCTCTCTCTCTTTCTTTCTTTGTTTCTGTCAGTCAGTCAGTCAGTCTGTTTTTCTTTTTTCTTTCTTTCTTTCTTTCTCCCTCTCTCTCTATCTCTCTCTCGCTCGCTCGCCCCCCTCCCCCCCTCCTCACTCACTCACTCACTCACTCACTCACTCACTCACTCTCACTCACTCATCTCTCTCTCTCTCTCTCTCTCTCTCTCTCTCTCTCTCTCTCTCTCTCTCTCTCTCTCTCTCTCTCTCTCTCTCTCTCTCTCTCTCTCTCTCTCTCTCTCTCTCTTTCTTTCTGTCTATTTAGACATTACCAATACCACTGTTTGATTATCTTAATAAGGGGAGAAATTCGCTTGTATTACAAGCCACCCCAAAGAACAATAAACAAAAAAAACACATTTGTACCAGCAAATGAAAAACAGGCAGTCTTAATACTTTTAATAAAAAAAGTCCACACACACACACAGACATGAGCATATAGCCTACCTACACTCACACACGCGTGCACGCACGACAGTCGACAGTTATGCATGCACACATACAACTCGCAGGAACACATATTAAGTAACTGCTTATCTATCTGCCCAGTTACATTAACATCCAAGATCTAAATAGCTAACTCTGTACCTCTTTGTCTGTCAGTCTGTCTATTGTTTTGTTTGATCTGTCTGTCTGTCTATTTGACCCAATTCTCTCTCTCTCTCTCTCTCTCTCTCTCTCTCTCTCTCTCTCTCTCTCTCTCTCTCTCTCTCTCTCTCTCTCTCTCTCTCTGAAATCGCAACATCATAATCTTGATTCTTGTCACAAACCTATTATGACCAAATTATTTTGTGTAT
>CM060326.1:22494880-22497380 GCA_030674155.1 Stramonita haemastoma | reverse complement strand
AGTGTAGTATGGGAGCTGGGGGTGAAGTGGGAGGGAGGAGGAGGAAGAAGGGGGGGGGGGCAGGTCCTTTAAGGGGAAGTAGATAGTGTGGTGGTTGTAGTGTTGGTGTGATCACTGACAGAGCGGTACAGGAGCAAAGGGGCTGTATTACACGGCCATTTAGGAGGGAGTTCATTGCACCTCTACGATACTTACTGTACGGTACGGTAGCTGTCTTTGGTGCTGGGAAGGCGGTATGGGGGTGCCACGCTTCTTGAAGTCATAGAAAGTGCTTGCTGTTAACCTATGTTCTCTAGTTTCTGACAATATAGACTACCTCTTCGTGCGCGCGCGCGCGCGCATGAGAGAGAGAGAGAGAGAGAGAGAGAGAGAGAGAGAGAGAGAGAGAGAGAGAGAGAGAGAGAGACAGAGACAGAGACAGAGACAGACAGACAGACAGACAGACAGACAGAGACAGAGACAGACAGAGAGACAGAGACAGACAGACAGACAGAGATAGAGAGACAGAGAGACAGAGACATACAGACAGACGGACAGACAGACGGACAGATAAACAGAGAGACAGACAGACAGAGACAGACAGAGACAGAGAGAGAAAAATTACGACGTTTTCGTCACAAAAATTAAATGAATGAATAAGTGCATTTTACAATAAAGGCTAACAACCCTCGATGTCGCTCTGTCTGGCTGACAACCTCAAATCTTGCAGGGTCAAACGATAAAACTTAGAGAATAAAATAATGAGACATCACGGCTAGACATCACTAATGAGACATTTTAAAGCAACCTGTCGACAGGAAGATTATCATTGAAAGAAAGGTGAACAGGAGACTTTATAGAACAAAAAAAACAAAAATTAAGACGAACGGAAGCGTCTTGACTTTTGGCCCCCCTTCATCCAAAACCCTCTACTCCCCCCCCCCCTCCCCCCTACTAGCCCCCTCTCCCCCTACACCCCCTCCTCCCTTCCATCCCCGCTTTCCTCCACCCTTCTCCCCATCCCATCCACGCGGGTACGCCCGTTCACCTGTCAAATGTACTTCGATACCCCTTTCTTTCTTCCTCTAGACTAGGCCTACCGCGGCAAGGTGAGAGCCTGTTGTAGGCCGGGAGCGGAATATACTATCATGGTAGAAGTAGGGGATGGCTGGCTGACTGGTTGGTAGTCCAGTCCCTATACTAATCTGGATAGCTCCGCTGGGATTCTAGTCTATTCAAACCAAACCACAGCGGAAGCTAGGAAGGAGAGATAGTTTTAAGGACTTAATACATTAATTACCAAGAGCAATACCGGATGACGGTGAATCAGAATCAAACTCAGAATGAACAGATTTCTCTTGTCCATCAGTCAGACTGTATAGCTTACGTGATAGAAAACAAGAAAAAATCAGCAATTTAATGTTATGTGATGTATACAGAAATGTCAGCCGTTTTCCTAAAGGTAAAAAGTATTTTTTTAAAATAAAAAAAGATGTCCCATAACCTATGTGATCGTAGGGGAGCGTGGCATCAGAGACCTCAGTTTCTCTTGGGGCAAACATGTTGAGGGCGGCGCCCATCTCCTCTCCCTCGCTGCTTAACCTTCCCTAACCTTAAAGAGGGGCAGGTGCCCATTTATAGCTGGGTGAATTGGAGGGGGAAGGGGGGGGGGGTACTGTACGGAAACCAAGGCGCGCAAACGGTCACCCATTCAAATGGTAACCATGCTCGACGCTGCTTAACATTGTCTGGGAGATTGCGAGCGTTCTGACCACTGAGCTATCCCGTCCCCTAAGCAGTTTTAAGATTATGGGGTTTTGTTTTGTTGTTTTCTGGAGAAAAAGAGAGAATCGTGTATTTTTAACAGATGTGCCTGAACGCTTTATCTGTGATGGGTTTTCTTTTCGGGGTGTGAGGTGGGGGGAGGGGGGAGGGTTGTTGTGAAGTTTTTGCCTTCGTTTTGTTCTGTTTTTGTTATGATAACATTTTGATGTCTGATGAGAATACATTGTTTGTGGAAAATTTACATTATTTTCTTTATTCGTTTTTTTATATTGGTTTTGTGCAGCTTTCTTGTTTAACTTCATTCTGAAAGGTGGCAGCAAGGAAAGGTTAATGCCCACTTTTATAGTGGACTTTATTGTCATCATCACCAAGATAGACCGTTATCCCCATCATTCAAACATTTTTTTTTCTTATTTTATTCTAATTCTATTACTGTGTATGTTATGATCATGGCCATGATAAACATTACTGAAATAAAAGAAAGAAATATATACACTCGGACGGATAAATAGATAAATAGATAGACAGACAGACAGACAGATAGAATAGATAGATAAATAGACAGACACAGACTGACACAGAGAGACACAGAGAGACAGAGACAGAGACAGAGAAACAACAACAACACACATACACACACAACACACACACACACAACAAGAAGACAGCAAACAAGAACACACACACACACAACAGATAGAGAGAGTAAGAGGCAGACCAGAAGAACAAAAACAAG
>CM060326.1:22449880-22454880 GCA_030674155.1 Stramonita haemastoma | reverse complement strand
CAATGCATGCATGGTTATGAACATTCCATTTCTGTGCATAGGAGATAACGTGTGTGTGTGCGTGCGTGTGCGTGTGTGTGTGTGTGTGCACGTGCGTGGGTGCGTGCGTGCGTGCGTGCGTCCGTGCAGATTGTGTGCATAAAAGATAACGTGTGTGTGTGTATGTATATACTATTTCTCCACTGTTGGGGTCATTGGGGGTCACCCTCTAAAACCTTCCATTGCACTTAAACAAAATATGTTTGAACCATTTATCATCACTCAATACATTTCACATATATCAAGGAAACAGTGCGAGCAGAAACAAGACCCAGAACAGAAAATTATGTTTATGAGAGAGAAATTTCTGGCGAAAATGGCCTAAAAATGGCGACGAAAAACCGGAACGCTTACCCCTACTCGCTTCTAAAGTTCACTACTGCAAAGATCGTAACCCCTAGTCAAAAATTCTTTCATAGAACTAAAGATTAAAGATGCATTGAAATACTCACGTAAAGAACTGGTGTTTTTAAATAGTTTTCTTGACAAACAAAGATTGTGAATTTCGGGTTTCTACGTTACCAGTCACGTCACAGATCATGACCAACTTTTTGCTTTCAGCACCAAGTCAGCAGACGATAATTGCACAAAATTTGGTAACAAATCGATTATTTATCGAGCGAAAATTAATATCAAGCTGCAGTTTCATGCTTGAAATCAAATGAGTAAATGTAGTCTAAAAAAATCCGTTTTGCGTCACAGATCATATACACGTTACTGGCAGAATTAATGTGCTTAGCAAAATTATATCACACAGGGCAGTCCACTGTTTGCTGTTTGCCTCGATGAATTGTGGAATAGAACACGCGTCTGTGACGTTTTTCTGCGAATTTGACGGGAGAAAGTGACGTATTAGGTAAAAATGAGTGCTGTGTCACACCTTCTCTCTGCTACTTGTTACTTGTGCACTGTTACTTGTGTGTGTGGAACAATAGTCTTGAGGACAAATCAGCAAAATAGTTATTTTTGGTAAGTGTACTTCTCTGAATTTGTAATGGATTAGGCAAATAATATGTTTATGCATGTTCTTGTGTCAGTATTCTTTGTTCTGTGAGTCTGTTGTGTTGATGTGGTTGACAAAAATGAGATGTGTGGAAATGTAAAAAGGAGTCATATGATATGAAGGTTTGCTCTCATTTCATATTTCTTTACTGGCACCATCTGTTGAACTTTTCTTTACATTATCTTGCATATTTTATCATATTCAGCGGTTGTACATTGGCCAATAATCATAAGAAGAGAAACAAAATCAGTTTGAAGATTGTTGGGTAACGTTGCCTCCATTCAGTCTGTGACGTCGTCGGGAAAGAGCAGACAGTGACAGGAGCTGTCAACACTGACCTGTTGAATCTTTCCTCTTTCTCTACAGTCTACCATCCACGGCTACACTTCTCTTTCTCCCCCCCCCTCCCCCCCAATTATTACCTTGTTTTCGGCAGGTGCCTGTAAGTTGTCATGGTACCAGAGCTGTTGGCTCTTTCCAACCACCACTCCACCCATCTCTCTCTCTCTTCCCTGCCCCCCCCCCCCACTATGTCTCCACTCCCTCCCAACACACATACACACAATTCTCTGTCTCCCTGTGTGTGTGTGTGTGTGTGTGTGTGTGTGTGTGTGTGTGTGTGTGTGTGTGTGTGTCTGTCTCTCTCTCTGTATCAGTCTGTCTCTCTCTCTGCTCACACACACACACACACACACACACACACACACACACACACACACACACACACACACACAAAGAAGAGTTTCTCTCTCTCTCTCTCTCTCTCTCTCTCTCTCTCTCTCTCTCTCTCTCTCTCTCTCTCTCTCTCTCTCTCTCTCTCTCTCTCTCTCTCACACACACACACACACACACACACACACACACACACACACACACACACACACACACACACACACACACACACACAAATGGGAGATTTTTAAATAGTGGACAAAACTTAAGAAGTACTAACAGGAGTGCTCTTCATCAGCTTACATTGATTTATGCTTCTTGTACTGATGCTTGTGCCTTTCTGCTGTATTGTTTTGATTGAATACAATTTTGTGTGTGTGTGTGTGTGTGGTGTGTGTGTGTGTGTGTTGTGACACATGATTTGTACCATTAAGACTTACTTTCTAGTCTGCTCACTGTGTTGTTGTGTGTTCCCCAAGTGTAACCTTCTGGGGATCACCCAGAGAGTGCACTCTGACTCACTCATCCCACCTGGGAATCACTGTGAGATTGAAATTGCACACTGAATGAGCAGTTTGCATGTATGACTGTTTCCATGTACCTCACCATATAAGCAGCAATACTGCAACTTCAGAGGAATTTTTCTCCTTTAATTACAGGAGAGTGCATGTTGTTATTAAGAGCTTGTCATGGCTGAAGGCAATCTCAAAACAACATTTTACAACATTACAACATTCTAGTGTAGGCCTTGGCAATTAGCTGACATCAATACCCCACACAGCTTTTGGCCTGGGCCAAACTCACTGCCTTACTAAACATAAACAAATTAAATTGTCTTTATCGATTAAAAAAAAATTCCAGTCAGTTAATTATCTTTTTATATCTGAACTACTTGTTGATTTGTCTTGATTTTATTGCTTTTGTATGATTCATGTCAGTTCACCATGTTTTATACATGAAGAAAGGTTTTGTTTTCTTTCTTTATATTTCTTTGTTTTTCTGAACCATGTACACAAACAAATGAAAATTTTTATCATAATTCTTGTTAGTTACTGTTCATGACCATGTAATCATCAATTCTGTAATAAAAGTATTGTTGTACATCAACAGTTTGCTTTGTTTTTTATTCAAATGTCATAATTGGTGTCACGTGTAATGTTACCACACAAACTTTAAAGGCCCATATCAGAGTTGTGTTTTGCACAATCTGTTTTCCATTCCATGGCTTTAATCTACATGCAATAACTAATGATGCTGAGGTATTCATTGAATACTGGTCCAGAATGTCTTGGCTGTGTGATGTTGTCATGACCCCCTTGTAACATGCATTACAGTGTCACACTTATTGCCGGTACCTACTCCCATAATTAAAAAATTGTTTTTGGTTTCTTTGTGTCTAGTGGTTGGCACTAAGTAGTAACTTCACTTCTGAATACTGTTTGTTGTAAATACATGTTTTCATTTAAAGTTATAGGCACAACAGTGTCACAGTGAAATGCTGTTACATTTTTTGGAACATGTGACTTCATTTGCATATATCTGAAGATACGAACCACCTGCTGCTGTTTTGATAATGGCTACAAAATCTTTAACCATTTGGCTTTTCAAAATTAACAGAATAAAGCCTTTATCACAATATTTAGAAATTGAGCCATTTTCCTGTTTTTGTTGCCAACAGTGGAGAAATAGTCTCATATATACATATATATGTGTGTGTATATTGTGTGTGTGTGTGTGGGGGGGGGGGGTTAAAGATCGAGGGAAACACACACAGATGCAGAGACAAAAAGAGTGAGAGACAGATAGACTGACGGAGACAAAAAAGTAGTAAGACATGTATACAAAATCTGAGATTCTAGAACACTAAAAACATTCTTTTGGGAACTCTTTAAGACATTATTTGACACAGTCTTCCATGTGACTAATCAAACACACACACACACACACACACACACACACACACACACACACACACACCACACACACACACACACACACACACACACACACATCACTCACACACACACACACACACACACACACACACACACACACACACACACACACACACATCACACACACACACACACACACACACACACCACACACACACACACACACACACACACACACACACAACGTTGAACAAGCTAACCAGTACGTAAACTAGCATCACCACAAAACCATTCCAAAAACTCTAAAATTGTAAAATGAGACCTCTGTTTTTGTTTGTTCGTGTTTTACTTGTTTGTTCTTTGCTCAATCATAACAACTAACGCACTATATTTAGCACGTAACAGCAGCCCCAACATCATTCTGCAAAATCCTATAAAACCAAAAGACACGTACACCTTGCAAGCCATTACCTTGATTCTTATGTAGGCTACGTTTCAATGCAATCTCTACATTGCGCGACAGTCATAACTGTTCGAAGGCGATTCTTGAAAAATATCACAGGACTATAACTAACGGTACATCGCAGCTACAAGTGTTTTGTTAACGATACGAGGACGGTTTCTCAGTCACGGCGATAGATTATGACATCAAAATGTGAAAGACGAGTGAAAGTGTTCCCCTGACCTCAGTTATTGTGCAGTCAGAGTATAGGACCGTGACGTCATATCCCCCCCCCCCCCCCCCAAACTCACTCCTTGAGACAAAATGGGGGGGGAAAAAAGAACAAACCAGGAGTCGACGTCATTCAAAGTTTCCCAAGTTTCTTACAGCCGTCATAATACATCATATACCTGAGCGAAAATACATTGCTGCGGAGGATCTAAATAAAACGAACCCCATTGAGGAAGTGAGAGATCGCTCTCTATCTGTCTCTTTGGTCTGTCTGTATGCGTGCCTGCATGCTTCTCTCTCTCTCTCTCTCTCTCTCTCTCTCTCTCTCTCTCTCTCTCTCTCTCTCTCTCTCTCTCTCTCTCTCTCTGGCATAAGTGTGTGCTTACCAATACCATTAACAATACTTTATCATCTCAATAAACAGAGATATTGACGTGTGCGAGTGTAATCGTCTTCTCATGTATATACTTCAATGTGTGTGTGTGTGTGTCTATATTTGGCCTGGGCATTTTTTGCTAGAATTTGAAAATAACGATATGATTACAGAGCAGGTGAACTGAGAGAGAGAGAGAGAGAGAGAGAGAGAGAGAGAGAGAGAGAGAGAGAGAGAGAGAGAGAGAGAGAGTGAGAGAGTGAGAGAGAGAGAGAGAGAGAGAAGAGAGAGAGAGAGAGAGAGAGACAGACAGACAGACAGACAGACAGACAGACAGACAGACAG
>CM060326.1:22429880-22447380 GCA_030674155.1 Stramonita haemastoma | reverse complement strand
AACGGCAAAGGCGTTTCGCGCGTGCGTGGGAAACCAGAGTGCACACAAACTGCACCCTCGAGATTTTGCGTAGAACAAGAGAGAGAGAGAGAGAGAGAGAGAGAGAGAGAGAGAGAGAGAGAGAGAGAGAGAGAGAGAGAGAGAGAGAGAGAGAGGTGACGTCATCTTGGTCTGAAGAGAGTATAGATGGACGTAGTGTGGTTTTGTTTGTGTGTGTAGTGATTTTTTTTATTGAATGGATTTGTGGCGTATCTCGCGCCATTTTCATCATTTCGAAACTAACTCTCTCTCTCTCTCTCTCTCTCTCTCTCTCTCTCTCTCTCTCTCTCTCTCTCTCTCTCTCTCTCCTCTCTCTCTCTCTCTCTCTCTCTAAGCAAATGCTGATCTACGATGTCCACATTTTCAAGAAATGTGTGGCAATATCTTTAACTTGCATTAACAAATACTCGGTTCAAAAATAGCTCCTCGTGATTTTGAAAGGCTGATTTGATTTCATACGTATGAAGACACCTGCCATAATCATACAGGTGATATTTTCTACTCTAGACTTTTCTTCATAATTATGAAAATGTAGAAACTACAGCAGTAGAAAAGTAGCTGTTTGATTTAGAAAAAAATATAAATATCACAAAGCCCTTCCGTACAAAATAATACGAAATAACAATTTTACTTTCTTTTTAACCTATAAATGAACGTTATTCTAGATAAATATATAATGTCTTTTAAAAACACAGAAAGAAAACATTACCTTAAATTTAGTTCAATATTCCTTTCCGTTCGGCGAAACACTCTAGCCTCTGGGTTTTTCTCTCTCTTTTTTTGGATTTTTTTAGTTTTTTTGGTTTTTGTTTTCTTTCTGTTGTTACTGTTCATCTACTAACAAACAGTGCCCACAAAACCAGTCGATAGTTCTGCCACTTTCGAGGACAACTTTACGAAAGCTTTAAGCTGATTCCTCCAAGGCGTACTGCTGCGGGCGTTCATTTTTCACCCTAGTAAAACCCAGTGAACACCTAACACAATTTTGTACCGAGTTTTACAAGGCAACCTCGCTGGCAGAGCTTTTCTTGTTACATAACAGCAGAAATCCCCCCAGAGTGTTCAAAAGCAACCCGAGCAGCTTCCACCTGCAAGAAACAATTACATTTCAGGCTTGTTTTCTTTCTCTGAGAACGGAAAGCTTCGGGGCTTTCTTGCTAAAGACACTTCTTTACACGAGTGTTTAGATGGGGAATGGCTAGCGGGTGTTTGCCTGAGAAAAACAAATCCCTCTCGGAAGAAGAACGTTTCAAACTGTTGTGTTCGTGGCAGAATTCGCCTGTGGAACATCGAGAGTAAACTCGGTGAAAAAAATACAAGATAAAATAAAAGTGTGTGTTTTTTTTGTTAAGAGTATTTTTGTTTTGTGTGAGTCTTTTTTGTATGTTACGAAAGTAGCGAGTGTTAAGCAATCAATCAATCAATCAATAATCAATCAATCAATCAATCATGTATGTGTGTGTGTGTGTGTGCGCGCACACGCTCAAGCATGCATACGAGTGTGTGGGTAATATATACAACAATATCCCAGTTAATATGTCTCTCTTGAGTAACAAACTAGTGGAGTTGGAATTCTCGGAGGAAGAAGAAGAACAAGAAAAAAAAGACAGAAAGAAAGACAGAAAGAACAGAAAGAAAGAAAGAAAGAAAGAAAGAAAAAAGAAAGAAAAGAAAGAAGAAAAGAGAGAAAAAAAGAGGAAGAAGAAGAAGAAGAAAAGAACAAGAACAAACAAGGAAGAAGAACAAGAAGAAGAAGGAAAAGAAGAAGAAGAAAAGAAGAAGAAGGAAAGAAGAAGAAGAAGAAGAAAGAAGAAGAAGAAGAAAAGAAGAAGAAAAGAGAAAGAAGAAGAAGAAGAAGAAGAAGAAGAAGAAGAAGAAAGAAGAGAGAAGAAGAAGAAGAAAAGAAGAAGAAGAAGAAGAAGAAGAAGAAAAAGAACAGAACAACAAACAACAACAACAACAACAACAACAACAACAACAAATCTAAGACAAGTGTACACACATTTGCTGTGTCAAACATGAGAACATCGTTTCATTCATTGCTCCTTTTGCATGCTTGCCATTGGCTTTATTCAAAATTATGTTGCTTATGTAAACGTTGCCAAGACAACTGCTCTTTATGACGTTATTTGCCCATCCTGGGATATAGAGGGGGACATTTTGTGTTGATGTAGACTGATGAGCTTTTAACTGGGTTATAAAGTGTGTGCTTATTACATTAGGCTTTCACCTTTAGATACGTTACAATCTCTTCCCCTCTGTGTGTGTCTCTTAAAGAGCGCGCGCGCGCGGTGTGTGTGTGTGGCTGCTGTGGCGTGTGTGTGTGTGTGTGGTGTTGTGTGTGTGTGTGTGTGTTGGTGTGTGTGCCTGCGTGTGTGCGCGCGCGCGCGTGTGTGTATGTGTGTGTGTGTGTGTGCGTGAGAGAGAAAAGAGAGAAAGACAGAGACACACAGAGACACACAGACAGACACAAACAGATAGCAAACAGACATACAGACAAACAGCGATACAAAGTGAAATGGAAGGAAAGGTTACCAGTTTTTTTGTGACGTACATTAGCATATCTAACACCTTTAATGCATAATCATACACAGCTTCGAAGAAACTCAAGAATTGTAAAGGAAATTCCCGAGTTCTCCCCTCTCACCTGGCTCCCCCCTCCCCCCCTGAAAACAAGTTTAGAATCACTAACTCTAATCTATTGTTTGAAACATGTCAACAATTCTTCATTTACATATATAGTTCTACAATGGAAAAAGATCCTCCATTCATTATAATTCTCTCTGGCCTATACCAAAAGCTTTTTTCTAAGCTATCGATGTCAGCTAAATATTGATGTCCCTCACCACTATGCTTCAAAAAACGTTATATGCAGAATGTTTCTAGCCATGACACAACAGCTAACACCCTCCTTTAGAGGAGAAAAAAACATACCCTAAAGTCAGCAGTATGGCTGTCTATGACAATGTCGAAATACTTTTTTTTTTTTTTTTTTTTAAAGAACCAAACACGCAAGCTTCTCATCCAACGTGTACTTTCAATCTCACAGTGATTCCCAGGCGGTATGAGCGAGTCAGAGGGCATGTTCTGGGTGACACTCGGATGTTAAGCTGAGGAACGCAGCAACAACAACAAAAAGCTATAACACCACATTCTTCACAGTAGTTACCAAATCCTCTTTCTTCAGCCAACACTAAGAAACAGAGTAGATGGCAGACGATCATTTGACCAAGTCAGACACCATTTGTGAATGCCAAGGGAACCCACTCTGATACATTCATTCAGCAGACACTACTCAGAGAAGGAGATATTGAGATGGAACTGAAAAAAGAGAGAACGAAAGAAGGAAAGAGGGGGAAAAACAAAGAAAGAAAAACAAAGATGAAAGAAAGTTTTCAAAAAGAGGTATGAATGAATGAATGAATGAATGAATGAATGAAGAATGAAACAGAAAAAGAAAGAAACAAAATGAAACAAAAAGACAAAACGAAAGATTGAAAGAACAATAATGAGAGAAAGATACGTAACGAAACTAAATGAGAGAAAAGAAAACATAGATCACTGGAAAGAAAACTTAAGTCAATGAAATAACGACAATTACGATGACCACTACGGTGACAACAACGAAGTAGAATACGACGACGACGACAAAGAAGAAGAAGAAGAGGAAGAGGAAGAGGAAGGACGAAGGAAGGAAGGAAGAGGGGGGGGGAGGAGGGAAAGATGCAGGGTCAGGAGAGGAATAAGGGGCAAAGAAAAAAAAGAAAAAAGGAAGAGGAAAAAGGAGTACATCGAGAAAGTTGACAACGACAATGACGACGAGAGAAAAGGAGGATAGGAAAGAGAAAGGGAAGAAGGATAAACATGATGATGACGACGACGACGACGACACGATGCGATGATCGTGATGCTGATGATGATTTTGAAAATAAAGATGGCGATAACGACGATAACGAGGAAAATAATGATGAAAATAATGATGAAGAAAAACCATAACACGCAGGAGAAGGTGAGGCAGAAAGGAGGGCAAAAAAAATGGAGACAAAGTGAATAAAAGAAAGAATGAAAGAGAGAAAGAAAGCAAAAAAGAAAGAAAGAAAGAAAAAGAAAAAAAAGAAAGAAAGAAAGAAAGAAAGAAAAACGTTGAATGACAAACATTATATACAAAGAGGTAGGAAGTCACGATTTGACAGACACATCCAATACAAAACAAACACAACATTACAAACAAAAATCAGATTAAAAGAAAGAAACGTAAACTTACCTTGTTTTCTTTCCCGCCAAAATGTCTCAATGGAAAAACAAATCCACTCCAACAACTAAAAAAGAAACAACACACACAAACAAGAGATTCTGAACGTCTTCTGAAAGTCCACCACCACCACCACCACCACACTCACACCTCCCCTACACTCACTCTTGTCATCATCATAATGATCGAATCAACAAAAAAACAACACAAAAAAACCCCAGCATAACATCAACAACAAAAAAACAACGGACCCAACTACCCAGATCAAAAGCGATATTCGATCCACACGGCACTACTATGTCAAAATGAACCACTACAGCGAATTTCCCCGTGACGGATTCAGAAGAAATGCGGAACACAGTGGATGGAGGGAAGGAAGGCTAAGCATGCGAGAGAGAAGTGTGTGTGTCCGTGTCTGTGTGTGTGTGGTTGGCTTATGATGAGAAGAGCCTCTGGATGCTAGATGGACGCAGCAGCAGCAGCAGCAGCAGCAGCAAGGCCTTAAAACGCTGAGTTGGCTGCTGCTGGCTATCTGGAATACTTCACACGCTGACTTGCGCGCTTTCTGTCTTGTACTGTCCATCTACAGGTAAAATCGGTTGTGCGGACATTGCTTTTGTACTACACCGCTAGCGGGGGCGACACTGGCGAAATAACGTAAAAAAAAGTTGAATATCCGTGGCGTGGGTATATATAGGGAACGATGACGATGTTGTTCGTACTCGCGGTCCAAACAAAAACAACGAAAAGAAAAGAAAAGAAAAAAAAAGAAAGAAGAGAACGCGGAGATAGGAATGTAATATGATGCTGGCGAAGATTGTAGGTGGGGTAGGGTTGTTTTTTTTTTTATTATTTCCTGGTATTTGATCTATCACTCTGTGTGTGTGTGTTGTGTGTGTGTGTGTGTGGTGTGTGTGTGTGTGTGTGTGGTTGTGTGTGTTGTGTGTGTGTGTGGTGTGTGTGTGTGTGTGTGTGTGTGTGTGTGTGTGTGTGTGTGGTGTGTGTGTGTGTGTGTGTTGGTGTGTGTGTGTGTGTGTGTGTTGTGTGTCCTTCTCTGTCGATGACAGTTCACCTATTCCTAACATTTCTGTAGGCGGAATCAGCACCCAATAAGGAAGAGGAAATCCAAAACAAAGCCTTAGACAAAAAAGGACGGAAGGGGCTGAGGGGTAAGGGTTGTTGATGGGAAGAAAGAGAGGAACAGGTAAACAGGTAGACTCCTGTACAGAGTAAGGAGAGAGAAATAAAACACACCCCGGAAAAAGGAAATGAATACAGGAAGGAGATGCCAGTGTTTGTTGTGGCTGTATTATGTTCAATCCTCCTTAAGCCGAGTCAGGGTGACGTCATCTGCAGTAGCAAATATGTTCCCCCCCCACCCCCCACCCCACACCACACCCGTAAAAATGCTGACCATAAAAAGTAAGAATGTAGAGCTCAAAGCTTTTTTAGTTAAAAGACAAAAAATCATGTTTACACTTTTCTCGCCACCCCCCCACCCCCCTCCCCATCTAAAATAAAGGCGGATGTTGCAGTGACATCACTGCTAACATGTCGTCAGGAGGATTAGACATACTGAGTGCGTGTGTGAAGGATGGACTGAAAGTGTAGTTGGCATTTCCTTTGTTCCTTAAAGTATGGCCCAGGGTAGAAGGGAAAAAACCCTCAAGAATCGAAGATCAGGAAGTCCGAATGTATGACGACCTGTTTTGGTCACAAAACACTGATATGCTAAGAAAGGTGTGTTGTCATCATCCATTCACGTAAGTCAAGAAGCATATCGTTCATTCATTCTGTTGTTCTTGTTTTTGTTCCTGTTGTTGTTAATGTTGTTCTTCTTCCTGTTGTTATTGTCGTTCTTCTTCTTCCTCCTGCCTTCTCCTCCTCCTCAATTTTCTTTTTCAAATTTCTTCTTCTACTTCTCCTCCTCCTCCTCCTCCCCCCCCCTCTCTCTCTATCTCTCTCACACACACACGCACTCACCGCACACACCACCACACACACACAACACACCACACACACACACACACACACACACACACACACACACACACACACACACACACACACAACCACACACACACACACCACACACACGCAGAGGAAAAGATGACTTCAATAATAGAAATGATGGCTTATCACTTGACTCAACAAGGAAAAGATCAGCACACCTACCAACTTCAGAACAGCGTAACGCAATCGAGCGAAATGTCAAACAAGGTATTCAACAAATATGACACTACCGTAACGTCCCACTTTCTCATCGCTAACGCAACAATCCAACAATATGAGCCATTATAATATTGCAAAATACAATTATGATATTGAATGACACATCTTCATTCCCATAGTGCAAAGGTTAAAAAAAAAAAAAGTCAAACACGGAAAGACAGGAAATGTCAATACTGGATACATTTTTATTGACTAAATTTTTACTAGTGCTGTTTTTGAATCGGTCGTGTGTTCGATTGTTGTGGTTTTTGCTGCTGTTTATGATGTTGTTTTTTTGTTGTTATTGTTCTTGCTGTTGTTGGTAGTGGTGCTGATGATGTTCTGCTCTCTCTCTCTCTCTCCCTCTCTCTCTCTCCTCTCTCTCTCTCTCTCTCTCTCTCTCTCTCTCTCCTCTCTCTCTCTCCTCGTCGTCGTCTCACTCTCTCCCTCCGACTCTCTCTCTAACTGAGAAACGGCGGTACTGGATGTAAAAAAGCACATGAGTGCGTATTCATTATCCTCAAACAAAAAAAATCTCCTCTCTCCCCTCTCTCAGTATTCTCTTCTCTCTCTCACTCTCTTTTCTCTCCCCGTCTGCCTGAACAATATTGTTACACATAATTATGATGTGTATGTGTGTGATGTGTGCGTGTGCGTGTGTGTGCGTGTGCGTGTGTGTTTGTGTGTGTGGTGTGTCTTTGGTACGTGAGAGAGAGAGAGAGAGAGAGAGAGAGAGAGAGAGAGAGAGAGAGAGAGAGAGAGAGAGAGAGAGAGAGAGAGACAGAGAGACAGAGAGACAGAGAGACAGAGAGACAGAAAACAGAGACAGACAGACAGACAGACAGACAGACAGACAGACAGACCAGGCCTCTCTTCCTACAGATTTGAGCTGGACATAACGCATAACGGGACTAGACTTGCGTGTTGGCTTTTTGAACCCAGTAAAGTAGTTTCTGAAACATGTAGGCCGCACACTACACACGTAGTAGACTTAGCAGCTGAACAAAAAAACCTTTCCAGAGCAAAACAGTTGTAGTTCTGAATGGCTGCTTAATGTCTGTTTGCCCTTTGAAACTTCTGGCATGTGTTGAATGCGAAAGTCTTGCTTATTGTACAATCTGGTTTTTTTTAATTTTGTGTTGTTTTTTGTTTTGTTTTAGTTTGGTTTGTTTGTTTTGAATTTTGTTTTGGTGTGTTTTGTTTTGATTCGTTTTGTTTTGTTTTGCTTGGTTTCGTTTTGTATTGTGTTGTGTTGTGTTGTGATGTGTTGTTTTGTTTTGTTTTTTCTTTGCTTTGCTTTGTTTTGTCTTGCTTTCCTTTCGTACTGATTTGCTGTCGTTGCTGTTGCTTACTTTTTAACATCAATTTATGCTTGTAACTTAGATTTTGTTTTCTTTTTGCGCGACAATACGCGTCTGTAAGTAACAATATGCTGAGTCAGTGATGACTAAACAATACAATCGTCGAACTTTTGGCCCTGTATCTTATAAAAAGATAGACTGTAAAAGAAAAAAAGGGGGTCTGATGCAGCAAGTCTTGGGGAACGCAGTTTCACATTGCCTCATACAAACATGTTCCTCCTATCTGCCGCTTGCAAAATAGTCTTCACATAGTTCATTCTCCCCTTTTCTATTATTTCTTAGCTTCTTGTCTTACGTTCCGTTGCACGCTGGCGTGTTTCTTTCAAGACAGTTTTGTTGGTGTGTGTGTTGTGTGTGTGTGTGTGTGTGTGTGTGTGTGTGTGTGTGTGTGTGTGTGTGTGTGTGTGTGTGTGCCTGTGTGTGCGTGTGTGTGTATGTGTGTGTCTTTTTGCTTTTGTGTATAGGTGTCATTAACCGTGTTATTTCTTTCTGTCTGGCCTGTTCTTTCTTTTTTTCTTTTTCTTCCTGTCTGTCTCTTTTTCTTTCTGTCTTTTTTTTCTGTCAGGTATAAAAACGGAAGAACGTAGGTAAGACTATCCATCTATCTGTCTATATATTTATCAATCGATCGATCGATCCACCTACCTACCTACCTACCTACCTACCTACCTACCTACCTACCTACCTACCTACCTACCTACCTACCTACCTACCTACCTACCTACCTACCTACCTACCTACCTACCTACCTACCTACCTACCTACCTGTCTGTCTGTCTGTCTGTCTGTCTGTCTGTCTGTCTGTCTGTCTGTCTGTCTGTCTGTCTGTCTGTCTGTCTCTGTCGAATCTTTTCATCTTTCATCTGTCTGTCTTTGCCTTTCTCTTTGTATATCATTTTGATTTAATTTTCTCTTGTTTTCCATTTTTGTAACTCTCTCTCTCTCTCTCTCTCTCTCTCTCCTCTCTCTCTCTCTCTCTCTCTCTCTCTCTCTCCTCATTATTGTATCTCTGTCCTATTTTTTGCATACTGTTTGATACTCGGTATGGTTTTTCGCTCTTGTTCTTGGTATTTGGATCATTATTATTGCTGTTGTGTAGTTAGAGGTTTATTTTTTATCTTGATGTTATCCCTGAAAAGGGCGGGGACTGGATGTAAAAAACCACACGAGTGCTTATCTATTATCCTCGAGTAAAAGAATTTGCCTTGCTCCTCTCCCCCCCCCCCCCCCCCCCCCCCCCCCCCCCCCCCGTGTTTCCCTCTAATTGTAGTTTTGTCTCTTCCTTGCGCACATTTTTTCTCTAAAAGTTTACGCTTCCAAAGATGACAGATTGAAAATTGAAGTGCAAAGAAAAAAAAAAAGAAGTTGGAACTAAACTATCTTAGCTACTTTATTACTCTTACACTACCCTCCTCCCTCTTTCTCTCTCTTTCTCCCCCCCGCCCTCCCTCTCTCCCTCTCTGTCTGTCTGTCTGTCTGTCTGTCTGTCTGTCTGTCTGTCTCTCTTTCTCTCTCTCTCTCTCTCTCTCTCTCTCTCTCTCTCTCTCTCTCTCTCCTGCCTCTGTCTTTTTGTCTGTCTTTTTGTCTGTCTTTTTGTCTGTCTGTCTGTCTGTCTGTCTGTCTGTCTGTCTGTCTGTTTCTCTCTCTCTCTCTCTCTCTCTCTCTCTCTCTCTCTCTCTCTCTCTCTCCTCTCGGGGCGGGGTGCATGTTCAAGAAAGACGTGTGGTATTTTCTCTCCAATTTTTCGTAAAATTAGCATGTCTACAAGTTATGTATGGCTGTGATTTTTTGCACACAATTGGACTGTTGGTGGCTTCATCAATTGAATTGATTGGATCGACATGAAAACCTACGTGTGGTCAGTAATGAAACATATTCAATTTTCTACATAATCAGTATAAACAATGAAGAAAGATTTTGTAAACAAAGCTCATACTGCGTGGCAAGCTCTAGGCTCCTATGTGTGCTGCACGTGCGTGTATTTCGAAAGGTGTGTACCTTACACAGAGATACATGCATGCGAGATTTCAAACATTCCATGTGATTCTTTGGCCTTGAACTTTGTTGTTTACACTCTGTTTTGGAACTGATTAACACGTGCAATACCGTGTAATACCGTGACATTGACATTGGCTTTGTTTACCCCCCTCTAAACCACAGGCGCCTTAAAGATGTCACAAGAAAATTTCTCCCACCCTCATTTAAACATGATGCAGTTTATGGACTGGCGATTTGCTCACATACAGCTAGAGCTACAACAACATGCTGCCAGCATTAAAACAACCATAGAAGAAAAATTTCAGATGTTAGACAACAGCATATTACATCTTACAAGGGACATCAGTGAGTTAAAAGATGTAGTAGAAGAAAATAGAGAGAACATTGAAGACCTCATGGAAGACAGGCGCACGATACTGGAAAGACTGGACAAGCTGGAAAGGAACGTACAAGTGATTGAACAAGATACAAAAGCATGCAATGTTGTGTTTTTCAATATAGAAGAAAATCAATATGAGGACAGGGCTACTACAACACAAATCATTGTAGATCTTCTGAACTGTTATAACCCAGCAACCTACTGGCATCAAGATGACATCGTAAAAGCATTCCGACTGGGGAAACCTCGGCAGCAAAGAAGCGAACCACGACCAATCCTGGTGCAGTTCAGTAGGATGGCAGACAAAATGGCTGTGCTGGGGGATTCATATCTCAGAGAAGACCTCAGACAATATGGCATTAGCGTCGCATCTGACCTCACCTCACGGCAAAAGGAGCTGATCGACTTCTATCGTAGTCAGGGCAAACTAGCATATTTCTACAATGGAAGACTACAGGTCAGGGACAGACAGGAGTCAAGACCAAGGTTTCCTGAAGAGCAACGAAGTACAGCAAGGTCAGCTCAGAAAGCAGAAGACTGGCCACATCTCCAATACAACAGACAGAGAGGACGAGACAGAGGCTGGTCCAGCAGACAGACAACTGGCAACACAAGCAGGAGTGAGCCAGGAAGAATTTCCAGGTCACCTCCATTCCAACGGAAGGATGACAACTTCGAAACTCCTCCACCAAACGTCAGACGCCAGCGGCAACCTTACTCTGGCAGGGTATTTCAACAAAAACCGGAGAATGCTGTTTCAAGAAGCAGTGCAGGAAGCAGAAGGTCAACAAATTCCAGAGACGCTGTCCATGCCAGGATTCAGCAGAGACACTACCAGGATGATTCTGACAGGAGACCAGTTGTTCCAGCTCACAGTGAAGAAGAAAATGACTCTTCAATGCCTGAGCACAAACGATTTGTGTTTCGTGAAGACCAAAGCCTCAAAGGGACCAGAGCAACTTATAGTAAACAAGAAGATAACTGTGATTGTGGTACAAACAGTAATCAAAACCAAGGCAGGAATATACAAGAAAGTGACATATACACAGTGTGTAGAGTTGCTGGAGAGTGTTACCGCAGCCATGATGACTCAAAGAAAAATGAAGACAGATGTAACAGTGATGAAAATGAGGATGACATTGAGGACAAAGACATTGAGGACAAAGACATTGAGGACAAAGACATTGAGGACAAAGACATGAGGACAAAGACATTGAGGACAAAGACATTGAGGACAAAGACAGCCATTTTCCTTCTTCACCCAGGGAGGAAATACAGACAAGTGATGACAAAATCACAGGGAACAAGACTGAATTAAAGGTGACATATAACATGGAAACACATCAGCAACTTGGTCTTGACAGTCATGAACATGAACTGAATATTACAGACACTGACCAAGACACCACAAAGGTAAATGAATCACAAGAACTGACCAACATTAACTTTGACGAACAGACTGGCACTGGAGACCAAGAGAACAGAGTGAAAAGTACAGAAAACCATGGTGACAGTGAAGCCTCAAAGTTAAAGAAAAGCAGAGGTAAAGTAGTCCGTAAACAGTCAGACACCAGCAGTAGTAAAAAAGCAGATCCTCAAAGAGAGATGGAGGTGGCAGAGCAGGGCAAGACAGGACCTGTAAGCCTGTGTAATGCCCAGCCATCAGGAACAGGGAGGCAGCCAAGGCCTATCAGGCGTGCTGCCTCTCAGAAACAAGAAGCTCCAAGCATGCACACAGAGTCACGCAGGTCAGTGAGCCAATCCAGTATCCTGGACTCTCTCAGGAGAGTTTCAGTGGGGGAACATTCCCATGAGAGTGGAGCGGCCTCACGTGATAAAAGGAAGCCTGTTAATTCTGGAGCCTCTGTCTCCAAGAAATAGGATATTGGCCGGGCCACAAAAACAATATCTATATATAAAGAAAATAAAAGTCAACCTTGTGGCTTAATTGGTGAACCCAAAGAGAATGAGACACACATGTTTGTAGATAATGTACATAAGCAACATATTGATTTTCTAAATTATAATGTTAATGGCTTATTGCAAAAGTTAGAAAATAATGATTTTGTTAACTTTCTTCAGCTACATGATTTTATATGTTTAACAGAAACGTTTATTAGTTATGATTTTGAATCACCACTTTTCAGTGATTTTGTTGTATTTACATCAAAGGCCAAGAAATTGTCGCATCAGGGCCGATATTCTGGAGGAGTGATTGTAATGGTGAGAAAGAAGTATGCCTGTTACATTGATAAGGTTGATATAAAATATGATAATATAGTTGTGCTAAACATTCAGAAGAATCTGTTGCAAACGAATAAAAATGTACTTTTAATCTGTGCTTATATAGCTCCATATGATTCTGTGTTCTGGAAACATCACCAAAATGGATATGGTATGGAAATGCTTGAGCAATGCATATTGGACTTGCAAGAATTGAATGATGATTTTTATGTTCTATTAACTGGTGATTTGAATGCAAGAACAGCATGTGAGAATAATTCTTTTTCTGATGATGAGTTTGATGAGGACTTAAAAACAGTGTATGTCACAAGCGATTTTGTTAGAAACTCACAAGATAAACAGACGAATCTATTTGGCAATCAACTACTTGAAATTTGTAATATGTTTGATTATTTAATTTTGAATGGTCTGTGTCAACATGACTTTGATGACGGGTATACATATATTTCATTTGCAGGAGCCAGCACAGTTGACTATTTTATCATGTCTTGTGAATGGTATGCGTCTGTTGATATTGTAACTGTAGACATTAGTAGTACTACAGAGTCAGATCATCTACCTGTTTTTATGAGGATTGGTTTGAAAAGGGATGTGACTAAACAAAATGATGATGAACAAACTAATGAAGAGAAACATAGTGTAGTAGAAAAAGTTGTTTGGAAAGATGATAAGAAAGAAGAATTTATTGAAACACTTAACAGTCTTACCATGCAGAACAAAATTATTAGTGCCTTAAACCTTCTTGACAGTGACATAGATGATGCTCTGGAGCAATTCACACAATGCCTGAATGAGGCTAGCAGTTGTATGCTCACCAGACATCATACTTGTCAGAACAAACGGTCAAGGTGGTTTGATGATGAGTGTCATCAGATTAAGAAAGAGACAAGAAGAGCGTTGAATTTATTTAGAAAAACAAAAGACGAGAATGACAGACAGATTTATGTTACAAACCGGAAAAAATATAGACAGTTATTAAAGACCAAACGCCAAACATTTAGAAAACAAAAAGTAGAGTCTCTAGCTAACAATAGTTCAAATTCAGCACTGTTCTGGAAAGACCTGCGGAGTATGGGTTGTGTTAATAAAGATAGAGTTTCAAACAAAATAAATAAGTCAGACTGGGTTAACTATTTCAAAGAGGTATTTCAAAGTAATGAAGCAGTATTTAATCAATGTATACACACAGAAGCAGATCTGTTAGAAGAAAATGAACATGAACTGAATAGAGAGATTACAGAAGAAGAAATAAATAAAGCTATACATAAACTGAAGTCTGGTAAGGCATGCGGGATTGATAAAATTATTGCAGAAATGCTAAAAAATGTAACTATTGAAGCTAAACAGTTCATTTTCAAGCTTTTCAATACTATTTTCAGTAAAGGTATATATCCACAGATGTGGTCTAAAGCCATTATTATTCCGATTTATAAAAAGGGGGATCCAGAGCTAGTAGACAATTATAGGGGAGTATCATTACTGAGTATACTATCTAAATGTTATACTTCTATATTAAACGCAAGATTATATTCGTGGCTAGAAAATAATCACTTGATCTGTGAAAATCAAGCAGGTTTTAGAAAAAGATATTCTACGATAGACCAGATTTTCAATCTATATTCAATTGTCCAGAAGTGTATGTCTAAGAAAGGTAAAAAGCTGTACGTTGCATTTGTTGACTTTAAAAAAGCTTTTGACTCGGTTAAACATGATAAACTTTTGAGCTGTATTAAAAGTCAGGGGGTAAAAGGAAAATTTTTTGCATCATTATCAGCCATGTATAACTCATTATTATCGTGTATACGAATAAACAGCCAATTATCAGAGTTTTTTGAATGTCCAATAGGAGTCAGGCAAGGCTGTGTTTTGAGTCCTACATTGTTTTCGGTCTTCATTAACCAGCTAGCTGATGATATGAATGAAAAAGGAAGGCATGGAGTCCAGTTATTACCTAATATTATGGATATCTTTATTCTGATGTTTGCAGATGATGTTGCACTGTTTTCAACAACCCCAGGAGGTTTGCAACATCAATTAAATATTTTAAAAGACTGCTGTAATAATTTACAATTGAGTGTCAACATCAATAAAACAAAGGTGATGGTCTTTAGGAAAGGTGGATTTCTTTCAAAACAGGAACAATGGTATTACAGTGGTATTAGGTTAGAAGTCGTGAATCAGTATTGTTATTTAGGGTTTAATTTCACAACAAAGATTAGCTGTAAATTGGGTACAGAACATCTAGTCACTAAGGGAAGGAAGGCAGTGATTCAGTTAAATAAAGTTTTTCATAGATATAAAGAAATGAACGTTCGTACATTCTTCAAGATTTTCGATCTTAAGATACAGCCAATTCTATTGTACTCATCAGAAATATGGGGCACAAACAGATTTGAACACATCGAGAAAATTCATTTGATGGCATGTAAAAGATTTTTAGGAGTACCAGTAAGGACACCCAATAAGATGGTATATGGTGATTTAGGAAGATATCCACTTTATGTCAATTCATGTATAAGAGCCATTAAGTACTGGTTAAAACTACTGCAATTAGATCCAAATAGAATATCATATAATGCTTACTGCATGCAGTTAGAGTTAGATAGACATGGGAAACACTGCTGGATTTCAAAAATAAGAGAAATTTTGTGTGAAACAGGTTTTAACATTGCTTGGATGCAGCAAAGTGTGGGAGATGTAAAAGCTTTCTTAGGTATGTTTAAACAAAGATTAGTGGATCTGTTCATTCAAGAATGGGATGGGATTATACGAGATAAAGAGAGGTATGACAATTACAGATCGTTTAAAAGTATTTTTGAAAAAGAGCATTATATAAACTCTATTGATGTTTACTGCTTTCGAGTAGCAATTACACAAGCAAGATGTAACGTTTTACCTCTTAATAATAATGTATATAGATATAGTGAAAATGCTCAAGAAAAAATGTGTCCTTTTTGTAAAACAATAGTTGAAAATGAAGCCCACTTTCTCATGGAATGTTGCATGTACACAGACCTGAGGGAAAAGTTCTTAAGCAAGTGCGTCAATGTGCCATTACCAGATCTGCTCAAAGCAACAAATGACGAGTACAGGCATAGTTTATCTAGATATATTTTTCATTCTGTTAACAAAAGGAAAATATTGTTGACCCAAGTGCTTTTTTGACTAGCTGTTGCGATCAGATATATACTTAATATGCATGTTTTATTAGACATCGGTTTTTGTTCTTTTGTAGCTGTATCATGGTTGATTACAGGTTTCAATCATGAAATGGAATAATTGTGTTTTTTCTATTTAAACGTTGATAATAGCTACTTGTTTTATGCATTTGCATTGCTAATAGTATGAATGAATCCATTGCCAAACCCCAAGCCCAACAAATGTATTGTGGTCCAAGGCCAATGTACATTAAATCATTTCAGTGTTCAGTGTTCAGTGTTCTCTCTCTCTCTCGCTCTCTCTCTTGATCTCTTCCCATTTTTTTCTCTTTTTTTTAATTGTCTCCTATCCTTCATATATAAAAAAAAAACAAAAAAACCAGGAGCCACATCGAAAAAGTTTTCCAAGTCTTGAAATTTACAGCTGCATGCATGCATATGTACGCCTCCCAACTTTTCTTCGCTAATAGCTCCACCCGGGGAGGCATCATTCTTTTACCGGCAGACGCTGGACTACAGAAAGGCATTTGATATCGGACATTTAGCCCTACAATTCAGTCTGAATGGCCTTCGGAGAGAGATAGCGAGCGGGGTATCCAATACCCAAGACCGGTATCCGTTGGTGCCCCGATTTCAATAGTGCTGCATGCCATTATTTCTTTTTAGTGGTCCTCGGGCTTTTTGGTGGTTAGACTTAGTACACCAGTCCTCTTTTCTTTTTCCGTGTCAATTTTTTTTAGGGTGGTGGTGGTGGTGGTTTTTGATTCGTGTTCTCGAGAAAGGTGGGGGGTGGGGGGTGGGGGTGGGGGTGGGGGTATGAGTTAGTTTGTTTCTTTGTTTGCTTGTTTCTTTCTTTCTTTCTTTCTTTTATTTTGAGGAGAATTGAATAAGCACTCATGTACGTTTCTTACATTCAGTCCCCGTGTGTATGCAGTTTTGTAAATGTTGTCATCCATTTCCACCGGCACACAATGGCCTACTCTTCCAAAAAGCGGAAGTAGTTTTAACATATGCGCAAGATGGTGTGCGTGTGTGTGTGTGTCAGAGAGAGAGAGAGAGAGAGAGAGAGAGAGAGAGAGAGAGAGAGAGAGAGAGAGAGAGAGACAGACAGACAGACAGACAGACAGACAGACAGAGACAGAGACAGAGAGAAAGACAGAGAGAGAGAGAAGGAAAGAAAGAGAGAGACAGAGACAGAGACAGACAGAGAGAGACAGAGACAGACAGACAGAGAGAGAGAGAGAGAGAGAGAGAGAGAGAGAGAGAGAGAGAGAGAGAGAGAGAGAGAGAGAGAGAGAGAGAGAGAGAGAGAGAGCTGTCTTCTCCCCATCCACTACTGAAAGTACTTTTCTTTCTTTTCTTTCGGTTTTCAAAAAAAACATGTTTGTTTTAGTTTTGTTGTAGTTGTTGATGGCTATTGGTTCTCGTGTTCTGCTTTTAAGTTTCACTGTGTCTTCTGGGGCATTAAAGCCAGTCTTTAAAAGACAGTTAAAAGACCCAAACAAAACAAAACAAAACAAACGAAGGCTAAACAAGCTAGATCTTCGAACCAAGCAGGAGTAACAGCGTGGATCAGTGGTTTCGCGAAAAGCATTCGTCTCGATAGCAAGAGATCAATAGTTCGAGTCCCGTCCGAATCGACATTCTCTATCCGTGAAACTAGTGGTGTGAGTTGTGATTCTCTATGGATAAAAAGCAATATTATACACAGGTACCGGTACAGCATGTACTATCGCAAAGCTGAAAACTCTCGGCAAAGAGATAGTTCTCTGCGACAAAACTCTGTCTATAAAAAAGCCAGTCTCATATGGAAACATAGACATTTCCAAACAAATGATACGAGGACAGATGTGGGTTG
>CM060326.1:22412380-22414880 GCA_030674155.1 Stramonita haemastoma | reverse complement strand
AAATATTCCATAATGACAACACTCACAAAAAATATTCCATACCAATGACAATTGCAAAATTATGTCAACACAATATCTAATGCTAGCTATCTCTCTGTTTACTTGGCAAAGGGCATGACAAAATCAATATGTTTCTTTATTACAACGAAGACAGGACAACAGTAATCATAATTTTGTGAAGAGTATTGTAAAAATAAAGAGTCTAGGTGACCAACTGATAAACTGGTATATAGGTAATCTCTAACCCAGCTTTCTCGTCTCTCTGATGCACGCACCAGCACACACACATACAACACACACACGCATACACGCACGCACGCACGCACGCACGCACTACACGCACGCACGCACGCACATCACATACATACCATCCATCATCCATCATCCACCATCACCATACATACATAAATACACACACATACACCCGCACACAAACAAAGAAAAACACCACAAACACACACACGCTCTCTCTCTTATATTATCTCTCTCTATCTCCCTCTCCCCCCCTCTCTCTCTCTCTCTCTCTCTCTCTCTCTGATCGTATGTGTGTGTGTGCGTGCGTTGCCATGCCTTTCCCTGTATGTGTTGTGTTGTGTCTGTGTGCACACGCGTGCGCTTACTCCCTTGCTCTGTCTGTCTGTCTGGTGGTGGCTGTATTCTGTCTGTACCTGCTGGTGCTGGCTGTATGTCATTGTATCTGTACTGCCAACAATATTGCAATGATTATTAGCCACCATGAAGTCAAATGGAATCCAAGAGGAAGCAAACACTGTCCTTTCCTAGTGAAATCAGACACTGGTGTAGGGAAGGAAGGGTAGTGGCGAGGGAAAACACAACACAACACAACAGCCAGGTCTATCGGTCTATCCTCCTCCCCCCCCAGTCAGAGGGTGTCAAAGGTTTTGCAGAGACGCCAGTTTGTCCAAGAACAGGGGTCCGTGTGAAAACATTCCTGACTCTGGTTGTCTTGTCCCATTTCCTGAATCACGCGTTCAATCAGCTCTCATACATCGCTTCTATCTTTGATTTGCCCTCAGCTTCGACTATGGAATCAGATAGTATAATTATGCTGATTTGTTTGTGTGTGTGTGTGTGTGTGTGTGTGTGTGTGTGTGTGTGTGTGTGTGTGTGTGTGTGTGTGTGTGTGTGTGGTGTGAGTGTGTGTGTGTGTGTGTGTGTGTGTGTGTGTGTGTGTGTGTGTGTGTGTGTGTGTGATTAAGAATATTTTTGATATTGTCTGATCATTGTCTTTTTTGATGCGTTTATCTCTTTTTGTTTTCTGCACATAATTATTATTCATGTCTGTTGATCACTCTTACTCTGCCTATTTCTCCGCTTGTCTGTCTGTCTGTCTGTCTGTCTGTCTGTCTGTCTGTCTGTTCTGTCTTCTGTCCTCTCTCTCTCTGTTCTTTTATAATGGATCTGCATTTCAAAATGTCTAATACAGTTTTTTTTTAAATCAATGAAAAGGAATTATCTTTTTCAGTTTATTGCTTGTACTTTTTTTTTAATCAATCTTCATATTCAAAATAATTATGCCTTTTTTCGCCAAGAAAAAGCATGAGGCATTTTGCTTTTGGCTTAATTGTTAACATTACACATACTCTTACACACACACACACACACACACACACACACACACACACACACACACACACACACACACACACACGCATACACACACACATATATATATATATAAACATATTATATATAACATAATATACAATAATATATATATATATATATATATATATATATATATATATATATATATAATACACACATATATATATGTAATAATATATACTTCTTCCTCTATATATACATATACATCTCTCTCTCTTTATCTCCTACTACCACTACCACTACCTGCCTGCCTGCCTGCCTGCCTCTGCCTGCCTGCCTGCCTGCCTGCCTGCCTGCCTGCCTGCCTGCCTGTCTGCTCTAACCTACCTATACCTACCTTACCTACCTACCTACCTACTACCTACCTACCTACTACTTACCTATCTATATGTGCATACATATATATGTGTATATATATTTGTGTGTGTGTGGATTTGATCACTTGTAATAATTATCACGTTTGTGAATTACTTTTATATTCTGTGCAATCAGAAATAAGACGACATCCCCCCACCCCCCCCCAAAAAAAAAAAAAAAAAAAAGATAAACATAATGGGTGAAGGTCATCGCCATATCAAAACAACATTGAGAATGTTTGCTGTTTTGTTTTGCTTCATTCCTCGCACACATTCCTGAGATTTAGAGTGCAGTGTTTACTTTAGGCAGAGACGAGTGTGAAAGGCTTGGTCAACGGCTCTTAGAATTGTCTGCAGTAATGACAATCACACAGTTGTGTTAATAGAATTCCCCATGCTGCTTTCGCTCTGTTTACCAGACAGAGAGGCATGACAATATTCATACAATTTTCTACAGAAAAAAAGAACAACACACACACACACACAGACCCCCCCCCACACACACACACACACAC
>CM060326.1:22399880-22407380 GCA_030674155.1 Stramonita haemastoma | reverse complement strand
AAAAAACATTGCTGGTCTGTGCACTCCTCCTCCTCAGTCACTGGTTGTGAGAAAAGTCCTATAGCGCTGACGTCGAGTTGTCGAATCGAAAGCAGAACTTGGGCTGTATAGTGTGCATGTTGTGTATGTAGTTTGTTGACATCTGTTGGGGGAAGGGGGGGGAGTGAGAGAGAGAGGAGAGAGAGAGAGAGGAGGGAGGAAGGGAGGGAGAGAGAGGGAGGGAGGGAGGGAGAGAGAGAGAAATAAAATAAACACATAAATAAAACACACACACACATTATAAGTTCAACTCGCGCACAAGCTCACACACACACATTCGTTCAGAAATACACAAACACACATACTCACGCGCGCGCGTGTGCGCGAACATACACACATACTAACACACTGGCTACCATACCTAACATATCTAGACCCCACCCACACCCCACCCCTTAAAACACACACACACAACAACAACAACAACAACAACAACAACAACAACACACACGCACGCGCGCACGCGTCATGTACACTTTAACTCACACACGCGCACACACACAAGAAGAGGGAGGGGTAGGGAAAGTATCAGAGCTCGTGGAATGACAGCAAGCTGACAACATATTATTTTTCCATTTTTAATTAAATCACCCTCGTGGATTTCAACATATTTGCTATCACGAAACACCGGCAGCATGTGATACATACATATTATTTCTCTTCTTATGTTTAATATCACTAACGGACGCAGTAACACCCGAGAGTATCAACATGATATATACCATATGCACTCTTTCGCATTTTCTCCGGTGATTGTGCACATTGAATAACCATATCCAGGATGTATTGCTTGTTATATTAATGAGTTTGTGTATGCACTGTGTGTGTGTGTGTGTGTGTGTGTGTGTGTGTGTGTGTGTGTGTGTGGTGTGTGTGTGTGGTGTGGAGTGTGTGTGTGTGTGTGTGTGTGTGTGTGTGCGTGCCACTATTACTACTACCACCACCTTATTTCCTCAACATCACTATCATAAGCAACATTACATTACATTCTATTTACCACCATCCCCATCCTTATCACAGTCACCATCACCATCATCCTCCCACCCACCCACCCACCCACGCCCACCACCATCCTATTCCAAACAAAAACGATTGGCCTAAAAGTCTTCATTACCATACAAACTTCTTTTTATCAATACCCCTCACCCCCCCCCCCTTTCCACGCACCCCCCCCCCCCCCCTATACACTCCAGCTGATGAAGTTTGGAACAGTTCCGTCTGTATGTTGGCGTGACCAGCATGTCACGCTGCCTGTCTGCTTACTGCTGTTTCCCCTCCTGTCTTCCTCGTCCTATTCTTCGCTATTTGTTTATCATACAGGACATTTGTTTCCAGAATCTTTTCTTCTCACATCGCTCTGATATCGAATTTTGTTCTCTGCCATGTATCATATCAGCGAAAATGCGTTGCGTTGTTGTTAAGCACTTGAGAAGTCAGGGATAGCACATAATTATGACTTAGGCATGGGAGAGAATATTTTTAAGGCTTTCTAAAAAAAAAAATTAAAATGCAGGAAAGGCATACAAAAGTCAACGAGGAGGTGACTGGAAGAAAAAGAACAAGGCAGAAGCAAACCAAAAAAAAAAAAATAGGAAAGAGAGGTATCCTAGCACAAAATGTTCAGAAAGTGGGAATACTGATTATACTTCTTTTTTTTTTTTTTTTTTGGGGGGGGAGGATTTACCATACTATAAAACGGATTAGTATAAGTCCCCTGTATGCATACATTACTCATTACTGTTTATGTTTTAATTCTAGACAAAGTCAGGTTGCAAGGTTACAGGTCATATCAATGCTAGTGCTATCTAAGCAAAGGCAAGGCCAAGTTTCTTTCAAAACCCCATTGCATTTACGTAGTCATGAAATGTGTTGTATTCGATTTGCTGAGAACTTGAAATAAGGCCTGACCTTTGGGAACAATCAAACAATAATCACTCAAGTTTTCTTTGGCAATATCATTATTGATGATGATAATAACGATAATAATATTATATACAATTTTCATAATACTGAGTATTGTAAACCAAGCAAATCAAAGCACTTGCATTCACATCACTCATGTACATGCTTCCGTACACTAAAGATTAACAGATATTACATTACACACACGCGCGCGCGCACAAACAAACACGCACACACACAGAGGGGGGGGGGGGGAGAGAGGGAGAGAGAGAGACATCAATAGGCAACTAACACCTCAATAGGAACCATATATAGAACAATGTGTGAGAATCAAAAGAGAGGCATTCTTAAGCTACAACCGTGTTGAGAAAAAAACCACAATACTTGAAACATAATGACAGTGGCACCATTATACACTAAATAAATAACTAAGACGTAAACTGCTGAATCTGATCTCGTTCAGCGTGCGTGCATTGCGTAGATATCTATAGTTTATCCCTATGTCCTCGTTTCATAAGAGGATAGTTCCACAGTTTCCTATCCCCCACACCCTCCCCCTAGAGGGACAAAGGACACACTCCAGCTGATGAAGTCTGGAACAGTACCGTCTGTATACTGGCGTGACCAGCATCTCCCGCTGCCTGTCTGCTTACTGCCTTCTGCTGCTGCTGCCTCCCTGCCTCTATTCCTTGTCTTCTTGGGCATTTATATATTTATCTATTTATTTATCTATTTATCTTCACACACTATATATATATATATATATATATATATATATATATATATATATATATATATATATATACACACGCACACATACTACACACACTACGCACAAACACACATACTACACACACGCACACACACACATACATACACACATACACACACACACACTACACACACGCACACACACACACATTCAAGAAATATCTGTTCTATGCGTTTGGAACTCGCATCGAAGTCACAAGACTACAGAATCCCAGGTATGCACGCTTCAAGCCAAGGATAAGATTCTGAACATGTCAGTCAGCAGGCTCTGTAATAACACGAAACGACTTTGCAGACACAAAGGTATCTATGAACAGGTAGGTAAAGGTGTGTGCCTTGGCTGTCAAAGCCAACATTTCTGAAGCCACTGTGCTGTGCTTCCAGTTATCAAGAAAAAAAAATCTGCCAGACTTCGGGAAATGTCTTGCCAAAAAATCTCCCAAACAAAAAATCCCAGCCATACTGATAAAACGCTTGCACTCTCATCCTCCAAGTGTGCTTGTTTTGTTGTTGTTGCTGTTTTGTTTGTTGTCATGTCCTTTCTGCTTCTACTCATTTGAAGGGAAAATATATCCATATCTACGTATCTGTGTGTGTGTGTGTGTGTGCGTGTGTGTTTGTACGTGTGCATATGCAGCTATATGCACGTGTCCCTAGGTACGTAAATGTGCATATTTATGCTATTTACGACCTCTATTTCTGTCCCCGCCTCCCTTCGTCCTTTCTGTAGCGACGAATGGACGTGAAAACAAGGTATATTTGCTTATCTAACACTTGAGCACTCTCTCTCTACCACCCCCCCTCTCTCTCTCTCTCTCTCTCTCTCTCTCTCTCTCTCTCTCTCTCTCTCTCTCTCCTCTCTCTCTCTCTCTCTCTCTCTTCAACCCCCCCCCCCTCGTTCTCCCTCTTTCAATTCCTCCCTCTCTCCCCCTCCCCACCCCTCTCACTCGCCATCCAATCTCTCTCTCTCTCTCTCTCTCTCTCTTCTCTGTCTCTCTCTCTCTCTCTCTCTCTCTCTCTCTCTCTCTCTCTCTCTCTCTCTCTCTCTCTCTCTCACCTACCTTCGTTTCTGCCAGCAGAGAAAATACACAAAACCCAATCAGGACAGCATCTAGACCGTGTGCCTTTGAAGACGAGTCTTGCCAGTAATCATCTTCCCAGACAGCATATGTGTTCCACGGGTGTTTGGTTTACCAAACGAATTGATGTAAATAACCAGAACGATTGTTTTAGATTTCTCTGCAAACATTTTTCCACAGCTTTTTGGGGAACAATAAAAGCAGACCCATAAGAAATAATTGTGAATATAAACGAAACAATTGTGACAGAGATCAAAGATAAAAGGAAAATGATCTGTCATATCGTGTTTGCTTCTCCTTTTCGTTTAGAGTAGCAGTTCCATCTCTTTGTTTGATTCCAATTTCTTTAGTATACTTCTGCCTATCATTCAATTATATATATAATATATAATATAAAGAGAGAGAAGAGATAGAGAAGAGATGAGAAGTAGAAGAGAGAGATAGAAGAGAGAAAAGAGAGAGAAGAGGAGAGGGAGGGAGAAAGGAGGAAGAAGAGGAAGAGAAGAGAGAGATATGTACAGAGAGAGAGATGTTTTAATGCATAGTTTTTGCAGGGAAAGAACTTAAAAGATCTTTTGCTGATATCAGCAAGGCTTTGAATGTCACTTCTTAAATGTACTCACCACGACTATTTTTTTCAGAAGAATTGCAAGATCTCTTATACGTTCTTAAACGATACCCAAAACCAAACATGTAAATATAGTAAGGAAAAAAAAAACAAATAAATTTTGATATAAAACGCAAGAACCTCACGAGTAAGTCATGTTCTTAAACTCCCTAGATTCAGTCTGCCACTAAGGATCAACCAAACAAAAAAAATTCAACAAACAAATAAACAACAAAACAAAACAAAAAAACAGACAAGCAAATAAATACACAAAATCGATACGTTTCCAAACCATAGAAAAAAAAATCAAAATAATCCAAACCTTCAACAACAACAACAAAATCAACTTTCATTTCACAAACTTCAACTACAAATCCTACGATCACACACTTAACTCCGCACAGAAAAAACCCACCACTACACACGCACAGAGATAGCCAAACCAACCCCTCTCCCATCCCTCTCTACACACACCTGCCCCTAACAAACCTGCTTCACAAACCTGCCTACCTGCCTGTCCTGGTCCTGTCCACCTGTTTCCACCACAACATTCCTCCCTCCCCCCCACCCCCACATCCCCCAAGTGACTAATTAATTTGACATGATGGACGACACCAGTAGGGCAAAATCCAGGAAGACTTCAATAAAAACTCCACCTCGGCCTCACCTACCCCAAGACTTTCCCTGCAGGCAAGAAAACAAGGCAAAGGCACCGCCGCGCACCTCTCTCTCCATCCATCCCACAGCGAGGTGACAAAGCGTGGTCTACAACCTCACCACAAAACTGGCTAACCTGAACAATCCCCTACCCCCCCGGGGCTAAACAGACAGACACCTTGTGAGATAGCTTGACGGCTTGGTGTGTCGGTGCACTTTGGGGTAAGAAGGATGAGGTGATAGGGGGGGGGGCAGTGCTCTTGCCCTTTTTGTGTGTGTGTGTGTGGTGTGCTGAGTGTGTGTGTGTGTATGTGTGCGTGTGCGGTGTGTGTTTGTGTGTGTGTCATGGTATAAGTGTGCGTGTGTGTGTAAGTGTGTGTAGTGTGTGTGTAAGTGGTGTGTAGTGTGTGTGAGCTTGTGTGTGTGTGTGTCCGTGTGTGAGTATGTGTGTGTGTGTGTATGTGTGCGTAGGTGTGCTGTGTGTGTGCGCGCGTGTGTGTGGTGTAAGTGTTGTGTTATGTGTGTGAGCGTGTGTGTGTGCGATGTGCTGCGTGTGTGTATGTGTGTGGCGTGTCCGTTGTTATGGTTGCTGTGTGAAAATGTGGTGTGGCGTGCGTGTGCGTGAGAGAGAGAGAGAGAGAGAGAGAGAGAGAGAGAGAGAGAGAGAGAGAGAGAGAGAGAGAGAGAGAGAGAGAGGAAGACAGGGACAGAGACGAGACGACAGAGACAGACAGAGAGAGAGACAGAGAGGAGAGACACAGAGAGACACAGAGAGACACAGAGAGAGAGAGAGAGAGGAGAGAGAGAGAGAGAGAGAGAGGAGGAGAGGAGAGAGAGAGAGAGAGAGAGAGAGAGAGAGAGAGATGGGAGCGCTTCCTTTGACGTTCTCATGCCCCTCTCTTCAGTCAAGCGATTATGTTTGCCGACCCCTTATTCAAGAGCGGTGGATTGCCCTGAAAATCACTGTTCTTATCTCGCGTACAAGTGTGTTTAGTACACGCTGGCAAGGGTGTGTGGCGGCCCCTTCATATTCACGCGCACGTACGCGCTCGCACACACACACACATATATATTTATATGTATATGTATCTCTCTCTCTCTGTATGTATGTATGTATGTATGTATGTATGTATGTATGTATGTATGTATGTATGTATGTATGTATGTATGTATGTATGTATGTATGTATATATATATACACATATATACATACAAACGCGCGCGTGCAAACGCGCGCGTGCGCATACACACACACAGAGGCAAGGGCAGTTGCAAGTGTATGTATGCATACGCCCATATCTACGCTTACACACACACACACACACACACACACACACACACACACACACACACACACACACACACACACACACACACACACACACACACAACAAAAGAGAGAGAGGGAGAGACAAACACAGAGAGACAAACAGAGAGACAGACCGACAGACAGACAGAGACAGAGAGAGAGAGAGTTTCAGTAAAACAATTACAAGGAAAACGCCATAACAACAATTGTTTTTCCCCCTCAAAGAGTGCAGCGCAGCCCGTGAAAAACGAACCTTTCTTCGGGCACAATTGATCCCCGCTAGCTCTTCTTCAACTTGCTGATCTAATAAAAGTCCACAAGAAAGAATTTACACACGAGCACGCACAATCGCACAATCGCACGCTCGCGCGCGCACGCGCACAAGCATATAGACAAGCGCGCACGCACACACGCGTACGCACGTACATGCACGGACGTGCATGCAGAGAGACACAGACAAAATGGAGAAAAGCAGGGAGAGAGAAAGAGAGTCGGAGGAACACAGACAGAAAGAGAGAGAGTCGGAGGAGAGAGAGAGAGAGAGAGAGAGAGAGAGAGAGAGAGGAGAGAGAGAGAGAGAGAGAGAGAGAGACAGACAGACAGACAGACAGACAGACAGACAGACAGACAGACAGACAGACAGAGACAGAGACAGAGAGAGAGAAGGGGAAGAGAGACAAAGAGAGTGAGAGACAGAGACACAGAGAGACACAGAGAGAATGTGTGTGTGTGTGTGCGCGCGCGCGTTTGTGTGTGTGTGTGTGTGTGTTTGTGTGTGTGTGTGTTTGCGTGCGTGCGTGCGTGCATATGTGTGCGTGCGTGCGTACGTGCGTGTGTGCGTGCGTGCGCGCTTGCGCGTGTCTCTGTGTGTGTGTGTTTCTAAAACAATTAGGGCGAAAACTCTGCAGCAATATAACTTTCCCCTCAAAGAATGCAACCGTTCAAAAACCTGACCCCTCTCTAGGGGCAAATAATTCTTCCCTTTCTCTTTCAAGTTCTTGATATTACAAAAGTCTATCAGAACACACACACACACACACACACACACACACACACACACACACACACACACACACACACACACACACACATGTGCGCGCGCAAGCATAAAAACAGAGATAGGGAGACACCTCGAG
>CM060326.1:22387380-22394880 GCA_030674155.1 Stramonita haemastoma | reverse complement strand
GGAAAACGGACTGAGCCAATCAGGTCACTGTGTGAAGCAGGCAATGACGGATGGCACGCGGCGCGTCCCCTAGGGGGCGGGGAATTGCGTGTACATCTTTGAAGCCTAAGTTCCAGAAATCAAAATCACGCCCAGGACCGAGAATTAATTAGACAAATGACCGATCGTTCAGACAGCCCCGAAGGTGGACAGCGGGGTAGGCACGAGAGGCTGGGTGGAGATGGAAGGCTGGCGTCATTTTGGGTGGTGTGAAAAATGCCGCCGCCATTGCCGCCATGCTGTTTCTGTCACGTGATTCACGTCTCACTAATGCTCGCGAGATTACAAGATTTGGGCTGTGTCCGGTATTATTACGGGCGTTTCGTGTTCCTTTTCTCTTTCTTACTCTTTTTTTTTTGTGTATGTTTGCTTTTGGACCCCATGCCTTCCTATCTCTTTTCTGTAGTTTTTGTTTGTTTTTCTTTTTTTCTGATTGCTTTTTTTTTGGGGGGGTGTGATTTAGAGGGATAAGTGTAGGGGTATTTTGAAATCATGAGCGGTCTTTTTCATCTTCATCTTTTTGTTCTTTGCTTCTATTCCTAGTATTTTCGTTTTGGCTTTTTGTTTATTTCTTTGTTTATGTTTGTTTGGTTTGTTGTTGCTGTTGTTGTTAGTTTGTTTGTTGGGTCTTTGTATTTTTTGTGGGAGGAGAGGTTTTGCGTTTGTTTCTCTTCACTGTTTATTCCATAAAATATTATTTATTTTGTTCATTTTTTCTTGTACTTATTTCATGCATTAAATCTGTTTTTCATTGCCATTATTCGTCAGCAGCCTGGGTTGAAAGGTACTGCAAAATAACATTTTTCAATCAGCTGCTTTTAGCTTTTATAGTCTAGTGACAAGCCTACATTATCATAGAGAACAAAATGATGAAACACATTCATTCACTGCAAAATTAAATAATTTTGGATTTAAAAACAATAATTATTATCTATCTATCTATCTATCTATCTATCTATCTATCTATCTATCTATCTATCCCATCCATCCATCCATCCATCCATCCATCCATCCATCCATCCATCCATCCATCCATCCATCCATCCCTTAGTATGGCGACCGTGGGGGCACCAATGAAGACCTGACAACTAGCTCCCTCCATTCCTCTCTCTGTTCTGCCTTTCTCAGGTTTTTGTTTAAGTTCTAGGCCTGTCCATTCACTGATATTGTCCTCCCATCTCTTCTCTGTCTCTCTCTGTCTCTCTCTGTCTCTCTCTGTCTCTCTCTCTGTGTCTCCCTCTCTCTCTGTGTCTCTGTCTCTCTCTCTGTCTCTCTCTCTCTCTCTCTATCTATCTCTCTATCTCTCTCTCTCTCTCTCTCTCTCTCTCTCTCTCTCTCTCTCTCTCTCTCTCTCTCTCTCTCTCCTTCTCTCTCTCTCCTCCCTCCCTCCCTCCCTCCCTCCCTCCCTCCCACCTAACTTGTATTTTTTCCTGTCTACTCCGCTCATAGCTAGGGTTTCTCCAATTCAAGTACACAACTTCATCTTACTGTACTCCTCCTATCCTACTCCATGTACTCCTTTGACTGCACTGTAAGCCAGTCTTTCCAACACCTTGAAATACAAAGTAAAATATATCCACTGCTATGTCGCTTTCCCAGTTTTAATTCCAAAATACTGCAGCCTTAAGACTGATCCCGGAATTCCCACAACCTCTACTGCGTTTCCTCCTTGAGACACGCTACCTGGGTGGGCTCTGGAGACGAGGCAGCCCTATCCAGCAAAGATGACACTGTCGGGAGCCAGAACCCACAGCCTGGCGCATGGCCCTAGTCCCCACCCCTCCATCCCCCCCCCCCCCCCTGAACTCCACCGCCTCCTGCTGCAGCTAAAACCAGACCAAAGTCATAAGCTGTTTTTTTCTTTCTCTGTGGTTTTGTTTTTTTGAGGGGGTGGGTGGGTTGTTTAGGATGGGTTTTTTTTTTTGGGTTGTGTGTACGTGTGTGTGTGTGTGTGTGTGTGTGTGTGTGTGTGTGTGTGTGTGTGTGTGTGTGTGTGTGTGTGTGTGTGTGTTTTGTTGTTTACCGGTTGTTGTTGTTTTTTTAATAACAAAACTGCCTACTCCTCCCACATCATTCACAACCTTCGTCTTCCATCCTTCTGTCCCTTCTTAGCTAGCACACCTTGTCTGCGTGTCTAGAAATTTCTCTCTCTCTCTCTCTCTCTCTCTCCTCTCTCTCTCTCTCTCTCTCTCTCTCTCTCTCTCTCTCTCTCTCTCTCTCTCTCAGACGTCCTTGTGCTTTCAGTGGACAAAGTGATTTTTTTTGTGGCTTCGCTCAGCAAAACAAACAAGTCCGAGGAGTCCCCGGGGAGAAGGGAAAGCTAATTACTGGAAAGCGTCAGACAGCCACAATTTCTTTATTGGATATTTTCTCTCTTAAATGTTCCTCTACTTTTTTTTTGCCCCCATTTTGTTTACTTACGTAAATAAGCAATACATTGCAGTTTACCACCGCCAAGTACAGGATTAAAATACAGTGTATGCATTGCAATTGAAGAAAAGAGCATAAACCGTGGCGGATTTCATAGCAGCATCGTTAGTTGTGCATAGTAATTGAGATTATTAAACACACAAAAAACGCAAAAAAGAGAAAAAAAACAACCTCACCCAATTAAGTATGTTTTATAGAAGACACCATCGGCAATATTGCCGAACAAAGAGCAGACATACTTTGGTTAGACTTTGCTATTAACCTATTATTAGCAACTAGTAAAATATGGGACGGAATTGCTCGGTGGTCAGAGCGCTTGTTCCCTCTCCCCCCACCCCCGCCCCCCGCACCCCAGCAAATGTTAAGCAGCGTCGAGCGTTATTACCAATTGGATGGGTGACCGATTGTGCGCCTTGACTACAGTACAGTTCCCCAATTCACCCAGCTGTAAATGGGTACCTGCTCCCATTACAGTCAGGGAAGGTAAAGCAGCGAGGGAGAGGAGATGGGCACCACCCTCAATATGCTGGCCCCTAGAGAAGCTGAGGTCTCTGACGCCTCGCTACCTTACTACCACACAGGTTATGGGATGCCTGCTCCTTTGTGTGATGCGGTAAGATTAAAGAAAAAAAAGCAATGCAATACAGTATTCGACTTCAGGTGTGAAGGAGAGGTCTTCTTTTTCTTTTTTTTCCTGTCCTCGGATAGACATCTAAGCTTTACCAATGGTGAGATTTTATGTATGCGACCGTTTTTGCCCACCATGGAGGTGGCCGTATTTCGACTTCGGAAGTAAGTTTATTTATTGAATGTAATACAACGTAGCAAGATTTATAGCACTGATGCACCAAGACTAGAAACAACAACAAAAAAACCAGGAAACCTTCATCTTTGACAACAGTTCAGGACATTGGACTGGGATTTAGCACATAGCTTACTGCAGTGCACAGCAGTACTGGCAAGAACCAATGGTGATATTTAAAACAAGTCTAAAATAAATAAGGAACATTGCAATTCATGATGTACACAAAAGGGAAGCCCAGTTAGTTCTGTTTATTCTATTTCTCTCAAAATTGAATGCTGTTCACAATACATTTTTGCCTCTGTTGCTTTTGGTCTGTCAGATATAGGACTCTGGTAGTTCGGACATTGACTGTTGAAGTGTCTGGCATGTTGCCACAGTGAACTTGTGCTGTTTTTACCATTATTATTATATTATTATATTATATCAATAATAATAATAATGATAATGATAATGATAATAATAATAATAACAATAATAATAATAATAATAATAATAATAATAATAATAATAATAATAATAATAATAATAATAATAATGGTGATGATGTTGATGATTGTCATCACTATTATTATCATTATTATTACCATCATCATCATTGTTATTATCATTATTCATCAAATCTTCTAACCCTTTTAAAGACGTGCTTTGTAGGGCATTCTTCAACCCAACTGCCCAAACCTATGCTATAGGTGGTGCTGTTGCTGTTGCTGTTGCTGTTGTCGTTGTTGTTGTTGTTGAACACCCCATCTTAAGCACCTCGAGGGTCATCCAGAACATGCACTGAACCTCACCCCCTCACTCCTCACGCCTGGAATCACTGACGGAAAATAAACGGGATGACAAGTCTGTGTGTATGGCTGTTTCCAGACTTCGCCCGCTCAGACCTAGATAATCCGACTAGAAGAGGAAAACACCACACCAGAAGATGAAACTTTCTCCATTACCAACTAGCTCCCCACCTTCACCATTCCCAAATCCCCCTACCCAGCTTACTCTGAGGATGTACACTAAGAATCCCTAGTAACACCCCCCCCACCCCCCCCCCTAATCCCCATCCCCACATCTTACATGCTGACTAAAATTCTCGTGGCTTAAGGCCAAGAAACCTGGCCATCAAGCTGCAGATGATACCGCGGGGAACCAGAGAGCAGGCTGCAGCCTTTGTCCCCATCCTTTCCCATCTGCAGCTAATGCCTCGCCTGCATTTACCGCGGAGGTTTTCCAATCACTGTTCTCTGGAGAAGGGTATACCTCCCCCCCACCCCCTTCACCCTCACCTCATCATCACCGCCTCCAAGGCTAAAATCTCTCCCCAAGCAAACTCATTCCTCTCTACCCTCCCCCCTCCTCAGCCTTATACTCCCTGCTTTGTTTTTAATCCACTACCAGTCTTTCTCTCTGTCTCCGTCTCTCTCCGTCTCTCCGTCCGTCCGTCCGTCCGTCCGTCTCTTGTCCTCTGTCTCTCTCTCCTCTCTCTCTCTCTCTCCTCCTCTCTCTCTCTCTCTCTCTCTCTCTCTCTCTCTCTCTCTCTCCTCTCTCTCTCTCTCTCTATTTTTTGTGGTTTTGTGTGCAGCGAGACAAATAAGTTGGATGGGTCCTCTCGGGGAAAGAGAAAAACTAATTACCTAAGAGGGTGAGACCACGGTAATGGCATCTTGGCTTTTGTTTATTTATCATTTTTTGTTCTGTTTTCCTCCTGTCTGCGATGTGCTGTACGGTTTAGCACTGTACTGTACATAACACCCACAGTACAGTACCGTACAACACGCACATAGTCTGATACACAAGGTTACAGTACAGTACAACACGGTACAGTTCAATACAGTACAGTACAACACGGTACAGTTCAATACAGTACGTACAACACGGCACAGTTCAATACAGTACAGTACAGCACAGCACGACACAGTATAATACAGTATAGTGCAACACAATACTACGTGTAGTTCAGCACAGAACAAAAAGTATGCCACAGTTCAAAACAATTAACTGTAGGATAGTACTGATAACTGTAAAGTTAGCGTAACACTGTACAATACAGCACCGTGCAATTGATTGATTGACTGATTGATTGATCGACTGATTGATTTATCTATTTATTTATTTCGAGGATACTTAGATAAGCACTCGTGTACTTTTTACATCCAGTCCCCATGTGTATGCAGCCTCTGTACATTTTTGTCATCTGTTCTCACAGGCACACAGTGGCCTACTCTTCCGAAAAGCGGAACGGGTCTTAACGAGTGCTCAAGATGTTCTACGTGCGTTCGCACACGGGACCTCGGTTTAAAATCTCATATAGAGCAATACAATATCGTAGGAGAATAAAATAATCAATTAGAGATTACCATGTTGTTCTTTTAGCACGCGGAACTTCAGCACATATTAAGCTTTATCTTCAGTTTGGTTCACAACGCCTCAAAAATCGCCCAGAAGTAAAAAGACTATTAGAATGCAGTACACATTCCTCTCGTGCATACATAACATACATCATTATCAATTAACATTAGACCTTCACATGAATATCTGCTTCAATGAATGCATAGTCACCTATGGGATAGACATACTTTGCACATCATTATTTCAAAGTGAAGTCAATAAAAGATTCGAATGAAATGGAGCATGCAAAGATATCTTTTTTTTCTGGTCCTGCACCTCTAAAAAAGCTAAGTCATTCGCAACAAACTAACCTAAACTCCAATCCAAAACGAACAATTTAAGTAAAATACTGATCAACCGTTCGACCGACCAAATGAGTAGACAAAACAAAACCGAGCAAACAGACAGACAAAACACATACACACTAACAAGCAAGCAAACGAACTAGAGGACCAATTAATCATCCAATCAAGAAATTCATCGATTGATGCTAAGATGAATCCTCAATTACCCAACAAAGAAGCCAAAGGACAAACAAGGACATCAACAACAGAGCTAATCTTCTCAGCGATGTGGTGACATTTGCGAGCACACATAAACTGCTATTCCACGTTTTATTTGTTTGTTTAGCCGAAGTTTATAGGCCCTACATCACCGATGGCTAACATCCTTTTTTTCCGTTCTTCGGCAGCAGTTCCATGTTTACCTGCGGTAAGATTAAAAATTATTTTTGCGTGTGCCAAACCGTTTTTTTCCCAGCATTAAGGTAGCTGCAATCCAGCTTCGGGAATTGTGTCTAAACACGACAATTGTGTGGGTGTGTTTTTAAAATGTTGTCATCCGTTCCTATCGGCACGAGTATTTAATGGTCTACTCTTCAGGAACCCAGACTTGTTTTTAACGTGTGCACAAGATAATTCTATGTGCTTTTGCACACGGGATCTCGGTTTATTGTCTCACGCAAAGACCTTACAGAGAACTGGAATCGAAGCTGACGTTATCCAACCAACTTACCAAACAATAAGAGTATGAAAAAAACCCGCCAACTATTGATAATAAATCAAAGAACTAAGAAAAATACTGATTAAAAAAAGAAACCTGATCTTTATCATATATGGTTTTCCCTGTTACCTAATTCCTTGTCTGGCCACGAAATCCCCTCAATTGTTAGGTCTGTGACAAAAAAAACAACTAAACAAACAAATAGATACAAAAAAAAACCATGAAAAAACGATTTCTGCTATTCTTAAACAAATATCTAAACCTGGCTTGCAGTAGTTTTATTTTTAATCGGATTTTGTTTGAGAAAAGAGCAGCTAAAGGGAGAGAAAGAAAGATTAGAGTTGGCTAATTGAGTAAGCAGAGCAGAGCAGAGACCATTTAAGGTGTATTTTCAAAGTAAATGAAGATTTAGGTACCAAAGAATGATAGCTTCTGGTGAAAAAACTACACAAAGATAAACAAAAACACCCTTACTAGATAAACACCCCAACCTAATGCAATACGCATTTTATGTTATTTTTCCTATCCCTACAGGTTGCTAACCTACATTCGCTTTTACTTGAAAAAAATATTCAACGAAAATATAACATTACGGTAAGGAAGTCCAGGGACTGTAGACGTCAGACACTAGGTACCTCTTTTGACTGGATAAAGTACAAACATGTGGGAGTTAATGGGGTAGGGGAAGAGATGGCATTTTCCTAATCCCTTCTTTAGAAGTGTGTGTGTGTGTGTGTGTGTGTGTGTGTGTGTGTGTGTGTGTGTGTGTGTGTGTGTGTGTGTGTGTGTGTGGTGTGGTTTTTTTTTGTGTGTGTGTGCGTGTGTGTGTGTGTGGTGTGGTGTTG
>CM060326.1:22364880-22369880 GCA_030674155.1 Stramonita haemastoma | reverse complement strand
CTCTCTCTGTAAGTGTGTGTGTGTGTGTGTGTGTGTGTGTGTGTGTGTGTGTGTGTGTGTGTGTGTGTGTGTGTGTGTATGTTGTGTGGTGTGTGTGTGTGTGTGTGTGTGTGTGTGTGTGTGGTGTTGTGTGTGTGCCTGCCTGCCTGCCTGCCTGCTCCCCCTCTCTCTCTCCCTCTCTGTCTCTGTCTCTCTCTCTCTGCACTCATGCTCTGAGCATGTTTTCCTTTAACGCTCTTTCTTTGTAATTTCAGACAATCTAAAACATACTGTATAAATAACACAGTTACTCGGTCATTGTGCATGCATATTCATAGACGCCATGCTATAAACGTGTTTATTGTTCTAGATTAATGTCGCTGGATTGCCAACGTGGCTTCATTTTTTTTTTTACATTTATGTCTGGTTTGTCGTGTATTCGGCTTTTATCTGCTAGATCAGCAACGCATTAATCCAGAAAAAAGGCCGGCTGTATTGTTTTGATACAAATCATAAAATTCTCCAGAAAACTCTAAATGTACACAACTTGTTTTGTGTGTCTGTCGATCGATCGGTCTGTCGTTTTTTTTTTTCATTCTATTATTGTCTTCTATCCTTGCATCTTGTCTTCTGTTTGTTATTGTTCTTGTTGTCTTGATTTTCTTATTTGGCTTATCATTAATGTTAGGTTGTTTTTTTTGTAAATAGATGTAATTCTTGATAAGGACAGGGACTGGATGTAAAAAATCACACGAGTGCTTATTATTCATAATCATCAAAATAAAAGAATTTGCCTTGCCTTGCGTTGCCTTGCCTTGTCATTCTTTAGCTTTTTCTCTTGATTTATCTCGGTCTCTTTCGGTCTATCTCTCTATGTCTCTGTCTCTCTGTCTGCCTGCCTGTCTGTCTCTCTGTCGGCCTGTCTGTCTCTCTGTCGGCGTCCTGTCTTCTCGCTCTCTCTCTCTCTCTCTCTCTCTCTCTCTCTCTCTCTCTCTCTCTCTCTCTCTCTCTCTCTCTCTCTCTTTCTCTCTCTATGTCTGTCTGCCTGTCTGTCATTCCATTTCCTTAATCGCTGTACTGTCTTTCGCTCTCTCTGTCCTCAGTCTCTCACTCTGTCTCTGCGTCTAAGCATGTCTCTCTCTCTGTGTTTTTATCCCTCTGTCTGTATGTCTCTTTTTATATTTATGCTTCTATCTGTCTGTTCGTCTTTTTGCTTGTCTGTCTGTTTGCTTGTCTGTCTGCCTGCCTAGCCTTGCCTGTTGTCTCTTTGTCTGCCTGCCTGCCTGTATGTATGTCTGTCCTCTGTCTGCCTGCCTGTCTGTACGTCTGTCCATCTGTCTGTCTGTCTGTCTGTCTGATTGTGATGTTTGACATTCTGTAAGTCTGTCTGTCTGTCTGTCTGTCTGTCTGTCTGTCTGTCTGTCTTGTCTCTCTCTCTCTCTCCTCTCTCTCTCTCCTCTCTCTCTCTCTCTCTTCTCTCTCTCCTCTCTCTCTCTCTCTCTCTCTCTCTCTCTCTCATCTCCCTCTCTCCCTCTGTCTTTCCCCCCTCTCTCTTACTCTCTCGCTTTCTCTATTGTAGATAAAGCAGACACTTGTCTAGACAAAGAAGAGAACACCACGGGGAGAGGCCCAAATGGCCCCAATAAGTTGTGTCAGTACACAGTCTTCCCTCGGCAGTCAGCCCTGCTTTCTGTTTCCACAGCCACAATTACCAGCAGGGAAAACACCACAACCTGTTGTTGTACAAGCAAAGAAAACATGCGGCTGATTTTTTACTTTCTTATGGTGTGAGTTTTGAGGGGTTTGTGGTTGGATTTTTTTTTGTTCTTTTGGAGGGGGGGGGGTGGAATGGGTGGAGGTTTGAACTGAAAGTGTGAGAAAATTTCTTGATGTAATGATAAACCCCATTAATTTAGCGTTTTAATTTGTGTTTGTTTGTTGTTATTTGTTGTTGATTTTTTGTGTGGGAGGGGTAGAAGATTGGCGTTATTTTGTACATACATACACACTTTCTTCGTCTTTCTGTTACTCTGTCTTTTTCTTTCCGTCTTTCTCTCCCTTTGTCTCTATCTCCTCTCCCTTTCTCTCACTATGTCTCTCTTAGCCTCTTTCTCTCTGTCCTTGTCTCTGTCAGTCAGTCAGTCAGTCAGTCAGTCAGTCAGTCAGTCAGTCAGTCAGTCTGTGTGTCTGTCTGTTTGTCTGTCTGTCTGTCTGTCTGTCTCTCCTTCTCTCTTTCCCTCCCTCCCTCTGTCTGTCTGTCTGTCTGTCTGTCTCTCCCTCTCTCTCTCCCTCCCTCTCTCTCTTCTCTCTTTCCCTCTCTCTCCTTTCCCTCTCTTTATCCCTTCTCTTTCTTCTCTCATCCCCGCACACTCCCTCGCTTTCTCTATTGTAGATAAAGGAGACACTTGTCTAGACAAAGAAGAGAACACCACGGGAGAGGCCCAAATGGCCCCAATAAGTTGTGTCAGTACACAGTCTTCCCTCGGCAGTCAGCCCTGCTTTCTGTTTCCACAGCCACAATTACCAGCAGGGAAAACACCACAACCTGTTGTTGTACAAGCAAAGAAAACATGCGGCTGATTTTTTAAATTTCTTATGGTGTGAGTTTTGAGGGGTTTGTGGTTTGTTTGTTTTTTGTTCTTTTGGAGGGGGGGGGGGTGGAATGGGTGGAGGTTTGAACTGAAAGTGTGAGAAAATTTCTTGATGTAATGATAAACCCCATTAATTTAGCATTTTAATTTGTGTTTGTTTGTTGTTATTTGTTGTTGATTTTTGGTGTGGGAGGGTAGAAGATTGGCGTTATTTTGTACATACATACACACATTCTTCGCTTCTTTTCTGTTTTCTCTTCTTATTTCTTTTCCTGTTCTTGCTCTTTCTCGTCCTTCCTCGTCTTCTGTCTCAGTCATTCTCGTCGTCTCCTTCTTCTCTTCTCCTTTCTCTCTTACGCCTCTTTCTCCTCTGTCCTTGTCTCTGTCAGTCAGTCATCAGTCTGTCATGTCAGTCGTCGTCAGTCTGTCTGTCTGTCTCTCTTCTGTCTTCTGTCTTCTCTCTCTCTCTCTTTCCTCCCTTCCTCCTCCCTCTCTCTCCCTCTCCTCTCCTCTCCTCTGTCCTTCTGTCTCTCTGTCTGTCTGTCTGTCTGTCTTCTGTCTTCTTCTGTCTCTCTCTCTCTCTCTCTCTCTCTCTCTCTCTTATCTCTCTCTCCTCTCTCCTCACTCTCCTCCTTTCTCTCATGCTCGTCTGTCTCTCTCTCTCTCTCTCTCTGACCTCTCTCTCATCTCTCCTCTCCATCTCCTCTCCTCATCTCTCGTCCATGCTCACATCCTCTCCTCTCCTTCCATCTCCTTCCTTCTCTCTCTTCTTCTTCATCCCACACACTCCCTCGCTTCACATTGAGAAAAGGAGACACTGGTCTATGACAAGAAGAGAACACCACGGAGAGCCCAAATGCCCAATAAGTTTTGTCAGTACACAGAGTTCCCTCGCAGTCAGCCTGCTTTCTGTTTCGCAGCCACAATTACCAGCAGGGTGAACACCACAACCTGTTTGTTGTACAAGCAAAGAAAACATGGGCTGATTTTTTTTTACTTTCTTATGGTGTGAGTTTTGAGGGTTGGGGTTTTGGTTGTTTAGGTTTTTTGTTGTTTTGTTTTGTTAATTTTTTTTGTTTGGGGTGGGGGGGGGGGGGGGGGGGGATTGGTATGGAGGAGTTTGGCTGAAAGTGTGAGAAAAATTGGTTGATGCAATGATATACCCCATTTAGCGTTTTAATTTTGTTTGTTTGTCGTTGACGTTTTTTGTTTGTTTTTTTTTTGGGTGGTGGTGGTAGAAGAATGGCGTTAGTTTGCATATATACACACACTTTCTCCGTCTTTCTGTTTTTCTCTGTCTTTTTCTTTCATCTTTCTCTCTATTGTCTCTATCCCTCTCCCTTTCTCTCCCTATGTCTCTCTTAGCCTCTTTCTCTCTGTCCCTGTCCCTGTCTGTCTGTCTGTCTGTCTGTCTGTCTGTCTGTCTCTCTGTCTCCATCTCTCTCTCTCTCTCTCTCTCTCTCTCTCTCTCTCTCTCTCTCTCTCTCTCCAACTCTTTCTCTCCATCTTTTTTTCTCCCTCTCTCCTTCATGAAAGCGTGTACTTGTATCCGGACAAAGAAGAACAAGAACAAAAAGGGGCCCAAATCACCCAATACGTGTCCCCAGTACACAGTCTGTTTCCATCAGCCTGCCCAGTTTTATTTTTTATTCTTTCCAGAGCAAGAATTATCGGCAGGAGAAACAGCCAAAACTGTTGTCTTACACGGAAAGAAAACATGAAATTCTTCGTACCATTTCTGGCTGAAGGTGCCACAAAATCTTCATTCGATAATAAAGCTTTCACCCCCCCCTCTCTCTCTCTAACTCTCCCTAACTCTCTCTCCTCTCCCCTCTCTCTCTCTCTCATCTCTCTCTCTCTCTCTCTCTCTCTCTCTCTCTCTCTCTCTCTCTCTCTCCAAGACTGGTTTCATTTTGTAGGCACGCTCTCTTTATCCGCCCTTGTTTTCCTACTTAGAATTTAGTTTGAATGGAGATACGGGGTGGAGGGGGTGAGGTGGAGAAAGAGCGCAGGGGGAGCACGAGCATACAGACACAAAGAGGCATGCGCACACGCGCTCAAACATACACACACGCACACGCGCGTCGCACACACACACACACACACACCGCACACGCGCACACACAACACAACGCACGCGCACACACACACACACACACACACCACCACGCGCGCGCACGCACGCACACACTACACACACCACACACACACAACACACGCACACACACACACAAACAGAAACACACACACGAATACAAAGGCAAAGAGAGCAACAGAGAGACAGATTGAGAGGCAGAGAGAAAAATACAGAGATGGAAAGACGGAGACACAAAACCAGTGACACAACAGGCAGACAAGATATGCACAGAATAATCAGGCAAAAAAAAAAGAAATAAAATCCAACATCTAGTGATAAATAAACCGCCATTC
>CM060326.1:22352380-22359880 GCA_030674155.1 Stramonita haemastoma | reverse complement strand
TTCCAAGGTGTTCCGGAAGGTATGGTTTCTAGGGGTGTGCTGGGTGTATTGAGGGGCTGTAGGAAGTTGTTTACAGGAGTGGTCATTAGGTATGATAGTATGCCCGGGGGGGGAACGGGTGGGCGGCTTTGCGTTTGAAATGTGGACAAAGGTATCGGGTGTCGACTATAGTGGACCTAATCTCGTTTCTGTTCGATTCAAATAAGTTATCATCTCAAACCCAGAAAAGTTCATGTAGGTTACGAAGAAAGTATTACCTAAAATATCTTAAGGATTAAAAGTGTGAATCACGTATATGATTATTTATCACAGAGCTTACAGTACTGGCTTCAGTAGGGAGGTGTAATTGAGTTTGCGCGGATTTAAAGTATATTCTGTAAAATTGTATTTAAAGCTTGCATCGAGCAAAGTGTTTTTGGTTTTCAGCCAATGTCAGATGTGCACTTAAGTTTGAAAAATGAGCATCATCGGGTCATCCATTTCAAGTACTGGGTTGCGTTTTCTTTTTCAGGCTCAGAAGTGAGATGCTTTCTAACAAGCATGAATATACACGTATGAGAGAGAGAGAGAGAGAGGAGAGAGAAGAGAGAGAGAGAGAGAGAGAGAGAGAGAGAGAGAGAAGAGAGAGAGAGAGAGAGAGAGAGAGAGAGAGAGAGAGGGAGAGAGAGAGAGAGAGAGAGAAGATGATTTGATTTGATTTGATTTGATTTTTTCTTTTATATCGAGGATAATGGAATAAGCACTCTTGTGCTTTTTTAAATCCAGTCCCCGTGCGTATGCACTTTTGTAAATGTCATCTGTTCCGACCGGCACACGATGGCCTACTCTTACGAAAAGCGGAACAGGATTTAACGTGTGCGTAAGATGTTCTGCGTGCGTTCGCACACGGGCCTCGGTTAAAAGTCTCATCCGAAGGACATTAGGGGAGAATGGAGTCAGCACTGATGTTAACTCTAGGAGAAAAATCTCCTCGACAGGATTCGAACCCGGGTCGTCAAATTGCCAGCGCAATGTTCTGACCACAAGGCTATCCGTCCCCCAGAGACAGAGAGAGACAGAGAGAGACAGACAGAGAGAGAGAGACAGAGAGAGAGAGAGGAGAGAGAGAGAGAGAGAGAGAGAGAGAGAGAGAGAGAGAGAGAGAGAGAGAGAGAGAGAAGAGAGAGAGAGAGAGAGAGAGAGAGAGAGAGAGAGAGAGAGAGAGAGAGAGAGAGAGAGAGAGAGAGGAAGAGAGACACAAGAAAAAGAGAGAAAGAGAGAGAGAGAAGAGAGAAGAGACAGCAAGAGAGCAAGAGAAGAAGAGAGAGAGAGAACACACACACACACACACAGATAGAGAGAGACACAGATAGAGAGAGAGCATGAGCATGAGCATGAGCTTGAGCATGTTACACTATAGCAGTGAAATACATTTTTTTAATGATTATAACAATGAACTAGCTCATAAATCATGTGTATAATGATGACAAACAACAACAAAAACTTGAAATGCTCTATAGCTCTACCAGATTGGATACACTGCGACATGGAAAAAGTGATTTTTATCCAATTCATTTTAGTCCTTCAATACAAATGGCCTATACCGCTTCATTTCAAACGTCATTGCAGTAAGGGGGGTTACAACATAAACGTGCACACTCCACATGGAAACATTGGATAGGCTTAAAGATGATCGGCATCAAGTATTACAAATGCATTTTCCATATCTACTACTGCTAAACTTTTCCTGTTTTATGACATACTTCAACATTAATGCGTTGAGAAACTGTGGGTACACACGTGCACTTCTCTCTGCCATATCTTTTCAACAGGCTCAGATGTGAGATGCTTTCTAACAAGCATGAATATACACGTATGAGAGAGAGAGGCATTATTATTTTGATCTGACCATGAAATAACTTCTCTTCCAGTAACCTTATGCATAAACTAGAGCTGTGTCATAATATACTACTAGCCTCACTCGGACAGCAGATATCTAGTGATAAAAAGTATCTGCTATGAATAACAAGAAAATGCAAATTCCGAGCTCCGTTACTGATTATTCAGACTTTACACGGTGAGCCTGATTTCCCTGCAGACTTTCTCAAATCCGAATTTGCATCGTTGTCGCCCCCACGTGATTACGCATTACTTCAGAGATAAAATACATCTACGACTTAAAGCCTATCAATTTCAGTTACCTAAAGGTGTCACAGATTTACACAAAGAGAATTTAAACCGCAGAAGAAAAAAAATCTACTAAAATATCAAACCCAGATCGTAGTCGCGATTGTCCAAAAAAAAATAGCGATACTTAATCGCCACATCGTAAACGAAACAGTTTACAGTTCCCCGTCAAGCCATAATCTGTTTTATCCCGAAACCTTTGGGTACCGAAGCAGAGAGGAAATATGGGTTCAATAAGTTTGAAAGACGTGTAGAATCTGAGAGAGAGAGAGAGAGAGAGAGAGAGAGAGAGAGAGAGAGAGAGAGAGAGAAGAGAGAGAGAGAGAGAGAGAGAGAGAGAGATGAGAGAGGAGAGAGAGAGAGGAGAAGAGAGAGAGAGACACTCTCACACAAGTAGCTTTAATGTAAAATAATTCCTACTGAAAGAATGACTCAGGGGAATATTGTATTACTTACGCTTCAAATAATATATACTGGTACACTGAACTGCGGAATGGACTGGCAAAAGTGTATTACTGTGCAAAAAGGAGAGATAAGCTGTCTCTCTCTCTCTGTTCCTCTGTCTGTATCTTTGTCTGTCTGTCTGTCTGTCTGTCTGTCTGTCTGTCTGTCTGTCTGTCTGTCTGTCTGTCTGTCTGTCTGTCTGTCTGTCTGTCTGTCTCTCTCTCTCTCTCTCTCTCTATATATATATATATATGTCTGTCTGTCTGTCTGTCTGTCTGTCTGTCTGTCTGTATGTATGTATGTATGTATGTATGTAGTATGTATGTATGTATGTATGTATGTATGTATGTATGTATGTATGTATGCATCTGTCCATTTGTTTGTACGATTCTCTAATCATTCTCTTATCTATATCTATGCATTTCAACGTGTTTTCTTGTTTCTTTTTTTTTTTACACAATGTCGTTTAGTTAAGTGGGCAACTTTGTAGAAAAGGCAGACTTTAAACTCGGATACAATCGATAAGCTCAAGACATAAAATGAAACCAGACAAAGAAGAGACGAACTTCATAGCGTTCAGAATAAACGTAACAAACAGATGCAGTATCTGTGTGTGATTTGACAGAAAACACAAAATCAATCTTCCAGCCTTGATTAAAAAACAGATCATTCTGACAAGAAAGGCCGAAAATGGAAACAAGATATCTTCCAGTTCTCAGTTCAAAGAAGAAATGTTAATCTTTTTTGTTTCATGAGAAAAAAAAAACTGACTTGGTAAGATGGAGCGTGTTATCTTTAGAAGCTCAAAACAGATGTTGAAAAGAAACCTGTGATGATAGAACACTTTCACAGGGGAAAAATACAGCTATTACCTTGAACACAAGAAGCTTGAAGTTGAAGAGATAAAAAGCACAGGAGAAAAACGTGCCTGAATTCGGAAGACAGAAAGATGAAGAAAAAAAGTGCAGAGAAATAATGTGTAAATTCTTAAGAAATAAAACATTATCAAAATGGATTATTTCGAACCTAGAACAACACATCCTAGCAAGAGAGTTAAAAACATGTTAATGTTTATCCGTGAAAGCATAACAGCTAAAAACATAAATTGTGAGGCTTCAGCAAAAAGTAGACATGATAGATTTGTTTTCTTTCCAGGAGTACGTGCACGCGTGTATGCTGGTATGCGCGCATACGTGACTGAGCAGGCGCCAGCATGATTGTGTGAGCGCGAATCGTGTGTGCGTATGCATACATGATTGTCAATGTGTACACGCGCGTATGCATTTGCTTTGTGTGTTTTGTCGGAATAAGCGCGCACGAGAGAGATAGTAGAGAGGGGGGGGGAGGGGGAGAGAGAGATAGTGTGTGTGTATATGAGTGTGCGAGCGTGCGTGCGTGCGTTCGTGTGTGTGCGTGCATGTGTGCGTGTATGTGTGTGTATGCTTCGAGTTGTTTTAATAGTTTGTTTAGTTATTTTACGAAGCTTTAGACAACGACAGTGCTATCACACTGACAGCCACTTACATCTTCTCTGCTGGTTTCCTCATGATTGAAGAATTTGATTAAAAGTCAGTCAGTCGTTCAGAGACTGAAACAGGTTTTACTTCAACTCCCATCTTGTTCTTGTTCTTGTTCTTGTCCTTCTTCTTCTTCTTCTTCTTCTTCTTCTTCTTCTTCTTCTTCTTCTTCTTCTTCGCAATTCTTCTTCTTCTTCGCAATTCTTCTTCTTCTTCGCAATTCATCTTCTTCTTCGCAATTCATCTTCTTCTTCGCAATTCTTCTTCTTCGCAATTCTTCTTCTTCTCCTCCTCCTTCTCGTTCTTGTTCTTCATTTTCTTCTTGATCTCGTTCTTGTTCTTCTTGTTTTTATTCTTGTTTTTTCTCATTTTTCTCCTCCTCCTCCTCCTTCTCCTTCTTCTTCTTCCTCTTCTTCTTCGTCTTCTTTCTTTATGTCTTTGTCTTTCTTTCTTTCTTTTTCTTTCTTTCTCTCCTTCTTTCCTTCCTCTTTCCTTCCTTTTTCTTTCCTTCATTCCTTCTTTGTTTCGTTCTTTCCTCCTTCCTTTTTCTTTTCTTTTTTTCCCCCTAAAATTTCTCTCAGACTTATCGCAAACAGCACAGGGTACTTCCACTCCAGACCCAATCGGTCTTGGACTGGAACAGGTCCCTTCAAACTGCCCTGCCGGTAGTGCCGTCCACAGAGTGCCGGTCAGAGATGTGTTTTGCTCCCTTTTAGCTGCCATTTGCAACAATACGATGCCATCACTCTGTCTACTCGTCTCTCTCTTTAAGTTTATGTTTCTCCCCCCCCTCTCTCTCTCTCTCTCTCTCTCTCTCTGTCTGTGATGACCTATCTCTGTCTCTCTCTGTCTCTGCCTCTCTCTCTCTCCCTCTGTAGGTGTGTCTGTCTGTCTCTGTCTCTGCCCCTGTCTCTTTTTCTCTGAGTATGTGTGTCAAACTAACTGTCTGTCTATCTGTCTGTCTGTCTGTCTGTCTCTCTCTGTCTCTCTCTGTCTCTCTGTCTTCTGTCTGTCTGTCTGTCTGTCTGCCCTGTCTCTCTCTCTCTCTCTCTCTCTCCTCTCTCTCCTCTCTCTCTCTCTCTCTCTCTCTCTCTCTCTCTCTCTCTCTCTCTTCCCCCTCCCAAAATTTAATGCATTTTACATTTTGGTTACGTATTGGTTACGTATTGTTCATATGGATATGAACTGATTCCAAGCAAATATTGCAGACATCCATGTATGTTTAAATTTTCATTATTAATGTCTAACGAAAACAGAACAATTGTGATGAAAGTTGCCACTTTTGTCCACAAAGCACTTAACATTAGAAAACAAAGCTTAATGTTGTACTACGGAATATCGGGTTTTGTTTAATGTTGTATGTACAGAATATCGGGTTTTGATCAATGGTGTGATTACAGAATATCTCATGATTTATTTAACACTGTGATTATATAATGACATGCGTTGTTTGCTGCTGTAATTACGACATGTTATGTTCATCTGCTTGTAAAGGGCCAAGGCCTATACATTAAATCATTCCGAATCCGAATCTCTTCCCCTTCCCCATCTGTCATTATTTGTCTCACCCACTCTGTCTCTCTCTGTATCTCATCCATTTCCTTGGGCTTCTCTCTGCTTTTCTTTGGTGGTTGTCCTTTTACCTATCTCTTAAGTTTCTGTCTATCGGTCTGCCTCCCACGTCTTTTTCTCTTTGTCTTTTTCGATAGAATGAACAGCTTTTGCCCATTGTGCTGATTACAGGTAGACACAGTCCAAACACCCGCTACAGATGTACTTGTCAGACCGTGAGAATAATGACAAAAAGGGACATATTTTGGGGGGGGGGGGGGCACGGGAGGGGTCGCAGCTCGACCCAGATGGGAGGGAGGGAGGGAGGGGAGAGGGAGAGAGAGAGAGAGAGAGAGAGAGAGAGAGAGAGAGAGAGAGAGAGAGAGAGAGAGCAGAGACAGAGACAGAGACAGAGAGACAGACAGACAGACAGACAGACAGACAGACAGAGAGAGAGAGAGAGAGACAGACAGAGAGAGAGAGAGACAGAGAGAGAGAGAGAGAGAGAGACAGAGAGACAGAGAGACAGAGAGACAGAGAGGGGAGAGAGAGAGAGAGAGAGAGAGACAGAGAGAGAGAGAGACAAAGAGAGAGAGAGACCCCCAAATTAATGCTGTCACATGTTTACTATTCACACGACGGCCTTTACTTGATGCCAATATGCCTTAGACCACGTCCCTCCTTTAACTAATTGAAACTTGAAAGTTGTTATGCTTTTAGCTTATCACAGACGAAGACAGCCCTCACATTGGTGGTGTCCCATAACCTGTGTGGTTGTAGGGTAGCGAGGCATCAGAGACCTCAGCTTCTTTAGGAGCCAGTACATTGAGGGCGGCGCCCATCTCATCTCCCTCTTGGAGTTAACATCAGTGCTGACTCCACTCTCCCCCAAAGTCCTTCGGATGAGACTTTAAAACCGAGGCCCCGTGTGCGAACGCACGCAGAACATCTTGCGCACAAGTTAAATCCTGTTCCGCTTTTCGTAAGAGTAGGCCATCGTGTGCCGGTGGGAACAGATGACATTTACAAAACTGCATACACACGGGGACTGGATGTCAAAAAGCACAAGAGTGCTTATTCCATTATCCTCGATATAAAAGAATAAATAAATACATAAATCCCTCTCTGCTTTACCTTCCCGGACCCTAAACAGGGCAGGCATCCATTGACAGCTGGGTGAACTGAGAGGGACTGTAACTGAAGCCAAGACGCGCAAACAGTCACCCATCCACTTGGTAACCACGTTCCATGCTGCTTAACCTTAACTTGGAGGGAAAACGAGTGCTCTGACCACTGAGCTATCCCGTCCTGCATTGCTTTTTTTTTTTTAAAGCATAACAGCACTTTTAACGTGAGCCTCGGAAATTTTGAACTGACATCAATAACTGACAAAGTTTTTTGACCCCGCCGAGGGAGAGTTAGTTGATAAGGGTCATTGGGTGTTCGAGGAGGGGAGGGGTGGTGGTGGTGGGGGGAAGGGAGTAGGGGGTAGTGTGTGGGCAGCAGAAGGGGGTGGGGGTCTGGTGAGTGGGTGGAGGGGGTGGTGCAATGCTAGCCTGGTGATAAATATAAAAACGAGACAAGCACGGTCACCGGCTTGGAGATAGGGTCAAGTGACCTGACCTTTTTTTTTAAACTGAAGACTAGGACTAGTGCCCGGCCGGCAGGCAGGCTGTGATGACTCTTTGGGGGCCCATCACTTTGCACAGCCTCTGTTCCTTCACTGCCACTTTAATCAGTGCCACACATAGTCAAGAATCGACTGTAAAGTTGCCTGCCAATGCCCTCTTTCTAGGATCTGTGTGTGTGTGTGTGTGTGTGT
>CM060326.1:22319153-22331653 GCA_030674155.1 Stramonita haemastoma | reverse complement strand
TTCTGCGTAACATTCAATTTGATGTATTGTAAGGTTTGTAACAATATATTTCTCCATATACATCTTGAAAGCGATGTTTCCAGTGAAAGTGTGTTGACAAATTTCAGAGGCATCATTTTCATACTGCTTATCTTAAACTTTATCTCGTCAAGAATGAGTTTTAAAATGTGACGAGGTGACAGCCCCGGTATGGCCTGTGCGGTCGGCGAGGCTATAAGCAACATGATTGGATTGGATTGGAAATTGTCAAGAATGTGTTTCCCCCTAAATTTTGAAAGAGAAAAAATATTAGTTGCCACTGGTTCCTACATGTACAGTAAGTTTTCATTACTCAAGTTATTTGTTTTTTTTTATCATTCGAGTTCCATTTAAATGAACAGCGCCAACATTAACAATAGTTATCATAAACACAAAACAGTTTCCCAATGATACTAGCTTTTGGATTATTCTCATAAATTTTAGCTTCAATTTGAAGTTTGTAAAGGTACTAAGTTACGCGATTACCACATGCAGGTGCATGCATTATCGTTTTCTGTCTGTCTCTGTCTTTGTTTCTCTGCCTGCCTGCCTGCCTGCCTGCCTGCCTGCCTGCCTGCCTGCCTGCCTGCCTGCCTGCCTGCCTGCCTGCCTGCCTGCCTGCCTGCCTGCCTGCCTGCCTGCCTGCCTCTCTCTCTCTCTCTCTCTCTCTCTCTCTCTCTCTCTCTCTCTCTCTCTCTCTCTCTCTCTCTCTCTCTCTCTTTAACATGTACCTGCGCGTGAGCGCGTGCGTGTTCGTGCGCACACACACGAACCCAGACATGCACGCAGGCAAACACACACACACACACACACACACACACACACACACACACACACACACACACACACACACACACACACACACTATACACTATACACTAGCGTGATGTCACATTCACATAAATAATCTGACATTATACGATGAATTAATTAAACCTGGGAAACGAGCTTTCCGATCAATGATACAGTTTGTCAAAGAAGATATAACCGACACCACACGCAGTGTTACATCATAATTATGCAAAAGTCTGCAAATCTATCTGACGCCCATTTTGGGCTTTTTATTTTACACTAGAGAATGTGCAAGACATGTAATTTGATTAACGAACCGATTAGTCTGCCATGTAAATTTGCTATGGAATCCTCTACATTATAAATACCTCTTTTTTCAAGGAAGTGGAATATACACCGACCAATTTTTTTTTTCTTTCTGTTTTGCATTTGCATATTTCAAGTGAATATTTCATAGACATAGACGTATATTTTTTAAGGAGTCCTTCTTCCTACCTCTCGATATTTGTGTGCACGCACACGTGCATACACACACGCAAACACACGTACGCACACACATGTATATATGTATATATGTATACATATATAATATATATAATATATATAATATATATATATATAATTATACAGACAGACAGACAGACAGACAGACACAGACAGACAGACAGACAGACAGACAGACAGACAGACAGACAGACAGACATACATACATACATACACACATACATACATATTTAATATGTCTCCGCTCGCTCACTCACTCACTCATTCGCTCACTCACTATTAAGATATACACCAAAAAGACAGACAACTTCTGGAGAAATGTAACAGACAGACAGACAGACCAATTTGTTGACAAACTGACAGGAAGAAATCACATTTTGTGTACCAACATGAAGACCCGAGTCAATACTTCCCTTTTCATTATTTTAAAAAAAAACTTTCTTTGTGTGTGTGTGTGTGCGCGCGCGCGCGCGCGTGTGTATGTTGTGTGTGTGTGTGTGTGTGCATGTGAGGGGGGTGCTTTTTGACATGATGAGTGTTGTTTGTTCAGCAGCATGTTAGGAGGGCATACGCCTACTAATTGCTTCTTGAAATGGAAATCACTGTCATTGTCAACATTTCATCATCGTCAATATCAATACTATTTTCATCATTGCCAATATCAACATTTTGTCATTGTCAATATCAACATTTTGTCATCGTCAATATCAACACTATATTTACCATTGTCAATATTAACATTTTGTAATTGTCGATGTCAACTCTTCACTATTCTATTATCATTTAGTCATTGTCAATATCAACAATAATTTACGATAAACATTTCGTCATTGTTACTATCACCATTTCAAAAATCTAACTATCAACAACTATCTACCAATCAATATCAATTACATGAGGATTTCACCTTCGTCAATCCCAGTATGTCATCATGCACCGTCAACATCAACAATGACAACATTTCATGATTGTCAATATCAATATTCCATCATCATCAATATTAACAATATCAACAATTCATCATCGTCAATATCAGCATTTCATCATCGCCAATATCAATATTCCATCATTGTCAATATCAATATTCCATCATCGTCAATATCAATATTCCACCATCGTCAATATCAACAATTGACCATTTATATGTATCTGATCCTAAGACTATTATTGAAACATCAGTCCCTGAGTGTGGTTGCAGCGATCATTATCCGATTTGTTTTACATGGTCAAAAAAAGGCACAAAAATACCAAAGTTAAATCATAAAACTATTGTGTTTCGAAATTTTTCAAAATTCGATAGTGAAAAGTTTATTTATGATCTTACACATTCTTCTCTCAATAGCGTATATCAGTATACAGACCCTGATATGGCATTAGAAGTATGGTACAAGATTTTTTATGGCATATACAACAAACATACTCCACTGCAAACGAAGAGAGTTCAATATAGGATAAAACCTCCATGGCTGACAGATGAAATACAGAAAGCCATTTACCATAGAGATTATTTGCTGAAACATAGCTCCCGTGAAAATTATAAAAGGCAGAGAAATAAAGTAGTTTCCCTCATTCGAACAGAAAAAAAGAAATATTTTCTAAATGCACTGAGCAAGAAGAACAATGGTAGACTAATCTGGAAAGCCATGCATCAATTAACAAATAAAAATGTCAACAGTTCAACCAGTACGCAAAATGATATATCAGCTGACAAACTAAACTACCATTTTTCAACTGTAGCAAAACAAGTAATTCAAAATGACTACTCGAAAGAAAATAATTTACATGAACTGGAAAAGTATTGTAAAGACAAAAATATTCGCCTTTTTGCGAAAATACAACCCCTATGCGTTCAAGAAGTTTACACTGCTTTAAGAAAGCTCAAACAGACAAGCACCCGTGGCATTGATGGAATTGATGGAAAAATTCTTAAGCTTTCAGCACCAATCATAGCAGAAACTCTTACATATGTTTATAATCTTTGCATTGATAAAAACTATTTCCCTAAAGGTTTTAAACAAGCAAAAATTATTCCCATATATAAATCTGGAAACAAGACCGATTCATCCAACTACAGACCAATTTCTATTTTATCTGTTCTTTCTAAGCCTCTGGAGCAACATATTTATAAGTGTCTTCTTTCTCACTTAAATCAACATGATCTCATACACCCCAACCAGTCTGGATTTAGAGAATATCATTCCTGTCACACAGCTTTAACAAAGCTGGTTGATCGCTGGCTATTAAATATAAATAGAAAGCAATTTACTGGAATACTGTTTGTTGATTTTGCAAAGGCATTTGATGTTATAAATCACAAACTTCTTCTTAAAAAGTTAGCACTTTACAAATTATCCCGTAGTACTCTTGAGTTGATCTCCTCTTTCCTTTCTGATAGACAACAGAAAGTATCTTTAAATGGATCTATCTCTGATTTTCTCCCAAACACTTATGGTGTGCCTCAGGGTTCAGTTTTGGGTCCCCTACTTTTTCTACTTTACATTAATGATCTTCCTTTATCCATAGGTACTCAATGCGACATGTTTGCTGATGACACCACCCTTGAAACAACGAACTCTGATGCGCGTGAGGTTTATCATACAATGCAAAAAAGTATCAATAACCTTATTCAGTGGACACACTTAAACCACATGTCTCTACATCCCAATAAAACTAAATTTATGTTGATTACCAATAGACAAAAGCGTCAAAACCTCACCCAGTCTTTACCCTTTCTGTATATTTCTAATGTGAAAGTCGATGAAGTAACGAATCATAAAGTTTTAGGTGTAACAATAGATAATAACCTCACATGGTCGAAACACTTAGAAAAAATGTCTAGAAATATAGCATCAAAACTGTATCAGTTTAGAAAAATAAAGAACTTTTTAAACTTACATGCTAGGAAACTATTCTTTTATGCATATATACAATCTCACATTGATTATGCATCTACACTCTGGGATCTAGCGAGTAAAAATGTACTTAAACATTTGCTTAGCGTTCACAAAAGAGCCATTAAAATTGTCATTAACAAGGCATCTACTCTAACAGACTTTGATTATAAACAAGCAAATATACTTCCCCTCCCAGCCAAGTTAATTTACAATAAAGGCATTCTCATGTATAAAATACTCTATGGTAAGACTCCACATTCTCTTAGGAATATGTTTACTTATAATAGTTATCGACATTCGCACAAAATAAATGTTCCTTTCACAACAATTAATCTTTATAAGTCTAGCCTTATGTACTCTGGAGGATGGCTATGGAATAATATTCCAGAGCTCCTAAAATGTGAATCTATTTTTTCTAGATTTAAAACCAACATGTTTAATTACTTAATGAGTCTCTCTGATTTAACATTCCTTTCTCCAAACATGTATTGAACACAAACACGTATTGAACTGATCTATTATCAACACTATTATTGTCACTCAGCATGTATCTTACCGTTTGTCGTAGTCGTTGTTCATATCATCACCATCATTATCATCATTATCACCATCATCATCATCCTCATCCTCAACACCATCATCCTCATTAGCGTCTTTTTGTCACCCTCATCATAGTTTGTGTTATAATTATCATCATCATCATTGTTCTTGTTGCTATTAATATGATTATTTACATGACTAGATGGTCGGATGCTTTTTTTTTTTTTTTTTATTATTTTTTTTTTATTTTTTTATTTTTTTTTTTTGATATGGAAATGTTAATATTTGCAAAATTATGCTCTCTCTCTCTCTCTCTCTCTCTCTCTCTCCTCTCTCTCTCTCTCTCTCTCTCTCTCTCTCTCTCTCTCTCTCCTCTCTCTCTCTCTCTCTCCTTCCCTATACTCTCCTGTCTGGTATTTAAATTTGTATTCCTAATAATTATATTCTTTGTTTTGATTTTCCCCCGTATTCTTCAAAAAAGAAATTGTTCATTCTTTGGTTGAGAGGTTGGTTTTCTTGATTGTTGGTTATTTGTGTTCTTTTATGCCAGAGGGCTGGTTGTAAAAAAGCATGTTTGCTTATGCCATTACCCTCTTAAAATAAAATTTATTCAATTCAATTCAATTCAATTCAATTCAATATCAACAATATCAACATTTCATTTTCGTCAATACCAAAATTATGTAATCATCAATATGACATTGTGCGGGCAGTCAAGACGTCTTTGCCGTCACGATCATAATCATCATCAGTAGGAAGAGTAGTAGCGGCAGCGCAGCAATATCAACTAATTTTCTGCCGTCCTCCTCCTCCTCCTCCTCCTCATCATCATCATTATCATCATCATCATGATCATCGTCATCATCATCATCACCACCACCACCACAATCATGACACATGGCTTTCATTGTCTTCATTCTATTCCTTGTCATCCCCCCCCCCTTCTCTCTCTCTCTCTCTCTCTCTCTCTCTCTCTCTCTCTCTCTCTCCTCTCTCTCTCTCTCTCCTCTCCTCCTCTCCTCTCTCTCTCCTCTCTCTCTCCCTCTCTCCCCTCTCTCTCTCTCTCTCTCTCTCCTCTCTCTCTCGTGACCCCCTTATAGCCTACACGCAAACTTGCACATTGAGCTACAGCGCCAGGCAATGTCTCCAGGTAATGTAAAGAAAACACAGTGCATGGCTCATTCTCTTATTTAGCTATTCATTTTTGGTGATGATGTATTTGTCTTATTTCTTTCTTTCCTTTTTTAATCAAAATTGTTCATTTATCTATTTCCTTATGTATTTATGTTGTGTTTATCTTGGATTCTCTTCACTCACCCATTCATACATTGATATTCACGTTATTCGTCCATGTAGGGATATTCATGTTATTCATTCATACATATACATTAATACTTTTTTTAAAAATTTCCAGTCATTTGTTGATACAGTCATAATATCAATATTTTTGTTGTTGTTGCCTTTCTTGGTCGTTGATTTAAATGGATTTATATGAGACACCCTTTATCCTTTCGCATTGTCAATACAGACACTGTGGCTCGTTATCAAGCTATGCTAGGCTATTGAGTGCTTTACACAGATAATGATATGATGACTGGAACTGTTCCTTTTTTTCACCCTGTCTCCCTCTCTCTCTCTCTCTCTCTCTCTCTCTCTCTCTCTCTCCTCTCTCTCTCTCTCTCTCTCTCGTTTTTTTTTTAGAGAGAGGCAGGCTTCTTGCCCTCTTGCTTGTATTGTGCCGCTTATTCATGTCGCCTGCGTGAATGATGAAGCCAGAGTAGAAATAAAACAAGAAAAAAAAAAAAAAAAGGGAAAGAAGGAAAACATTGATTTCTGACAGCATAGAATGGACGAATTAAGAAAGGAAAGAGAGAGAATGGTGGCGTGGATTGATTCTACAACCGGGACAAGAGAGAGAGAGAGAGAGAGAGAGAGAGAGAGAGAGAGAGAGAGAGAGAGAGAGAGAGAGAGAGAGAGAGAGAAGAGGAGAGAGAGAGAGAGAGAGACAGAACAGACAGACAGACAGACAGACAGACAGACAGACAGACAGACAGACAGACAGACAGACAGACAGAAGAGAGACAGACAGACAGACAGACAGACAGACTGACAGACAGACAGACAGACAGACAGAGACAGAGACAGAGAATGAGAGAGAGAAAGAGAGAGACACACACAGAGAGAGAATGAGAGAGAGAGACAGAGAGAGAGAGAGAATGAGAGAGAGAGAGTGAGAGAGAGAAAGAGAGAGAGGAGAGAGAGAGAGAGAGAGAGAGGAGAGAGAGAGAGAAGAGAGAGAGAGAGAGAGAGAGAGAGAGAGAATGAGAGAGATAGATAGCAAGAGATAAAGAAGGAGGAAGAAAGAAGGGGGGAGAGAGAAAGAAAAAGAAACAGATAGAAATAAGGAGACAGACAGACAGACAGAGACAGAGAAACAGACAGACAGACAGACAGACAGACAGACAGACAGGCAGGCAGACATACAGAGAAAGAGACAGATACACAGAGATAAAGAGACAGAGACAAGGAAAAAGATGCAGAGACAGGGACAGCCAAAAAGATAACTAGTAGGCAAATAAAAAACGAAAAGACAGGTAGACAAGAGAGAAACACGAGACCGAAAAACAAAACAAGAGACACGCATGGACACAAACACACAATCTGACAGACCGACTGACAAACAGACAGACACACACACACACACACACACGCACGCACGCACGCACGCACACACACACAGAGGCAGGCAGACAGACAGACAGACAAATAGACAAACCAACAGACAAACTGACCGGCTAGTAGACAAGAGCCAGAGAGAGAGAGAGAGGGGGGGGGGGGTAAAGAATGGAAAGGGCATGAACACGCCAAGTGTAATTACACGCATAACGCTCGCCAATCATTGGGTAATTAGCCTGGGAGGACTGCATAGTTACACAGTCTGATGTAATCCACTCCCAATGACTCACCTCCTCCCCCCCTCCTATACGCTTACTACCAGCACCTAAGGAATCTGCAGCTGCACACAGTAGTAGTAGTAGTAGCAGCGTATCAGAATAAATAGTAGTACTGTCGTCACAATGAATGGGATAGCCTGGTGGTTAGGGTGATGCATTCGTCATCTACTGACCCCGGGTTCGAATCCCGTTCAAGAGGATTTTTTCCTCTTGGAGTTAATAATCATCAGTGCCGACTCCACTCCTCACAAAAAGTTATTCGGAGGAGATTTTAAACAAAATTAATGTCCTGTGTGCGAACGCACAAAGAACATGTCGCACAAACTTTAAACCCCTTCCTGCTTTTTGAAAGAGTAGACTGTTGTGTGCCTGTGGGAATGAAGGACAAAATTGACAAAACCTCATACACACGGGGACTGGATGTAAAAAACGCCCATGAGTGCTTATTCCATTATCCTCGAAATAAAAGTATAATATTTTAAGTGTCTGGCTTCTTTAATTCCCATTGGAGGAGGTTTTTTCTCCTGGAGTTAACATCAGTGCTGAATCCACTCCCCCAAAAGTCCCTCGGATGAGACTATAAACCGAGGTCCTGTGTGCGAACGCACGCAGAACATCTTGCGCACATGTTAAATCCTGTCCCGCTTTTCGTAAGAGTAGGCCATCGTGTGCCGGTGGGAAGAGATGACAAGATTGACAAAAACTGCATACACATGGGGACTGGATGTAAAAAAGCACATCGGTGTTATTACATTATCCTCGATATAAAAGAAGAAAGAAAGAAAGAAAGAAAGAAAGAAAGAAAGAAAGAAAGAAAGAAAGAAAAAAATGGCATGGTTCACTCAGTTTCAACCTAAGGGCATTGCTGCATGCGAATAAAGTCGAAAGTAACATAATACCGACAATTACAATCAATGACAACAACTGCAGCAGTGGCAGTGGCAGTAGTAGATTCCACAATAGCGGCAATACAATAACACCTCCTTCCCACCGCCCCGACCAGCGTAGACAAACACACACAGACACATAGAGACGGACAGGCACACAGACACACAGATAATACACACATACTTTTACACACACACACACACACATACACTCACATTCACTCCACACACACACTCACTCACTCACTCACCTCACTCACTCACTCACTCACTCACTCACTCACCTCACTAACTCACACACACACACACACACACACACACACACACACACACACACACACACACACACACACACACACACACACGATGGCGATGTGAATAAAGCACTCTCCTCTCTCTCTCTCTCTCTCTCTCTCTCCTCTCTCTCTCTCCTCTCTCTCTCTCTCTCTCTCCTCTCTCTCCTCTCTCTCTCTCTGTGTGACATGTTTGTGATTACCACATAATTTACTGTCATTGTTTGTTTAGTTCTTCTCTTTATAAATCCAATCATTTTCTAGATTATATAATATTTGCGAATTTTGTGAATGAGAGTATTTTGCTCTCTTATTTTTCTTGTGTTTGTTTGCTAGTTTTGTTGTTGTAGTTTACCTAGCTATAAATCTTTGTTTTTGTTTCATTTTATAGGATTTCACTCTCTGCTATGTTTGTGCTCTTTTTTTGATATATCGGTAATGATTGAAAAGAAAGGTGAAAATGAAAACTGACTGGGAAGCTTTAAAAAGCTTTCTACGGTTGAAAAAATTGAAACAAAATAGAATCCTCCCAAAAAAAATCTAAAACGAAAGAAAGCTCTTTGTCTTTCTATCTTGTTTATAGATTGTCTCTGTATATGTCTTGTCTGCCTGCCTGCGTCCTTCTCTGTCTCTCTTCTGTCTCTCTGTCTCTGTGTGGTCTCTCTCTGCTGTCTGTCTCTGTCAGTCTGTCTGTCTGTATCTCTCCCTCCCCTCTCTCCTCTCTTTCTTTCTCTTTCTTCTCCCCCCCCCCCCCCCCACTCTCTCCCCTCCCTCCCTCTCTCTCTCTCTCGCTCTTTTTCTCTCTCCTCTCCCTCTCCCCCTCTCTCTCTCTTTGCTCTTTCTCTCCTGTCTGACTGTCTATATCTCCCCCTTCTCTCTTTCTTTCTGCCCCTCTCTCTCACCCTCTTCCATCCCTCCCTCTCTCTCTTTCTCCCTCTCTCTCTCTTTCTCCCTATTCTTCTCTCTTCCTCTCCCTCCCTCTCTCTTTAGTTCTGTGGTGAAAAATAACATCAAAACCAAACATCAGCAAAAACAAACAAAAAATTGGATTACTATTTTCGCAGAAGAATCCTTGGAAATAATTCTGACATATACATATCTGAATCCAGATGGCAAAAACGTATACTGACACGAATAAGATTTATACTAGCAAAGCGAAAAGTTGACATTTGGGTTGACAACCTACATTTCCGAAAGCTAGAAGAAATCAGGGCGGGTCACAGACAACGGCACAACAGCCTACTTCTTTCCTTGTGCGGGTCATTAGGAGAAAAGAAAAGGTTAGTCTGTAAGCGAACTCTTTTTCCCTTCCCCGTTTGTATGTGTTTGTTTGTGTGTGTGTTGTTTGTTTGAGTGTGTGTGTGTGTGTGTGTGTGTGTGTGTGTGTGTGTGTGTGTGTGTGTGTGTGTGTGTGTGTGTGTGTGTGTGTGTGTGTGTGTACACGTTTGTGTGTGTGTGTGTGTGTGTGTGTGCGTGTGTGTGTGTTTGTGTTTCGTGTGTGTGTTGTGTTGTGTGTGTGTGTGTGCGTGTGTGGTGTGTGTGTGTGTGTCGTGTGTGCGTTTGTTTGTGTGTGTGCGTTTGTTTGTGTGTGTGTGGAGGGGATGGTCAGCGCATCTCTTCATTAGTTATGTGTAATATCAATGTGATTACACATCCATTTCCACACTTTTTCTTTCCTCAGGTCTGCAATCGGTGGCCATGTTTGTTTGTTTTTCCAATTTCACACCTTCACGTATCCCGTAACCTGGCTGACGATTGGGGCACCACCGGAGACTTTGCAACCAGCTTCCTCCACTGCTACACGCCCGGAGGTTCTCAGCTCATGATAATTATGTTTTCACGCAGAGAATGTGAAAAAGATTGTATGTAGTTTACATCAACGTTTCTTTCCTTCGGCACAGATGACACAGTCTAGTAAATGCGTATTATTTTGGATGCTTTGGGGGTGGTTTTTGGCCTAGAGCCCTCGTCTATTCCTTGTTTATATCATTCGTTATGTATTTCTGTAGTGACGGTGGGCATGTGACAGGCTATGAATTTAATCTTCTCGCGTTGCCTTATATGCTGTTCTTCTGTCCATGTTTTGCTCAGTCGTCTAATAATCTTGTCCACCTTCTTGTGCATATTAGACCACCAATGCAGCATGTAAAGCAAAGGTAGGCATAAAAACAAATACAAATACTCCCTTGGGCCTGAAAGGTCAAAAACTATAAAAACAAAACAAACAAACAAACAAACAAACGACTAAACAATCAAATAAACAAACAAAACTTATTTTGCTCCAGATACGTACATAGCAGCCACTACGTGGAAACAAGGAACAAACTCATATGAGCCTTTCTCGAAGTCTGAACAATTCTTTTGAAGAAATTAAATTTTCAGCTAAATTGACACATAAAAGGCCGGTAAAAAGACCCAGCCAAAAGACCAGTCACCAAAACCAACCGCAAATGTTGTCCTATTTTCTAGTAAACCCAGCCCTTGGACACAATTCCTCCTCTTCTATCCTGCCATGTCCTTCACAGGTTTAGATACAGCCCACTGTTCTTAATCTTAAGGCTTTCATTCTCGCGCACACTTTCTTACTGGCGAGCCACAAAACTTAAGGACAGATGTTGCACGTAAGGACCTGACAGGCCCAAGAAACTGCACGTGCAATTAGCCCCTTCTCTTTAGGTCTGGGTGGCTTTGAAGTGATCTTGCCACGTTGGCGTAACAAGAAGCTGGGGTGTCCAGTCTGGCGATTCGGCGTGTTTTGTCTCGTGTCCTTTTCCCAGACATCAGCTGTATTCAATGGTCCGTGGGTGGACTGCTTCGGAAACTGGGCAAATGCTCTTTTAAGTGAGTGAGTGAGAGAGTGAGAGAGAGAGAGAGTGAGAGAGAGAGAGGGAGAGAAAGAGAGAGAGAGAGAGGGGGGGGGGGAGGGAGAGAGGGAGAGAGAGAGGAGGGGGGGAGGGAGGAGAGACAGACAGACAGACAGATAGACAAAAGACAGACAGAAAATAAGTCATCACTTACTATACCTCTGTGTGTGTGTTAGTGTGTGAGTTGTGAGCGTGTGCGAGTCCGTATGCGCGCGTGTGTGTGTGTGTGTGTGTGTGTGTGTGTGTGTGTGTGTGTGTGTGTGTGTGTGTGTGTGTGTGTGTGTGTGTGTGCCTGCGTGCGTGCATGCGAGCGTGCGTGCGTGCGTGCGTGCGTGCGTGTGTTTGTGTACACACAATCTCTCTTTCCCTCCCTACCTCTCTCCCCCTCCCTCCCTCTCCCTCCCTCCTCCTCTCTCTCTCCTCCTTCTCTAGGAGAACAAGCGTGGGCACACATTCCAGAAACTGGGCAAAAAAGCAAAATTAAAACTGAAGCAGATTAAAAGCTGGAAGGAAAAAAACCGAGAGAGAGAGAGAGAAAGAAGGGAAGACCAACACGGCAGGCAGCTAGCTAATTCCAGAGCTCCACAAGGCACGCCTGCAGAGAGTCGTTCCTGCTTCTTTCCTCCTTTCTTTCTCGGGACACAATAGCCAAGGATTAATGTCCCTAGCTAGCTAGATGTTTCACTCAGTCAGTCCTCTCGTCAAGAACACAAGGGAGGGGGGGGGGAAACAACAACAACCCACACACACGTCA
>CM060326.1:22299153-22301653 GCA_030674155.1 Stramonita haemastoma | reverse complement strand
AGGATGCTAAAATTGTCCATTTCTCATTTTGACATTTCCTGCAGTCTATTATTTCAAATTGTAGTAACTTTTGATAGAATTGTTCGATTTTCAGTCTGTTTTTTTCATGTCAATAATTAAAAATTTACCTCTAGTGCAATGCGATTCTTTATGTGGTGGAGCGTCACAAATGGCTACTTCAGAGAAATCAGGATGGCCACCATCTATGTAAAGTATTCACCAAGTTTTCAGAAATATGTTAATCCGCAATACACTTGAAAAACAGTAGTATTGAAATCACTGAAATTGTTTAATAGGAGAAAACACTGGAACACTCTCCAGTGTCTGCTGGTAGTTCTCACAGCAAGAGTGGCTAAAGGGCATCTGAAGACAGTTCATGTATCCTCATAGGGTGGGACAACGACAGTCATTGGATTATTGCAAGCAAGTGTTCCTTCGCATTTGCAAAAGGCCATACAGGTGGCAGACAGTTTGGTGCAGGTACACTGTGCTGTATTGCATCCAGTTTTGCAGCTGCAACTGACCAGATCTAGCACGTCATCAGGAGCTGGCAGTTGATCATCAAGTCCAGGGGCTGGGCTGAGTGTTGACTGGTGTAACTGCCATCCCTAGTCAACAGGATCCAGCTCAGGAGGAGATGGCTCCCCTGCAGCTTGCCACAGCACAGCCTGAAAGTGTGCTCGTTTGATGTGGGCCTGAAGACTTGCCATCACTGGAGGAAGGGGACTCAATTTCGGGGAATGTGTCTCTTTCCAGCAATCCTCTTCCTGAAAAGGTTGGCTCGAACGGTGTTCAGATTGGCCCCTGACTCGTCCCCGTAGAGCAGATCAGTGAACTGAAGGCATGACTCAGAGATTTTCTGGAAAGGTACAGACATCTTCCCAAGCTTCAGCTCATCAGAGAATACTTCAAGCTTCTTGAGGACTGTCATCTTTCCAATTCCAGCAAAGGAAGAAACTGTGTCACAACCAGTCAGTGCATGAGCTGCCAGCAGAATAGGCATTATGGTTGCGTGCTTTCTGGTAACGTCGTTGACGCTTATGACATTATGTGTGGATTTGCACGACTCGATGGTGAGAGTCATACTCTGGGACAGTCCTTAGGTCTTCATGTAGAGATGATGGGCCAAGATGACGAGTACATCGGTGCCATCAGAAACAACCCTGATGTTCCTCTGTCCTAATGACCATTCGTTGATGACATGAAACACCATCAGCACATCAGCTTCTTCGTGATACAGAGGGGCTTGCTGAAGTCCAGACCCCATGTGTATAGTGTGCGGGTCTGGCGCAATGATGATAACATAATATTATGTTGCTGGTGGAGGCTGCATGCTGCAAAGCCGATGTACGATCATTTGTAAGAGTTGTTCCTTGTTGGCTGTGACTTTTAGCGTGACACTTTGCTGTGGCAGAGGAGACTCCGGTCAGGTTGTACACACGACTAGTCCTCTTCTGACGGACGGTTCGACAGCATGACTTTGTGCTCAGTTTGTAGTATCTATCGACGACCACATGTGACACTGGTGCTGAATGAACTCATCGCAAAATGCTGGAAACTGCAGCTGTGATGAAAGCCGAGACTTTAGCTGGAGCTGCAGGCCAAGGTACTGTCCCCAAAATTGCACAGCCATCTAGGATGACAACACTGGGAGGTTCTTGGTTGCGAACACCAGACAGAATCTGTATTTTGTTCTTCAGAGCAGCCTTGCCAGTTGTCCTCATGTCACCATTCTCGTCAAAAAGGGCTGTAGGTTGTAGAGCTAGCTCATGGGAAAACAAGGTCTCAACAGAAATGGATTCCCTGGAAGTCGTCATAATGCCAAGAACGCGTTCATATATGAATTCAATGTTAATAGCTGTGTCCACTTTAGAATGTTTTATAGTCACTTTCATGACTGCAGCCATGTTCTTCACTTTCTTTGTGAGCTTGAGGTCGAAACTGGCGGGCCATTCACCCTCAAACGCCCTTTGTTCTGCAGCACCCACCTCTACTGCCTCATGGACATTGACAGTTGGGTTATCAATGACGCGGCCAGAAAACACGTTGATGAGGCCTGTGTCAGGATGTTTGCTGGTGTCCAGGATGTCAATGCGGTAGACAGTGTCTCTGAATCTTTGCTTTGTCAGCAGCAGCATCCTTGATGCGTGTGTGGCGCTCTTCTTTGTGTGTGTTGACAACTGTCTGAACACCCCCTTCTTTGATTTCCTGGAGGTAGTTCAATAGCTGGGTCAGCGTGCTTTGTAAAAAGGCCCATATGGCAAAGGTGGATTCATTCACACACACACACACACACACACACACACACACACACACACACACACACACACACACACACACACAGAGAGAGAGAGAGAGAGAGAGAGAGAGAGAGAGAGAGAGAGAGAGGAGAGAGAGAGAGAGAGAGAGAGAGAGAGAGAGAGAGAGAGAGAGAGAGAGAGAGAGAGATCTAAGGAAACCATTTTTGAGCCTATCATCATCGTTATTGTCATCATCATTG
>CM060326.1:22274153-22294153 GCA_030674155.1 Stramonita haemastoma | reverse complement strand
TTCTAAATAGAAACACGACGCTGCGATGGTCGCGCTCTGATCACATGGGAGATAATGATCGCATGAGAGATAATCTACTTACCATCCCCATCACACACGAAAGAATAAATAAACCACTACCAAGACGATGAGACGAGCACAGGGACCATAGTGACACAAGACCTTGTATATAGCTCCTGAAATAGGAAATGTCGGGTTGGTGCTAATCTAAAATCAACAAAAGATGACAAGACGGAGATCGTAAAAATACCCGTACTCCTTGGTTATAACTAGAAAATGACTATGCCGGTAATTATGAATCGAAAACGCAAGAGCAGCTTCGCCAAAATGGAGATTTTTGTACCAGGAGTCCCGATGGCGACCTAATGGGTACAGCTTTCCTAAGAAGCACTCTGTTACCGCTTGTAGTACTCTTGGTATCAGAAGATGTCGTTGATTGTTCATTAATGGCTTAATGTTATATCTTTTGTTCTTTTCATCACGTCATGGAAATCCGTCATTGTCATTGGCAGATAACAAAAGAGAGCGAACAGCTAAGACAAAAAGGAGAGAGAGAGATATCAGGCAGGCAGGCAGGCAGGCAGATAGGCTGCCAGTCAGTCAGGACAGGCAGGCAGACAGGCAGGCAGGCGAGCAGATAGGCAGGCAGGCACACAGACGGACAGTCGCGCGCGCGTGCGCACACACATACACACACGCACGCATGCACACACACACACATTTCCTTAATAGACAGTATGTGGGAAGAAAAGCAAATCAATGCTTATCCAATGTACCGTCTGTAAGTAAACCTTTGACTTTGACTCACTTTCACACACATACACACCGCGCGCGTGCACGCACACACGTGTGTCTAAGTATGTCTGTTTATGTGTGCAGGAAGGTGAGAGGGAGGAGAAAAGGGATCATTGTCACAAACACGGAACCTAATCACACCGACACAAAACGTAGGAGGGAAAATTACGCCATCAAGAGGACCCGATAACTGGGCAAAAGCTACCTAACTACGGAATAACTTGTTCATTACGTCAACGTGTGTGGGGTGTGTGTGTGTGTGTGTGTGTGTGTGTGTGTGTGTGTGTGTGTGTGTGTGTGTGTGTGTGTGTGTGTGTGTGTGTGTGTGTGTGTGTGTGTGTGTGTGTGTGTGTGTGTGTGTGTGTGTGTGGTGTATGTGTGTGTTGAAGTGTGTGTGTGTGTGTGGTGTTGTGTGTGTGTGTGTGTGTGTGTGTGTGTGTGTGTGTGTGGTGTGTGTGTGTTGGTTGGTTGTGTGTAAGTGTGTATGTGTGTGTGCGCGCTTGAGTATGTGTGTGAAATGTGTGTTTGGTTGTGTATGCATGCATTGTGTGTTCGTGCGTGTGTACATGTGTGTGCGTGCATGCGTGTGTTTTTGAGTTAGAGCGTGTGAGTGGGCGTGCGCGCGCGCGCGTGTGCGTGTGTGTGTGTGTGTGTGTCTGTGTGTGCGTGCGTGTGTCTGTGTCTGTCTATCTGCGTGAGTGTGTGTGTGTGCGTGAGAGAGAGAGAGTGTGTGTGTATGTGTGTGTGTTTCTGCGGGTGTTTGTGTCTGCTGGAGTTTCTCTGTCGGAAACTAGGTATACAAATTGTCATTTTTCACATCTCAAGGCGTACATGTGTGTTTCAGTTTCGCGCCGAAATGTTATAAGGTATATTTAACATGTTTCACCCATAGTATCTTACTAGCGCACTTTAACTCCTACAAAAAAAAGTTTTAAAACTTTTACCCCGACACTACACTCTTATCATCTCCGTGCCATCGATGCTGTCCTCTGAATAGATAATGGATGGGAATTGGGGTGCCATGTGACCCCCTTTTCATTGCAAACACTTCCATCAAGTGGTCGCCTCAGTGGTTTCAAATATCGAGGCTCCTAAAAAGTATATACCGCAGTCGCACCGGTTCACCTGTGGCTATTCTTTCTGCTACAATGACAAATAATGGAGCGGCGCTTTTAATCATATTCTCCTGTAGTTTGGTGCCGTTTTTTTTTTTTTTGGCCTTTGACAGTAACACTTTAATGGTTTGGTTTTTTTTGTTGTTGATTTACGGAGCCTTTGCCCCTCCATCCTACCCACCCCCTCACACACATACATAAACACGCGCGTATGGATGTGTACACGTACATATGTATGCGAGTGAGAGCGCGCGAGTATACACACACACACACACACACACACAAAACCCAAAACAACACCGCCGTACAGCAGCACACAACACACTCATCAACTGTAAGATTGTGAAATATAAAAAAAATCTAATAAAAAATCAATACACATAATCTGATGCATGTAACACACTTTCGCACATATACGAAAAAAGAGGAAAAATGTGCGAGTTTGAAGAATCGCTTGGGCATTACAGACAGAAAACGAATATAATTTAATTAATAAAATCTAATATATACAATCTATAATGATTTATATTTTATACATATATATTTATACAATTTTATTATATATATGTACATATAATATGGTTGTGTGTAGTGTGTGGCGTGCGTGTGTAGTCGTGTGTGCGTGCGCGCGCGTGTGTGTTCATCTTGTGTGTGTGTGTATCTGTGTGTGTGTGTGAGTGGCGCGCGCGCGCGGTGTGTGTGTTTATGCCGTTTCCTTCTAACATTAACGGCACTGGAGAGCATTGCGCAACACAACATCTGACGAAGGAGAGTGTTTTGAGAAATCAAAGTAAATCATGTTAAGATGACAATTTTCCTCTTGCCTTGCATTAAAACTATATTTGCTGTAATTCCAGCACGGCGAAACGTTTTCATCCTCGTTTCCTAAACTTCAGCAAATTAACACCGATCACATAAATAAACAGGGTGTTTTCGCTATCTGCCGATCTATTTCAGTTTTTGGTTTTATTATTATTTTTTTTTTTTTCTTTACGGTTTGATTTGAAGCCTCATTGCCTAAAACGCTATTAAGCCTGCTTTAGAAAGTTGTCGATCCTTTTCAATGTCATCTTAACGTTATTTAAACGGGGCAGTGCTCACTCTAAGATCGATCTTATTTGCTTCCTCCTTTCCCTTCTCTCTCTCCCTACTGTCTGTCTGTCTGTCTGTCTGTCTGTCATGTCGACTGTCTGTCTTCTCTCTGTCTTCTGTTCTGTTTCTCTCTCTCATCATCTGTCGTCAGTAGTCTGTCTGTCTCTGTCTGTCTGTCTGTCTGCTGTCCTGTCTGTCTGTCTGTCTGTCTGTCTGTCTGTCTGCTGTCTCAGTCTGTCTCTGTCTTCTCTCTCTCTCTCTGTTCTCTCTCTCTCTCTCTCGTCTCTCTTCTGTCTGTCTTCTCTGTCGTCTGTCTGTTCGTCTTCTGTCTCTGTCTATCTGTCTGTTTGCCTGCTCTTCTTCTGTCTCTGTCTGTCTCCTCTTCCCTCCTTTTATCTCTCTCTCTCTCTCCCCTCTCTCCCTCTCTCTCTTCTCTCTCACTCCTCCCCCCACATTTTCTCTCATCTCACCCCACCCCCTCCACCCACTTCTTCTTCTTCCCTCTGTTTACCTACCCCCCACCAGTGTCGAATTATGCCCGGCAAGTTGCCGACAAGCGTGAGAACAGCAATGAAGGGTAGCCAGGCTTGGCTTTCAACAACTAGGACCTTGCTGTAAATATCAACTCCTTTTTTCTTCTTTTTTCTTTTTATTTCTTCGTTTTTCTTTCTTTCTATTTTATATTTTTTGTAACCTTTTCTCCTTTTTTTCGTTCTTTTTACGTAGTCATTTTTGTGTGGCTTTTTTTAAACCTTTTTCTATCGTTTATGTGTGTTTGTATTTTGTGGTTGGCCTTTTTCTTAAAAATCCATACTGTCACCAGCATGGAAAAAGTTCAACAACAACAACAAAAAGCGGGGACAAAACTTGTTTGTTTGTTGGCAACAATGCCTCGTCTGTCTAGGACACAAACATGAGGTTGTTTAGCGGTAAGCTCCACTGCTGTTGACCGAAAGTATGCTTTTGTTGTTGATCCCACCCATAAAGCGCTTTTTGCTGTCCTTTTGCCGATTCAACCACAACGGGTTTTTATATTTTCGTTTTCTTTCCTTAAGCAGGACCGCTCTCTCTCTCTCTCTCTCCGTCTCTCGTCTCTTCTCTTCTCTCTCTCTCTCTGGTATCTCTTTTGTCATCCTGCCTCCATCTCCCTGCGTTGTTAATCTGTGTTGAAAACTAGCCTCAAACAAAATCATTTTCTATTAAAATAGACGTATGAACACACCAAACACAGCAGACACAAGAAACGAATACAGCATCAAAGAGAACAGACGACAACAGACAGACAGAAACGACAGACAGACAGAAGAGAAAGACGACAGACAGACAGAAAGACAGAGACAGAGAGAGAAGAGAAGAGAGAGAGAAGAGAGACAGAGAGAGGAAGAGAGAGAGAGAAGAGAGAGGAGAAGAGAGAGAGAGAGAGAGAGAGAGAGAGAGAGAGGAGAGAGAGAGAGAGAGAGAGAGAGAGAGAAAAGACCATAATAGAGGGAAATGAACGATAAAAAATTTGTCGGATTTATTTTCTCGTTAAGGCAGTACAGCTTCTGTAACAAGCCAATATCTTCTTATCCCTGTCCCCCCTTGGGAATGCACAAAGTATGTGTGTAGTGTACACTGATGGACTGGTCAACGAGCACATGCAGCTTTTTCTAGGATAGTGTGATAGTGAGTGTCAGGTTAGTAAGTAGCGTGGAGGATGGAGCTGGGATGGATAGCGGGTTTTGGGAAGTATTGTGGGTTCTGTTCTGTTCGTGGGAGTGTAGTGTTGTGTGTGTGTGTGCTGTGTGGGGCGTGTGTGTGTTGTGTGTGTGTGTGTGTGTGTTTGTGTGTGTGTGTGTTGTATGTGTGTGTGTGTGCGGGTGTGTTGTGGTGTGCGTGTGTGCGTGTGTTGTGCTGTGTGTGTGTGTGTGTTGTGTGTGTGTGTGAGTGTGCATGTGGCAGGGTTGGAGGGAGAAGGAAGTTTTATAGTCATAGCCATATATTATATAGACAAATGAAGTGACAGACAGACGGATCCAGAAACAGACAGACAGACAGACACAGAAACAGACGACAGAGACAGTAACAGAGGCAGACAACAGACAGAGACACAGACAACAGACAGACAAGAGAGAAAGCGGAATAATTTCCAAGACCTTCAAACTTGAAAACTTGTTACCAATGCAGTTATAAAGGGAAGCAGAAAAGACAAAAATAACAGACGGGGAAAAATGATGCCAGTGAGAAAAAAAAACAGCACGAGAAAGGAAAGAGATGTTCTCAAATTGGGACAATCTTATCCTCCCAGCTGTCTTGGAAAAAAAACAAAAACATTCTTGCTTTCTTTTACTTTTTTTTTTGGCTGTTTGTTGTGGTATTCTTTTTCCATCTGGTTTCAGTTTGACTTCAGAGACATATTTTCTTAGTCACCTCCTTGTTTGGCCTATTTGACTGCGCTGCATGCTTCATTATTTAACGTCTTCTTAGTTCTGTTTATTCTGACATTTTTGGGCATATTTTGGTACAGTGGATAGATCGAGAAACTCTAATTAGTGAGGACAATGAATTTCCGGCTGTCATTCTAGATCCCAAAAGAGTACGTTGATTTATCATCTTTTCGATCTATCTCTGTCAGCTCGTGGTTTCTTCCTGCGTATGTGTGCGTGTGCGTGTGTGTGTGTGTGTGTGTGTGTGTGTGTGTGTGTGTGTGTGTGTGTGTGTGTGTGTGTGTGTATGTATTGTATGTATGTATATATGTATGTATGTATGTATGTATGTATGTATGTATGTATGTATGTATGTATGTATGTATGATGTATGAATGTATGTATGTATGTATGTATGTATGTATGTATGTATGTATGTATGTATGGTAAGTGTGTGGCGTGTGTATGTATGCGTGCGTGGTACAGCATGTGCGAGTAGGTGCGTGTGTGTGTATGTGTGTGTGTGTGTGCGCGCGCGCGCTGTGTATGTGTGTGTGAGTGAGTGAGGGAGATTGAGGGGGGAAGGGTGTGTGTGTGTGTTTCTCTCGCACGCGCGCGCGCACGTGTGTGTAATGTAGATATGTATGTATCTAAAACAGAAATAGATCAGATAAAAGACAAACACTGGCCGTGATGGTAAAAGAGAGAGAAAGAGATGGACAGAGATGGGGAGATAGTAACAGAGACAGAGCGACACAGACAGAGAGGAACAGATACAGACAGACAGAAACAGTGACAAAATTATATTTGTCTAGCTGTGTGTGAGCGAGTACACACGCAACAAAACACTATGCAAACAATGTGTACACTGACATAATCCCCACAGCCTACAACATAATTCAACCTAAAAATACACATGAAAGATAACACAAAAACCTGAAAAACTTTCCTCCTTTAAAATCGATCATTTATGGCCAGACATAGCAATCTTGTAAAGAAAACAAAATGCTCAAGAAAACTTTTTTTTTTCAAAAGATGCTGAAAACTTCCAGAGAAAGGCACTACTGGGATTTTTTCTCCTGGAAAGCAGAGAACTTAATCTGCTGTTGATTTCACAACGTCTGTTCCCATCTTTGGTCTAACGCTTTACAGCCTGCTACTTTTTTGCAGGCTTTTTATATTATGGATATTTTATCCATCACACAAGTAACATTTGTTGTTCCAAATAAAGTGATACAGTGGAAAAAAACAAAAACACCACAGATAGGCTGCCCTGGAAGGTACACAGCAAGTGACAGTCTAAGAACTGGTCCAACCAATGTAAGGTTTCTTTCTTATACATGGGTGCGGGTATGCTCTTCACCCTTGAACATACGTACACACACACGTGCGCGCGCGCGTGCACACACACACACACAAAAACACGCGCACTCACACACACACACACACACACACACGTGTGTGTGTGGCATGTAATTGTGCGCTCTAACTAAAAGACGAACAGAAAAAGCAGAGAGGGGGAAAATCCGAAAACAACCCCATAGGAAAAATGTCACCTTAACATACCCACGAAGACCTTGCAAAAGCTACGTACAGTCTTCTGTCTTAACCGCAATCGATCGTTTAATGACAGGTCCAGCAGAAGCCAACAGACAGGCCAATATACGGCAGACACTTCAAAGGATGTGGTAAATGTCACGAACATCAGTGCCATTCAGAACCTGCAAGCAGAGTCTGCTGGATGGAGCAGACGACTGGGTGTGCACTGCAGACCTCCCAGAATGGAACAACCACCCCGAGATCATCAGCAAGAGTGGTATGAGACCTGACATAGTAGTCAACTCCCACTCAACCAAGCAGCTGATCATGATAGAGCTGACTGTTCCATATGAGAACAGGATGGAGGCATCTCACGCCTACAAGACTGAAAAATATGCAGATCTGGCCAACAGCCTGAAGAAAGAAGGCTATCAGGTCAAAGTCCTTGCTGCAGAAGTCGGAGCCAGGGGGTTTGTGGGAGAATCGGCTTACAACCTCATGAAACAGCTCTCGATTGCAGGGAAGGAAAAAACCAGAGCCCTGAAAGCCATGACAGAAGCAGCCGAGAGATGTTCAAGCTGGATCTGGTCAAGGAGGAACAAAAGTGAACTGCATAAGACCTAGATGACCCCATAATACCATAGGTGGCTAATCCCCCCCCCCCCCCCAAAAAAAAAAAAAAAAAAGTGTGCATATCCAGAGACCATGAATTCAAATCCGAGTCAGAACTCACCACATACATGAAGGGGCAGCAGAGAGACATCCAGAGTCATGAACTGGATGTGGGCCGGCCTCCCTAGAGTGTAAGGAAGATTAAAGGCCCGAAAACACTTGTTTGAAGGGGGCTTCTCCTCTGAGGACTCTCTGCTGCCATGCTCTACGCGAGTTTCTTACCACAGGAGTTGTATGTATCCAAGCCCTGCTGGTCCTTCCAAAAAAAAAAAGCAAGATAAAGATGCCACTACTCTTGTGTTCCAGTTTCTGTGCCAGCCTGAGTCAGTTCATCTGACACTGCCAATTATTTTCTTGTTGACTCTTCAGATAAGACATGTTTCCTCTTGAAAGCAGGAGTTTTTAAAAAATTCCATTTTTTTTAAAGCGATCAACTGCTTTGAAATCCGAACAAGGACTATGCAAACACATCACCAGCTATGGTAAATGAAATTGAAATGACATGAACCGTGGCTGTGAGAGAAAGAGGGAGAGAGAAAAAGAAAGAGAGTGCTAGAGAGAAAAAAAAGGAAACAGACAGAGACAGACAGACAGAGACGGAGACAGAAACAGACAGACAGAAATAGAGAGAGAGAGAGAGAGACAGAGAGATATAGTCACAGGAACAGAGAGTCAGACAGACAGACAGACAGACAGACAGACAGACAAAGCGGAAGAGTGACCAGTCTTTAAGATTTTTTTAAATCTTGAAATTTCTTACACATTGAGATCTACTTAGAAAAATTGACTCAGATATGATACAAACAACAACCCTCAACCCCCACCCCAAAGAAAAAAGAAAATAAAAAAAAGATAAAGGCATTCAAAAAATGAAGGCAATATGAACAATGTTCCACTGAAAATTTTCTCATGTATATCTCTAGGTTTTTTTTATTGTATCTATAAATTCTGCAAGATAAAAGAAAAGGACAACATCAAGTGTTAGATTTCGCTTGTGCAGTTTCGGAAAGTGTCCTATTCAGTAGGCCATGTGATGGTGAAAGCATAAAACCTAGAAATAAAAAACATGACCACATACATCAAGCAAAATACACTCACACATCCACCACGCCCAATATGCGAAAGAAGGAGCATAAACTCGACAGAAAAAAAACCTGATGAAAACACACAGAGAGATGCTGACAGAATATTAACAGAGATATAAACATATCAGCATAATTGCATGTGGATCAACACACGCAAAAAAGTGCATGCAAACAATTTGAACACTGACGTATTTCACATAGCCTACAACAATTTTAACCGAAATTTCTCATAAAATAGAACACAAAAAGCTGAAAACTTTCCTCCTTTAAAATCGATCATTTATGGCCAGACACAGCAATCTTGTAAAGAAAACGAAACGTTCAGCAAAACTTTTTTTTTTCAAAAGACGCCAAAAACTTCTAGAGAAAGGCACTACTGGGATTTTTTTTTCTGGAAAGCATGGAACTTAATCTGCTGTTGATTTCACAACATCTCTTTATTTCTTTGGTCTAGTTGTTTACGGCCTCCGCCTTTTTTTGTTAGCAGACTTTTTCAATGGAAATTTTATCCAGCAGGTAAGTCATATGTGTTACTCATAAGACGAATGGTACGTTCCCATAGATCTATATACATAGACTTACCCACCACACACTTGATTATCATTCAATCTAGAACGCAACGATTGTGCCAGCCCACACATAACATCTTGCGCACACGAAAAAGCACGTTGTACCTTAAGGAAGAGAAAAGCAGTCCTTTTGTGCCGCTAGGAACAGATGACACAAAAAGACGCATGCACATAAGTATCGTGTTTAGAAATCAGCTCTGAAGTCGAAATGCAGCTGCCTTAAAGGGAAGCAAATATGGTGGCATAATTATGCCAAATTCTCACCATTGGTGAAACTTGAAGCTCTCTCGCCACGGAACGAAAAACAAAACCCACGCAATTTAGTTAGGAATCTTAGAAGTTTTGCTCAAAATACCTCACCAGCACTGTTTGTTCAGCTCAATCCTGCCAATACAAGAGTACATTACGCAAGTCTGCAAGGAATACAACACTATTACATCATCTCAAACCTAAATTTTCAAAGCATTGCACACTATCATTATCGTAAATCACAATGCAAAAGATGTAAACTCGATGTGATTGTGATGTCTTACACACGTCCTTTAAGCACAACACTTTCTCTCCCAGAATGGGAGAACTATACCAGCAAAGTGTGCCAGGCTCCAATTCCTTTGGAGGCAGTTCTGACCTCCCAGCAATGTGTTATCCTTTGCATCCCGTCTCCTAGCATCACCTTGATGTCAGTTTTTTCCTCAGTGTTTACCTACAAATCATTTGATTTGATTTGATTTCATACCCCTTTATGTCACAGCAGACTGCTCTGCGTGAAATTCGGGCTGCCCTTCCGGGGTAGAGCGCGTCGCCACAAGTGCAGCGCCTACCCATTATTTTTTTTTCTTTTTCCTGTCTGCAACTGTATTTGTTTTCCTATCAGAGTGACTTTTTCCTACAGAATTTTGCCAGGGACAACCCCCTCGTTGCCGTGGGTTCTTTAACGTGCGCTAAATAATGATGTGTAACACACAAACCTCGGTTTATCGTCTCATCCTAAAGACTAGCATCCAGACCACCACTCATGGTCTAATGGATGAGGGGGAAATTTTAGGCCCAAACGGGATTCGAACCACCGCACACTCTGACCCGGACTTTCCGCTTCCTAGACAAGCGCGTTACCTCTAGACCACCGATACACAGTTCATGTCCATTACGGTCTGCAGTGTCCGCAGCTTTGAAACAAACTCAGTTAACCTGGTCCCACAACATCTCGTATCATGACCGTCAGTGGAGGGAGGCTGTGTAAGATAGTTTTCTGTATCTAAATGGCACAAAAGCATCAACACAGTAGCATGCAGGAATGCTGTGTAAGACAGTTTTCTGTATCTAAATGGCACAAAAGCACCGTCAACACAGAAGCGTGCAAAGACTTTTTTCAGGTTTGTGGTTTGATCCAGCTTTATTATCCATATTTCCCTGACACCAGAATGACCAACGCGGGAGCAGCAGCGACAATTTTAAAGAATAATCTGGAGAGAGAGAGAGAGAGAGAGAGAGAGAGAGAGAGAGAGAGAGAGAGAGAGAGAGAGAGAGAGAGAGAGAGAGAGAGAAGAGAGAGAGAGAGAGAGAGAGGAACTCAGAACTCAGAAACTCAGAAATTTAATGTACATCGGCCTTGGGCCACAATACATATGGTTGGTGTGGGAAAGTTGACAAGTGTCCTGCAATGGGCAAAACTCAAAAATACATCATACTTATCATGTTCAATTTCTTTGAAAAATCGTAAAGCCAAAGCACATATTATACATTAAAGGGCATTTGTATCAAACAAAATCACAATTTTATCAAAATATACCTTTCTTATATCTGGGGGGGGGGAAGAAAAAAAGAAAGAAAAAAAAGAAAAAAAGAAAAAGGAAAGAAAAAAAAAGGAAAAAAAAAGAAAAAAAAAAGAAAAAAAGAAAGAGACATGACTTCTTAAATCATAACCAAAAGGGAACCATTATTTTTGTGTATGCATATGCTACACATAGTCATCACAAACTGGTAGCTGTTATCTTCATTTGTAAGTTAACTATCCTAATACAGTAATTCCTTTCTCTTATTGATGGCGTGAAAAATAAATCTAGACAAACTATGATTTCTGTTGGTGTTTTCTGCTTTAAGAAGATCGTGTAAAGATGTATCCACACAATTACTTAAAAATTTGACTCTTAAATCATTATACATGAAACATTCAAAGGAAATGGTATTCATCTTCAACTTTTGGTTTGCAAAATGGACATTCTTTATTTTGGTTCCGTTCGCTATATCGATGTACATTGTTATTAAGTGGCAAAGCATTACATCTCACCTGTGACACAGCAACTCTAAAGCAGTAACTATCTAACTGTAGAAGATATTCTTCTTTACCAAATGTTGTTTTGAAACTCCTGTAGCTGTCATACCTGTCTCGGTCCCTAACTGTACTATACCATTCTTGGATAAATAAATCAATCAGTCTCTGTTTAAATAAACGTAAGAAAGCTTTAACATCACCTACTCCCTGTTGAAGCCAAACAAAGCTGAATCCTGTATCACATAGAATTTGTCTTATCTTAGTAACCCAGCAGTTCTTTCCAGATCTATCCATGTCAAGCAACATTTGATAAGCATTATAAGGTAGTCTGTCGGGATTCATTTGTAAAAGTTTAAACCAATATCTAAGAGCATTTCTATAGGAGTTGATATAAAGAGGGTATCTTCCAAGCTCGCCATATATCATTCTATTTGGAGTTTTCAATGGTACACCCAAAAATCTCTTACAAGCAATCATGTGAACTTGAGAGAGAGAGAGAGAGAGAGAGAGAGAGAGGAGAGAGAGAGAGAGAGAGAGAGAGAGAGAGAGAGAGAGAGAGAGAGAGAGAGAGAGAGAGAGAAGAAAAATAATCGTCAATCGGAAACATTCAGCCTACACAAACTAAGAGGTGAGTAGATTTGACGAGCCCAATAACCAACAGAGGACATTGCAAAAGCTACGTACGGTCTTCTGTCTTACCGCAATCGATCGTTTAATGGCAAGTCCAGTGGAAGCCAGCAGACAGCCCAGACACGGCCAGACACTTCAAAGGATATAGCAAATGTCAAAAGAGCTCTAAGACCCTTATAGTCATTTCTAAAAGGAAAAAAAAGGCAATACAAGGGCTTTGCTGTTCTTTTAGTAGTGTCTGTGCACCAGCCTTTAGTTTATCTGACACTGCAAGTTCTTGTATTGTTGACTTCTCTGGAGATATGATTCCACTTGAAATAAAGTACCTCACAATTTTCTTAAATTGGGATGTATGAGACAGAGACAGAGACGGAGAGAGAGATAGAGACAAACGAGACAGAGATGGAGACATAGAGGAAAGAGAAGAGGAGAGAAGAAGAAGAAGAGAGAGAGGGAGGGAGGAGGGAGAGGAGGGGAGAGAGAGAGAGAGAGAGGAGAGAGAGAGAGAGAGAGAGAGAGAGAGAGAGAGAGAGAGAGGAGAGAGAGAGAGGAGAGAGAGAGAGAGAGAGAGGAGAGAGAGAGAAGAGAGAGAGAGAGAAGAGAAGACAGACAGACAGACAGACAGACAGACAGACAGACAGACAGACAGACAGACAAGACAGACAGACAGAGACAGACAGAGAGAGCATCGTGCACACATTTTATATACCAGTCATAGGAGAAAAAAATTATACAGGCTACAAACACGAACAGCATTTTGTAACGAAAAAAGGACGGCAAAAAAAACAAACAATACTCCTATCCCTAAACGCTGACATAACAACAAATCACAAAGAAAAAAAAACAGAAAAGAGAGGAATCAGCCGTTTATCTCTACATCTACCAGGTTCTTTAAACGGCAATCAATCGTTTCCAGGCAGAAATGAATTCCAGACAGCCGCTCCCAAAATAGGAAGAAAAAAAGCCAGAATGGCCATTCGTGTCTTTTAGTTAGCTGGAGCAGCAAAAGGAACGAGTCTATTTTTCTCATCACAATGTCTGTGCGCTTCCCCAGTTTATGTTATGGGACGAGTTTTTTTTTTTTTCTCTCTGAAATTGATTCTTCAACGAAAATGTTTTCTGCATTTTTTTTTTTTTCATCAAAGTGACTGGCCTACTTCCACATGTGCTGCTTTAACGTTAATGCTTTATTGAATCGGGCATTATCTAAACTTTCACCAGGTAGAAAACTAACGCGTTTTTCATGTTTTTTTTTAGTTGTGTTCACAGACACAGACTGATTTTTAGCTTTTGTTTATTTGGCTAAGACCTTTTTTTTTTGGTCAGGGCCAACATTTTTTGGTCAGTTTTTGATGTAAGTTAAAGTGTTTAGTCCTACACTGAAATATGTTGGACGAATATTATGTTGAGGGAGTTTCCATCCATGATACGCTCTTTTAACAAACTGTTCTCTTCTCTGAAGAATAAAAAATGTCCCTTGAAGTCTTCAGTATGGCTGCGTATGTGATAAGGCACTTGAAAAGAAGTCCTGCACGCAAAACTGCTCATTCAGTGTGCACTTTCAATCTCACAGTGATGCCCAGGTAGGGTGACTGAGTCAGTGTGAACACTGTGGGTGAGCCTAGACTGCTGAGCTGAGAAGTCAACAACAACAAAGAGACTTCGTCAATCTAAGTCACAGGTAATCGGATAAGGCTGACTGGTTTTTTCCCTTATATTAAAGAACCATGATTTATTCATGCTAATTTTCATTTTCAATAGTGCTTAAAAAAAATCGGATAAGGCCGACTGTTTTTTTTCCTTACATGAAAGAACCATGATTTATTTATGCTAATTTTCATTTTCAATAGTGCTTAAAAAAAGTACATAAAACAAAAGACAGTTGATAATGCACAGTTTTACACACGCTGAATCATCAAGCTATAATTAATGATAATTATCTAATAAAAACTTTTTTTTGGTACATGTTTTTGACAAATCACATATATATATATATATATATATATATATATATATATATATATATATATATATATATATATATATATATATATATATATATATATATTAGGTGACATAAGTTGTGACGAATTTTATCATTTCAATTTTGCCACTTAAATGGAACAACAACAAAAAAGAGAGAAAGTATCTAAAAACACTTCGAGAAAATTATATGGGGGAGTAATTACCTTTTGTCTTTGGACACAGACTAGACATGAAACAAAAAAGAGGGGTGGGGCGGAGGAGGGGAGGAGAAAGTGAGTCTCTTTTCCGTGTAAGTTTTTCTCCAATCTATTATTTTTCATACCTAAACTTTAGTTTTAAACTGTTCACTACATCGTTTTGCTGTTTTGCTTTTGGGGGCTCTGTGTTTTGTTTTGTATGTGTTTTTATAGATTTTTAGTTTTTCTTTTGATAAAATCAATTATGGGGATAAAAAGGATTTCTGTTTGAAGACTAAAATAAGACCGGAATTGACTGCAGATGATAAACATGCAGTTTGCACAAACATAGCAGAGACACCCACAAAAAAATTGTATGTTCTTGCTTTCCTAAGGAAAAAGAAAGAAAGAAAGAGACTGGAATGTCTTTCCTGACCTTTCGGATCGTCTTTTGAAGTATTTGCTGCCAAGCATCTACTTGTGTTTTTAGAATGCTTGTATTTATTTGCCCTTGTGATGTAGAAAGCGGTTTCCAAACAAACCGAAGATAAAATAAGGGAAACGGTGTACATCTGTTTGTTCTCTGTCAAAATTATGAGCTTGAAATGTTGGAGGTAAATATAACATGTTAAGTTGTTTGTATTGAAGCCAGGTTAAAATCTGGTGTGCGAGGGTTTGAATGATTTATGGTAGTTTTTTGTGATAAAAGTTAAACTTTGTGATTGATATTGCATACTTCTTCTTCTCGTTCCTTTTCTAAAACCAGTTTCGACACATCTGATGTTTGAGAAACTGGGAACCTGAATCAAAGCACAAAATGTAACTAAAACAATCTTTTTTTGATGATTGATATAATTTTAAAGTAATCCAAAACTAAACAAAATCAGTGATATGGCCCATGGTATTAACCTTCTAGCTCTATGTCATCTTTACAATCTGAATCAATAATATGGTTTACAGAATTTTCCTCTGGAATAAAATAGTTCTAACTTCAATACTCAAACTGCCTTCCATACAAGATTATAAACCAAGCTCAATAGGCAGTAGTAGTAGGCACCCATCAGTCTCAGAAGACTACGGAGTTGCGCTCTAGTCTTTAGAGCGCAAAGCCTGGGTAATTAAGTATGGAGGGCAAGCTGTTACCCATACAGAAGAACCCCCCCCCCCCCCCCTCTCTGACTTTGACATTCAGTTCGATTTTTTTTCGTCAAACTGGGAAGAAAGGGCAAGGCTGGGAATTGAACCCAGAACCTCACGGTTTGCTTGTTGGCAGGCGAATGTCTTAACCATCCTGCCACCTTCCATCATTCAAAGGCAACTCCAAATTATTCTTCACTTATTAAAACCTATCTGCTCTGAGGAGTAAGCCACTATGACCTACAACAGAGATGACCGCCACCAACAAACCCAGCATGTATCTGCACACACTGAACAGTCTGCACACAGATCAGACCACGGGGACAGCGTCACCCTCTCTCTGACAACAAGAGGAAGGCAGAGAGCAAACAGGAAAGGCTGAAGTACCAACTTCTTTGTACACACGACAAAGTGAGTACAGTTGAGTATTAACACGACAACCAATCAGTGCTTGGCAGATACTTCAAACGACACTGTAAAGGTCACAGAGGCAATCTTAGTCTTTGCCCGAGGAAGCAAGGACAACCAATCTGTTCGTGCCTTGACTGTGTTAGTGCAAATCGCTCGTTTATCTTACACCCCCAATTACCGCTCTTTTCGCAGTCCTCAAAAGGGAATGTTTCAAAAAAAAGGAAATCAGCTCCCTAAGGAGTTCAAGACAGAGAACTAAAGGAAAGGGGCGCTATATGAAACGACAGTGTCTCCAAAAGAGCAGCTTGAAAAGCACAAGGGGTTAAAAACAAATAACAACCACAAAGAACAAAAAGAAATAAAATAACACATCATACATTCTTTGAGCTGAAGAACTGTTTGCCACATGATAAAGTTTTCAAAGAAAGTAGTGGAGTGTGGGGAAGGATTTACAGGACATGAACAAACCAATCTCCACATCAACAGGCTGTTATTTGAGCCATTCTTGTCTGGACAGCAAATCATCATGGTAATTGCATGGGTGCATGGTCACGTGTACTTTGGAGGAAGATGTACTTCGTACATAAGCTCAGCCTTGATAATATATCTTTCATACAAGTTCACCTGGGCTAGAATGCCAAACACTTAATTGGCTGAAAAACCAGTCTGTGTCTAAATTCCTTTGAGTCTCTCTACATATGTCAGATCAATGGAAACGATTAACTTGCACGCGCTATGGCTTGAGAGAATCTAGGAATGTACACATAGTACTGGCAGAGCAATAAAACAAGCGTTAGATTATAACTACTTGTATACTGGTTTTTTTAAAACAATTATAGATCACATTCTGTGTTACACATTTGCAGAATGGTCATCCATGATTACCAAAAATCTATGCAGATAATTATCAATGCTGACAGCTGACCTTGTTATTGTTGATGTTGAGCGTTTACTGGGTTAACACACAACACATGCCCTCTAGTTACCATACCACATTCTGAAATCACTGCAATGCCGTTAAGGGCACAGTGGATGGGAAGTTCACTGTTGGCTGTTACCAATAATATAATGTTGTTATAAATTATATAATATATATATATAATAAATATATATATAATATATATACATATATATATATATATATATATATATATATATATATATATATATATATATATGTGTGTGTGTGTGTGTTTATATATATATATATATATATATATATATACATACATATACATTATATATATATATATCCATAATGTTCTACATTGCCAACATCACTGAGATCAGTGGTCTGGGAGGAATTCAGGAGATCGCGTAGAACTCAGAGAGAAATGGCAAAACCTAATGGCACGGCGTGGACCTCCTACCAAAGACAGCATTCATGAAAACAGTTGAGCTGAATTGAGATGCTTCGAATTCAGAAGAGCAGTGTGTCTTTACTTTATAAAGAGCACATTATATTGTTGTGGTGAGATGTTAAGTGCTTGTCAAGGAAAAAGAAAATCTCAGCACACTATTTCAAAACATAACAACATGACATATCAACGTGTAGTTCTCGTCATCTTGCTGACATCCCTAGCTGACAGGAAAGCTTTCGGGCCAGGACAGAAGATGTTAGACGCCGGAATAAAAATGACACAGCCTCATACAGGTGTTCGCCCATCTCCCAACAGTCATTCCTTCAAGCACGCGCGCGCACGCACGCACGCACGCACACACACACACACACACACACACGCGCGCGCGCGCGCGCGTACATACATACATACATACATACATACATACATACATACATACATACATACATACATACATACATACATACATACATACATACGTACGTACGAACCTACGTACCTACGTACCTATGTACCTACGTACCTACGTGCATACATACACGTCTTTTTCTAGATTAGCACCGTCTCGTTGAGACAAAGGCACTCCACTCTACAGCATCTTAAATCTTCTCAATCTTCATTCTCCGACATATCATCAAACCACAACCAAACACATCCAGATGCACTCGATAAAAATCCGGTTTCCCGGCCTCACATAACACGATCAGTTGAATCTAAATTAAATTCCAAAAAACGGTATTCAAAATCACATATTTTGCCCTAAACTGAACGCGGTCAATCTATATTCGATTAAAACTGCTGCCTTTGGGTGATTAATTCGAAACTTTCCCCCAATCACAACACACGTTTCATTGAATTTGAATGCTTGAAAAACCCCAGAATCTGCGCTTGTAAAATGAATAATTCAGACCTAAGGCCTTTCTGAATTAGGAGTTTGCATCTTGGCTGCAAATATTATTGTGCACATTTGATAGTCTGTTTTCCATCAGAGGTTGATTGTCTTTCTCTTCCTTTTCTTATAAAGCATTCATTAAACTCACATCAGAACAGCAATTCAAACTAATATCAAAGAAAATTAAAAACATAGGATTTTCCCTACACTTTGTGAACACTTTTCGAACATATTGCACAATTTGTAACAACATGAACTACGATAAAACTACAATAGAGACTCTCGATGATTGAATTACAAACACTGCCAATATCACATCTGATTAGAGTTAGTAGATAATTTTCCTTCTTTTGATAAAGGATACAAGTTGTTATCGCCCGAGGTTGTTATGGATTTATAAAAAAAAAAAATGAACACAGCATTTCACAGCATAACATGAAATACTATTGTAGGGCTTGGCCCATTCCCTGCATCAATAGCAAGAAAACCTTTTCGGTCATGCTCAACTTCACTGACGTAAACAAATTTAACTTCATCTGACAATAAGAACAAGATAATGCTGTTATGCATTGACTGTTTTAGCTGACAGAATGAGATAACACTTTTTACTGTGTGAAGATTATGATTAATTAATTATACTGGAGAGAGCAAATCAGTAAGCGAGCACGCGCCAGAGAAGAGAGAGAGAGAGAGAGAGAGAGAGAGAGAGAGAGAGAGAGAGAGAGAGAGTTATTATTATTATTATTATTATTATTATTATTATTATTATTATCATTATCATTATTATTATTATTATTATTTATTCTTTTATATCGAGGATAACAGAATAAGCAATCATGTGCTTTTTTTCATCCGGTCCCCGTGTGTATGCAGTTTTGTAAATGTCACCTGTTACCCACCAGCACACGATGGCCTACTCTTACGAAAAGCGGAACAGGATTTAACGTGTGCGCAAGGTGTTCTGCGTGCGTTCGCGCACGGGGCCTCGGTTTAAAGTCTCATCCGAAGGACTTTTGGGGAGAGTGGAGTCAGCACTAATGTTAACTCCAGGAGAAAATCTCCTCGACTGGACTCGAACCCGGGTCGTCAAATTGCCAGCGCAATGTTCTGACCACTAGGCTATCCGTCCCCCCTAGGCTAGGTATAGGATGCGAAAATGTCGCCAGAGAGAGAGAGAGAGAGAGAGAGAGAGAGAGAGAGAGAGAGAGAGAGAGAGAGAGAGCGAGAGCGAGAGAGAGAGAGAGAGAGAAAGAGAGAGAGAACACACACACATACACACAACACAACACAACACAACACACACACACACAACACCACACCACAACACAACACAACACAACACAACCACAACACAAAGCCAAGCTGATCACTCACAACAAGTCTGTCTATCCTTTCTTCTAAGCTATAGGAGCCGAAAATGTCGCCAGTTCAAAAACTATTAATCAAGGACCAAAAAACAGGCCCCATCGATCGCTGCTTTACAGCTAGCTGAAACCTGCTCGGAGACTTTCCGATCCCTGCCCGCCCGAGTGGTGTCGCCCGCCACAAAAGGTGAAAAGGTTTGCGTGCCGCAGTTGCTTCCCTGAGCTGCCCGCTCTTCCAAGTTTGAAAGCGTAACAGGACCTCCAACAATGGAACAAGCCCCTCTCCCTGCTGTACACGCTTGAAAGAGGAAGAGCTTCCCTTGTAACGAACGAAGTTAGGAGAAAGCAGCTAGGCAGGGAAAAGAAAAGCTGAGGGGACTTGAAGAAAGACGAAACATGTGTAAAAGGTTTGGTTGGTTAGAAAATACCAAAGAGAGATTCATGGAAAAGACGTGCTAGAAGATGGTTTGATTGAAAACAGATTTTTAGGGGGGGAGGG
>CM060326.1:22261653-22269153 GCA_030674155.1 Stramonita haemastoma | reverse complement strand
TGCAAAGGAAGGTTTGGCGTGTTTGTGTGTTGATTATGTGTGTTTGTGCGTTTGTGTGTGTGTGTGTGTCTGTCTGTCCGTCTGTGTGTCTATGTGTGTGTGTGTGTGTTGTAATGCCTACGCACCCCTTTGAAGCTGACAAATCATCTAATATGTTACTTCCTGATAATAGTTTTTACTAGTTATAGCATATCATTATTAGAATATTTTCTAATCAGTGAAAGGCTTCTAAACTTCTGATCTAATGACCCAGTAAAGTAAAACTGTTACACGATTTCGAAAGATAGTGTTGCAATGATCCTACATTCTTCATAGGCAGCAATGTGCGTTCATACGCCTTCAACGCACGCACAACCCACATTTTCAAAGTCACACACACATACACACACATACGCACGCATGCACGCAGGCACGCACGCGGACCCACCCACCCACCCCCAACAGACACCATTCACTCACACGCAACACACACATACACACACACACACACACACACAAACATACACACACACACACTCGCACACACACACACACTCGTACACACACGCACACACATACACACTCACACCACACTCGTACACACACGCACACTCACACACACCACTCGTACACACACACACACACACACAACACACAAACACACACCACACACAACACACACACACACAAACACACACACACACACACACTCACAGCACGCGCAGGCGCGCGTGATCTTCCACTTCAAAGCACACTGGCTGTCAGAATTCTATAAGATAGTTATTTTTCAGTTTATGTAAAAATCCTCATGTATGTGATACAATGACATTGCTGGCTGGCTATGTATAGAGCGGCCGTGGGAATGTAAGGGAGAGAGAAGTGGTTCGGCGGTTTTACACAAAACCAACGCGGGGAAATCATACACCGATTATATTTCAGCAGTGTATGTAAGTCACTAAGCGACCGTGCGAACTTTCACACCACAATGTCACTCTCTCAATAGCATTTCAATCGTGAAAGCTGAAGACCCGTTTCAATGGTGCATTATTATCTTTGAACAGGCTAGAAAAAAGCCAAGTGGTTAAAACGAACAATCTGTATACTGAAGGGTCTCAAGGTCGTAATGTATGTGTGTGTGTGTGTGTGTGTGTGTGTGTGTGTGTGTGTGTGTGTGTGTGTGTGTGTGTGTGTGTGTGTGTGTGTGTGTGTGTGTGTGTGTGTGTTCGAATCTCAGTAGCATCAGGTAGGTTACGAAAGAGTATCTGTGATATATCACCTGGAATTTTACTTCCTGATTATGATATGCCAATTTTGTCTTAGTTTTTGTGTCTGTTCAAAAGCATACTTTATGCGCTCTGTGTATACGCACGCAGAATATAATCAAGATCATTTGGGGGCTTGTTCATTAATTCAGCATGAAAAACACTACAGCCGAGTGGTTGAGATTGTTTGATTCAATCCGGAGAGAGAGAGAGAGAGACGAGAGAGAGAAGAGAGAGAGAGAGAGAGAGAGAGAGAGAGAGAGAGAAGAGAGAAGAGAGAGAGAGAGAAAGAGAGAGAGAGGAGAGAGAGAGAGAAGAGAGACAGAGACAGAGACAGAAAGAGACAGAGAGAGAGAGACAGAACAGAGACAGAGAGAGAGAGAGAGAGAGGGAGGAGGGAGGGGGAGGGAGAGAGAGCACTGAACACTGAACACTGAAAAGTTTTATTTGTACCTCGGCCTTGACCACTATACAAAACATGTTTGGAGCAGGGGAAAGTACACTCATAGCAGAGAACCTTTTTACCATTTCGCAATATCCACTTCTCCAAGTAAACAGAGTCACACTCAATATCTTCCAGTTATCATCATCCTCATTGCCATCTTCAGCATCTACATAAATATCGCCATCAGCATCTCATTATCTACAGCAGCAGCTGCAGCATGTATGTCAACATCACTATCATTACTTACAGCCTCTACATTGTCATCATCGACACTACTCTTCATCATCTACACTACCATCATTTTCTTCAACCTGTACATCATCGTTAACGATCATCTTCTTCACTATCTGCATAAATTATCACGTTCATTATCTTCATCATCATACTCATAGTTTTCCCATCATCTTCAGCATTGTCACCACCACGATCTTCAACATCTACATCGTCGGAAAGTTGAGACACAGAGAGAGAGAGAGAGAGAGAGAGAGAGAGAGAGAGAGAGAGAGAGAGAGAGAGAGAGAGAGAGGAGAGAGAGAGAGACAGAGACAGAGACAGAGACAGAGAGACAGAGACAGAACAGACAGACAGACAGACAGACAGACAGACAGACAGACAGACAGACAAACAGCTACAGAGAGACAACAGACAGATCAGTATGCTTTGTGGATTGTTAGGGGAAAAAAGACAATACTCGTCACTGTCTCATGACCTTACCAATGTCAAAGGGATTCTTTGTTGTTGTTATTTGCAGATGTGGTTTAGCGTAAAAAAAAACTTAGAAAAATGCTAACATCCCCATTTCAGGAAAAAAACAACAACCGATTTTGATTTGGATTTGTCTCTTTGTCATTGTGTTTGCTACTGTCAGATTGATTTACTAAGTCATAGAAGGCAATAGTAACCAGTAGGCAGGAAGAGAAGTGCCAGGGTTAGGAATAGAGAGAAGAAGAGAAAAAGGGAGAAAAGGGGAATGGGTGTTTTTAAGCTAGTTACTTCTTCAGTTCAATGCCCTTCAACAAAATAGAAATATCAGACGTGTGTTGGTGTGTGGTGGTGGTGGTGGTGGTTGGTGGTGGTGGTGGTGGTGGTGTGTGTGTGTGTGTGTGTGTGTGTGTGTGTGTGTGTGTGTGTGTGGTGTGTGTGTGTGTGTGTGGTGTGTGTGTGTGTCTGTTGTGTGTCTGTGTGTCTGTGTGTGTATGTGTGTATGTGTGTACGTGTGTGTGTGTCCGTGCGCACATGTGCGAGTGTTGGGGGGGGGGGAGCAAGCGTGTGTGTGAGTGGGGAAGAGAACATGAGGAAGGGGAAGGAAGGTCAGGTCAGGTCAGAGCAAAGGGGGAAACGATTCTGCCTGGTTGGTTGACAATGCCCACTATTTCTCCTAACATGGCTCCCATCAGGGAAGCTACCCCGACACTTGTCTTTCAACAAAAAAAAAAAAACAGAGTAAAATTAGCGTATTATTTCCACCCCAGCTTCCTCCATGTAGACAGTAATTCACCACAGTCGTTCCCCAAGGCCAACCAACCTCCGGCTGCCTCTGTGTATGTCTCCGGGGACGGTGAAGTGGAAAACAGTGCCAGTTAGGTTCTGTTAGTTAGTGTCGCTCCTTTCCCGCTCAAACGAGTCTGGCTTTTGTTCAGAGTAGGGTACAGCATGTGTTTTTTTCCCGGCGTTATTGCTCTGTTCATTGGTGTTGGGCGTTCCCCAACTCAGCACGCTGGAGGTCATCAAGAATTTTGTGCTCTGTCTCACTTTTTTTTTTTTTTACAAACAATTCGGAATCGGTGGAAGAATGTAAGTGTGTAATAGATGAGAAGTTTGCGTAATAGAATTATGGCTGTTTTTAAATACCATGTATAGGCGACATAGAAGATATTTCCCCCCCTTTTTCCCTCTCTATTTTATTTGGAGAGTGCAGCTTGTTATGCTTTATGCTGGTCGAAGAAGTGAAGATAATTCGATGTAACACTACAGCATATATTGGTTTGTTATATAGGTCTAGACTCTTATACTCACATTGCTTCTGACAAGACCCTGACCGCTTTTTCACTATGGCGAGTGTGTTTACTATCTCTCTGCTCCGTTCATATCGTATGTCCTCATTGGTGATCGGGATGAGACTTTCAAACCGAGCCCGTTGCGAACGCACGCAGAATTTTGTGCGCACACTTATTCTGTTTCGCTTTTCGTAAAGTAGGCCATTCGGTGCCGGTGGAAAGATGACAATATTTACAAAGACTGCATACACACGTTGGACGATAAAAAAAGCAATGATGCTATCTGTTATCCTCGATATAATAAGAAAAATAAATAAAAAAATAAAATGTTTCTCTCTAAGTCATTTTTTCCTCCCTCCCTTCCTCTCCTTCCTTCATATTCCCTCATCTCATTCATTCATTTGACTTGCAGGCGCTACGGCAGTCATGTATTTTGCTTATATGTCAATAGTTGCAGTCGAGCATCGATGAAGATCTCACTTAATAAGTACATCCCTACCTAGGTCCTAAAGAACATTGGCAAGCTTGCACACAAAACACACCAACCAACACACACACACACACACACACACACACACACACACACACACAGCAACACGCACGACACTACACCACCCCCCCCCCCACACACACAAACACAGTCAAAGCAACGGCAATACAGGAACGAAAGACAGCTTGAGAACGCTGCGTGTCAAGACGACTGCGTCATGGCTCATTAAATATAATCAATTAGCTTCTATACCGGCTCCCTCCATCTGTCCCTTCAACTGTTTCCTTCCTTTCCCTTGCCCCTTAGCCAGTCCACCCCACCCCCACCCCATCTTCACCCATATGCCACCCATTCATTCATGTCCCCATCTTCCCCGCCCTCCTTCCCATTCAGTTCAATGTTGGGTGAGTCAGAAACAAATGGCAGTTACTTGTCTGTTCCTGAGAGAGTGGGGGTGGGGGTGAGGTGGGAGCAATGAAGAGATGGAGGGAGTCACAAAAAGAAAAGAAAGAAAGAAAGAGAAGAGAGAGAGAGAAGAGAGAGAGAGAGAGAGAGAGAGAGAGAGAGAGAGAGAGAGAGAGAGAGAGAGAGAGAGAGAGAGACAGACAGACAGACAGACAGACAGACAGGACAGGCAGGCAGACAGACACACAGTCAACAGAAATAGACAGAGACAGACAGACAGATGAAAGAGAGGGGACAGGAGAAAGAAAGAGAGAGAGAGAAGACAGAACAGAGAGAGAGAGGGGAGAGAGGAGAAGAAGAGGAGAGAGGGGAGAGAGAGGAGAGAGAGAGAGAGAGAGAAGGGGGTTGGGGCAAGCAACTGAAGACATTATTCTTTATTGTGAAGATGATAGATAAGCACTCATTTACGCTTTTACCTCCAGTTACCGCCCTTCTAGGGGAATAGTTCATGATATCAAACACAGAGAGCGACAGAGACAGAGATACAAAAAGAAAGGGAGACAGACAGTCAGACAGACAGACAAAGAAAAAGAGAGAGACAGACATATAGACAGACAGAAACCGAGAGACAACCAATAACTGAGACAGAAACGCAGACAGGGACAGACATGTGGACAGACAGACAGGACACACACGCACACGCGCACACACACATACACACACACGTGTTATATAAATAAATATATATATATATATATATATATATATATATATATATATATATATATATATAATATATATATAAAGAAGAGAGAGGGACGGACAGACACACACACCACACACACACACTACTGTCTTGGTCTGGTTTTGTTGTTTTTTTTATCTGAAGATTTTGTAAAAAAAATCCTCATTTACTTGATTTTTCACAGTTGATATTTGTCCTTGCATGCTTTAGAGTCATCTTTATGATTTTTTAGTGAGGCGGGATGAAAAGTGTGTAAACTTAATCTTTTACCCTCAATAAGATCATTTTGACTGACTTGACTTGACTTGACACACACACACACACACACACACCAGACACAGAGAGACACAGAGACACAGAGAGACAGAGATTTTCGCGCTGCGGTAAAAGAGACAAGAAACACAAAGGCTGACGGTAGGGTGGCATAGGTTGGACTAAGTCGTGAAAAGGGAAGAGAAGAATAAGTAAAAGACAGGACAAGAGACGAGATTAAAAAGAAAAAAAAACCGGCACAGTGAGTGGACAAAGTCGTGAAAAGGGGAGAGTAGAAGAAAAGTAGAAAAGGCAGTAAGGTGAATGAGATTAAAGAAAAAAGAGTGACGATGGGGTGATAAACTGATTGTGAAAGGGGGTTGAGTTTGTAGGAGGGTGAGGTGATGCATACTGATGATGGGAGAACTACTAAAAGAGATGCTCCTTTTTTTTTTTTTTTTCATCATGTATTCTGTCTGCGCTAAAAGGTCTCAAGTCAACCTGACATCTGATTATCTGTCTGTGTTTGTCCGTCCGCCTGTGTCTCTGAATCGCGAGCCACGACCACTTCAGTCATTCACAGGGCTTGTAGAAATGAAACCATCCCCTTTCTTCCTCTGAACTTTGCACACAAAGGAACCAGCCATCACCATCATCATCGTCATCATCATTCATCGTCATCGTCGTCATCATCATCATCATCATCATCATCATCATCATCATCATCATCATCATCATCATCATCACCACATCATCATCATCATAAACAGCAGCAGCAGCTGCAACAACATCATCATCATCATCATCATCATCATCCTTGTCATTATCTTCATCATCCATATCAATTTCACTACACGCACCATTGCTACCACCAAAACAAGCAACAAAACAACAATAGCAACAACAAAGATATTATTTACACCCATCAGGAACCAACACAACAGGCAAACACCAACAAACAACAGCAAAGAAACATAACACCGATATAAATGCAAAAAACGCAAACACAGAACACAACATTAATTATCCCTATCAACTTACCAGGATATTGTGCATATGCTCCGGTTGTTGGATCTGCCCAAAGAGAATAAACAGAATATTGTTGTAAAATTGGCATAAAAGAGAACACAACGTTATACGTTTGATATATCAATCTTGATGCTTAATACAAGGTACAAAATATTATATTGCCCATTTACATGTAAAAGAAGTATCCTAACTGCATGGTACCACATAACACGCACGCGCGCACACACACGCACACATACACACACGCATCCACACACGAAAACACGTATACAGGCACACACACACACACATACACACACACACACACACACACACACACACACACACACACACACACACACACACACACACACACACACACACACACACACACACTTACTAATGGCTACGAACAGGGCGTGCACTAGCCACATTAGTTGCAGACAGAATAATTAGGAACTCCACTGATGCATAATGTGCCCTATCTGTCTCTCTGTTGGTCAGTTGGCCAGTCTGTTTATCTGCCTGCCTGCCTAACTGCCTGTCTGCCTGCCTGTCTGCTCTCTGTCTCTTCTCTCTCACACACACACTCCTCTCTCTGTCTCTCTCTGTGTCTCTCTCTGTCTCTCTGTCTCTGTCTCTGTCTCTCTGTACTGTACTGTACCACTCATTCAAGAAACGTACTCTCATCACGCAAATCGCCAATGGCTGTACAAAATGGTTATTCTCTGCCTCTTAATTGCAGAAAAAATGACAAGAGGAAATAAGTTACAAATAAAAAGGTCAATAGAGAGGGAGGGAGGAATGGAGGAGAAAGAAGAAGAGAGAGAGAGAGAGAGAGAGAGAGAGAGAGAGAGAGAGAGAGAAGAGAAGAGAAGAGACAGACAGGCAGACAGACAGAAGAAAGATCATACAGA
>CM060326.1:22254153-22259153 GCA_030674155.1 Stramonita haemastoma | reverse complement strand
GCACGCACGCAGCACGCACGACCCCCGCACCCCCCCCCCCCCCCCCCCCCCCACACACACACACACAGAATGAAATCAGTAAAACCAGATCACTTTTCCAACCATACGCCTTTGCCTTCTCCCTCCGCCACCCCCACCCCCAGCCCCTACCCCCACCCCACACCCCCACCCCAACCACAACCTCCACCAACACGTATCCGCCTTCATTTTTGTTCCACTTTCTACTTCAAGCCTTTTCTGCCTCCCCTAAGACTTCCTTCACACACCCCCGCCTCTCTCCCCCGAAAGATGGCAAAAGGTCGTAACTCTGACTTCATCCTGTCACCCTTTAATCCCTTCTGCCTCGTTATCTCCAGTCCAAAAGTCAAGGCAAACGATGCCTTTGTACGCTGCCCCAGTCAATCGAAATGTCTAGTCCTTTGGTCGTCCCCAAATCTCTTTTTTTTGGTCCCTCTTGTTACAAAGGGCAATAATCCCGTTGTCCAATAACCACCACTATCAATCAATGGCAATGTCTCGACAAAACCCTTTTTACGTCTGCTGGTGTAATGTTAAAGTTAGCTATTTTTATCTTTTGAAAAAAACAGAAATTAGATTTCAACATTAAGACGAGAACAAAAAAGTGGAATAAAATTCTGAGAACAGGTGAAATCTTTTTTGTGGTTATTTGTTTATTAGAAAAAAAATGTAATGGAGTAATCAAGGAGTTTATGTCCACATGCCGATTTTGCAGCTGCCATTCTATGTTAGTTTCGATCTACAGAACATTGTGGGAACATTTTTACTGGTATTGTACGTGTGTATACGTTTTTAAGGTCTTCGTTAGCTTATAATTTGAACACATCAGATCCCTATTCATCCCTTTATGCTGTAGTTTTTCTGTCAGAACTTTTTTTTGCATCCTTTTGCGAGCATTTTCAGCCTTGTTTGTTTTCCCCACCTTGTCTTTTGTTTGGATCGCCCTTTGCTTTTCTTCAATTTGCAGGAACAAAAGCCAATAATTGGGATTTGTTTTGGAGTTTAGTTTTGTTTGTCATTTACCCCTTTTCTTTGCAATAGGAGAATGCTAAAACTGTCTAAAAACTGTTTCTAGAAAATCTTAACACACACTCTCTCTTCTCTCTCTCTCTCTCTCTCTCTCTCTCTCTCTCTCTCTCTCTCTCTCTCTCTCTCTCTCTCTCTCTCTGTGATGAATAAAACTGGTACAGATTACTGGTTTTAGAAAGAGCAGATTAAGGAGAAAGAACAGCAGAAGGAAGCAAAAAAAGAAAGTATGAAAAAAGAAAGTGGAATGTTCACAATAAAAGAGAAGGAAGACAAAACGGACAAGGGGGGGCGGGAATAGTCGGGAGATCATGATGATGCAATTTGAGTAATGGCAAAAACGAAGGCATATTCATCATTATAGTGAAGATGGCGATGAAAACAGTGATAACTGTAACGAAGATGCTGCTGCTGTTTCTAGTGCTGCTGCATTAAGTTAGTAGTAGTAGTAGTAGTAGTAGTAGTAGTAGTAGTAGTAGTAGTAGTAGTAGTAGTAGTAGTGAGTATCATTATTATAGGAATAATCAGCACCATCCCAGTAATAATACCACGCTTGAGCCAATTTTGTTGCATTCAAAAAAAAGTTTCTTTTATCCACCCATCCTCTTCTTTTACCGCTAAGAAAGAATTTATTCAGTATCTTCCCCCTCGGAAGACGCACACACGTCAAAAAAACAAAACCCTGCATGACTGAATTAATAGCCTACAAAACGAAAAATTAATACTCCACTTGAACGTGAGCCGGACTTTTCTATATCAAACGTCTGTCCACTTTACCCCGATGTCTCACTTTCCTATGGTCCCATGGCTTTATTCCCACTTACTCGCCTATAACACTGTCAGAGGTCTTACCGCCACAATAGCACCATCAGCAGTAACTCTTGAGGGCCCCATGGGGAGAAGGGTTTTCTACACACAACGCGTTATGGAGCGTGGGGGGTTCAGACCTCAGATACATCAGTGTCATCATGAGGCGTGGTCAATGAGGCGGTGGGGCCAGTTATGGGGAGGGAAATGTTCGTTGATGGTAGTTCAGGGGGCAGCCACATAGACTTGGGTGGTGAGATTTTTAGGTGATAGTTGGTGGTGGGGTTTTTTTTCAGGTGAGGCAGGGGTCTGCTTTGGTTTGCAGGAGTACGGGGAGGGTAGGGGGGATTTGTGTGTCTCATGGTGACTTTGATTTTGATTTTCACACACACAAACACGCACAACAACACCACACACACACAGACATACACACACGCACGCGCGCACGTACACACACACAAACACACACACCACACACACACACACACACACACACACAACCCCCCTGAACCCCCCCCCCCTGCCACCACACACAATCTGCATGCGCAAGCGCATACACCTGACTCCTCTCTTATTAGACCATTACTTTTTTTCCAACCTCCCCCTCCTCCCCCCCTCTTCATTTCCTCAGGCTTCCTTCACCTCATTCTTCCCATCTTCCCCGTTAATCCTGTTCATCTGCCTCACCTTTAAATCTCATCCACAGGTACCAAAGATGGTAGGTAGCAGTGGTAACCTTTACTCCAAGCCGCTTCACTTCCTAATCCGTGCTGCCTTGTTATCTTGGGACCAAAAAAAAGTCAGGGCAAATGATGTCTTCTTACGGTGCCCTGGTTAATCGAAATGTCTAGTCCTTTTGGTCCTCTCCAAACCGTCTTGTCCATCTCCTTACAAAGGGCAATAAGCACCTTGTCCAATAACCACAGCCAGTAATCAATGGCAATGTCTCCACACCCACCCACGCACCCACCCACCCCCCTTTTTTTTCTTCATTTGTTTGAGTCATGGTAAAGTTCACTGACTTTTCGTTATAAAGAACAAGGTATTATATTTCAATAATTATTAGCCATAGAAGTGTCATAGGGAACGGAAATTCTGAAAACAGTCTTCGTTGTTGTGTTGTTTTTCTTTAATACCTAACACACAAAATGAAATAATGGGTTTGCGTCGTTGTTAAATTGCCTAGCATGAAAGCCAATTTAGTAGCCTTTTCTCTAGTTTTGGCTCAATGTTAGGGTAGTTTGCTTTTTTAACGATGTTGTTTGGTGTGGTTTTTTTCTTCTTTTTTTCAAAGACTTGGACTAATGACAAATAAAACACAATTAATGTCTCATGTCTGCCTTGTCTAAATTGATTATTCTGTTTAGGTTTTTTTCTTGAAATGTGTGTCTGCTTGTTTGGTTTTAGGGAATTTTATTACTTTTGTTTACCAATTTTTTGTTTGTTTTAATCTGGTTGCTTTGTTTTGTTCCGTTTGGTTTGGGGGGGGGGGTCTTATTGCTCTATACACGTTTCTTTTCTTAAAACTGCAAGAATGAAATATAATAATTTTTCATAAACCTTTCAGCTCTTTTTTCTTGAGGTCTGGAAGTTTGAATGCTCTCTCTCTCCTCTCTCTCTCTCTCTCTCTCTCTCTCTCTCTCTCTCTCTCTCCTCTCTCTCTCTCTCTCTCTTTTTTCTCTCTCTCTCTCTCTCTCTCCTCTCTCTCTCTCTGTTGTATGCAGATTACCTGTTATCAGGAAAGAGACTGACTACTACTACTACTACTACTACTACTACTACTACTACTACTACTACTACTACTACTACTTACTCTACTCTACTACTACTACTTCTACTTTACTACCATACTATTACTACTACCACTACTACTACTACTACTACTACTACTACTACTACTACTACTACTATACTACTACTACTACAACAACAACAACAACAACAACACAACAACAACTACAACACATACTAACTACTACTACTACTACTACTCTACTACTACTACTACTAACTACTACTACATACAACTACTACTACACTACTACTACTACTACTACTACTGACTCTACTCTACTACTACTACTACTACTGCTCTCCTCCTCAACTACTACTACTACTACTACAACTACTACACAACAACACAACTACTACAACTACTACTACAACTACATACTACTACTCTACTAACTACTCCTACTACTCCAACTACTACTACAACTACTACAACTACTACAACTACAACCTACTACTACCAACTACTAATATTACTACTACTACTACTACTACTACTACTACAACTACTCCTACTACTACTGCTACTACTCTACTCTAAACTCCTACTAGTCCTACTCCTACTACTCTACAACTACTACTCCACAACTACTACTCCTACAACTACTACTCCTACAACTACTACTCCCACAACTACTACTGAGTTGTAGAAAGTTTAGGAGTAGTATTGTAGAGTAGTAGGATAACTATAGGATTGTAGATAGTATAGCTAGTAGTAGGAGTAGTTGTAGTAGTATATAGTAGTAATATTAGATTGATATGAGTTGTAATTAATAGTTGTAGTATTGAGTATAGTTGGAGTGTAGGAGTAGTAGTAGGTAGTAGTACTACTACTACTACTACTACAACTACTACTCACTACTACTACTACTTCTACTACAACAACAACTACAACAACAACTACAACAACAACTACAACTACAACAACAACATACAACAACTACTACTACTACTACTACTACTACTGCTACTACTATACTACTGCTACTAGTACTACTGCTACTACTTCTATTACTACTATTACTACTACTACTACTGCTAACTACTATACTACTCTACTACAACTACAACTACTACAACTACAACTACTACTTCTGCTGCTGCTGCTACTACTACTTACTGCTGCTACTACTACTACTACTTCTGCTGCTGCTACTACTACTACTACTACTTCTGCGCTGCTGCTACTACTACTACTACTTCTGCTGCTGCTACTACTACTACTACTTCTGCTGCTGCTCACTACTACTACTACTTCTGCTGCTACTACTACTACTACTACTACTACTACTACTACTACTACTACTACTACTACTACTACTACTACTACTTGCTGCTCTACTCTACTACTACTACTA
>CM060326.1:22231653-22244153 GCA_030674155.1 Stramonita haemastoma | reverse complement strand
TATTACAACCTACAGACCCCTCTTTGCGACGCATCCCTTCCACCTAAACAAAATAGGGATACAGTTATAAAACTAATCAACCAAAAACTAACAACAAAAAAACCCAAAAGCCTACAAAGACAAACCAAAATAAAACAACAAGCAAAACACCTCATGTTTGGATTTGGTGATCAGTTCCATACATACTGCAACTCAGAGTAGCAACGAAAGCCATTCAGAAAAAAACAAACATACAAGAAAACAATCGACCATACACAAAACAACAGCAAGAGTAGAAGGTACACATACGTCAATGTTTGTTTCAATATTCACCCTAGGTCACTTGTTCACAAGAACACACACAAGAAGAAAAAGAAAATGGAGAGGCCGTCAGAATGGAGACATCAAAACTGGTAGAAATCTCCAAGGTCTCACTTGGGAAGAAGATTTAGGAAGACTTTCAACAGGGAAGACCGGGGGATTGTTTGAAGTTACGTATTGATTGATATCTTGTACACAATCACTAACATGAAAAATAAGAATGGAATTTTCTGGTGGCTCTCTCTCTCTCTGTTTGTCTCTCTGTCTCTATCTTTCTTTGTCTCTGTGTCTCTATCTTTCTTTTTCCCCTCTCTGTCTGTCTGTCTGTCTGTCTGTCTGTCTGTCTGTCTGTCTCTGTCTCTGTCTCTCTCTCTTTGTCTCTCTGTCTCTGTCTGTCTGTCTGTCTGTCTGTCTGTCTGTCTGTCTGTCTGTCTGTCTGTCTGTCTGTCTGTCTGTCTGTCTGTCTGTTCTCTTCTCTTTCTCTCTCTCTCTCTCTCTCTCTCTCTCTCTCTCTGTCTCTGCTCTCTCTGCTCTCTCTCTCTCTGTCTCCCCTTTGTCCAGCCTGGCTTCTCTCTGTCTCTTCTCTGTCCTGTCTTTGTCTGTCTGTCTGTCTTCGTCTGTCTTCTCTGTCTATCTATCTTCTGTCTGTCTCTCTCTGTCTGTCTCTGTCTGTCGTCTGTCTGTCTGTCTTCTGTCTCTCTCTGTCTGTCTGTCTCCTTCTGTCTCTATCTCTCTGTCTGTCTCCTTCTCTCATTTTCTGCATGCCGCGATCATTTCTTCACATTGAATTATTCTAGATTATGTGAATTACCCATTATCAGATAAAATATTTTAATGAACCTTATCTAATGAATCGTAAAATCTCAGATCACACTTAATATTTTGACTGGGATAATTTGATGCAAGATAATGTTGTAGGAAGAAGCAAAGATTAGAAGACAGAATGAAGGAATAGAATAATAGAAGATCGAAGATAAAAGATAGAAGAAGAAGAAGAAAAGAAGAAGAAGAAGAAGAAGAAGAAGAAGAAGAAGAAGAAGAAGAAGAAGAAGAAAGAAGAAGAAGAAGAAGAAGAAGAAGAAGAAGAAGAAGAAGAAGAAGAACAACAACAACAACAACAACAACAACAACAACAACAACAAGTACAAGAAGAACAAGAAGAACAAGAAGAACAAGAGAACAAGAAGAACAAGACAAGGACAAAAAGAACAAGAACAAAAAGAAGAGGAATAGGAACAAGAAGAAGAAAGGCTAACGCCATGAGAATAAAATAAAAAGGAGAAGAAAGAACAAAAAAAGAAAGAATAGGATTTGTCAGAGGATAAATCATGATAACGATAACTATAGCAATGATACTGACAAGGATGAAGGCAATATTTATGGTCATGATAAAGATGGCGGCAATCGCCATTATAACACCCCAAAAAATGCTGCTGCGGCTGCTGCTACTACTAGCTGCTAATGAGGACAAGGATTTACAAAGAAGAACAAAGAAATGGTTTAAGAAGAAAGCACAGAGAAGGCTCATGAAAAAAGAAAGAAAGTGTTGTTGTTTTTTTTCTTTCGTTTCTTCGTCATCAGAGAGCCAGTGCCAATCATTGCAGCAGTTTCTGTGTGTCTGTATTAATGACTCAGAACATTTGATCTCTGCCTATCTCTGTCTGTATAACTGCCTAACTATGTTCACATTTTGTTGCTGTTTTTTCTTTGTTTCCTTGTCTATAAGTCGATATTTTTTTATTATTTTCCTAGTAATAATAATATATGGAATTTGTATAGCGCTCTCTCTTGTAAAAACAAATCAAAGCGCTTTCATTCGACCTACACAACACACAATTAACAACAATCCACAGTTTAACAAATTCAAATATACACACACACGCACGCACGCATGCACGCAGGACGCCCGCGCACACACACACCTACAAACGTTAAGCACTACTTTATTTCCCTAGTGAGAAAAGTGTTGAGAGAAAGAGAGAGAGAGAGAGAGAGAGAGAGGAGAGAGAGAGAGAGAGAGGAGAGAGGAGAGAGAGAGGAGAGAGAGAGAGAGAGAGAGAGAAGAGAGAGAGAGAGAGAGAGAAGAGAGAGAAACAGACAGACAGACAGAGAAGACAGACAGACAGAGACAGACAGACAGAGACAGGCAGACAGAAAAACAGACAGACAGACGGACACACAGAGAGAGACAGAGACAGACATACAGACAGGCAGAAAGACAGACAAACAGGCAAACAGACAGACAGATTATCAGACGGACACACATACATAGAGAGATAAATATAGAAAGAGAAAGACAGTCTGAGAGACAGAGATAGAACGAGAAAAAGAAAGAGAGTGTGTGTATGTGTATTTGTGCGTGTGTGTGTGTGTGTGTGCGTGCGTGTGTGTGTGTGTGCGTGCGTGCGTGCGTGTGTGTGTGTGCGTGGTGCGTGCGTGTATCTGTGTCTGTGTCTGTTTTGTGTGTCTGTGTGTGTGTCTGTGTGTGTGTATTGCTGGGCCATTAACAACACCTTCTTCCTCCCCCCCCCCCCCCCCTAGTTAAGTTCTTCCTGCTCTCTCTCCCCGGCTATTCTTTCTCCTCACGCCAGTGCCATTTCTCTCACACTGTCCTCACCACATCCCCACATGTTAAAACTGCCCATGTTAAAAATAACCTCCCTTCCCCTATGTCACGCGCATGTTAACCAACCAAGCACCATCCAAGTTTTGCCTCAGAACAAACACAAACAAAATCAAATAAAACACATGCACAAGTCCAGGTCGGATCAAAACAAGAAAAAAACACATCCTTTTGAGACACACTGGAAGTCCAGAAAAGTAATTAAGGGTGGTAACAAAAAAACAGAAGGTGAACAAAACATCAGTTTACTTCGCTTCCTTTCATAGAGTGCAGGAGCTTGATTTTTTTTTTTTGAGTTGTTGAAAATCATGAAGGTATAAATAAAAAAAAGAGAGAAAGGAGAAGGAAGGTGGGTTCAAAAGGACATGAAGAGTCACAATGATGAGAGAGACAGAGACAGACAGACACAGACAGAGAGACAGAGAGAGACACGAAGAGACACAGAGAGAGACACAGACACAAATAGACGGACAATCAGAGAGAGAGAGAGGGAGGGAGAGAGAGAGAGAGAGGAGGGAGAGAGAGAGAAAGGAGAGAGAGAGAGAAGAGAGAGAGGAGAGAGAAGAGGAGAGAGAGAGGGAGAGAGAGAGAGAGAGAGAAGAGACAGAGAGAGAGAGAGAGAGGGGAGAGAGAGAGAGAGGAGAGAGAGAGAGAGATATACAAAAAAGACATTTAAATCTATATAGGAAAAAACGACATTTTTGAACATTTTGAAGTTTATAAAACCCAAATGATTATGTTTGGAAGGAAAAACAACAACTTTGAAAAAAAAAACAACCAAGACCAAGCAAAACAAAAACAATACTCCAAACAAACACCATAAAAGTATTGAGTATAGATATTCACAATAGCACTTTTACCAAAAAAAAAAAAAAACAGCCAGAAACGTAAGCTATAAAACCAGCTACTTCTAAGAAGACAATGGAAGAAAACATCAAGCCATTCAGGGTTGTTTTTTTTTTATAATGCCACTTCTGGTCGTTTGTTCACCACAGTTCTCCCACACGCCAAACTGGAAGGTCTGGGAGAGAGAGAGAGTCATCAAAAACGGGTACCACTCTCAGAGATGCCGCCTGGGGATCACAGTTAGGGGGGGGGGCTTTCAAAACAGAGGAGAGCGAAAGTTCTTTGAAGTGAGATATTGATGGATGTAGTATATGCAGCCACTAAAAAAAGGAAACGAGGACACAGTTTAGTTAAACGTTGTACACACGCAAACACACACACAAAGAGATACGAAAAAAAGAAAGAAAGACATAGACAACAATAAAGGAACGGGGAGCTAGAGAGAGAGAGAGAGAGAGAGAGAGAGAGAGAGAGGAGAAGAGAGGAGAGAGAGAGAGAGAAGACAGAAGACAAAGAGAAGAAGAGAGACAGAGAGAGAGAGAGAGGGAGGAGAAAAGAAGAAGAGAGAGAGAGAGAGAGAGAGAGAGAAGAGAGAGAGAGAAGAAAGAGAGATAGAGAGAGAGGAAGAGAGAAGAGAAACAAGAGACTACAGAGAGACAGACAGAAACAAGGGATAAGCAAAAGTAAGACAAAGCCAAAAATTCCCCAACGAATCCCACTCTCTCCTAACTACTTGATTTCCAAAAGTAGTTCCCGCCCACCCCCCACCCCCTTTCTCAGACTTCCTGTGTTTCTCTCTCTCTCTCTCTCTTCTCTCTCTCTCCTCTCTCTCTCTCTCTCTCTTCTCTCCTCTCTCTCTCTCTCTCTCTCTCTCTCTCTCTCTCTCTTTCAATACATTTTCATCTGCCTCCCTGAAGACTTCATCCAGACCCCCCACCCCTTTCCCCTAAAGATAGTAAACGTGGTAACTTTGACTTAATAGCGACACTTTCTAATCCCTACTGCCTCGTTATCGTAAGTCAAAAAGTCAGGGCCAATGATATCGTCTTATAGTACCCACAGTCAATCGAAATGTCTAGTCCTTTGGTCCTTCCAAATGGTCTCGTCCATTTCATTACAAAGGGCAATAAGCCCCTTGTCCAATAACCACCACTACCAATCAATGGCACAGTCTCGACCAAAAAAAACCCCTTTTTTTTCAACCATTGGAGTAAGGTTTAGTCCTTTTTTGAGAGAGAGAGAGAGAGGGAGAGAGAGAGAACTGAGAGGGAGAGAGAAGAGAGAAGGAGAGAGAGAAGGGGAGAGAGACATGAGAGAGAGAGAGACAGAGAGCGAGCGAACCAGAAGAGAGAGAAGAGACAGAGAGAGAGACAGGGGAGAGGAGCAAAGAAGAAGAGACCAGGGAAAAGAGAGAGAACAGGGGAGGAAGGAGAGAAAGAAGAGACAGAGAGAGAAGAGAAAAGGGAGAGAGAGAGAGAGAGAGAGAGAGACAGAGAAGAGAAGAGACAGAGCAGACAGATACAGATACAGACAGACAAGACAGACAGACAGACAGACACACAGACAGACAGACAGACAGACAGAGACAGACAGACAGACAGACACACACACACACACACACACACACACACACACACACACACACACACACACACACACACACACACAGCTCGGATACCAGGTCCAAGCAGTACCGACACAAAAAAACAAACCAGAAAGGGTAAAATGTTGAGAAGATTTCAGTCTTGGAAGCCATCAAAGAAGAGAGAGCACATAGAATCTGTAGGTTCGTCTCTTCCTGAACCTCAATACGCCAATTCCCTGCTCTCCGCTGTCACAGTCAATGCAAGGATGTTGTGTTTCTTTGAAAAAAGAATGTAATGTCGTTTGGTGTTTGATTGTTTTCTTTCCATTTCAAAGACTGGGGCTAACTTGTAGATAGAAAAATCAGGCCTCTCATCGTGTATAGCATTCGATTTACAAATCTTTGGTTTGTTTTTTTTGGGGAAGTTCTTTTTTATTGTTTTTGGTTGTTGTTTTGTTGCAGTTTGCAATGTTTTCTTGTTTTTCTGCTTGTTTGTTTTCTTGGGTTTTTTTTTTAGGGATAGTGCGTGATGGTGGTGTTTGTTTTGTTTTGACGAATTTGACCTGGTTCTGGCCAGCTTTGTGAAGATGACACTGTTTAAAAAATTACAAACATTTACATAAAAAGGACAAAAAAGCACCCACCATACAGAAAGAAATTATTTAATTAGCAGCTAAAGATTGCCATCATCAAACCCCTCAGCATTCAGCGATCTTATCATCATGATCATGATCATATCATCATATCATCATGATCATTATCATCATCATCATCATCACCACACCACCACCACCACCCCACAACCACCATCACCATCATCATCATTTGCCATCGTTATCATACTAAGCTTTCTTCAAGTTTGGGATTTTGTAACGCATAAAAAATCATCTTTGTTGCTCATAAACTCACCAATTTACACACAGACACAGACACAGACACGCACACACACACACACAAAACACACACACACACACACACACACACACACACACAACATACACACACACACCAAACAAACAAACAAACAAAGTCAAAACCACCTGTCCTTACACAAAATCCAAGGCTGCTTAAACTTGCTCAGAAAGAAATGACTTTGCTAAAAATTTATTGCCTTTACACTACACCTAGTTGTCTACTCCATAACTAGATTATGGCCCTGTGGCTTTGTTCCCATGTTCCTAACAAAACTAGACCCCTAGACCTCCCTAGTCCCACTAGACCCCTAGACCCCCTGGTCCTCCCGTTACTATAACGGTAACTACAGCAGTGGTAATTCATGAGGCTACCTTGGGAGAGAAGATTAAAATAATGTTCTTCAAAGAAAGCGCTATAGAGCGTGGCAGATTCAAAACTTTGAACAGATTGGTGTGTCATCAAGATGCGTGGTCAATGAGGCAGTGTGTCGATTATAGAGGTCAAGACCTATTAATATTAAGGTGAGGAGGGATGGCTTTGAATTGGGGTAGTGGTGTGTGTGTGATGGTGGTGGTAGGGGTGAGTGGGGGATAAGCCTATTGGGGTATTATTGTCAGGTGGAGGATTCCCCATAAAGTGAATAATGTCCTTTGCATGTGCTGGAGGGAGGAAGGGGAGGGGGGAGGTGGGTTCACGTTATATGTTATGCACGGTGTTGTGGAGCTTAAACAAAAAGTGTGTTTCTCTCTTCTCTCTTCTTCTCTCTCTCTCTGTCTCGTCTCTCTGCTCTGTCTGTCTCTCTCTCTCTTCTCTCTCTCTTATTTGTGTTTTTTTTTCCATTTTCTGTTATTATTTGCTTTATAGTTTGTATCATTATAGAAGCTGATGTAAAAAAGCAATGTCATGCTACTCCTTCACCTTCTGAAAAATTCAATCAATCAATCAATCAATCTTCTCTCTCTCTCTCTCTCTCTCTCTCTCTCTCTCTCTCTCTCTCTCTCTCTCTCTCTTCTTCTCTCTCTCTCTCTCTCTTCCCCTTTCCTGTTATAGCCGAAAGCAGCAAAAACAAAAACTAGACATAAAAGAAACACTCTGCTAATTGTGTTAGGCTGTTCATCTCCTTCATTTTGTGGAATAACGAGAGCACTACTAAGAAATGTGGAAACCAGAGACAGTAAAATAACATGAATGAACAGACTTAAAACAAAGCAACAAAGCAAAAAGCACAGCAAACAAACAACAATCCCCAAAATACATACAAACAAAACAAAAAAAAAAAACTACCCCTACCCCTTTACAAGGGAAAACAACCAAGTAAACAAGAAAGAACAAAACCAAACCTGAAAAAAGCAATATCCTTCACTGCGTTCGAGATAACATTACTAATCACTTGATTATCATACAAAAGGCATACAGATTAGGTGAATGAATGTGCGAGGCATATGAATAAGATTTTAAAGCTGAAATTATCTGTGCGTCTCTTGTTGCTGCTGCAGCTCCCTGCTGCTGCTGTGTTGTCTGCTGCTGCTGCTGCTGTGCTGCTGCTGTGCTGCTATGCTGCTGCTGCTGCTGTTTGCGGTAGTTATGGTGGATTTACTAGTAGACACATTTGTTTTGTCTCTGTGTTTTTTTATTTTGTCTTGTTATGTTTATTCTGTATCTTTGCTTGTTTACTTGTTTGGATGAATTAAGAAAAAAATTTTTTTGCTTGTTTGTACGTTTTGATGCTTTGTTTGGTTGGGGTTTATTTGTTTTTGTTTTGCTTACTTATTCTTTTGTATTGTTCATTTCGTTGTTGTTGTTGTTGTTTTGTTTGTTTGTTATTTGTAACATTTTGTTTTTGTTGTTTCGCGTCTGTCTTTGTTTTCAGCATACCTTGTTGTAATAGTCTGCTGGCTGGTAGAAAACAAAGCACAGGGCTGTTTATCAATACCATTGATCTGGGATCGATCGTAGACGGACAAAACAGTGTTGGTGGACCTTTTAGGAGTTTTTTTGATGTTGTTGTTCTTAGGATGACACTATTTCCCTTTTTATCTCTGGTCTGAAGGTCTGTGATAATGACTTCATTTCTGTCTCTGTACCTGTGACACTATGACTCAACGCTTCTGAACTCTTGAGTCACTATGAATGTCTGTCTACAAGCACCATTCTTTCTACCTTAGTTTGTCCACAAAAAACCTCACAGAGAATTTTTTTTATTTATCTTTTTATTCTTTTATATCGAGGATAATGGAGTAAGCATTCATATGCTTTTTTTTTTTTACATCTAGTCCCCGTGTGTATGCAGTTTTGTAAATGTCATCTGTTCACACCGTACACGATAGCCTACTCCGATGAAAAGCGGAACAAGATTTAACGTGTGTGCAAGATGTTCTGCATGCGTTCGCACACGGGGTCTCGGTTTATAGTCTCATTTGAAGGGAGAGAGAGAGAGAGAGAGAGAGAGAGAGGAGAGAGAGAGAGAGAGAGAGAGAGAGGAGAGAGAGAGAGGAGGAGAGAGAGAGGGAGAGAGAGAGAGAGAGAGAAGAGGAAGAGACGAGAGGATGAGAGAGAGAAGAGAGAGAAGAAACAGAGAGAAGAGAACAGAGAGTCAGAGAGTCAGAGAGAGACATAGAGAAAGAAGAGAAAAATACAAAAAATGAAAGGGGAGAGAGTTTATATTATACATCATGGTTTCTGTAGTCTGTTGGCATGTTCACAAGGATGCAGGCAAACGAAAGATGGAAGGGATGTCAAGAAGGAGACATCAAAACTGATACACACACCAGAGACGCACTTGGGGACCGAAAGTTATGAAGACTTCTTTTTTGTTGAAAGATAAAGAGGAGAGAGAGACAAAGGAGAGAGAGAGAGAGAGAGAGAGAGAGAGAGAGAGAGAGAGAGAGAGAGAGAGAGAGAGAGAGAGAAGAGAGACAGACAGACGAGACAGAAGAAGACAGACAGACGAAGACAGACAGACAGACAGAGAGACAGAGAGAGAGAGAGACAGAGAGTTGAAGGTAGATTGTGATGATAGGATGCAACGAAATGACTGAAGATGCAGTGAGAGTTTAATACACCTTGTCGTTATGCATATCAGTGTAGCAACGTAAATGACGCTGCACAACACAAAATCATACACGCTGCCTCATCATACATCAGTGCTACACCACACACACCACACACACACACACACACACACACACACACACCACACACACACACACACACACACACAGTGACACCATCTGTTGCATACACAACGCACACACACACACACATCACACACAACACACACACACGCACACACACACACACGCACACACACACACACACACACACAACACAAACACACACAGACAACCACACACCACCAAATGAGTGAGTGCAACCAACCAGTCTCCCCCTCCCTTCCCCACCCCTCTAACCATTCTTTTCAACAATACCTCCCCCACCCCCTCACCAACCCCCCCACCCCTACCTCCGCCAAGTCATTCTCTCTTTCCTCCTCTGATTTCTCTCTTCCATCATTTTCCTCTGCCTCCCTAAGCCCTCATCCAGACCCCCCACAGACGGTAACCGTCGTAACTTTGACTTAATAGCGTCACTTCTTAATCCCCGCTGCCTCGTTATTCGGGGCCAAAAAGTCAGGGGCAAAATGATGTCTTCTGAAGGGTACCCTAAGTCAATGGACATCCCTCCTGTCTAGTCCTTTTGGTCGTCTGCAAAGACGCGTCTTGTCCATCTTTGTACAAAGGGTAATAATCCCTTTTGTCCAATAACCACCATCATCTATCATTTATTGGTCTCGACACCCACCCCCTTTGTGTTTGTTGGGTTGATGGTCAAATTCATATCTTCTGGAAAGGAGAGACCTGAATTCAAAACTAGTTAATTATGTAGACATTTGGGAGAGAAATTGCTGGAACCGGTATAAAATCTAAATTTGTTTATATTTACCACAACAAGAAGAAACATTTTCGGGCACTTTTGGACCCGTGTCTACCTTTAAAATGCTTCTCTTGTTGTGGTAAATACTAAACAATTTATAGTACAGACGAAAAGGAAACTAGCAAGATTCATGATTAAGAAAAGTATAGCGACTGGTGAGGCTACTTTAAAAAAAGCAGTGCTGATGCTATTGCTTCTGCTGCCGCTGTATTTCTGATGTGAAAACGATTGCTTTTAAGCAGTAGAAGATGTTAACTATGTGCACATTAAAATGAAGAAGAGACATACTGCTAAAAGAAAGCATCTCCATCATGAAACAACAGCAAAAAATCACACTTTCTACAAGTTTGCCCTCTATAAAAAACACAACGAACCCCCTCTGAGTTCACTATAGAACTCTACCCCCACCTCTCTTCCCGTCTTTTACACTCACAAACAGCTCTTAACATTCTTTTTTCCAAGAAGGTAAAAGGTAGGTAAAGGTGTCCCATAACCTGTGCGGTCGTAGGGTAGCGAGGCGTCAGAGACCTCAGCTTCTCTAGGGGCCAGCATATTGAGGGGCGCCCATCTCCTCTCCCTCGCTGCTTTACCATCCCTGACCCTAAAGAGGGCAGGTACCCAATTACAGCTGGGTGAACTGTGGGAACTGGAACTGAAGCCAAGGCGCGCAAATGGTCACCCATAAGAAGAAGGCACAGACAAAATCATATGAACAGCGCATGTCCCTACCTACAGCTTCACAAAGATTCCAGTCCGCTTGAACTTGTTCCCGACTTTCCAGATTGAATGATTGTCTTCACAGTCCGTCTACCTGCCTCCCTCCAGAGGGTCCAACGATTCCATTAGCGGTCACTTGCCCATAACACCGTGGGAGGTCCAGTCACCGCACCAGCTACATACATCATAGGTCACTCTTGTGGTCCCGTAGAGAGAAGATTGATTCACAAATGCGTTATGGACTGTGAGGATTTGACCCTTGACATGGCAGTGTTGTTATAATGAATGCATGGTTTGATGAGGTAAAGGGTCAGTTAAAAGGACGTTGATGATGGTTGGAGTCCATTTAAGAAAGCAAGCATTTGAAATGGACGATAAGACCACTAGGTTATTCTATTCTGAAAAATACCTGTTCACTGATTTGTATATTTGTGCTGAGAAAGTATTAACGGTGAAGGGGATATCAAAGCATGATTGTTGCTTGTTATTGAACATGAAACATGTTTTCTGTTTGTCATGTGTTGTTTTTTTTTTCTGAAGAGGAAAATTGACAGAGTGTTATTGACTATGATGTCCATACTGTTGATATCGATTTATCAATTGTCGCTTCATGATATTTTTTGTTGTTCAGAGTAACAAAAATCAACACACATCTTCTCATCCACATGCACGCACCTACGCCCGCACATCTACCACCTCCCACCCAAACTAACCACACCCCCACTCACCACACACACTACACTCTTCTCTCTCACACACACACACACACACACACACACACACACACACACACACACACACACACACACACACACACACACACACACACACACACACAACACACAGAGTCTTCAGTTCTGCACTGATCATTTTTATCTTGCTCTTTTTTGTTCATTCAGAACCCCCTAAATAATGGTAAACGTCTCAAATTTGACCCCATGGTGTCACTCTCTTGTCCCTACTGCATCGTTATCTTAGGTAAAAAAAGAAAAAAAAGAGGACCAGGACAAAATGATGTCTTCTGTAAGCTGCCTGGTCAATGGAAATGTCTGGTCCTGTGGTCGTCTCCAAAAGCTCTTGTCCACCTCGTTACGTGAGAAATAGGCCCTGGTCCAATAACTACCATCACCAATCCATCATTATGTCTCGGCCTCACCTTTTTTTTCCAGCTGCTTTTTGAGTAACGTTAAAATTGTGTTCTTTGTCCATTCACAGCATCAACAAAGATGAAATAAGAGTTCAGTTCAAAAGAGCATCCAAAATTAAAAAATTATTGATAACAACAACACAGGTAAATAAACAAATAGAAAATGGAGGAAGGAACACGAGAAAAGGTACAATTCTTAAATGTTTCTGCTTCCCAATTTAAGAAGAAGAAATTCGCACAATCACTGGGGTTTTGTTCAATTCTTCAAATTAAACAGAAAGAATCAAACAATCGTGGTTTTTGTTCTTTTTTTTTTACATTAGACAGAGAGGGGGATTTAACCATCAGTGGTTTTTGCTTCATTCTTGATTGAAGGCAGAATGGGTGTTAGACAAGAAGTGAGTTTTTTTTCCGCTTTCATTCGTGCAACTCAA
>CM060326.1:22216653-22219153 GCA_030674155.1 Stramonita haemastoma | reverse complement strand
AAGAAAGGATAAAAGACAGAAAGAAACAAAGAAGGTATAAAGACAGAAAGAAAGATCGACAGTAAGAAAGAAGAAGGGAACAATCACGACAAGAAACGAAAGAAAAGACACACATACACACAAACCAAAAAAAGATGAGTTAATGAATGAATGTAAAATAGACGCAATAACAAACGTAAAGATGAAAAAAAATGTATGAATGGATGAATAAACAAATTAACGAGTAAAGATAGGGAGGAAGAAAGGAAGAAATGAAGGAAAGAAGATAGGAAGAAAGCAAGTAAGTAAGTAAGGAAGGAAAGAAAGCAAAGCTTCTTGTGCAACATAACACAGGTAGGATAAGTAATCACAGGCATTAGGCAATCGATATTAAAAAAAGAACCGTGGAGAAAGATACAGGCAGTCCAGCATCACTCAATTATAAATACCTAGCTATCATCATAACTACACTGCTGCTAAGAAGCGGGGGACGGATAAGCCTAGTGGTCAGAACATTGCGCTCACAATTGACGACCCGAGTTCGATCCCGTTCAAGGGGATATTATTCCCCTGGAGTTAACATCAGGGCTGACTCCACTCTCCCCAAAAAGTCTTTCGGATGAGACTATAAACCGAGGCCCTGTGTGCGAACGCACGCAGGACATCTTGCGCACACGTTAAATCCTGTTCCGCTTTTCGTAAGAGTAGGCCATTGTGTGCCGGTGGGAACAGATGAAATATTTACAAAACTGCATAAAACGGGGATTGTATGAAAAAAAACACATGAGTGCTTATTCCATTATCCTCATATAAAAGATTAAATAATAAAATGATAAATAAATAACCTAGCGTCGGCTGTTCGAAGTCAGCCTGCTGGAAAAAGTTACAGGACTGGTCGAACTTGCAACTGCCTACAGAAAAAGACACAGACAAGCAAATAATTTAAACCTTTTTTTTCTCGTTCCATGGGCTACATTTTCTAAGTTTACCAAAGGTGAAGGGGTTGTTGTTTTTTTGCGTATGCTACCTGCTTTGTTGTTTCTTTTGTGTTGTTGTGTTTGATTTTTGTTGTTTTATTTGGTCCATCATTAAAGGTAGACACACGGATGATTTCCAAACCTTACTCCAGTGTGTATGTGTTTATTATTTTTTTTTTAATTCGCTCCTACTGCACGCAATAGCCAACTCTTTGAAAGGCGGAATGCATTCGGCTTTAACGTGTGTGCAAGAATGCTCTGCGTGCTTTGGCACACAGGACCTGGATTTAGTCTCACCCTAAGGACTTTTGGGCGAGTGGAGTCAGCACTGATGTTAACGCCTGAGGAAATATCCCATTGAACGGGGCCTTGGTAGTGGCTCAAACCTTGACCGTTAGATCTTGAGCGCAAACATGTAGCCACCAAGCTTCCCTCTCCCTCCTCCCACCCCCACGAATCTAAATAGGAATGAAATGATTACCATTACTACCACTCCACTTCCACTTCCACTCCTCTGAAATAAAAAAAAGAAAGAAAAGAAAAACGAACACAGATCAATAAAGACAAAAAGAAAAGAAAGAGAGATAAGAAAGACTACAAGAATCTGCCAGATCATTTCTTAATAAGGACAAATAGAGATCAGTTAACAGCAGCGGCCCGGCACAGAAAGGAAGAAAAGGCAGAGGTACAGAAGGAATAATAGAAAAGAGGATAACGTAAAAGAAAGAAAGAGAAAACAAAAACGAAAGGAAGAATGAATGAATGAATGAATGAATGAATGAATGAATGAATGAATGAACAAAAGAAAGAATGAAAAAAAGAAAGAAAGACAGGAGGGAAGGAGAAAGAAAGAAAGAAAGAAAGAAAAGAAAGAAAGAAAGAAGAAGAAAGAAAGAAAGAAAGAAGAAGAAAGAGAAAGAAAAGAAAGAAAGAAGGAGAGAAAGATAGAAAAAAAGAAAGAAAGAAAGAAGGAAAGAAAGAAAAAAGAGAAAGAAGAAAGAAAGAAAGAAAGAAAGAGAAAGAAGAAGAAGAAAGAAAGAAAGAGCGATGACAAAAATAAAGAAATCGAGATATAGCATAAAAAACAGAAATGGTACTAAAGGGTGGAGAACACAAAGGGAATTCTGAAGCTTACACACACACACACAACACACACACACACACACACACACACACACACACACACACACACACACACACACACACCACACACACACCACACACAGCACACACACACACACACACAGAGGAGGGTCTGAGAGAGACAGAGAGACAGAGACAGAGAGACAGAGAGAGAGAAATAGAGACAGATAGACAGACACACAGGCTGACAGACAAACAGAGAGAGGGGGAGAGAAACGGAGAGAGAAATAGAGACAGAAAGACATATACACAGGCTGACAGACAAACAGAGAGAGAGACAGAGAGACAGAGACAGAGACAGAGACAGAGAGACAGAGACAGAGACAGAGAGACAGAAAGACATATACACAGGCTGACAGACAAACAGGAGAGAGAGAGAGGAGAGAGAGAGGAGAGAAGAG
>CM060326.1:22206653-22211653 GCA_030674155.1 Stramonita haemastoma | reverse complement strand
GTCTTTCTGCCTGTCGGTCTGTCTTACGGTCTTGTCTTGTCTTGTCTTGTCTTGTCTTGTCTTGTCATGCCTTGTCTTGCCTTGTCTTGCTTGCCTCTCTCTCTCTCTCTCTCTCTCTCTCTCTCTCTCGTCTCTCTCTCTCTCTTCTCATCTCTCTCTCTCTCATCTCCTCCTCTCTCTCTTCCTCCTCTCTTTTGTCACTGTGTCTTTATTTCTCAGTCTCTTTGTATGTTTTTTCTCTGTATGTATGTATGTATGTATGTATGTATGTATGTATGTATGTATGTATGTATGTATGTATGTATGTAAAGTATGTATGTATGTATGTATGTATGTATGTATGATGTGTGTATGTATGTATGTATGTATGTATGTATGTATGTATGTATGTATGTGTGTATGTATGTATGTATGCATGTATGTATGTATGTATGTATTATACTTATATTGTATGTATGTATATGTATATATTATGCATGTATGTGTGTATGTAGTGTGTGTATGATGTATGTGGTAGTAGTGTGTATCTGAGAGAGAGGCATACAAATAGATACAGACATACATACAGACTTAGGACACAGGGATAGACAGAAAAAGACAGGCAGACAGTCATAGACAGAGACAGACAGACAGACAGACAGACAGACAGACAAACATGCAGACATGGACATGCATACAGAGAGTCAGACAAACAGACAGACAGAAACAGAAGACGAAGAGGAAGAAGAAGAAGAAGAAGAAGAAGAAGAAGAAGAAGAAGAAGAAGAAGAAGAAGAAGAAGAAGAAAAGAACAACAACAACAACAACAACAACAACGACAACAACAACAAGACGAACAAAAACAAGAAGAACAAGAACACGAACAAAAACAAGACGACGAAGGCGAAGAAGAAAAAAACAACTCGTAAAAGACAATCAAATAAAGAATAATAAGATTGTCAATGATACAGACTGAACTGATACGGTAAGGAGGAAGACAAAAAGAAAGACTGGGCAGAGGCCAGTAAGACAGCGACAGCTAAAAGCACTTTCCCTGTGAATTCTAACACAGTTACAGCACTAAGTCTGACAGGGATGGGGGAGAGGTAGATCTCTAGTATCATTTGAGCCCCCCCCCCCCAAAAAAAAAGTCCCATCCTGTGTTCTAAGAAATGAAGTCAACAGGAAAAAAAGAAAGAAAGAAAAGGAAGGAGAAGGAAGGAAGGAAGGAAGGAAGGAAGGAAGGAAGGAAAGGGAAGGAAAGGAAGGAAGAAAGAAGAAAGAAAGAAAGAAAGAAAGAAAGAAAGACAGAAAAAAGACGAAAAGAGAGAAAGAGAGAGGAAGAAAGAAAGAAAGAAAAGAAAAGAAAAACATATTGACAAAAGGAAAGAAAGAAAGAAAGAAAGAATGAAATGAATGAATGAAATGGAATGAATGAATGAATGAAGAAGAATAGAAAGAAAGAAAGAAGGAACGAAACAAAGAAAGAAAGAAAGAAAGAAAGAAAGAAAGAAAGAAAGAAAGTATTTATTTATTTATTTATTTATTTATTCATTTTATTTATTTATTTATGTCATAAGCAGATTTCTCTGCGTGAATTTTGGGCTGCTTTCCCGGGGAGAACGTGTCGCCGCAAGTACAGTGCCCTACCCATTTTTTCCCCTATCTGCAATTGCATTTGTTTCCAAAAAAAAGAAAAGTAATTAAGTAAAAAGCACCCCAAAAAATCAACCCTAATGATCACCAGAGTTTCACTTTGTGTGCTGCCTGGCTTTAGACAGACTCACGGTGGAAAAAGCTAAGTGACATTTCCTTCTGAAATAGGGCACACAGAAATTTAGCGATCGATTTGCTGAATAAACCAGCTGATTTCAGAAGCTCAGGAGCGGGTTGACGTAGTGGTTTGAGCGTTGGGCTCACGATTTGACACACCAGCATCGAGCACCGGGTTCGAGTCACCCACCGAGACTCCCTTTCCAGTAGATTTTTTTTTTACCTGGAATAACATGACTGACTCCACTTCCCGAAAAATCCTTTGAATAAGATTATAAACCAAGGCCTCGTGTGCCAACGCATGCAGAACACCTTTCACGCACGTTCAAAATGCGTTCTGCCTTTCGCATGAGTAGGCCATTTTGTGTCAGAATGAATGGATGATATTTTTTTTAATGTGTTTAAATCATCAAATAAACGTCTGTAATATTTTTTAAAACGCACACTATATATATTTTTTTAGTCTACTGGAAACCTTACGACTTAGACGTTCTGAAGTTTTGCTGTCGGGTTTTTTTGTTGAGTTTATGAGTAACAGTATCTGGAACAATAAGGATCATTTTCTCAAAAACACACATTGAGTAACAACCACGTTTTCTGTCTTCAAAGGGGAAACCCTTGTCAGCCAAGGAAACATTTCTGGTCCCAAACGGCAGGTGAAGCTTTAACTGTTGCCACATTGCAGACAATGGCTACCATTAGTTGTAGGCAGACACGCATCCATCTCTGGAATGGTCAGCAGGATGCTCGGAAAGGTACTCGTTGAGAATCCGAATAGAAATCTCCATGGTCAGTAAGGAAGAAAGCTTTTAAGTCCAGTCATACAAAGTACGCGTTTTTTGTTTTTTTTTTAAAGATTTTCTCTCTCTTTTTTTTTAATTGATTTTTTGTTTTCAACGATGGTGGTGGTAAAGAGGCAGTATTTTCCTGTTCGAAAATCTGCTGTAGGACTCTGAAACCTGAACTAACAAAAGACTGGCCCTTGTCGCTATTGCTGCTCCTACCTCTGTTGCAATAGCTACTACTAGTAGTACTAAACACTACTACTAGTACTACTAGTACTACTAGTACTAGTACTAGTACTAGTACTAGTACTACTACTACTACTACTACTACTACTACTACTACTACTACTACTACTACTACTGCTGCTGCTGCTGCTGCTGCTGCTGCTACTGCTGCTGCTGCTGCTGCTACTACTACGGTACTACTTCTACTACTACTACTACTACTACTACTACTACTACTACTACTACTACTACTACTGCTACTGCTACTGCTACTGCTACTACTACTACTACTACCGCTGCTGCTGCTGCTGCTTCTGCTACTACTACTACTACTACTACTACTACTACTACTACTACTACTACTACTACTACTACTACTACTACTACTACTACTACTACTACTATTACGTCTACTTCTGCTACTAACTACCACCACTATTATTGCTGCTGCTACTATTACCACTACCACTACCACCACTACCATCGCTGTTGCATTTGCTGAAGCTCTACACTTTTCAATCAAACCTCACTCCTACCTGATCTACGTAAACATTGATCATCATTTTATTTGCACATAATTATTCATAACAATGAGCAATTCAGACCCCAAATAAAATAACATCCATGAACAATCATATCATTACCATAAGACAGGCAAGATTTTATTCAAATCAGAATCACAATGCATATCTATAGCAAAAAGTGGCAAGACAGCAGCTGGATGATTCAAAAGACAGAACGCAGGAGGAAGCTGGCATATTCAGGCGCCTCGCTTTCTATTCCCCAATGCCCCCAATGGTCCTAAAGGGACTCCTTACCCACAGCGGCCAGCTTCCCAGCAGGACTAGACAATGGACGAAGCTGAGGATGCCAGCACCGCCGCTTTTGCTGGAGTGAACTATTATTATTGCTGCGACAAAGTGGCGGGGCTTGTGTACGTTAGGGGAGGGTGCTAGCGGATCCTGTTGCCATGCTTATTATTCTGTCAGACAGGTTAGCAAGTAACTGAGTTTATTGCAGGGGTATTGGGAGGTCATTTACCGTCTATGGCAGTAAGAGAATAGAAAGGCTGTGATTTCACTTATTCCTGAGATAGAGTTTCTGATCTGACATAGCCGATGATAGTTTGGCTGAGGGTCTGTGTTGTGATGCACAAGATGGTGTGATACCAAAATTTGCCAGTGAATATTGTACGCCATAGCGAAAATCGAAAGCATTATCAACAACAACAAACTAACTAAAATAAAACGAAAAATATGTTTTAAAAACCGAAAATAAAAAACCACACACTCGCACCCACGCACGCACGCGCAAAAGCAAACACACACACATACACACACACACACGCACGCACGCACGCATCCACACACACACACACACACACACACACACACACACACACACACACACACACACACACACCACACATCCTTCGGATGAGACTTTAAACCGAGGCCCCGTGTGCGAACGCACGCAGAACATCTTGCGCACACGTTAAATCCTGTTCCGCTTTTCGTAAGAGTAGGCCATCGTGTGCCGGTGGGAACAGATGACATGATTTACAAAACTGCATACACACGGGACCGGATGAAAAAAAGCATGATTGCTTATTCTGTTATCCTCGATATAAAACAATAAATAAATAAATAAATAAACACACACAAACATACACACACACCAAATCAAAAACAACAACAAAAACCAAGCTAACCCAACAAACACACAATAGACAATAATCTTCTCACCCCCTGTGTACTCACACTCTCGCAGCGCATGACTCCCAGGTCTGATGATGGAGACAGACTACATAATTATTATGGAGGACCTCTAAGGCGCTAAACCTGAGGAACGCCCAATTCCACCAACTGCCTTGAGAGCCTTGATTTGACTGTTGATTGCCTCTTCCCATCTACAATGCGATGGCACCACACAAAGAATCCCTACACCATTGCAGGGATCTCCTCAAATAACCCAGTGCAGTTAAAATTAATGGAACTGAAATGAACGAATGACACTACGTTATGAGAAGAGGGGGGTAGGCTATACAGAATAAGGAACACTTTTCTTTTTTTACGGATGATTAATAGAGAAGAAGAGTATGATCATGGTAATAGTGTACCATGCATGTATATTCAAGTGTGGCAGGATATCTAGATCTATGTATCATTTTAATGCGTATATTCAGAGAGAGAAATGGATGGAACTGGTTGTCAAGTCTTCAGGGGTGCCCCCACGGTC
>CM060326.1:22199153-22204153 GCA_030674155.1 Stramonita haemastoma | reverse complement strand
AGGATATTCAATTTCTGGCCTATTTACTTTTTTGCCTTCTTCGCATCATTTAGTGTCAATCCCTGATCGTATCACCTGACAGAGCTGTCAACTTACGAAATGCCATCCCTGTTCTAATGAAGAAGAAGAACAAAAAAAAGCAAAACAAACAGAAACAAAACAAACAAAAAAACTCAGCCCCAAAACATTAAAGGGTAGAGGACGGAATAGGAACAAACGAGATGCTAAACGAAATAAGAACATGAGAAAGTGCCGTCTTCTTTTGTTCCTTTCTTCGTTTTTTTTTTCTTTTATTTCCTTTTGTCATTTTTTTTTCTTGACAACTGCCTGTCAGGTGCGGAACAAAGAAGAAGTGTCCAGTTACCTTTCTCCCCTATGACCCTATCCCACTTTTCATACATTTCCTCATCACATCTTCTTTGCCCACTCCCAAATATTTTCTGTATACGGACAACACGCATTTCTCTATTTCTGTCTGTCTGTCTGTTGTCTGTTGTCTGTCTGTCTGTCTCTCTGTCTGTCTGTGAGTCCTCTCTCTCTCTCTCTCTCTCTCTCTCTCTCTCTCTCTCTCTCTCTCCTCTCTCTCTCTCTCTCTCTGTTACATTTTACAAATTCTTCTTCCAAATTGACCACGATTTGACAACAATTCTTTTTACCGCATACACCCACTTAAAATCTTGTACTAACATGCTTGTCAAATGCAAGTTATACTAAAATTAGAAGAATTGTAGTTATTGGTTTGGAAAAGTCGTTTAATTCATTTGACTAGATTAAGAAAGTAAACGAGATGTCATCTGAAGCCGGAGTTTGGTTGCCTATATGGCGAAGCTTTTTTCACAAAAAAGGTCTACCCATACACACACACGTCTCACCCATAGTCTACTTAAAACCTCCCAGCCATTCACAAGGATAATGCAGAGTACATCATCTGGGTCTCCCCCCCCTCCCTGCAGTGTCAACATTAAGCTTTGGAAGCTATACCAACAACGATAACATACACGTTCATCTGCAAATTTTGTGTTGACACATTAGATATTCTTCTCCCAAAAAAATGATGTTTCACAGGGGTGGATCTTAAGTTTCTTTTCTTCTTTTTTTTAAATTCACATTTAGGACCAATCTCCAAAGGACAGTTATGATATTGGTATCGATGCTCATGTTGTAGAGCTTCTTTGTATTTTAGAATACATAATGTTATCCTATCAGCTTTCGCCAACACCAGCAAATAGAGAAATCTGAAGCGTTCATCAAATTTGAAGAACATATTCAAACCTCACATAAGTACAGACACATATTCAAACTTCACATAAGTACGGGTACATATTCAAACTTCACATAAGTATAGATACATTTTCAAACTCCACATAAGTACAGATACATATTCAAACTCCACATAAGTACAGATACATTTTCAAACTCCACATAAGTACAGATACATATTCAAACTCCACATAAGTACAGATACATTTTCAAACTCCACATAAGTACAGATACATATTCAAACTCCACATAAGTACAGATACATTTTCAAACTCCACATAAGTACAGATACATATTCAAACTCCACATAAGTACAGATACATTTTCAAACTCCACATAAGTACAGATACATTTTCAAACTCCACATAAGTACAGATACATTTTCAAACTCCACATAAGTACAGATACATTTTCAAACTCCACATAAGTACAGATACATATTCAAACTTCACATAAGTACAGGTACATATTCAAACTCCACATAAGTACAGATACATATTCAAACTCCACATAAGTACAGATACATTTTCAAACTCCACATAAGTACAGATACATATTCAAACTCCACATAAGTACAGATACATTTTCAAACTCCACATAAGTACAGATACATTTTCAAACTCCACATAAATACAGATACATATTCAAACTTCACATAAGTACAGGTACATATTCAAACTTCACATAAGTACAGATACATTTTCAAACTCCACATAAGTACAGATACATATTCAAACTCCACATAAGTACAGGTAGATATTCAAACTCCACATAAGTACAGATACATTTTCAAACTCCACATAAGTACAGATACATATTCAAACTTCACATAAGTACAGATACATATTCAAACTTCACATAAGTACAGATACATATTCAAACTCCACATAAGTACAGGTAGATATTCAAACTCCACATAAGTACAGATACATATTCAAACTCCACATAAGTACAAGTACATATTCAAACTTCACATAGGTACAGGTACCCAGTCGCTGTCGGGTCGAGTTGTTCAATCACACAACACAGTGACCTCTAGGAAGAAGCCAGATTTTGAGGGATCCAGTGACGGGATAGCTCAGGGGCCAGAGCACTCACTTTCCCCAGGCAAAGGATTAGCAACATTGAGCGTGGTTACTACGCGGATAGTGACCATTTATGTACGCGCCTTGGCTTCAATACAGTCCCCTAGTTCACCCAACCGTAAAATGGGTACCTGTCCTCTTGAGGGACATGGAAGGTAAAGCAGCGAGGGAGAGGAGGTGGGCGCCGCCTTCAATATGCTAGCTCCTAGAGAAGCTGAGATCTCTGACACCTCGCTTCCCGACGACTTACAAATTTATGGGAACACCACCACTTACCTTTAACGCTTCGTGAAGTACATTGCTAACAAGTCCAACAGTCCTTAAAGACTTACCGCTTAAGATTTCACCTGAGTTCCTCATTGCGCAGTTGACTGACAACATGGACACCAACTACAAACGCTGTACACATCAGAAGAGCTCTCCTTCTTCTCTGTCTTCTTCTTCGTCGTCGTCGTCAATTTCCACCCACAGAATAAACCCTATCAGTGCAATCAGGCCTCTTGCCTGCACCCACGCACTCTTCTGGGTGGGCAAATTCAGCAGTATCCATCTCCCAATGGGGGTATCTCACGCAAGTTGTTTTGCTTTTGTGTGTGTGTGTGGGTGTGTGTTTACCTAGGAACAAATTCAAAATGGCTGATCTCTTGCTACTTGCACTTCTGACGACAGCATGACGTTTCACACGGTTAGTGACACCGTCATTGCTTGGACGTGTGGATGTAGAATCCACACACACTCAAAAATAACCATGATACGTTATTTCTCCAACACACGCGATGGTAGGGGTTACTTTATGTTTGATGGATAAATTTGCTGGGCATTTCCTTGCTGTGTTTTTTGTACCCATTCCACTTTGTTTTCTTGGATTAAACTGTAAAAGACGGATACAGATTTAAGGAAGGAGGCAATCACTTACTCTGGCAAGAAACACTCTTGATTTCTGCTTTAGACATCACCTTTGATCTTCCCCTTTTCCTACCAACGTTTTTTTGCTGTGCAAATACTTCTTCATCCTGTTTTTGGTTGGAAAGCCAGCGACGCAATTCCGAGTGACACATTCAGCTGTCTCTTTACTGTCTTCCTTTGTCTTTGTGTGACTCTGTCTGTCTGTCTGTCTGTCTGTCTGTCTGTCTGTCTGTCTGTCTGTCTGTCTGTCTGTCCTCTCTTCTCTCTTCTCTCTCTCTCTCTCTCTCTCTCTCTCTCTCTCTCTCTCTCTCTCTCTCTCTCTCTCTCTCTCTCTCTCTCTCTCTCTCTCTCTCTTCTTCTTCTTCTTCTTCTTCTTCTTCTTCTTCTTCTTCTTCTTCTTCTTCTTCTTCATCATCATCATCATCATCATCATCATCATCATCATCATCATCATCATCATCATCATCATCTTCTTCTTCTTCTTCTTTCTTCTTCTTCTTCTTCTTCTTCTTCTTCTTCTTCTTCTTCTTCTTTTTTTCGTTTTTTTCCTTCCCTTTAGATATTCAATATAAACTCTGCACAGTATATTTGACCCATGATTTTGATCACACATTTTTAGGCAGTTATGGGGGACTTATTTCTTGTATATTTCCGAAAAGAAAGATATTATTTATGCTTTACACACAAAAAGTTACAAATAAACATGTAATCATAGTCCTACTCTAAAAAAACAACAAAAATAAACTCTTATTTTTTTATTCCAGTAAAGTTGAAAATATCAAATTATACGAAATCATGAAAGATAAAAAGCTGTCAAAAAACTATCAATTAACAAGCTTAAAGAACTAATAAGTGAGTGGGTGACTGGCTCAGTAGTTCACTGACTTACTGAATAACAATCATATGTTAGAGAAGAAAAAAAAGAAGAAGGAAGGAATAGAGTAGGAAGGAAGGAAAGAAAGAAAGAAAGAAAGAAAGAAAAACAATAAATGAAAGAAGAAAGAAAGAAAGAAAGAAAGAAAGAAAGAAAGAAAGAAAGAAAGAAAGAAAGAAAGAAAGAAAGAAGAAAGAAAGAAAGAAAGAAAGAAAGAAAGAAAGAAAGAAAAAAGACAGAAAGAGAAGAAAGAAAGAAAGAAAGAAAGAAGAAAGAGAAGAAAGAAAGAAAGAAAGAAAGAACAGACAGAAAGAGAAGAAAGAAAGAAAGACAGAAAGAAAGAAAGAAAGAAAGACAAGACAGAAGAGACAGACAGAAAAGAAAGAGAAGAAAGGAAAGAAAGAAGAAAGAAAGAAAGAAGGACAGAAGAAAGAAAGAAAGACAGAAAGAGAAGAAAGAAAGAAAGAAGAAAGAAGAAAGAAAGACAGAAAGAGAAGAAAGAAAGAAAGACAGACAGAAAGAGAAGAAAGACAGAAAGAAGAAGAAAGAAAGAAAGAAAGAAGAAAGAAAGAAAGAAGAAAGACAGAAGAAAGAGAAGAAAGACAGAAAGAGAAGAAAGAAAGAAAGAAGAAAGAAAAGAAAAGAAAGAAAGAAGACAGAAAGAAGAAGAAGAAGAAAGAAAGAAAGACAGAAAGAAAGAAAGAGAAAGAAAGAAGAAGAAAGAAAGAAAGAAAGAAAAGAAAGAAAGAAAGAAAGAAAGAAAGAAGAAAGAAAGAAAGAAAGAAAGAAAGAAAGAAAAGAAAGAAAGAAAGAAAGCAGAAAGAGAAGAAGACAAAAGAAAAGAAGAAGGAGAGAAGAAAGAGAAAAGAGAAAAG
>CM060326.1:22189153-22191653 GCA_030674155.1 Stramonita haemastoma | reverse complement strand
TCCTGTACAAATTACACACAAACAAAACAATGGAAAGAAGAAAGAAATGAAGGAAGAAAGAAAGAAAGAAAGAAAGACAGGACGAAAGAAAGAAAGGCAGGGAAAAAGGAAGAAATGAAGAAAGACAGGACGAAAGAAAGAAAGAAAGAAAAGGAAGAAAGACAAGAAAAAGAAAGAAATGGAAAGGAAAGAGAAAGAAAGAAAGAAAGAAATGAAAGAAAGAAAAGAAAATGAAAGAAAGAATGAATGAAAGAAAGAAGGAATTCAGCAAAATGTCTTGTCTTTTGTTTTCTGATTGCTTGTTTGTGTTTTATTTTGTTTTCTGGTTTCTTTATCTAAGCAATCATCAATACATTTTCGTTTTCCGAGAAGACAAACAATTGCAATTATTTGCAACGACAAAAGAAGCCTTTCATGTTTGTATCCTTTCTATGCTTTTCAAGTTATACAATTAAACAAACACACAAAACAAACAAAAAAATATTAAAAAATCTATATAAAAAAAAACAGCAAACAACAATTCCACTCCTCATCATCTCATTATCGTCATCATCGTCATCATTGTCGCCATCGTCATCGTCATCATCGTCATCATCGTCGTCGTTGTCATCGTCAATCATCATCATAACAGTTATAAAATCATAACGCATCGTCACCGTCATTATCGTGTCGTCGTCAGTCATCGTATCATCCATCATCATCATCATCATCATCATCATCATCATCTCATCATCATCATCATCCATAAACCAGCGAAAACAGAGGCATGTTTACGGCGTAATTGAATGTAACTTGTGAGGATAAATTTCGACACTTAATCATTCTTGTCGTTCCTGTTGTCAACTCCTGCTGTTACACCTCCACTTTCATTCATTCAACTCTCCTCGCCTTCACTATCTCTGTTGATGCTGCTGCTGCCTTCTGTTGCTGCTGCGTTTTGATGCTGTTGCTGCTGGCTGCTGTTTTTGATGCTGTTGGAGGCGCTGGTCTGCTGTGCTACTCCTGTTGTCGATAGTATGTTTTATTTGTACAAGTTTGGAATATAGTTTTGACCTTCAAATACACGTAAAAAGCTCGCTCTCTCTCTCTCTCTCTCTCTCTCTCTCTCTCTCTCTCTCTCTCTCTCTCTCTCTCTCTCCTCTCTCTCTCTCTCTCTTTAGATTTTAGATTTATCTTTTATATCGAGGATAACAGCAATAAGCACTCATGTGCTTTTTTACATCCAGTCCCGTGTGTATGCAGTTGAAAATGTCATCTGTTCCCACCGGCACACGATGGCCTACTCTTACGAAAAGCGGAACAGGATTTAACGTGTGCGCAAGATGTTCTGCGTGCGTTCGCACACGGGGCCTGGTTTAAAGTCTCATCCGAAGGACTTTTGAGGAGAGGGGAGTCAGCACTGATGCTTAACTCCAGAGAAAAATTAACCTCGACCGGACTCGAACCCGGGTCGTCAAATTGTGAGCGCAATGTTCTGACCACTAGGCTATCCGTCCCTATGAGAGAGAGAGAGAGAGAGAGAGAGAGAAGAGAGAGAGAGAGAGAGAGAGAGAGAGAGAGAGAGAGAGAGAGACAGAGAGAGAGACGAGAGAGAGCAGAGAGAGAGAGAGAGAGCGTAACAGACAGACACGTAGACTAGAAAGAGCAGAGAAAAATGCATGAAATTCCAGTTCCAGACACTATATGCGTCGCACGAGACTTGACCGATGCCTCACAATTTTATAAGGGACGTGTTTTCACTGAATCGTCCATACTTGATACCATAAAACAACAACAACCAAAACAAAACAAGAATAAGCACCAACACTTTGGGAATGATGTTTAACAATGTAATTCTTCCAGCAGGCTAGAACACACCTCACTTCAAGATAAAATTCTGACGTCTTCGTTGACGCAATCTCTGTCCTTCACGTGTAAACAGAATGATGCAAAGTCATACACTCGGTAACACTCCCCACTATTGTTTTGGGCACTAAACACAGATTATAACCAAACACACACACACACACACACACACACACACACACACACACACACAACACACCACACACCACCACCACAGCACACCCCACCCACACACACATCACAACACAATCACACATACACAACACACACACACACACACGCGCGCGCGCGCGCGCACACACACACACACACACACAACACACACACACAAACACACACACACACACACCACAACACACACACACTCACACACACACACACACACACACACATCACATTCACTCACAACACACACAAGCAAACACACACACAACATACACACACACAACACACACGAGCACACACACACACACACACACACACACACACACACACACACACACACACACACACACACACACACACGACCACTGGAATACAAAGTACAATCACGTACTATCATAAACACACACACACACACACACACACACACACACACACACACACACACACACGACATTCAACACACACTCACTAACACACACACACACACACA
>CM060326.1:22171653-22179153 GCA_030674155.1 Stramonita haemastoma | reverse complement strand
CATCAAATAACCCAATTCAATCCACTCATACTGGTTGTATCCTGTCCCACTTTTCGTAAGAGTAGGCCTTAGTGTGCCGGTGGGGACAGATGACAAGATTTACAAAACTGCATACACACAGGGACTGGATCTAAAAAACATGAGTGCTTATTCCATTAGCATCGATATAAAAGAATAAATAAATAAATAAATAAATAAATAAATAAATTACTGCCCACCACAAAGGCTATATTTAGGGCTAGACAGTTCATCTCGTTACAATTCAGATCTCAGATTAAAACTGTGCGACTGCATACAGTTTAAAACAAGGGCAAGTCTAACACTTCTGTTGTTCTTAGTAATATCAAGGATTAGCTTCTTGATTATCGGAATAGAGTTTCATAGAAAGAATTTGATTACTCATGTTTTACTGACCAGAAGCTTGTCCCATTTGTGAATATCATGTGCCCCAGTTTTTCCAAGTCTGCACACTCAGGTCACATATACGCATGCACACACTCTAACACGTATGCAAGCGTCGCGTACACACACCCACACACACACACACACAACACACCACACACACACACACACACACACACACACAACACACACACAACAACAACTAAACACCCCCACACAACACACACACACACAAAACACACACAGACACACACACACACACACACAACACACACACACACACACACACACACCACAAACACACACACACCACACACACACAGCACAAACAACACACACACACACCCCACACACACACACACACACACACACACACACACACACACACACACACACCACACAACGATATAAACCGATCCCGCTGGAAAGCTGTAAGCTTCTTCTTCGCTCGTTCTCTTTACGCCTTCAGATGTGTCTGAGATTAAAAAAATAATGGCATGTCATTTCCAGTTCCTCTCATGGGCACGTACAGCTTAGTTTGCAGGATAATCTCTATCAGCTACACAATCTTCTTTAGGTCACTGTATAGCCCGTATCTTTAAAGGAATTTATTTTATTTATTTTATTTTATTATTGTTTTTATCGAGGATCATGGAATAAGCACTCATGTGCTTTTTTCATCCAGTCCCCGTGTGTATGCAGTTTTGTAAATATTGTCATCTATCCCCACCGGCACACAATGGCCTACTCTTACGAAAAGCGGAACAGGATTTAAAGTGTGCGCAAGATGTTCTGCGTGCGTTCGCACACGGGGCCTAGGTTTACAGTCTCATCCGAAAGACTTTTGGGGAGAATGGAGTCAAGCACTGTTGTTATTAACTCCAGGTGAAAAATCCACTCGACCGGGAATCGAACTCGGGTCGTCGTCAAATTGCGAGCGCAATGTTCTGACCACTAGGATGTGTTTGCCAGTCTGATTTTCTTCACCACAGGCACACACAAGAGAGAAGGAACGGGCTTCAACTTTGTAGATAGATCTTATGTGGTAATTATTTTAGCCTGCTGTGTGTACCCAGTGTAGAGTCTTAGAGTAATAACCCGCATAAAAACACGAATATATATAAACTAACATTTCATTTTCTCCTCTGAAAGGCCAAAAAAGCTACAAACATCTTTTATTTGAAATCCTACAACCAACTCCTCGTTATATCCATCTCCATCCGACCTCGTTTTATTTCGCAGCTTGCTAGGCTAGCTATATACCCATGACATCCCCAGTGGTATAGGTAGATGGCTAAGCTAGTAGGGAGAGGAAGAAAGCAGGCGGCCGGACCCCCCTAGGAGATGGGAGGAGGATTGTAATAAACAGCGGCAGGAGAACGCGTTTGATGACCTGGAGGGCGAAGAGTGGGAACTTGCAGCTCCTCGGGAATGCTTCGCTTTAATTAGCTCAGTCTGTTCAGATCAACGTGGCTGTAGCCTACTTAACTTGTGTGTGTGCGCGGGGGAGCAAAAAAAAACTTTGTGGTTGGAGAGTCGAGAGAAGAAGAAATCTCTGTTTGTGTTTCTGTCTGTCTGTCTGTCACTCTCTGTCTCTGTCTCTCTCTCTCTCTCTCAATAAAAAATATTCATTCATTCAAATATTCATTCTCTCTCTCTCTCTCTCTCTCTCTCTCTCTCTCTCTCTCTCTCTCTCTCTCTCTCTCTCTCTCTCTCTCTCTCTCTCTCTCTCTCTCTCTCACACAACACACACACACACACACACACACGCGCGCGCGCGCGCGCGCGCGCGCGCACGAGTGCACGCGCACGCACACACGTTCACCGTTTTAAACAAGACAACAATACAAGAACGAACGAACACGTACACTATTTCAATAAGATCATAATACAACAGCGAACGAACACACACAACACACAGCACACACCCCACACCCACACACCACACCCCCCCACACACACCCCCCACACACACACACCGGTTCCAAATGCCTAAGTTTTCATAAGCGATAAAATCTCCAGAGCATTTCTAGCTGTCGGCCTCCTGCTAAGCCAGAAATCCTTATTCAAAAACAATGTTCTTGCTTTATCTAGACAGCTAGCTAGCCAGCAGGAACTCTTGGTTTTCCTCGTATGTTTCCCCTCCTGAATTCTTTATTCTACATTCCTGACAACTCTGGAATCAAGAATTCCATCTCCTTTGTGCATGCCAGAATAAACACTTCCCCAACAAAGCCATCTGAGACCAACCTAATAATTTCTTAAGCACATGTATATAAAGTTTTAATGTAAGCAGTCTGGTTTATTTCGTTTTGTTTTTTAATCTTTTCTGGTGGACAATGAGGTACGTGTATGCTTGTGTGTGTGTGTGTGTGTGTGTGTGTGTGTGTGTGTGTGTGTGTGTGTGTGTGTGTGTGTGTGTGTGTGTGTGTGTGTGTGTGTGTGTCTGTATGTCTGTATATATGTATATATGTATGTATGTGCTTGTTTGTGCGTGCGTGTGTGTGCGTGCGTGCGTGTGTGTGCGTGCGTGCGTGTGTGTGCGTGCGTGTGTGTGCGTGCGTGTGTATGCGTGAGCACATGTGTGTGTATGTGTGCGCGCGCACGTGTGTTTCTGTGCGTGTGTGTGTTTCTGTGTGTGTGTTGTGTGTGTGTGTGTGTGTGTGTGTGTGTGTGTGTGTGTGTGTGTGTTTGGTGTGTGTGTGTTGTATGTGTGTGTGTGTGAGAGAGAGAGAGAGAGAGAGAGAGAGAGAGAGAGAGAGAGAGGAGAGAGAGAGAGAGAGAGAGAGAGAGAGAGAGAGAGTGTGTGTGTGTCTGTGAAAATTGCAGAGATGCAATGTAAGAGGTTGTCATACTGGATTTGTCTCTTGTGTCCATCTGTTTAGTTCCCTCATGAAGAGGCAACAGCGGCACACAGAGAGAGAGAGAGAGGAGAGAGAGAGAGAGAGAGAGGGGAGAGAGAGAGAGAGAGAGAGAGAAGAGAGAGAGAGAGAGAGAGAGGCACCATTTGTTTTGTTTATTCTCTCTTCCTCTGTAGCTGTCACTGTGGCTTTAGCCAAACGAGAAATCCATTGTTCCTATTGTCTTTTGTCCCCTAAGTTGTGTTTGTTCCTTTTGTTTTGCTTTTATTGGTTTCGTTGAGGTGTTTCTACTTCTTTAGCCGAGATTTTTTTTTTGCTCGTTTTTGTTTCGACAGTTTGTTTGTTGTTTAGTTTTTTCTTTGGTTTGGTTTGTTTACTTTCCAAAAGTTATTTTCTTGTTTGTGAGATTTTTTTTGAGATTTTGTTTTGTTTTGAGATTGCCCATCGTTTTGTTTTGTTTTGTTTTGTTTTCTAACAACATTTACATGAAAATGAATGAAAAGTATTTCAGGTGGAAAGAAATGGGGAAACGTGATGAAAGGCTGTTTGTTCGTTTCTTTTGGTTTGCTTCTTTTAAAACAACTGGAAATGGTTAAGAAACGTTTGAGCTTTTGTAGACAATCTTCATTTGTTTTGCTATTATTTATTTGGCTACCTACTCTACTTACCAGCCTGTGATCACTGTTTTGTTTAATTTTCCAGCGTTGCGATCAATCCTGCAGTTCCGTACTCTACAACCCTGATCATTAATTCCTTCATTCTTTTAGAATGTAGAATATTACCAGTCTACTGTTTATAATACACGTCGATTTGAATGCTAAGCAGCATAAAGACATTCAGGAAACGCAACATGATGCATGGAAATGAACATTTACGCGAAAATTATTCAGAAATGTTTTCCATCACAAATGTGTAGAAATACTTAATCTCTCTCTCTGTGTCTCTGTCTGTCTATCTGTCTGTCTGTCTCTTTGTTTGTTTGTCTGTCTGTCTGTCTGTCTGTCTGTCTGTATCTGTCTCTGTCTCTGTCTCTCTCTTTCTGTCTCTGTCTGTCTGTCTGTCTGTCTGTCTGTTCTGTCTGTCTGTCTGTCTGTCTGTCTGTCTGTCTGTCTGTCTGTCTGTCTCTTTTCTCTCTCTCTCTCTCTCTCTCTCTCTCTCTCTCTCTCTCTCTCTCTCTCTCTCTCTCTCTCTCTCTCTCTCTCTCTCCTCCCACCCACCCTACCCCTACCCCTACCCCTACCCCTACCCTATTTACTCGACCCCCTCCAGCCAGACTCTCTCTTTAAACGCACCTCTCGGACCTGCAGACCTGAAGGAGCCATTGAAAAGACAGGGTAAGTTCTAATCAAGTCTTTCCACACCTCTCCTTCAGACCTCAAAGTCTGACCCAGTGCAGGCAGAGCTTTGTCACTGAACGCGACACAGTGACCATTAACTTGAAAAGCATCATGTGTCTCTACTATCCAAGTTCAAACCCAACTCCTACTGTACTCCTGACCCATTTTCATGCTTCTTCTTTTCGTATGAGGGTTAAAACAAGAGCAGGGTTAGGAAAGCTGGGGCAAGGATTGAGATAGTGAGGGTGGTGAATGTTCAAAAGAGACACGAGGAGGACGTTTAGCAGTAAAGCCCGAAAGGTCATCACTGAAAGCTGAGGAGTGTTGTGAGACCCTGGGTTTCATTACAGTAAGTGGCAGTGCATTCACGCCAGTCTGGCTACAGACTAAGCTGGTATCAAAGAACACTTTCTCGCCATGGAGAACAGCCCATAGCTAAACATTAATGCTGATTATTTTGTCGCTGACTGTCAGTTGGTCAGATTTCCGAATACTGTGCAACCTTTTTTTTAATGGCTGCTCTCTCTGTCGCCCTCTTGACCTAGTTACATTTCTGTGTTCATCGTCAGCCTCGTTTTTGAACAATTTTTTTTCAGGGAAGATCTGGAGTCAAAGACACCTGAGGGGGCAGTTAAGGGGTTTTGTAGGAATGGTAGTTTGTTGGAATACCCACCCACCCCCACCCCCCTCACTCCAAACCCCATGACCCACTCTTTTCTTGTTTTCCAATCTGGGTTGATTTTGGGTTTTTTTGTTTTTCTTTTCCTTTTTTCACACAATTATTTGGCTGTCTGAAATTCATAGCTCAGTGGTCAGAGCGCTCGATTTCCCCCCAGCCAATGTTAAGCAGCGTCGAGCGTTATTACGTACCAACTGGATGGGTGACCGTTTGCGCGCCTTGGGTTCAGTAAGGTCCCCCAGTTCACCCAGCTGTAAATGGGCACCTGCCCTCTTTAGGGTCAGGGAAGGTAAATCAGCGAGGGAGAGGAGATGGGCGCCGCCCTCAATATGCTGGCCCTTAGAGAAGCTGAGGTCTCTGACGCCTCGCTCCCCAACGACCACATAGGTTATGGGACACCTTTACTTTTACCTTACCTAAAATTTATGTAAAAAAAAAATAATAAAGCACTTAGTTATACTTATGTGTTTTGCTAATCAAATATGACTCCTCCTGATACGGGTGATGATACTCATTGATTTTCCCCCTGTTGTCCTAAATGGGGCAATGGTTGAAATCATAATTGTTGTTTGCATGATACATAGTGACACAAGAAGTTATTCAATAAAAAAGACTCCTTGCCTGAACACCTCGAGGTTAGGAGGAGGATGGCCAGGTTCCTCCCATGCAAGGAACAGGGGAAGAAAGGGACAGCTTCAGTTTCTACAACCTCTGGTATAGAAAAAAAGGACACAGCCAGCTTGAAGAGCATAATTATCTGGCTGCAACCTGGCCAGATGACAGAAAGAACTGCACCTGTGGTTGGTTGGTGCTTGGTCCTTATTTCCCTCTCCTACGTTTTTTTTTGTTTTTGTTTTTTGCTGCCTCGCTTCTCTAAAGTTCAAACTTTCTGTTGACTCTTTTGATACAATAGCGCCACCTGTGCTGATCAAGTGCCTCCTTCCTTTTGCCATGTTTTATGCTCGGTCCCGGCCATTGACAGCTGGCTGTTTCTTCGGTTGGTCTTTGAAGCGCTTCCTGGGAGCCGCTGCAGTAAGGATCACCCTGTTCCAGCATGCCAAAGAAGACAGATTTAGATTTTCGTGTATCCTCCATCTTTACGACATGTCCAGAACAACAAAGTTGCCTCTGCAGCAATGCAGACTTCAGACTGGGCAAGCTGACTTGACAGAAAGGTTCTTTAATCCAAATGTAGTAATTATCATAGAAAGCTGCCATCTAATGAGAGAGGATAAAGAGAGAAGAGACCTGGTCCCCACGCTAAAGTTAGGGCGGAAACTGTAGATAGCAGACACTGGTGTTCCTGTTATTTTTTAAGTTTTACATTCAAGTATAGTAGGAAGCAAAGCAAAAGAAGAGAACTCTCTCAGGGCAAAGAGTGTGTCATAGGGAAGAAACAAACAAATTGAGGGTTTGGGTGTGGGGGAGGTTTCAGGAAGGGCAGTAAGGAGAAGGAAGATAAAGTTGGACGAGGTGAAGAAGAAGAAGAAGAAGAAGAAAAGAAGAAGAAGAAGAAGAAGAAGAAGAAGAAGAAGAAGAAGAAGAAGAAGAAGAAGAACAAGAACAAGAACAAGAACAAGAAGAACAAGAAGAACAAGAAGAACAAGAACAAGAACAAGAAGAACAAGAAGAACAAGAGGAGCAAGAAGAACAAGAAGAACAAGGAGGAAGAGGAGGAGGAGGAGGAGGAGGAAAGGAGGAGGAGGAGGAGGAGGAGGAGGAGGAGGAGCAGAAGAAGAAGAAGAAGAAGAAGAAGAAGAAGAAGAAGAAGAAGAAGAAGAAGAAGAAGAACAACAACAACACAAGAAGAAGAAGAAGAAGAAGAAGAAGAAGAAGAAGAAGAAGAAGAAGAAGAAGAAGAAGAAGAAGAAGAAGAAGAACAAGAACAAGAACAAGAACAACAACAACAACAACAACAACAACAACAACAAAGAACAAGAAGAAGAGGAGGAGGAGGAGGAGGAGGAGGAGGAGGAGGAGGAGGAGGAGGAGGAGGAGGAGGAGGAGGAGGAGGAGGAGAGAAGAAGAACAAGAACAAGAACAAGAACAAGAACAAGAACAAGAAACAAGAAGATCAATGACAACAATAGCAACAACAACAACAACAACACAAAGACGAAGAATATTGCAAATGTGAAGAAAATCCCCACTCCTATCACCTATACTCAAGTTGTTACAGAGCAATTTGCAGTTGACATTTACACAGAAACACATTTCTGCG
>CM060326.1:22151653-22164153 GCA_030674155.1 Stramonita haemastoma | reverse complement strand
GCGGGGGAGTATGATGGGGGTAGGTGTAAGGAGGAGGTGTAGGTGTAGGGAAGGGGGAGGTGTGGGGGAGTATGATGGGGGTAGGTGTAGGGAAAGGGGAGGTGTGGGGTAGTATGATGGGGGTAGGTGTAGGGAAGAGGGAGCTTTAGGGGAGGGTTATGGTGGGGGGAAGGGTAAGATGGGGGAGTATGATGGGGGTAGGTGTAGGGAAGGGTGAGCTTTAGGGGGGGGGGGGGGGTTATGGTGGGGGGAAGGGTAAGATGGGGGAGTATGATGGGGGTAGGTGTAGGGAAGCGGGTCATGGTGGGGGAAGGGGTAGTGAGCGACTTATGGTGATGGTATGTGTAGGGAGGTAGGTGGGGGTAGGTGTAGGGAAGGAGTGGCTTTAGGGGGGGGGATGATGATAGGGGTAGGTGAAGGGAGGAGTTAGGTGGGGGTAGGTGTAGGGAAGTGGGTGGAGTATGATGGTGGTAGGTGTAGTGAAGGAGGTTTAGGGGGATGAGGTTTAGGGGAGGATTATGGTGGGGGAAGGGTAAGTTGGGGGTGGGGGAGTATGATGGGGGTAGGTGTAGAAAAGGAGGAGGTTTAGGGGGAGGAGTATGGTAAGGTAGGTGTAGGTCAGGGGGAGGGAGAGAAGTTAGAGGAGGGGTAGGTTATAAACATACTGCCACCCCTGTTAGCAGGTTTTGCCCAATGTCCTTGTATTAACCATGGGAGATATCATAACTTTTGTGGGCAAAAATCTTGAGGCAATGCAGAGTCTTTTTTGTAGGTGGCAGATATGCATTTTTAAAAAAGCCACGTAATACACACACGCAAAATCTTCTCACCATATGAATAGTCAACAGAAGAGCATTCATGCGAATTCTTTGAAGATAATTTAGTCTGATCCAAAAACAGCATGGATGCGATGATTTTAATCTGCTCTAGCTACCATCCCAACTTGTTCAATGTTGAAATCCTTGCTCCTGGAGGTAGGCATCAGAAATATGCCAAAGTCCGAAAAGAAGAAGAAGAAGAAGAAAGGGGAAAAAAAAAGAAAGAGAGTTAAGATGGTCCTAGCCTCCAGACTATCATTGGCTCAGAAACAGAAGACGACGGACCCTGTCCATCTTGTATCATCAAAGTTTCAGATCTCAAAATAGCAAAGAACAAGAGAAGGGGACGCCACTCCTGAGAACAATTTGGCAGGAAAAGTGGTGGCCTTTGATACCACCCCCACGAGTCCCCAACTCCAGGAAAATTTTCTCCCCAAAATGGTATGCATTTCATTCTTCTCTTTTTTTTCGTGGGTGTGGGTTTTTTAGCCATGCAAAATGCGACAGTTTTGTGCACACACACACACGCACGCACGCACGCACGCACACACACACGTGCACGCACACACACAATACACACACACACACACACACACACACACACAATATATATATATATATATATATATAATATATTATTATATATAATATATATATATATATATATATATATATATATATATATATATATGTGTGTGTGTGTGTGTGTGTGTGTGTGTGTGTGTGGTGTGTGTGTGTGTGTGAATATATACAAAGAATCACATAATTTTTTGGAAGACACGAGGGGGAGGGGGTGTATGAAATGAACATCTGATTAACTTTAGTTTTCTACCCTTTCCCTTTTAACAGGTAATTTCATTTCTGCTTCTCTCTAAATGTTGTTTACCACCAGGATGTTGTAACTTTTCGTAAGTATTTTAAGTTTCCCAAGGGTTTCAATAAATACGATCGAACAAAAAAAAATGTCTACACCACCTCTTTGCTCTCTCTGTTAGCCGTGAAACTGAAAGAGAGAAAGAGAAGAAAGGTACAGACTGTTATGCAATAGGAGGAGGAGCGTATACAGCCACGAGTAGAGCCTGCCTTTTGATGACTTAACACGCAGGGTGTGCCCGTTGCCTGTTCTCTTAATAAGGTTGCAGAGTTCAGAGAAACGTTATGAAACAAACATGCTGTACCACTTCACACCTAAATGCTACTCGTCTGCGTCTACTCTCTGTCTGTCTGTCTGTCTCTGTCTCTGTCTTTCTGTCTGTCTACCTCACTCCCTCCCTCCCTCCCTTCCTCTCTCTCTCTCTCTCTCTCTCTCTCTCTCTCTCTCTCTCTCTCTCTCTCTCTCTCTCTCTCTCTCTCTCTCTCTCTCTCTCTCTCTCTCTCCCAGTGTACACACCAGGCTCCTGTCCCCCCCATCCACCTCACCATCCTCCTGATGTAGGCGAGTGTTTCAAAGAGCAGCAATTATTTGCTCCCATTACACGTGCTTTGATTTCCAACCTTAAAAATCAAGCCAGGGTCCAAACCATGTCAAGGAAGTGAGAAATTATACCTATTAGCCTAAAATGCCATCACACTATTTCCTCCTCAACCCCAGTAGCCCCCTCTCCCCCATCCCCTACCCCTTGCAAAAAAAAAATCAAGGACAGAGGAGGTGGAAGAGGGTGGGGGCTACGAGGAAGAAAGGGATTTTTCTAAAAAAACGAAAAAATATGGGATTAAGCATTAAATGGCGACACTGGATAATATTCGTCTGAAGGTAACTGACAGTGTTTAAGTTAGTGGCAGAGATTTTATGCCAGTTTAGCTGTAGATGTTGGCAGTATCAGAGAGCAACCTCATCCTAGCCATAGAAATCACAATTTACCATAGATATATAGCACTAACTCCAGCAAAACAAAATCAGTATGTGAGATTTATTTTCGTATCTCAAACATTTTGATATTAAGTTATGCTGTGTGTATTTCAGATTTGCCCCTTCTGTGCAGGCACTGTTGTGATATTATTGCTGCTGATGATCTGTTGCTTCGTGATACCATTCTGAGAACAGACATTGGCAAGAATTACAATAATCATATTATTCTGCTTTTGCTTCTGTCAGTCCTCTTCAGTACCTATTTTGTTGTGTCTGAGTTTGATTAGAAATACTCTCCATAAAAATAGAGAGTATTTTTTAAAATCAAATTCAGGAACAAAAATAGGTATTGAATACAACAAGTGCAAGATGTACAAAAAATCAAGTTGGTAGCCATTGGTATTGAACAAAAGCTACCAAATCTAATTAGCCAGCACAGAAACTCTGCATTCACACGCTGACATTTGCACAAAAGCAGTGTACAGTAGACACTATTCACCATGTACTTGCAACCTTTTACATTTCAAAATGACAGAGAGCAAAAGAAAGAAACAGAACTTTTTGAAACCTCTCGATATAAAAAGGAAACTGCCAAAAAAAAAAGAGATAAGAAATTGAAGATGGAGTAAAAGCAATTGCAGCAGGGTGAAGAGTAAAAGATGACGACCAAGATGACGACGACGACGACGACGTCGACGACGATGACAAAGAAGAAGAAGAAGAAGAAGAAGAAGAAGAAGAAGAAGAAGAAGAAGAAGAAGAAGAAGAAGAAGAAGAAGAAAAAAGAACAAGAACAAGAACAAGAACAAGAAAATGATGATGATGATGATGATGATGATGATGATGATGATGATGATGATGATGATGATGATGATGATGATGAAGAACAACAACAACTACAACAACAACAACAACAACAACAACAGCAGCAGCAGCAGCAAAAAGAACAAGAAGTAAAACAAGAACAAGAAGAAAGAGAACAAGACACGAAAAAAGAAGAAGAAAAACAAGAAGAACAAGATGAAGAGCAAGAAAAAGAACAGAAGAAGGGAAAAGAACTTTGATACTGCCCTATCAATCACCAGCTGTTGATTACTTATGAAGAATAGTTTTGCGTCTACTGTTATTTTACTGCATAGGAAACATTATCACTGCAAAACACTGCAGATAACTTTACTTTCAGTCAAAATACAATGTCAAATCTAAAAGCCATTACTTTCACCCTTTGGCAACAGAAAGGTCAACTTTACAAAATAACAAAGGCTACTTTCTGCTCCCAGGGACTGTAGCATCTGTTTGCTGTCTTCTCCTTTCTGTGCTTTTTTGTTTCTTTTTCTTCTTTTTTTCACTCCTTCATCTTCTGTGACGTTCTTGTTCAGCTGTTCCCACCCCGCTCATTCAATCTCCCTGCCACAGCCATACCCAGATTCGGTATATCGCATCCCCAGGATCGGAAGTCCACAAGGAGTCTATCAATATCAGGCTGCTGTGGGGCCACCAGCCAGAGAGGCCTTGAGTGCTGCTGGGTCACTTTGGTGGTGTTCAGTGGTGCCTGTTTTCAGCTAACATATACAGGACACCACCGACTAAGCCACCTACTAACGACAATATTAGTTAAGTTGCGGAGCTAGATTGAGTGAGTTGCCCACCTGAGGCGGTGACCACCACAACATCCCTCCAACGACCATCTCCCGTAAACCTCCAACCCCAAAGGCTTTGACACAAAACTCACCACAGGCACAGAAGTGTATGGGGAAACTGAATCTGAGGTCACCATGAGACCAGAGCAACTGGGGCCACCAAATCAGAGGCATATATATTTTTTATTTTATTGCAAAATGATCAATTATAATGAGGATGACGTAATGATGCCCCTTTCAAGTGAATTTGCTTTGAGAATACTTTACAGGGTTGTACTCTATGCTTACTATCATAATACAAATATATATCCAGGTGTCAACTGGGCCTCAAGAGATACAGACACCTGCAGTGTTGGTCAGATAATTAGAGTAACACTCAAATTTGCATCCGTAAAGTAGATGAAACACGACTGTGTGGTCTCAGTCTTCCAAATGAGCCCACAGCACACTCACTCTGGGTAAGAGCTGGCCGGAGTCCGAAAAATCTCCATTTACCCTTATGGGTTTCGAACCCGCGACCTTCCAATCTGTAACCCATGGCACTAACCACTGCGCAATGACGGATCCCTTTGTTTTATTTCCCATAGCATGTAACTTTTCATAAAATGTAGATGTCCCCTAAGGGCTTCAGGAAATTAACTCTTAAAAAAGAGAGGAGAAGATCACCTGAAGGGCAATTTTTTTCGTTTCTTTTTTTTTTTCTTTGTTGGCTATTTTATTTATTTTGCTTTTGTTTTGTTTTGTGTTGTACAGGGCAAGGCAGGGAGGAAGGTCAGGAAGGAAAAGGTGCCTGCAGCGTGGAGGGAAAAAAGAAATAGAACAAGGCACGGGAGGAGACTCTTGACAACCTCAAAGTGAAGGGAGTGGACTCTTGCTGTTCTCGTGATTAAATGACACGGTTTAAACATACGTTATTATGCGCCTATGCTGGGGGTACATAAAATTAATTTTCTGAAGACAACCTCTGTCTGTTTTTCTGTCTGTATATATGTCTGTCTTTTTGTCTGTCTGTCTCTGTCTCTGTCTCTGTCTCTCTCTGTCTCTCTCTCTCTCTCTCTCTCTCTCTCTCTCTCTCTCTCTCTCTCTCTCTCTCTCTCTCTCTCTCTCTCTCTCTCTCTCTCTCTCTCTCTCTCTCTCTCTCGTACGTATAAATTCTATTTCTTGGACCACACGGCCACTTCACCAACCTTATTGTGAGACAAACTGCTTTAAAGATGAAAAACAACAACAACTGCTCACACATTCCTGGGTTCTTTAATCCCTTAAATCAAAAGCCATTTCAGAACACAGCCAAATGGGATGACCTTTAGCCTGAAATGCAACACGTCTCTCTGCAATCGTTCTGTTCTCCTCCTCCTTTTCTTTCCCAGCAATAAAACGTAGAAAAAAAGCATAAGAGAAAAGTTTGATCTAGTTCTGGTCAACAGGGATGAAAATGTCAAGAGCACGTCCAGGGTTGTACACTAAAGAACCAGTGCCATACATAGCATATTTTAACACAGTTGGCTTCGTTGCAATGTGTGTTACATAAGGTACACCTACACTAATCTTGCCCTAGACCCTGTCAGTATCAAACAACAGTTCGTCAGTGTAGAAATATAACCTACACCAAAATGTGTTAGATTATCTGACAAAACGCAAAAGTTACCTAACAAAACGTGTAGATTACCTAACAAAATCTTTGATTATTCATTCTGACAAGACTTGTAGATTATATGAAAAACGTGTAAAACTACCTGACAAACGTGTAGATTGTCTGACAAAATGCGTAGGTTACATCACGAAATGTACAGATCATCTGACAAAATGTGTACGTTATCTAAGAAAACGTGTAGATCACCTGACAAAAACAAAACGTAAGGTTGAGAAAATTCTGCGGTCTGATTTAAAAATTCAGAAAATATATCTGTGACTTCCACATTGCTATATTTTCCAAGGACCTAGGGCAGTAGACACAATTGCTTGTAATGAGATGTTTCAGATTTCAAACCAAAAAAGTGAAAAAAAAAAGTCTTCTCGAACACATTAAAGGTAACAAAAGATTGAAATAAAAACAGGTAGTAAAACTATAACTAGCGGCACGAAAAAATATTGCGAAGAAGAAATTGCGGGAAAGATTGCAAGGAAGACTTAGAATAAGAAAAAAGAAGAAGAAGTAGGATATAAAGAAGAAGAAGAAGAAGAAGAAGAAGAAGAAGAAGAAGAAGAAGAAGAAGAAGAAGAAGAAGAAGAAGAAGAAGAAGAAGAAGAAGAAGAAGAAGAAGGAGGAGGAGGAGGAGGAGGATATGATGATGATGATGATGATGATGATGATGATGATGATGATGATGATGATGATGATGATGATGATGATGATGATGATGATGAAAAACAACAACAAGGACGAAAGGAAGAAAGAAAGAAAATAAGAATGAAAAAGGAAATAAAAAAGAAAGAAAGAAAGAATAAAGGAACAAAGAAAAAAGAAATTTGATCTAACCACCTCCAGAGCCTTGCTATGGAGGACATTACAGATTATATTCTACACTGGCCCAATAAGGAAGCATTGTAAGATACATTCAACCCTTTGGGAATGGGAAGTAAAATCACCAAAGTAACCAATGCTCCTTTCTGCTTCCAAGGTTATATCAATTTAATGATCTTATTTGACTTTTGATGCCACCTTAGCTTTTTGACAAAAAAATTCTTTGACTATCGTTCCCAAAGATGAGCATGAAAGATATGACAGAATGAAACAAGAAAACTTGAAGATGAAAAAAAAACATGCTTCTCCTTTCCTCACTGACATTTTCGCAAATGATGGTAGACGGTAGAGCCACCTCCATCCTGTAATTATAAAAGTTTCAGATCTCAAGATAACAGAAGGCAAAGCGTGGGCGAAACCTCTGGCGATAATTTGGCAAGAATAAGAAACAAACACGAAAAAAAACAACCGAGAAAGGGAAGCACGTTTACAGAAGAATGGCCTCGATGCTACCCACATAAATCTCTAACTAAGGGAAACTTCTGGAAAAAAAGTCGACACAGTCTTTCTTCCCCTCTTGATTTAATTTGCAAGAGTCTTAACATTATAAACTACTGCGTGTTATTTTGCTTATAAATTGTGGATAGGATGTACATGTGAATTAAAATTTTGATAATCACTTCATCATTGTAGCAAGGAAATTGAATTGGTTTTAATCATAAGTGTTATCATCTGATCGCTTGGCTATTTATGCTATCTTATTTCCGTTTTCTCTGTATTAATTAGAATAAAGAAATACCGAGTTTTGCAACCCAATCTCTTGACTATAGCAGCTATTTCGTTTCAGCAACATTCTGTAATCTGCGTTCCAAAATTATATCATATCGCCTACAATATTCAATCAGCTATCAAATTCAGGTAATTAGCTTTTGCTAAAAGCAACAACAACAAAAAACAGCAAAAGCATGTAACAATCCAGTAGAGAAAATCAGTTCCGTGTAACATGGGAGGAATATGGAAAACTGAAAAGGGCAATTCAATACCAAAAGTGTAGAGTGGAAGCTGGCTGTTCTTGTAATGGTAATTGGAATTTTTTTTAATATTATTATTATAAGAAGCGTATCCGTCACACATGTTAGCTATACACCACAGGTACAAGGGAAGGAGAGAGAGAGAAGAGAGGAGAATGAGAGAGAGAGAGAGAGAGAGAGAGAGAGAGAGAGAGAGAGAGAGAGAGAGAGAGGAGAGAGAGAGAGAGAGAGGTGGGGGGAGGGAGAGACAGAGATAAACAGACAGTCAAACACACAAACAGTCAAACAGACAGTCAGGCAGACAGTCAAACAGATAGACGGTCAAACAGACAGACGGTCAAACAGGCAGTCAAACAGATAGACAGTCAAACACATAGACAGACAGACAGACAGACAGACAGACAGACAGACAGACAGACAGAGAGTGATGGGAGGCAGAGCAGAAGCTCCCACAATCTGTACGGTCGTTGGTGAGCGAGATGTCAGAGACCTCAGCTTCTCTAGGAGCAACCATCTTGAGGGCGGCGCCCATCTCCTCTCCCTCGCTGATTTGCCTTCCCTGACCGTAAAGAGGACAGGAACCCATTTACAAGTGAGTGAACTGGGGGATTGCACTAAATCCAAGGCGAGCGAATGATCTATCCACTAGGCAACCACGCTCAAGGCCACATGAACCTTAGCTTAGGGAGAGTGCTCTGAGCACTAAGTTATTCCAGTCCCAACAGAAAGGAACAGAGGGACAACGAATTGACAGTAACAGGTCAAAATGGATGTTGCGCGGAACTCAACCAGGACTGGACATGTGTATAACAAATGAATAGAATAATAACTCAGCAATAGAAAACTGCATCCCAACCTGCACACACACACACACACACACACACACACACACAACACACACACACACACACACACACATCATATATATATATATATATATATATATTATATTATATATATTATATATATATATATATATATAAATTATATATATTATATATATAATGAACAGAGCACACACAGGCACTAAGCTCGTGACTTGCTGATGCAATAAAGAAAGCAAACAAAAAACCCACCAAATTCTTCGAGGCTTTGATTCATGTTAAAAGCTGTTGGATGTAAGGTGATCTTTCTATCTAATCCTGGATGTGTACATCTAATCAATGTTTAGCGACATATTTTCTACAATTACCGTTCTCGCAAATTGAACCGTAATTCTTGTTACATTGCAACCACAACAAATGCAGCTACCTACCTTTCTAAGCAGCGTACTATCCGGAAAAAATCAATAAATTGATAAACTAAACTAAACTGAAATAAAGTAGAAAGAAGGTAGTTAAAACATTTTGAAGTGCAGGACTATCAAAATTGAAGCCAAAATTATCGATTTTTGGTGCTGAAAAACAGCTTTGTGATTGTCTAGACATACACTGTTATAGTTGTTAGTCCTGATAGGGAGACTGCTACAGCTTTCTTATACTTGCTGTTGTTATCATTTTTGCAGTGACTCATACCATAGGCAAAAACTGCAATGACAGATATGCGATTTTGCTTCTGATGTTGTCAGTACTCTTTTTCTTGATGGACTCCTGGTCTAGAATTCCTGAAGGCAGCTATGGGGAAAAAAGCCCCCAAAATCTAATAAGATAATCAGGGGGGATATGAGGGAGGGGAGTGAGAGGCATAGCCAGGCTCCCACACTACCATTAGCCAAGAAACAGTAGACGGTACACCCCTTCCATTTTGTCATTATAAAAGTTTCAGATCTCAAAATGACAGAGAGCAGAAAAAGGGGGGAGACGACCCTTCAGAAGAAGAAAAAAAATTCTGACTGGAAAAGGAAAGCAACGAAAGAATAAAATGAGGAAAGAGGACAAGGTGAAAGAGGAGAGGAAGGAGGAGGAAGACATAAAAGGGGGAAAGGGAAAAGTGAAAATAAAAAGGCAGAACGACAGAATAACCGGAGGAGGAGATGGAGGATAAAAGGGAAGGCAAAAAATGAGGAATGTTGAAGAAGAGGAGTTAGCCGTGCAAGGCTAAAAATAAGCCATGACTTGATACATATATATTGACCCCACTCTTCTGCTGTACCGCTTGTATCTTGTTACTGGAATATCAGCTTTCTAATCCAAAAAACGAGAATTGTGAAGAAGGAGAAGAAGAAGAAGAAGAAGAAGAAGAAGAAGAAGAAGAAGAAGAAGAAGAAGAAGAAGAAGAAGAAGAAGAAGAAGAAGAAGAAGAGGAAGAGGAAGAAAAAGAAGAGGAAGAAGAAGAAGAAGAAGAAGAAGAAGAAGAAGAAGAAGAAGAAGAAGAAGAAGAAGAAGAAGAAGAAGAAGAAGAAGCCTAATATTTACGTCATCCCCACTAATCACCATCTCTAGGGACACTTACACCAGTGATAGATTTCCTCCCCTTTTCTTCATGTAAGCTAACGTCTCAGCATCTCAAGGAACTGAAGATTTTGCTTCTTTTTTTTTTTTACTTTTCCGTCAGCGTGTACATTCATTCTTAACTTTCGTTTACCATCTAAGCCTTTTGCAAGAATCTTTTTTTTTCGCTTTATGCTCCCACCGGTTTAGAAACTTCTTTTTCTTCTTCTTCTTCTGTTTGCAATTAATGTCTGTTTTCTAATACAATGTACTTTATGTCAAAGATTTAGTTCCCTTGCAGAACTTAACAACATTGGCTCATACAGAATATATAAATAAACTCTCTTTTTTAATGCTCGTCATACATGGATGCAGATGAAAGAGTAAGGTACAGCACTGTACAGGGTAAGGGTGTGTTGTCAATCTGGACGTAAGGAAGGATCGAAAACATGAACGATCATCTGAGGAGACAGACAGTTCTATAGAATGCTTCATTTAGTCACAAGTGACTGTCCTAATACAAGTAACTATGCATTCTCTCCCCTCCATCTTTCCATCCCTCCCCCCCCCTCTCTCTCTCTCTCTCTCTCTCTCTCTCTCTCTCTCTCTCTCTCTACATACACATACACAGGCAAATAATTATACACAAAGTACAGTTTTTCTTTTTTTTCTGTCTTTAAGGAAACTTGTTTTTCTTCTTCTTCACCAAACACTCAAGAGAACAATCACTGTTGTCTGTCATATGAGCAAACATACGTTGTGCTGCCGTTAAGGGCCTGACAATAAAGTAAACGATTTCTTTCATCTTCTTTTTGTACGTTGGCTTGGAAGAATTTTTTTTTTGCAATGTTCTCCCTTCCAAAATAGCAGACATGTAAATAGTAATGGAATACATTCAGCAGTAGAAAACATAAAACAAAAACACTCCCAGTAACCAAAACATACGAAAACCCCCCCACAAACAAACAAAAAGGAAATAGTAAAATAAAACGAAAAAATGGCAGAAGAAAAGCATGAAGAAGAAAAACCGAACAGAAACAAATAGATAAAGAACACTAGGAAAGGAACGAAATAAAATTACTTTTAAACTCTCTCTCTCTCTCTCTCTCTCTCTCTCTCTCTCTCTCTCTCTCTCTCTCTCTCTCTCTCTCTCTCTCTCTCTCTCTCTCTCTCTCTCTCTCTCTTCTCTCTCTCTGCGTCTGAAATACTGTCCCATACCAGCCACCCTTTATCTATTCCAGTTCTATAGAGAAAGCTTCAAAGACACTGCAACTTGTACACGTCCGCTTTGATTCCTGTCCACTATAACATCAAAGTTGAGTCAAGGTCTTGGTAGCCAAATGTGGCAAGATGACCATTAAACTGAACGACATCACATCTGGGCTCTCCAATTCCCCGTTTTCTCTTATACCTATTCCCTTAGGGCAAAAAAAAGGCAGGAAAAGCAACAGGGGAAAAACGACAAAAGCTAAGGGGGGCCACAGAAGGAAAAGGGACTCAGGCATGACACGAGGAAGAGTGGAAGTACCGAGACACGAAGGGGGTCAGTGAGATGAAGCGTGCTCTAAAACAGCTGGGGTGATTACAGTAAGTGGCCAAGAGTTCACGCTAATCTAGCTAGCCATCTAGGAGGAGGAGAGGCCTCAAAGAACAGCTTCATCATCACAGGAATGCAGCCTTCAGCAGCAACATCAGTGCTAATTCATTACTGACAGTCGGCTTGTCAGTTTTTGGAGTATCCTTATTATTATTCCTTTTCCCCAGTTCTGTTAGAACTCTTTCCTTCTCTTCTTCATCCTGTCTTCATATATGTTCATTCTCAGAAGAAGATCCAAAATCAAAAGGCGACGATGTACGGAGAATCCTCGAGCTATGTGAAGTTTAGCAACAGCCCTTCATGGTGGAGGCAGCTGTCATTTCTGTGGCAAAATATTCCATCCTTGGCTGATTTAGAGGACTGCATTGATATCTTGGGAGCTAGTTACTTTTTTGTTGTTGCTGTTGTTGAACCAAAAACGCAAAGAAAAAGAGACGAGAGAGAGAGAGAGAGAGAGAGAGAGAGAGAGAGAGAGAGAGACAGACAGACAGACAGACAGACAGACAGAAGACAGACAGACAGACAGAAGAGACAGAGACAGACAGAGAGACAGAGAGAGACAGAGATAGACAGAGAGACAAGAGAGAGACAGAGAGACAGAGAGAGAGACAGAGAGAGAGAGGAGGAGGAGAGGGAGAGAGAGAGAGAGAGAGAGAGAGAGAGAGAGGGGGGGAGAGAGAGAGAGAGGAGGGGGGAGAGAGAGAGAGAGAGAGAGAGAGAGAGAGAGAGAGA